>CM038670.1:752392494-752992494 GCA_021605145.1 Aegilops bicornis | reverse complement strand
TTATTGTAGGGTACGAAACCACCTCAAAGTTATCCTTTCTGATTGATCTATTCAAGAGTCCGCAGTAAAATAACACAAAGCTATTCTTTCCGTTCGATAAACCCTAATGTCACCTAGATACTCCAATGTCACCTCAAGTATCCGTGGGTATGATTATAGGATATGCATCACACAATCTCAGATTCATCTATTCAACCAACACAAAGAACTTCAAAGAGTGCCCCAAAGTTTCTACCGGAGAGTCAAGATGAAAACGTGTGCCAACCCCTATGCATAAGTTCACAAGGTCACTGAACCCGCAAGTTGATCACCAAGACATACATCAAGTAGATCACATGAATATCCCATTGTCACCATAGATAAGCACATGCAAGACATATATCAAGTGTTCTCAAATCCTTAAAGACTCAATACAATAAGATAACTTCAAAGGGAAAACTCAATCCATTAGAAGAGAGTAGAGGGGGAGAAACATCATAAGATCCAACTATAATAGCAAAGCTCGCGATACATCAAGATCGTGCCGAATCAAGAACACGAGAGAGAGAGAGAGATCAAACACATAGCTACTAGTACATACCCTCAGCCCCGAGGGTGAACTACTCCCTCCTCGTCATGGAGAGCGCCGGGATGATGAAGATGGCCACCAGTGAGGGACCCCCCTCCAGCAGGGTGACGGAACAGGGTCCCGATTGGTTTTTGGTGGCTACAAAGGCTTGCAGCGGTGGAACTCCCGATCTAGGTTATGTTTTGGAAGTTTGGGTATATATAAGAGGTGTTGGCGTCGGGAACAAGTCAGGGGGGGTCTCCGAGGCGGCCACGAGGTAGGGGGCGCGCCCAGGGGGGTAGGGCACGCCCCCCACCCTCGTGGTGGCCTCGGGACTCTTCTGATCCATCTCCAGTACTCCGTGGGCTTCTTCTGGTCCGAAAACAATCTCCGTGAAATTTCAGGTCAATTGGACTCTGTTTGGTATTCCTTTTCTGCGATACTCAAAAATAAGGAAAAAAACAGAAACTGGCACTGGGCTCAGGGTTAATAGGTTAGTCCCAAAAATCATATAAAATAGCATATAAATGTATATAAAACATCCTAGATGGATAATATAATAGCATGGAATAATAAAAAAATATAGATACGTTGGAGACGTACCAGTACCAGAGCTTGACCCGTCTGAGGTAGCCACTGGATACCCAAGCTTGAAAGAAGATGGTACTCTGTTTGATCAGAAGGACTTCTCGGCTTGCGTGAAAGAAATACGTCCAATGGCGACTCTGATTGCCAATGACTCAGGCCTTTCAAAATACCATCAGGCTTACAACAAGGAGAATCAGAAGATGCCAACGCCGGCTTATAAAGTGATGGACTTAATCCCCCCAATCCGTAAGCACACTTTTGCTCCTGAAGTTGAGCCGTCTGATCTTATAGATGACGAGGCTGAATTTCAAGCTTTATCTGTCATCCATTGGTCATCACCAAATTTTTAGACGGCGGAGGAGGACGAAGAACCGGAAAGGGATGACACAGAAGCCTCCAATCAGCAAGGCAAGGAAGAATGAACCGTCAGGCGGTTTATATAGTGGTCCCTCTGAAAACACTTGGTCTTATTTGGCTCACGGAGTCATGTAATAGGGTAGTAAAAACTTGAATCTGCCGTGCCATCGTGCATGTTTCTGTTTTGTGCAATACTGCTGATCCACCAATTTGAGAAACTATCATTTTATGCTTATGACAGCGTTGATTGATGCAGATCTGATTGACTATTACCCTGCACACAAAGAAATTACAAGTGCCCTGGCGGCTTACCGCCGGGCGGGTCATGATACCCAATTGAAGCCACTGGGGACGAATAGTCCATTACCAGGGCCGGTCTGGCCGCAATGTTGACACAATTTAAATAAAATGACGTAGTGTGGTGTACGCTTTAAACTGCCGGCTTAACAGCTTCATGCGATTAGAATATTTAGAGCTATAACTCGAAACATAAGATTATTATGCTCTGGCGACTTAGAGTCTGCCATACTGGCGGGTTGCAGAAACCCAAAAGATGATTCAAATATGAGCCATAAATAGGGCAGCTTGGCCCGATTTGTAAAACCAAATGGCAAAAAAGAAATGAAAAAAAATAAGAAATAAAAAAATTCGAGGCTTTTGTAGGCCGCCAAGCCAAAGTGTCTTCTTCGATGAAACTAGCCTGAGCCACTGGAAGGTACATGCTTTCCGTGAGCCGGCACTCACAGTACCCAATCGACATTTGAACCCAGATAAAGTCAGGTCTTGTATAAAGATAGATTTTATCAGGAGTACGCGGGGTCAGAGTAGCAGCATGCATCACGGGCCGATTTATCCAAGTTTCAAGGAAGGTGGCTTATGAAGCCTGTATCTATCTTGACTATCTGTAAGCCGTGCTCTCGCATGAAAAACCGCCGTTTGAACCTTAACAAGCTCAGGATCTTTGGTGAACACACCATAAAAGACTGATTGTTAAGAGTTCGACGGGTCAATCAGGATGACCTGATGGAGTTGAAGCAGCTGGTATACAGGTAGGATGACCCAGAAAGGTTATGTTCTCTTTGGTCGAATACGCCTATGTTTGAACAAGATAACCTGGTCAATAGGGTAGTAACACTATGTTCTCTTTGGTGAATACACCTGTGTTTGAACAGGAAGCCCCCAAGTGACATACTTACGAATCGTGCTCGTCGGGGACCTATGTTTGAGTTGTGCTGTGCATCCAACTCTCTTTGGTCCCTGAAATTTGGGCATCAAGCCTCTTAAGTGAACATATAAGATGAAGATAAAGACTCAACTTCGAGGAAGTGAAACGACAGAGGCCCTGAATTATCAGGGATGCCGGCTTTATTATATTGTTTATAATATATACATCATCAGACTATGTACATCATGAGAGCCGGTGGCTCAAGTATAATAGGGCCGAAGATGAGCAATATTCCACGGCCGACGAGTCTCCTCCTCTGTCGTGGTTTTGTCACGGCAGATGTCCTAGTGAAAGGACTTAGTCGTTGAGCCATCACGACGGGTTAGCTTAAAGGGGTTAAAGCGGACAAAGGACGCAGAGAGTTTATACTGGTTCGGCCCCTTGCGGTGAAGGTAAAGGCCTAATCCAGTTGTCGTGGAATTTCTAGGGTTTCGATGACCAGGGAGCGAATCCGCTATGCCTGGCTCTCGAGTTATTGTTTGTTGTCCCTAAACCGCCGCGGGTCCTCCCTATATATACATAGGTTGACGCCCGTAGGTTTACAGGATCCCAAGGCCGGCTCATAAACGTGTCTGGCTCGGTTTCTACTCTTTCTATCTTACAACACAAGTTTACATATTAATGGCGGTTTATGTCTACAGGTTTTAATCCGCCCTTGGGCCCCGGGCCTTCGTAAAGCGCCACACTCCTTGTCTTCATGGGCTTCAAATATAAATAAATTGTTATGGGGATAACCCAACCTCTCATGGCCGGTTTATACCCAGGGGTAATATCCCCAACATTAGGCCCCAGATTGATTTGAACTGGTTCATGTCAATCTTCAACACTGGAGAAAAATTCCTCCTTCAGCACCTTCGCGTAAATCTTGTAAACCGCCATGACGTCATCTTCCAGGATCATGATAAACCACCATGACATCACCTGTTATTAAAGAGTGCATATATCTCACCTTCATTAATGAGCCTCCGACAATCGAGGCGACAGCTCTGTCACATATCCAACCTTTGGGCTCGTCCATTCTCGCGCCTGTCACTTATCCTTTCGCCTTTATAAATAAGGCCCGGGGGTCCTTTTCATTTTTCCACCTCGCCTCTTCGTCTTTCTTCTTCCTTGCACCGACCTGACCGCCACACGCAGCCGTCGTCGTCAAGCTCTGCCCTCGACTTCAACTCCGGCCGCTGTCGGTGTACAAAAGTAGGGGCTCTCCTTTTGACCCCTTTACTTGTGCACGGGCAGTCGGAGCCGCCCGCCACGACCACACATAACAGAGTAGGAAAGGGAAGCCGAATGCAGAAGACAAATAAAGCAACGACAAGGACCAAGGCCACAAGGATCGGATGGGCGAAGCAGGTTTTCCCAGCAAGGACCCTTGCCGGGGCAGCCTCAGCGACCCCGGCAAGACCCTTGCCAGGGCAGCTCGCCCACGCCAGCCGAGCGAGCCACCCTTGAGCCCACCAACACTCAACAGACGCATTGGGACAGGGCTCGGGAGGCACTTCCGTGGTGGCATGCAGATCTTTGTGAAGACAAAGAATAATCAAGATCAAGTGAGGATGGGAAGGCAACCATCCTCACCAAAGAAACCCACAAGACCCCCGGCAAGATCCTTGCTGGGGACGCCTACGCGCCGCGGCAAGACCCTTGCTGGGCCACCCGGTAAGGCCCTCGCCAAGCGCACCAGCAGGGCCACTGCCAGGCCCGCACCAGCCAAGTCTCCGCCGCCGTTCGCATGCAGCTGCCGACCCAACCAGCTGGGCAGGCACCTGCGTGGCAACATGCAAACCTTCCTGGAGGCTCCACCACTGCACCACTCAGCTGCCTGCCTGCCTACATGGCACCGCATGCGTCGCTTGCCAGGGCGTGTGTCGAAGCGAGGAGTAGCATCGACGGATGGGACGGGCCTCGCCCCCGTCCCCAATAAAGCGAAGGGACACCTAAGCCTCACATTAAATGCGTCTTGTCCTGTAATACTAGCGATAAACTCATGATGCTGTAGCACTTTCCACCTCCTGTGTGCCACTGTGGCAGCCCCTTTCGCCTATAAAAGGAGGCCCATGGCACACAGAGAAAGTATTCGGCTCTTTCGAACCTCTCAGCACCTAGAGCTAGTTCGAGAGCTCAAGAACACTAAATACATCCACCAAAGTAGGACTATGGTTTTACGCATCTTCGCGGCCTGAACCTGGGTAAAATCCCTTTGTGTTATCTACTAGTCCCGCTCTTCTCACGATCCCCGCGCCCCGCAACCGTAGAAGGGATTCCAGTGATCCCATAGGTGTCGTTTCCCACTGACATCTTTGGCGCGCCAGGTAGGGGGCGCAATTGTGAGAATCAGGTCTAGCAGTCGACCTAGTAGTCCTTCGTCGCCATGGCTCCTAAGAAGAAGACGACCACGACGATCGGTTCATCCGGGACCGGATTGGTACTGGCCTGGACCGGAAGCGGGCCAGTTGCGGAGAGAACCTGTGGTGCGGCCCGCGAACATCCACATCACCCTGATGGTCCAGGCCTGGCGAGTGGCGTCGTTCGCGCATCCGGTGACGATCCACTAGTTGCGGGCTCTAGAGGTGGAGTCGGGCCCCCCGCAGGCGGCGCGGGGCCCTCCAGGGGTGCCGTCATTCCGCCAGACGGCGGCGCGACAACCTCCAAGACGCCAACACCAGCGTCCATGGTGCGCTCTTCCCAGGTTGTGCGTAATAAGCAGCGCCACCCTGTTGGTGGCCCTGCGCACCGCCCTGGGAAGAGCCCCGAGTGCCTACCACGTGAAGAAGAGGGCCAGCATACGCGCCGAGGTGCTGATGGAGGTGGCGAACGGCTGGGGAGCCGCGACGCAGCCCCTTCTAACGTGGTTAGGAGTCGAGGCGCATCGCGGTCCACCGACTTTCGCCGCCACTCCACGCCAGCGAAGCCCAAGCGCAGCGCATCTGCTCTCGATTTTCCTCCCGCGCGGGCTTCGGCGAATGGAGGGCCACCATCCGGAGCCTCGTCGGTATCGCCAACAACGATGAGTTGCGGCCGACGGGACCCGTAGGCCGTCGCTCCGCCGGGCCACCACATGCTAGCGGAGACCGTGCCGGAGGCGATGCGGCCACGGTGTACTCCCCACCTCCATCCCGGGCGCCCCGGCGTCGGTTCATCGCGACAACGCCCGTGATGGTATCTCCATCGCGTCGTCCGACCCGCGGACCAACCGCGATCAACGTCAAGTCCTTCAGGAGCGGGCTCATGAAGACGCTCAAAATACGATCGAGCACTGACGTGACGCGTGCCACCAGTCAGACAGGCGGGCAGGGCCTGCTATGGACCGCCCAGCACTGGGAGGCTACGGTGGCCTGCCTTAAGAGGTGGTTTGTCCGGCTTTCACCCGTGAGCTGCGGCAGTTCCAGTGGCCCTCCCACCGTACGTTCAAGCCCGACGTCGGTGAGAAGTACAACGACAAGACTCACCCGTCAGAGTTCCTCAGCATCTACACCATCGCGATGCAAGCTGATGTGGCCTGCGACGATAAGGTGCTTGCCAATTACTTCCCGTTGGCACTCAAGCCTAATGTTATGTCATGGTTGATGCACTTGCCGGTGGATTCCATCTCTTCTTGGGCGGATCTGTGCCATGAGTTTGTCGGCGCCTTTACCGGAGGTCACCAAGCGCATGGCCAAGCGAGTGATTTACACATCATCCCCCAGAAGGAAGGAGAAAACTTGCGCAAGTACATCCAAAGGTTCAGCCGGGTGCAATACAACATCCCCGATGTTCATCCCGCCGCCGTGATCAGTGCGTTCCATCAGAACATGCGCAACCGCAAGATGCATGAAGAGCTGGCGATGAACAAGGTTAAGGATGTAGCCGAGCTTTATGTCCTGGCCGACCGATGCGCTCGTGCTGAAGAGAGAAGGAAGTACCCCGGCAAATATGCCGGCGCGGAAACCGACTCCACTGGCGACACCGCCAACCCAACGAAGAAGGGCCGACGTCGTAATAGGAAGCGCAAGGGAAAGGCCGTGCTTGCCGTTGAGGGATCCGACGACACCGGTACCACCAAGAAGACCAAGGCGAGCGACCCCGGCAAGGAGGTTGCCGGGTGTGACGCTTGCCAGGCCTTGGCGGCTGCCGACAAGCCAGGAGGCTCCGACAAGCAGTATTGCAAGATCCACCTGTAACACCCCGGATGTAACTTTCCATATTTGTAACTCCAACTCTTGCCATTTTCGGCTATGTGCTATGGTATTCCCTCCGTGGTTGGGTTTTTCTTCTTTTTGCATTTTGTCCATGTCATGCATTTCGTATCATGTCATCATGTGCATCGCATTCGCATGCGTGTTCGTCTCATGATTCCGAGCATTTTCCCCGTTGTCCGTTTTGCAATCCGGCACTCCTATGTTCCCCGGCGTCCCCTTTTACATTTTTCCGTGAGCGGGTACTAAACTTTCTTGGAATGGACCGAGGTTTGTCAAGTGGCCTTGGTACACCACCGGTAGACCACCCGTCAAGTTTCGTGCTATTTGGAGGTCGTTTGATACTCCAACGGTTAACCGGGTAACCGCGAATGCCTCTTTTGGGTTGCAGTCCAACACCCTTTCAAAACAGCCCAATAACCCATCTAAGTCACTTCCATGCTCTCCGTCGTCGGATCACGATCGTGTGGGCGAAAACTACACCTCATTTGGACACTCCTAGCTCCTTCTACCTATAAAACACCCCTCCCCGAAATCCGGGTCATTTCCACCTAACCCTAGCCCGCTCCTCTGCGCCGCCGCCCGGACGTCCGGCGGGCAGGACGCGTCCGGCCGCCCGGACCACTCGCGCGCCGCCACGTGGCGGGCAGCGCCCTCATCGCCGCCCGCCGCGCGAGCCCGCGGTAGCCCTCACGGCCCGGCCGGCGCCTCCCGGCCAGCGCGCCTCCTCCCGCGCCCTCGCCCTCGCCCGCCCGCCCTGAGCCGCTGCTACTCGCCGCGCCTAAATCGCCGGTCAGCGCCGCCCGGCGGCAAATCCTCTCGCCGCCAACCCAGCGCCCGCCTTGCGTCGCCCGCCCGCGTCGGATCCGGGCAGCGCCGCCAGATCCGGTCAGGACTCCTCCCGGCCCTCCTTCCTCATCTCCGGCGCCTCTCCGGCGAGCCGCGCCGCCGCCTCGGTTCGCGCGACGAACCCTAGATCTATCCGGTTGACCCCCGAAATCCTCTAAGTTATTTAATCTGCAGATTATTTGTTGCATTTTCATCGCACCATAACTTTGCACCCGTGGCTCCGTTTTGGGCGTTTAGTATACCGAATTGTTCGCCTCGACGAGTACATCATTTCATCGCATTGAATAAATTTCATTTGAGCTCTTATTGATTCCCGAAATGCTGTTAGAAGAGGGCTATCTGATGTTAGTTTTAGAGTCTTATCAGAACATGCACTTTTGTCATTTTTGCCATGATTGATGTGTGGATCCTATGAACTTGAGTCCTACATGTGTTTTGTAATATGCCATGACATATTTACAGGGGTGTATGCCATGTATTTTTGTGATCTCTATGGTGACTAGCACAAGCATGCAAACTAGGCTTCATGATGTTGCTGATTTCAGCCCCTGTTCTGTTGATATTTTTATGCCATGTAAACTTGATACTACAGAGAGATCCATGCATATTTTGAGATACTTCAGTAAGGATGTTTTGAACATATGGTTATGCTCTATCCATACATGCCCTTGTTTGAAATTATGGAGTGCCATAGCTTGAGTCAATCGAGCTCTACTTTTGCTATAAAATGTTTCCTGGCAGGTTGTTTACATGTTATTCAATTTTGCCAAGGTTGTTGTAGTTGATCCTTGTATGCTATGATGTTGTTCTTGCCATGTATAGCTTCTATGTCATTTCTTCTTGATGGCTGTATGCTTAGTTTATCATGAAATGCTCTGTAGTGAGAGCATCGAGCTCGCGAAGATGCCTTCATAATTCTGTCAATGTCATGCCCTGTTTGCTGAATCTGTTTACGAAACTTGCTATATTGATATGGGTGCTATTACATTTTCTGATCCCTTTTGGCTCTTGGTCAGTAATGGACTTTTGTTCAATGCCTTGACTAGATTCATGCCATGCCATATTTTGCTATGTCTTGTTTGCTTGCTCTAAACATGCCTTCCTGATGTTAATTTCTGGCATGTTAGTATTTTCTGAGTCTATGAAGCTGATATATTTTGCACTTTTGCCATGCTTGTTTAACCTGTTATGGTGTGATTTAGCCGTAGATCAGTGTTCATCTTTTGTCAAGCATTTTGAGTAGATCACTGCCATATGCTTTGTTGGTACGTTTGGGTGCAGTAGCTTAATTTCTTGTTGCTTGCTATGTGGTATCATGGTGTTCATGGCAGAATTGTGTCATTCTTGTTTTGCTTGTCATTTGCAAACCGTGCATCCGATTCCTGTGATCTTTATATCGGTTTCAACCGAAATCATCTCACCTTTCCAGCGGCATACTTGGTTTGCCAAGTTGATGCCTTGTTCATCATTTTCCTTCCGGAGCACGCATACGCATTGCATCTCACATCTCGCATATCATGCCATGTAGTGCATCATGTTGTTTGTGCATCGCCCGTGATTTATTGTGGTTCCATTGTTTGTGTTCTTGCTTTGGGTAGAGCCGGGAGACGAGTACGTGAACGAGGAACCTGTTGAGAACGCTTACGAGGATCAAGCTTTCGACAACTCTGAGAACTTAGCAGGCAAGATGACCATACCCTCGAAATCACTTCTACCTTTGCTTGCTAGATGCTCGCTCTTTTGCTATGCCTATGCTACGTTACCTACCACTCGCTATATCATGCCACCCATATTGCCATGTCAAACCTCTAACCATCCTTTCCTAGCAAACCGTTGATTGGCTATGTTACCGCTTTGCTCAGCCCCTCTTATAGCGTTGCTAGTTGCAGGTGAAGATGAAGTTGGTTCCATGTTGGAACATGGATATTTTGGGATATCACAATATCTCTTATTTAATTAATGCATCTATATACTTGGTAAAGGGTGGAAGGCTCGGCCTTATGCCTGGTGTTTTGTTCCACTCTTGCCACCCTAGTTTCCGTCATACCGGTGTTATGTTCCTTGATTTCGCGTTCCTTACACGGTTGGGTGATTTATGGGACCCCCTTGACAGTTCGCTTTGAATAAGACTCCTCCAAAGAAGGCCCAACTTTGGTTTTACCATTTGCCACCTAAGCCTTTTTTCCCCGGTTTTCGCGAGCCCGAGGGTCATCTTTATTTAACCCCCGGCCAATGCTCCTCCGAGTGTTGGCCCAAACTAGAGCGCTTTAGAAGCGCCTCAAGGAAACTTGAGGTCTGGTTTTAGTTGTACGGACTGCTCATCCGGTGTGCCCTGAGAACGAGATATGTGCAGCTCCTATCGGGATTTGTCGGCACATTCGGGCGGCTTTGCTGGTCTTGGTTTACCATTGTCGAAATGTCTTGTAGTTCGGGATTCCGAGACTGATCGGGTCTTCCCGGTAGAAGGAATATCCTTCGTTGACCGTGAGAGCTTATAATGGGCTAAGTTGGGACACCCCTGCAGGGTATTATCTTTCGAAAGCCGTGCCATGCGGTTATGAGGCAGATGGGAATTTGTTAATGTCCGGTTGTAGAAAACCGAAGTTGACCTTAATTAAAATACATCAATCGCGTGTGTAACCGTGATGGTCTCTTCTCGGAGTCCGGGAAGTGAACACGGTGTTGGAGTTATGTTTGACGTAAGTAGTTTCAGGATCACCTCTTGATCGCTACTAGCTTCTCGACCGTGCCTTGCTTCTCTTCTCGCTCTCTTTTGCGAATGTAGCCACCATATATGCTAGTCGCTTGCTGCAGCTCCACCTCACAACTTTGTCCTTCCTATTAGCTTAAATTGTCTTGATCTCATGGTGTGAGATTGCTGAGTCCTGTGACTCACAGATTCTACCAAAACAGTTGCAGGTGCCGAAGCGATGCGGAGATGACGCAACCGAGCTCAAGTGGGAGTTCGACGAGGAACGTGGTCGTTACTATGTGTCTTTTCACGATGATCAGTAGTGGAGCCCAGTTGGGACGATTGGGGATCCGTGTAGCATTTGGGGTAGTCTTCTTTTATTTTGGTTCCGTAGTCGGACCTTGAGTGTAATCTGGATGATGGATGTTTATTTATGTATTGTGTGAAGTGGCATTTGTAAGCCAACTATGTATCTCTTTCCCTTATGTATTACATGGGTTGTGTGAAGATACCTCACTTGCGACATTGCTTTCAATGCGGTTATGCCTCTAAGTCGTGCTTCGACACGTGGGAGATATAGCCGCATCGAGGCGCTATAAGTTGGTAATCGAGCCATCCCGACTTAGGAGCCCCGCTTGATTGTTTCTTTGGCGTTGTTGAGTCTAGAACAAAAATGTTTTGAGTCTTAGGATTATATATATCGGAGAGTAGGATTCTTTTTACTCCCACCCCTTCGTCGCTCTGGTGAGGTCTCCCCGACATAGAAGTTTTGACTCTCCTCTCCTAAAATTTCACTAAATTTTTTAGGATCACGCTGGTATCTTGGAATCGTTCCGATGGTCTTGTGACGAGAACATTGTTCTTGGTGCCTCGACATTTAGGGGTTGTGGCGGTGTCCGGGAGTTGAGCTCCGAGGTGTTGTCGTCACAATTTTATCGTTGCAGTTCTGGAATACACGAGCTTTGCCGACATCGAAAATCTCTTTTGTACAGTTGTTGGTGAGATAACCCCGATAACCCAGTACTGGGGCGAGCTCGGGAGTATTGCCATGACTCGTATAACAGATGCTTTTCGAAGGTCGAGGTACACGATTTCCGAAGGTTTCTTGGTTATGTGTTGATGGATGGATACAACTGGATCTAGGTATTGTTAGTTTGGGTGATATAATTTGTGTCCCCTGTATCCCCAACACCAGATTGCATAACCAGAAAGTTTCGGGAGTTTATAGGTGGGATTCAAGTAGCTCTTAGCATTTCTTTCAGCAGATATTTGGTTTGTGATTGGGTAATCCTTACCACTTATTTGTTCCAGTCGTACCTTGTTTTTTTTTCATTCATCAACTCTTTATCAAGTGGCTTCTCACCTTAATGGTCGTGGATGTTAGCTTTGGAATTCATTCGTTCATCCTTGTTCGAATGTTTATTGTGAAGACTATATGTTGCAATTTCTATCCGTTGATTCAACTTGTCTATCTGTCTATCAAAGTGCTAACGGATGTCACCCTCTTCAGGATGGCTCCGTCAACGCGTCTGAATCCGGAACGAAATGATGGGAGTCAGTCGAACCCTCCACCTCCACCTCCGCCTCCGGAGGCATGGCAAGCTATCATGGCAGCCACCAACGCAAATGCTCGAGATGATTTTGCAACTCTTGCAAGAGCTGCACCCAAGGGCAAGGCAACCAAGGAAATCAAGGCCAAGGCAACAATCAGCCGTGACTTTGCTACCCTCAATCAGTTCCTTGCTAATCAGCCGAAGTCTTTTCACCGTGCCGAGGCCACAGACGCCGACGATTGGCTTGTGGACATCTGCAAACATTTTGAATGTAGCAATGTCAGACCTGAGGACTTTGTCAAGTTTGCTTCGTTTCAACTCAAGGACCAAGCTGCCGAGTGGTATCAACAATACAAAGATTCCAGAGGAGGTCGTGTAATTACCTGGGATGAGTTCCACCGAGACTTCAAAGCTCACCACATTCCGCAAAGTGTTGTTGAGAGCAAGCGTGAGGAGTTCCGCAATCTCAAGCAAGGCGGCATGTCTGTGTATCAATACAATATCCAGTTCCAGAAACTCGCTCGCTTCGCTAAGCAAGATGTCCCTGATGAAAAGAGTATGATCTATCAATTCAGAGGTGGCCTCAGAGAAGATCTGCAATTAGCTCTCGTGCTTTTTGAGCCAGAAAAGTATGATGAATTCTACAACATGGCTCTGAAGCAAGAAGCTGCCCAGCTCAAATGTGAGGCTTCTAAGAAGAGAATCAGGGATGCTGTTCAGTATTCTTCTTCCTCTCACGTGTCAGCTAAGCAGAAGTTCTACCTTCCTCCTCCTCCGTTCCGGCCACCTTTATCGCCAGAAGAACTCAGGTGGTCGTGGATCTTCCCACCCACCCAACCCAAAGCTATCGTAACAAGTCTAATTCTCAAGCTCCAAGGTCAAATGCTCCTTATCACCGTCCATTGTCAGAGGTGACTTGCAACAAATGTCGGCAGAAAAGGTCACTATGCTAACAAGTGCTTCAACCAAAGGCGCCTTCCGCCTCCTCCTCCTGTGAGATCTTCCGCAATGCGGTGGTCAAGCATAATCCAAAGCATGCCAAGGTGAATATGATGAATGCAGCTCAAGCGGAGGAATCTCTTGATGTGATAATGGGTAATCTCTCGATTAATGATATTCCTGCAAAAGTATTATTTGATACTGGTGCTTCGCTTTGTTTCATCTCAAGACCTTTTGCATCTAAGCATGAGTTGGGTTATCAAGAATTGCCTAGTTCTTTATCAGTTGTGTCCCCGGGTAAGCGAATGACAACTAATAATTATGTCCCGGATGTTTCTATCAAGATGGGCGACTATAGATTTCTGGCTAAACCAATTGTTCTTGGTGACTCGGATATTGATCTTATTCTCGGGATGGACTGGCTTTCTCAAAGACAAAGCTCAGCTTGATTGTGCTGCTGTGGAAATTCAATTGACACACTCTTCTCGAGGATGTGATCATCTATGTCCGCGTGATGAAACCATTCGGTTGTTTTCTCTCAATGAGAAGGGCGAGTTGGATGCTATCTCTCGATTCCATTGCTTGTGAGTATCAAGATATCTTTCGGAAGAGCTCCGGGTATGCCTCCTCACCGGCCAGCTGAATTCGTTATCGATCTTGAGCCTGGCACGGAACCCGTTTGCAAGCGTCCATACAAGCTTGGACCTAATGAGCTGAAGGAATTGAAGAAACAACTCGATGAACAAGAGCGTATGGGTTTGATCAGACCGAGTTCATCTCCTTGGGGTTGTGGTGTTCTTTTTGTCCAGAAGAAGGATGGCACGGACCGACTTTGCGTCGATTACCGTCCATTGAATAAGAAGACTATCAAGAACAAGTATCCACTTCCCAACATCAATGAGCTTTTCGAGCAACTCAAAGGTGCTAAAGTGTTCTCCAAGCTTGACCTTCGTATGGGTTATCATCAAATTCGCATTCTGAACAAGATATTCCCAAGACAGCATTCAGAACAAGCTTTGGTTCTTATGAATATACTGTCATGTCTTTCGGCCTTGTCAATGCTCCTCCAACATACTCTCGAATGATGAACTTCATCTTCAACCCCTACACCAATGAATTCGTCTTGGTCTATCTTGATGATATTTTGGTCTTCTCCAAGAATAAGAAGGATTATGCCAAACATTCGCGATTGGTGCTCGACAAGCTCAGAGAGCATCAATTCTATGCGAAGTTTTCCAAATGTGAATTTTGGCTTGATGAAGTTCTTTATCTTGGTCACATCATCTCCGCCAAGGGCATCGCTGTTAATCCCGAGAAGGTGTCTGCAGTTGTGAATTGGGAACCTCCTCAGAATGTCAAGCAGCTCCGTAGTTTTCTTGGACTTGCAAGCTATTGCCGAAGATTCGTTGAGAATTTCTCCAAGATTGTAAAGCCTCTTTCCAACCTCCTCCAGAAGCATGTGAAGTATGTCTGGTCTCCAGAGTGTGACGTTGCTTTCAACACCCTCAAAGAGAAACTCGTCACAGCTCTTGTCTTAACTCCTCCTGATGAATCCAAGCCATTTGAAGTTTTCTGTGATGCTTCTCTTCAAGGTCTCGGTGCTGTGTTAATGCAAGAGAAGAAAGTTGTGGCCTATACCTCTCTTCAGTTGAAGCCCAACGAAAAGAACTACCCCACTCACGATCTTGAGTTGGCGGCAGTTGTCCATGCATTGATAACATGGAGACATCTCTTGTTGGGAAGGAAAGTGTACATATTAACCGATCACAAGAGTCTCAAGTATATCTTCACTCAACCCAACCTCAACCTCAGGCAAACTCGATGGGTCGAAATGATTCAAGAGTACAACTCGATTATTGAATATACTCTAGGCAAGGCCAATGTGATTGCAGATGCTTTGAGCAGGAAGGCTTACTGCACCAGTTTAATCCTCAAGCCCTTCCAACCGGACCTTTGTGAAGCTTTCCGCAAGCTGAATCTTCAAGTTGTTCCTCAAGGCTTTCTTGCCAACCTCATAGTCTCTCCTACTTTGGAAGACCAAATTCGTGAGGCTCAACTCCTGGATACCATGGTGAAAAAGGTGAAACGTGGTATCGACAAGGGCATTTCCAAATACAAGTGCTTCCACATTGATGACAAAGATACTCTTTTCTTCGAGGACCGGATTGTGGTTCCAAAGGGTGATCTACGTAAAGTCATTATGAACGAGGCGCACAATTCTCTTCTATCCATTCATCCTGGAAGTACGAAGATGTACCATGACCTCAAGCAACAGTATTGGTGGACTCGAATGAAGCGAGAAATTGCTCAATTCGTGAATGAATGTGATGTCCGCCAAGGGTGAAAGCAGAACACCAATGACCAGCTGGTCTCCTCCAACCTCTTGCTATTCCGTAATGGAAGTTTGATCATATCAAAATGGACTTCGTGGACTGGATTTCCTAAGTCCAAGCGTGGAAATGATGCTATCTTCGTTGTCATTGACAAGCTTACTAAAGTGGCTCATTTTCTTCCTATCAAAGAATCTATCACAGCAGCTCGGTTGGCGAGCTATACACCTCCGTAATTGTCTCCTTGCACGGCATTCCACAATTGATCTCTTCAGACCGTGTCAAGATCTTTACCTCCAAGTTTTAGGATTCTTTTCGGAAGGCCATGGGCACCAACATTCGCTTTCAAAGCACAACTTTCCATCCTCAAACAAGTGGCCAAGTCGAGCGAGTCAATCAAATCCTCGAAGACATGCTCGTGGCTTGTGTCATTTCCTTCGGGATGAAGTGGGAAGATTGTCTTCCATATGCCGAAGTTCTCCTACAACAACAGCTTCCAAGCGAGTTCGTGCAAGGCCCCATTCGAAATTCTCTATGGCGTAAAGTGCCGTACTCCTCTCAATTGGTCCGAGACAGGTGAACGCCAACTTCTTGGCAACGACTTGATCACAGAAGTCAAGAAATGTGCAAAGTCATTCGTGAGAATCTCAAAGCCGCGCAATCGCGCCCGGAAGAGCTATTATGATGACAAGCACCGTGATGTGGCTTTTGAAATCGGAGACCATGTCTACCTCCGCGTCTCTCCAATGAAAGGCACTCGCCGCTTCGGTATCAAAGGGAAGCTTGCCCCTAGATACGTGGGTCCTTTCAAGATCATTGGCAAAACAGGCGATCTCGCCTATCAACTTGAGCTTCCGTCCAACTTCGCGAACGTGCACGATGTGTTTCATGTGTCACAGCTTCAAGAATCGCTTCAAGACTATCGAGCGCACCATCAACTTCAAGAAATTGACCTCCAAGAAGATCTCTCTTATCATGAGCACCCGTTGCTATTCTTGAAGAAACCGAGCGCAAGACTCGCAACAAGTCAATCAAATTCCTGAAAGTGAAATGGTCACACCATTCCGACCGAGAAGCCACCTGGGAGAGCGAGGATCACCTCCGTTACGAATAACCGGAGTTCTTTCAGTCCTAGATCTCGGGACGAGATCCTCTTGTAGTGGTGGAGTGTTGTAACACCCCGGATGTAACTTTCCATATTTGTAACTCCAACTCTTGCCATTTTCGGCTATGTGCTATGGTATTCCCTTAGTGGTTGGGTTTTTCTTCTTTTTGCATTTTGTCCATGTCATGCATTTCATATCATGTCATCATGTGCATCGCATTCGCATACGTGTTCGTCTCATGATTCCGAGCATTTTCCCTGTTGTCCGTTTTGCAATCCGGCACTCCTATGTTCCCCGGTGTCCCCTTTTACATTTTTCCGTGAGCGGGTACTAAACTTTCTCGGAATGGACCGAGGTTTGTCAAGTGGCCTTGGTACACCACCGGTAGACCACCCGTCAAGTTTCGTGCTATTTGGAGGTCGTTTGATACTCCAACGGTTAACCGGGTAGCCGCGAAGGCCTGTTTTGGGTTGCAGTCCAACACCCCTTCAAAACAGCCCAATAACCCATCTAAGTCACTTCCATGCTCTCTGTCGTCGGATCACGATCGTGTGGGCGAAAACTAAACCTCATTTGGACACTCCTAGCTCCTTCTACCTATAAAAACACCCCTTCCCCCGAAATCCCGGGTCATTTCCACCCGAACCCTAGCCCGCTCCTCCTCGCGCCGCCCGGACACGTCCGGCGGAGCGGACGTCCGCCCGCCGCCCGGACCACTCGCGCGCCGCCACGTGGCGGGCAGCGCCCTCATCGCCGCCGCGCCGCCGCGCGAGCCCGCGGTAGCCCTCCCGGCCCGAGCAGCGCCTCCCGGCCAGCGCCTCCTCCGCGCCCTCGCTTCGCCCGCCGCCCTGAGCTGCTACTCGCCGCTGTCGCGGTCAACGCCGCCCGGGCGCCGTCCTCTCGACGACGCTTAAACTGGGCACGCCGCCCGTCGCCGCCCGCGTCGGATCCGGGCCGGCGCCGCCCAGATCCGGTCGGGACTCCCCTCCCCGGCCCTCCTTCCTCCTCTCCCGCGCCTCTCCGGCGAGCCGTGCCGCCGCCTCGGTTCGCTCGACGAACCCTAGATCTATCCGGTTGACCCCCGAAATCCTCTTAAGTTATTTAATCTGCAGACTATTTGTTGCATTTTCATTGCACCATAACTTTGCACCCGTGGCTCCGTTTTGGGCGTTTAGCATACCGAATTGTTCATCTCGACGAGTACATCATTTCAAATAAGTGCACAAATTTTATTTGAGCTCATCTTGATTCCCGAAATGCTGTTAGAAGAGGGCTATATGATGTTAGTTTCAGAGTCTTATCAGAACATGTACTTTTGTCATTTTTGCCATGATTGATGTGTGCATCCTATGATCTTGAGTCCTACATGTGTTTTGTAATATGCCATGCCATCTTTACAGGGGTGTATACCATGTATTTTTGTGATCTATGTGGTGACTAGCACAAGCATGCAAACTAGGCTTCATGATGTTGCTGATTTCATCCCCTGTTTTGCTGATATTTTTATGCCATGTAAACTTGATGCTATCGAGAGATCCATGCATATTTTGAGATACTTCAGTAAGGATGTTTTGAACATATGGTTATGCTCTATCCATCCATGCCCTTGTTTGCAATTATGCAGTGCCATAGCTTGAGTCAATCGAGCTCTACTTGTGCTATAAAATGTTTCCTGGCAGGTTTACATGTTATTCAATTTTGCCAAGGTTGTTGTAGTTGATCCGTGTATGCTATGATGTTGTTCTTTCCATGTATAGCTTCTATGTCATGTCTTCTTGATGGATGTATGCTTAGTTTATCATGAAATACTCTGTAGTGAGTGCATCGAGCTCGCGAAGATGCCTTCATAATTCTGTCAATGTCATGCCCTGTTTGCTGAATCTGTTTACGAAACGTGCTATATTGACATGGGTGCTATTACATTTTCTGATCCCTTTTGGCTCTTGGTCAGTAAGGGACTTTTGTTCAATGCCTTGAGTAAATTCATGCCATGCCATATTTTGCTATATCTTGTTCCTATAGCAGGTTGTTTGCTTGCTCTAAACATGCCTTCCTGATGTTCATTTCTGGCATGTTAGTATTTTCTCAGTCTGTGAAGCTGATATATTTTGCACTTTTGCCATGCTTGTTTGGACCTGTTATGGTGTGATTTAGCCATAGATCAGTGTTCATCTTTTGTCAAGCATTTTGAGTAGATCACTGCCATATGATTTGTTGGTACGTTTGGGTGCAGTAGCTTAATTTCTTGTTGCTTGCTATGTGGTATCATGGTGTTAATGGCAGAATTGTGTCATTCTTGTTTTGCTTGTCATTTGCAAACCGTGCATCCGATTCCTGTGATCTTTATATCGATTTCAACCGAAATCATCTCACCTTTCCAGCGGCATACTTGGTTTGCCAAGTTGATGCCTTGTTCATCATTTTCCTTCCGGAGCACGCATACGCATTGCATCTCACATCTCGCATATCATGCCATGTAGTGCATCATGTTGTTTGTGCATCGCCCGTGATTTATTGTGGTTCCATTGTTTGTGTTCTTGCTTTGGGTAGAGCCAGGAGACGAGTACGTGAACGAGGAACCTGTTGAGAACGCTTA
Organism: Aegilops bicornis; assembly: GCA_021605145.1. Taxonomy (NCBI): domain Eukaryota; kingdom Viridiplantae; phylum Streptophyta; class Magnoliopsida; order Poales; family Poaceae; genus Aegilops; species Aegilops bicornis. The sequence continues at coordinate 752,973,540 of CM038670.1, read as the reverse complement.
CGAGGATCAAGCTTTCGACAACTCTGAGAACTTAGCAGGCAAGATGACCATACCTTCGAAATCACTTCTACCTTTGCTTGCTAGATGCTCGCTCTTTTGCTATGCCTATGCTACGTTACCTACCACTCGCTATATCATGCCACCCATATTGCCATGTCAAACCTCTAACCATCCTTTCCTAGCAAACCGTTGATTGGCTATGTTACCGCTTTGCTCAGCCCTCTTATAGCGTTGCTAGTTGCGGTGAAGATGAAGTTGGTTCCATGTTGGAACATGGATATTTTGGGATATCACAATATCTTTTATTTAATTAATGCATCTATACACTTGGTAAAGGGTGGAAGGCTCGGCCTTATGCCCGGTGTTTTGTTCCACTCTTGCCACCCTAGTTTCCGCCATACCGGTGTTATGTTCCTTGATTTCGCGTTCCTTACACGGTTGGGTGATTTATGGGACCCCTTGACAGTTCGCTTTGAATAAGACTCCTCCAAAGAAGGCCCAACTTTGGTTTTACCATTTGCCACCTAAGCCTTTTCCCCCGGGTTTTCGCGAGCCCGAGGGTCATCTTTATTTAACCCCCCGGGCCAATGCTCCTCTGAGTGTTGGCCCAAACTAGAGCGCTTTGCAGCGCCCCCTCAAGGAAACTTGAGGTCTGGTTTTAGTTGTACGGACTGCTCATCCGGTGTGCCCTGAGAACGAGATATGTGCAGCTCCTATCGGGATTTGTCGGCACATTTGGGCGGCTTTGCTGGTCTTGTTTTACCATTATCGAAATGTCTTGTAGTTTGGGATTCCGTGACTGATCGGGTCTTCCCGGTAGAAGGAATATCCTTCGTTGACCGTGAGAGCTTATAATGGGCTAAGTTGGGACACCCCTGCAGGGTATTATCTTTCGAAAGCCATGCCCGCGGTTATGAGGCAGATGGGAATTTGTTAATGTCCGGTTGTAGAAAACCCGAAGTTGACCTTAATTAAAATACATCAACCGCGTGTGTAACCGTGATGGTCTCTTCTCAGCGGAGTCCGGGAAGTGAACACGGTGTTGGAGTTATGTTTGACGTAAGTAGTTTCAGGATCACCTCTTGATCGCTACTAGCTTCTCGACCGTGCCTTGCTTCTCTTCTCGCTCTCTTTTGCGAATGTAGCCACCATACATGTTAGTCGCTTGCTGCAGCTCCACGTCACAACTCTGTCCTTCCTATTAGCTTAAATAGTCTTGATCTCGCGGGTGTGAGATTGCTGAGTCCCCGTGACTCACAGATTCTACCAAAACAGTTGCAGTGCCGACGATGCGGGCAGATGATGCAACCGAGCTCAAGTGGGAGTTCGACGAGGAACGTGGTCGTTACTATGTGTCTTTCCTGATGATCAGTAGTGGAGCCCAGTTGGGACGATCGGGGATCTGTGTAGCATTTGGGGTAGTCTTCTTTTATTTTGGTTCCGTAGTCGGACCTTGAGTGTAATCTGGATGATGGATGTTTATTTATGTATTGTGTGAAGTGGCGACTGTAAGCCAACTATGTATCTCTTTCCCTTATGTATTACATGGGTTGTGTGAAGATTACCTCAGTTGCGACATTGCTTTCAATGCGGTTATGCCTCTAAGTCATGCTTCGACACGTGGGAGATATAGCCGCATCGAGGGCGTTATACCACCGCACCAAGGGCCACGATATCCGAAACTGCTGGTAGGTAGAGCTATTCGCCGAGAAGCGGAAAGCCGAGTATGAGCGGCGGGACAAGGAGAAAGGCCCAGATGGTGCCAAAGGGTCCGACAAGAAACGTGGCGGCCAAGGAGGCCGCCGCGGCAAGGAGAATCAGCAAGAGAGGCCCGCCTGGGGCCGCGACAAGAAGCAGGAAGACGATGATCATGACGAGGACGACAAGTCTGGCGACCACGAGTTTCAGAAAGCCAGAGAGGCCATGTGCGTTGATGGCGGTGCCTCGCTGCACACATCCCACCGCCAACTCAAGCAGTGGGTGCGTGAGATCACAGTGGTGGAGCCATCGTTTGACGCACGGAAGCCGCTGAAATGGTCCAACACGCCCATCATCTGCGACACCGAGGACCACCCTGACCGCACCACTGCGGTCGGGTGCTTGCCGTTGTTGGTTTCACCAACAATCCGCAACCTCAAGGTGACAAAGATGTTGGTTGACGGCGGGGCCGGCCTGAACTTGATCTCGCATGTTGTGGTCAAAAGGCTGCAGATCCCCGATGGAGACCTCGAGGAGACGGGTATGTTCTAAGGGGTTAACCCGGGGAGGAGCCAGCCAAAGGGAAAGATCATGCTGCCCGTGACATTCGGAGGCGAGCTGAACCATCGGACGGAGAGGATTGTTTTTGATGTAGCCGAGATCCCCTTGCCTTACAACGGGATCCTCGGCCGCCCGACACTGGCCAAGTTCATGGCGGCTTCGCACTACGCCTACAACATGCTGAAGATGCCCGGGGCGATGAACATCATCACCGTCCCCTCTGACAAGAAGGATGTGCTGATTTCCGCCGACCAACTCTACCGGGAAGCACTTGCAGCAGCTGCCGCTAAGGTACCTGCTCCTGCCGACGGAGCCCCGGGGGGAAGAAGACCGGCGAGACTCCTAACACCCACTCCGGCAAGCGCACCTCTTCGGGTTGTTGCGCTCTCATTGAGGACGTGCCAGAGAGCTCCGCCGGCAAGAGCAAGAAGCCCAGAGCCACGCCACCAAAGACCAAGAAGGTGCCCGTCAAGGAGGACGATACGGGGGGAGTTTTTACCATAAGCTCCACCCTCGATGGCAAATAGGAAAGCGAGCTCGTCGCCTTCCTGCGGGCGAATGTCGATGTGTTTGCATGGCAAGCCTCCGACATCCCCGGCGTTCCCAGGGAGGTGATTGAGCACCACCTTGTTGTCTGTCCTCATGCGCGGCCCGTCAAGCAGAAGGTCAGGAAGCAAGCTCTGGAGAGGCAAGCCCCGGCAAGTACTTCCCCACCGAGCTCCCCGGAGCCGCCGGCGAAGATGTTGCCATGGATGCCGATCCTGCCACGGGGCGACCAACTCTGGTAGGACCTCAGGTCATGGCCATGGAGGCGGCCGCTCCCGTAGCAGAAGAAATGCCTCTGGTCCTTGTCGTCGAGCCACAGGCTCCGGCATGGGCGCAGCACACCGTCCGATTCCTTCAAAAAGGAGAGCTTCCTGAGGATCAGGAAGAGGCGGAAAGAGTATCCCGCTGGTCTGCCCTGTACCAAATCGTTGATAACAAACTATACAGGAGAAGACCGAATGGGGTGAAATTTAAGTGCGTCTCTCGGGAGGAAGGACTAAAGCTGTTGGCAGAGATATATGGAGGCATATGTGGCTCCCACATAGGGTCGAGGGCCCTTGCCGGCAAGGCTTTCCGGCAAGGTTTCTTCTGTCCCACCGCCCTCCAGGATGCGATGACACTAGTAACCAAGTGTGAAGCATGCCAGTTCCATTCGAAGAAGCTCCATCAACCAGCTCAAGCCCTTCAAACTATCCCTCTCTCCTGGCCCTTCTCGGTCTGGGGGCTTAACATATTGGGCCCTTTCCCCGTCTTTGTCGGGGGCTTTGAGTACTTGTACGTCGCAATTGACAAGTTCACAAAGTGGCCAGAGGTGGAAGCAGTGAGGAAGGTGACAGCGCAGTCAGCCATCAAGTTCTTCAAGGGACTAGTGTGCCGTTTTGGGGTGCCCAACAGGATCATCACCGACAACGGCACAACGACACGCAGTTCACAAGCCATGCCTTCATGCAATACATTGAGGATCTCGGCAGCAAGGTCTGTTTTGCTTCCGTGGCACATCCACGGAGCAACGGCCAAGCGGAGAGAGCAAATGCTGAAGTCCTGCGAGGCTTAAGAACGAAGACTTTCGACAGGCTGCGCAAGAGTGGAAGGCGCTGGATTGACGAGTTGCCGGTGGTTCTTTGGTCGATCAGAACGACGCCAAATCGAGCCACCGGCCAGACACCCTTTGCCCTGGTTTACGGGGCAGAAGCAGTTCTCCCCACGGAACTCATATACGGGTCACCTCGAGTGCTCGCTTATGATGAGCTTGAGCAAGAGCGATTGCGGCAAGATGACGCGACGCTCCTTGAGGAAGATCGTCTCCGGGCGGGAGTGAGAGCGGCACGCTACCAGCAAGCCTTGCGCCGCTACCATAGCCGCAAGGTTCATGCCCAGAGCTTTCAGGAAGGCGACCTTGTTCCTCGGCACGTTCAATCGGCCAAGAATTCCAACGAGTTGACGCCGAAGTGGGAGGGCCCTTATTGGGTGACACGAGTCACCAGGCCCGGCGCAGTCCGGCTGGAGACCGAAGATGCCATTCCAGTGAGGAACTCCTAGAACATCGAGCATCTCCGCAAGTTTTAACCATAAGGCGCGGCTTGCCGGGCCTCCCGGCAAGCTACCCTTTTGTACAAGCCTTGCCGGCAAGGCATGTAACCCTTTGTACAAAGCGGTAGCAGACCACGAGCATAAATAAACGGCGTTACCGGGCGCCCTAAGTTATAGCATGCATGCTAGGTTGAGTCTCGTCCTTGGTTAGGGTTGATAGTGCTTAGCGGCGGCTAACCCCTAGCTTAGAGGTCGAGTGCGCGTCTCTCTGTTCTTCTCTATCTTCTTTGGTTCGCAGGACACATGAATATCCTTGCCGAGCTGCTTTGGAAGGAGGGGGACGGACCGGCGTACGGGTCCCGGCGAGCCAATACTGCCGGGGGGCTACAAGGGCGAAGATCCACCCGCGGCAAGCCAAAGTTGCCGGGGGCTGCAGATTCAGATAAGTTCTCTATCCCTTATCATGCGTTTCGTTATGGACTGAGGGATGTGAAACCTCGTTTTATCCTTAGGCTACCGTGCTCTCCTCATTCCGGACCCTAGGACTCGTCTCCTGGGACCGAATTTGGTCGTAGTCGCGGCGGCAAGGAAATAAAACAAAGAGCCTAGGCCCACCTCATCCCTGCCTCCGCCAAGGGCGTGAGAAAGGTCAAGTGAAGTGGGGGGACGACAAGGTTTGTTGCCGGGCAAAAAAACGTTTATCTTAATGATAATGAGGATTCATTCCTTGTCGTGGGTTCCTCCCGCGAACGAAAATCCCGGCAAACATCCCTTTTTCATTAAAAAACATCCCATACAGGTACAGTTCATACGAAATGAAAAACATGAGCAAGGTGATTACAAGCTTTAAATTCTACTAAGGCCCGAAGGCTTACAAACTAAAAAGAGATAAGGTGCCCATAATCCCTTTCTTGTCCATCTCCTCAGGAAATGCAACAAGAAAAGCAGGAGGGCAAAAGGGGCGCCTAGGCGAGCTACGAGTGGCAGAAGACACCAAGTGAACATCTTGGCGGCCGTCCAAGGGCTGGATGGTGATGGCGGTGCCGGAGGCAGAGTTCGAAGACGAGGCGGCGGGACGTCAGTACGCGACGAAGGCGTCGGTGCTCACAGATTCGACTTGACGGCCTTGCCGCCCGCCCTCTTCCTCTTCCGCAGCCTCCCAACGCCAGCCGCCCAAGGAGACGACCCCAAGAAGTTCAAGGAGCCGGCGACACGGATGATGGGGTCGCCGGTGCCGCCTGGAGTGGCGCCCGACGCTTAGTTAGACCCGTCATCCTGCCGCCCGCTAGCCTCGCCGTCACTACCGCTGTCCTCCTCGTCACTCTCGCTCGAGGAGGAATCTTCGTCATCAGAAGAGCTCTCCACGCAGCACCTTACGCAAGTCTCGAAGTGCCCGAAGACTTCGATGGAGAGGAGGCCACCCTCCATTAGTTTGAAATGGAGAGTGAGCCATCCGTCAAGCTGTGGAGGCGAGCGAAGGTCTTCCACCCTCGATGAAGGTACATGACGTGAGGGACAGGGAACTCGACATCGACCCATGTGCCGCTGTTCCCACAACCCCCTCATATGCAGCGCAACGCCTGCGGCGGATCCAGCTCCATCTCCCGCGCGAATGGAGTCGGGAGGCGAAGGCGACGGCGCGGTGGCTGGCCCAGCCTGACGAAGAATTCGCAAGGGTTGTCCCCAGCATGGCCCTCCATCGGAGGAGGGGCTGCTGGCGGAGGCGAGGCTGATCTACCGCCCCGTCCTCCTCTCCCTCGAGCACCACGAGGGCCTCGACCTCGCCCCCTCCCGCTTCCTCTAGTGGCCGGCTCCGCTGCTACGGGCTCTTGGGGAGGACCGACGCATTGTCTGGCCGAAAGCCTCGCCGCCACCAATGAAGCGTCACCACGCCCCCTCGCCATGGCAGAAGGAAGAAACAAGAATTGGGAGAGGCAAATGGCGGAGGGTTGAGAGGCACCGTTCCTCCAGCTCCCCTCTTTATAAAGGGGTGGGGGCGAGACTCGACCGCCCCCTCTCGGCCAATCCGGCCCGCTGAAGTGACGGCGAGCGGGGCCGTCGACCGCCCTCCCCGCTCCATTGAAGGCGTGTGGGAATCGAACCACGCGCGCGCATGACTTCCCACATCCCGCGCACCTGTCATTTGCTCTGCATTATGCATGCGGCAAACGTGGCGCAAGGGGCAGGCGTAGTGGGACGCGTGGAGCGACGGTTCCCAAGCGGGGGCAGTAAATGGGAGGCAGCCCTGCAGTCTCAAAGAGACACGCAAGCCGCCTCTTTACTGTCCACCGCGAGGTGACGCCAGCATGCTTCCGTCACGCGCGCACATGACCCCCATGTTGCGCATTCAGCACGGGCCGTGGAGAAGCGCAGCGGATGAACCTGTTACCGCAGTAAAATCCGCCCCTCCTGCCCGCGCACCGTTCTGGGCCTGGCCCAACAACGTGCCGGGCTTATGTGTGGCCCATGCCCGGGGGCTCCTGTCGGTGTACAAAAGTAGGGTCTCTCCTTTTGACCCCTTTACTTGTGCACGGGCAGTCGGAGCCGCCCGCCATGACCACGCATAACTGAGTAGGAAAGCGAAGCTGGAGGGAAGCCGAAGGCACAAGACAAATAAAGCAACGACAAGGACCAAGGCCACAAGGATCGGATGGGCGAAGCAGGTTTTCCCGGCAAGGACCCTTGCCGGGGCAGCCTCAGCGACCCCGGCAAGACCCTTTCTGGGGCAGCTCGCCCACGCCTGCTGAGCGAGCCACCCTTGAGCCCACCAACGCTCAACAGGCGCATTGGGACAGGGCTCGGGAGGCACTTCCGTGGTGGCATGCAGATCTTTGTGAAGACAAAGAATAATCAAGATCAAGTGAGGATGGGAAGGCAACCATCCTCACCAAAGAAACCCACAAGACCACCGGCAAGATCCTTGCCAGGGATGCCTACGCGCCGTGGCAAGACCCTTGTCGGGCCACCCGGCAAGGCCCTCGCCAAGCGCACCAGCAGGGCCACTGCCAGGCCCGCACCAGCCAAGTCTCCGCCGCTGTTCGCATGCAGCTGCTGACACAACCAGCTGGGCAGGCACCTGCGTGGCAACATGCAAATCTTCCTGGAGGCTCCACCACTGCGCCACCTCAGCTGCCTGCCTGCCTACATGGCACCGCATGCGTCGCTGGCCAGGGCGCGTGTCGAAGCGAAGAGGAGCGGCGACAGACATGATGGGCCTCGCCCCCGTCCCCAATAAAGCGAAGGGACACCTAAGCCTCGCATTAAATGCATCTTGTCATGTAATACTAGAGATAAACTCGCGACGCTGTAGCACTTTCCACCTCCTGTGTGCCACTGTGGCAGCCCCTTTCGCCTATAAAAGGAGGCCCATGACACACTGAGAAAGGATTCGGCTCTTTCGAACCTCTCAGCACCTAGAGCTAGTTCGAGAGCTCAAGAACACTAAATACATCTACCAAAGCAGGACTAGGGTTTTACGCATCCTCGCGGCCCCAACCTGGAAAAAATCCCTTTGAGTTGTCTACTAGTCCCGCTCTTCTCACGATCCCCGCACCCCGCAACCGTAGAAGGGATTCCATTGATCCCATAGGTGTTGTTTCCCACCGACAATCGCTGCATCAACTTGATCGTACCAGAGAAACGCGATGCTCCTCCGCTGTCCCATCAGCATCAGTAAGTTTCTCCTTTCCTTGCTCTAGATCCACCATTAGGGTTTCGGTGTTCGTCGGAGTTCATTGAAGCTCCGGCGCTGTTCTTCCCTGTTCTTCTTAGTAGCATAAATGGCTAGTTTGGATCTGATATTTCTTGTGCGGCCGTAGCCATAATCCCCTTTTCCTCATTATAGCATCCCCTTCGTATAGAAAAAAAGTCATCTGAATCTGACGAACTGTTGAAGCACCTGTACTTTAGGTCTGAATATATTTTGGTTTTCTGACACACCGCAGATCTGAATTTATCATACCAGTCTGTGAAACCTGTTTTCCCCTTACCTAGCTATTTTAGATCTGTACCTTTCATACCAATATATGCGGTTTAGCTTTTTAGAAAATGATAATCCGGTAGGCACCATTAGTCCCCTCTTAAACCGCCAATGCACTTATCTTTGTAACTCCTCCAATATCAGACTCCGGTTTAACAAATGTCAGACTCCGGTTTAACAATGTGTATATGCCTCCGTTTCTGCTTCTGATCTTGAGTCACTTTATATTTGTCCATCATAAATCTTAATCCGGCATTGATCTTTTTCCAGCTTTTCATTGAAATGGCCAAACAATTTTATGCTTGTAACTGGGTCCCTTCCCGAGTTACGCAAGCGCAACTAGAAGGATGTGTCGCAACTGGCGCTTTAGCGAAGAAAGAAGTTATCCAGTGGAGGGTCCCTTGTCTAGAAAATCCTCCTGAGCCCAAAGATGGAGAAGTAGTCGTGTTCGTTGACCACCTGAGCCGAGGGTTTAGCCCTCCCGGATCAAAATTCTTTCGAGATATACTTGCTAGCTTCCAACTCCACCCTCAGGACATTGGCCCAAACTCCATGTCCAATGTTTGCCATTTCCGTTTGTTTTGCGAGGCTTATCTTCAAGAGGATCCCACAATTGAACTGTTTAGGGATTTCTTCTATTTGAACCATCATACAGAGTTTACAGACGGACCCAACATTGAACTTGGTGGCATGGCTATTCAAAATAGGAAAGATGTCAGCTTCCCTCACTCCAAGCTTCACAGTCACCCCAAGGACTAGAATCAGACTTGGTTTTATTGCAAAGATACATCTCCAACTGATGAAAATCCTCTGCCGGGTTACCGCCCTCACCGTCTTAGCAACATACATCCCTTTCCTCAGATATTAACTACAAAGTAAAGGTCCAACTATGCTCCACAACTGTCAAAGCTCAGAGCCTTTATGGCGAACGGTTTAACAGGTGTTGATTTTGCTCGCTGTTGGATAACCTGGAGCATTTTTCCCTTAAGCCGGCGCCCCGGCTTAATGTGTGAGTACACAGGGAGTTTGAAAGATCCTCAGCGACATGTTGATATTTAGCTAACAGAAGCTGAAGTTACCGAATCTGTCAAGAAAATACTGAATGAACCGGAAGCTGTCTGTAGCCAAACCGGATTAAGTCCCTTCTGCGTTTCCAATAAACCGCCAACTATAAGAATCACATAACTTTTTGTTTTAACTTGCTCCTTTTTAAATATTGTCTCAAAATTTTGTTCATCTTTGACAGGGCGATGATCCGTTCTGGAAGAAAAAACCACAGGATAAACCGGCAAAACACCTCGCCCGAAGACCAAGGTTATCGAAAAACCTGCCAAGAAAAGGACCACTGAGTCTTCTGAACCAAATGCTGATGCTGACCTGGCTAATCCGAATTCAGAGGTAGGACTTGAATCTCTTGGTTCTTTTTTCATACACCTCATTGACAATGACTATTATCAGGACGACGCTGAAGGAAGCCAAGCTAAGGATATAGATGTAATTATCCTTTCCTCCGGTTCAGATCCTCTGCCAACACAAAAAATCCGTGAAGCAAACCGGAAAGTAAAATTTTCTCACCCCTAGATCACTTGGACCCAAACTTTCTTTTGAAGAACCAGCAACACGAAGCTCGTCGCACAACCCGACATAGTGGCTAGGTAGTTACTTCCGCCGCTTTACCAAACACTCCAGTCCGGAAACGTCGACCAGAGGTCTCTTATATTCCGGATGCTTTTTGCCCCAAGGCAGGTTGTTTCCGACAGCCTCTTAATCCGTCTGATTCAAATTATCAGGGCACACCTCATTCATCTTCTGGCGAGTCAACGGCCACACAACTTCCACCCCACAAGACAGTTCCTGGGTGAGTTATGTTTTGATTTTATCCTTACTACATTATATCTGTCCGATTTATTGATCTTCGTGTTTGTTTGCAGCGCCAAGCCTAGACCCAACAAGAAGGCTCGGTTAAATAAACCGGCGGACGATAATGTAGTTATTGAACCGGAAAAAACTCCAGACCCAGATCGAACAAATGCTGACGCCATGCTTGATGATCTGCCACCACAAGATCATGATTTCTTTGCTGAACAAGTAGAAGTTGATACAAGGGCCATGCTGATGAACCGACCCGATCCGAACTGATGATAAACCGTCCAACCCAGCTAAGGCTGCTGATAAATCGTCAACTCCATCGAAGGTTGCTGATGACAAGGAGGATGACATTATGATCACTGGCTTCGGCCACACCGCCCCTGGCAATCCTGTCGCCTTGTCAAAGCATAAGGCCAAGGACGAGCTTTCTGCTATGGGCAAAGGCAAGTGGAATGCCGATTTATCAAGCTATGCTCATCTCAACGCCCAAGATATCCATTCTGGCTTCTTGAACTGTCTATACACAAGCCGTGACTATGAAGCCGGCTTAGTAAATCTGATGAAGGAGCGATATGAGGTAACTACATAACTGTTTCTCTCTTATGTCAAATTTCAAATATCAACTCCAGTAGCCCCCAAGGGCCGGTTTATGATGTCAATCTAAATGGGGACTTTATAATATCTCAACTTTGCATGCTTAGCCTCCAAGGGCCGGTTTACCTTAGGAAGATGAACCGGGACTTTAGAAAAAATACCCATAATGTTACTTTGAGCAATCATACATTAGCCCCCAAGTGCCAAGAATAATACTTGTATTGTGCTTGGCACTTGTAGAAATTTCTGATAACGAGCAAATAGGCATTAGCCCGCAAGTATCAGGTGCATAACTTGTTATGTGCTTGGTACTTCAAATATGTACTGCGCACTCATGGTATGTCTGTCTCTTATAGGCTGAGCCGAGCAAAAAAGGAAGCTCAAACTGCTGATCTGCAAGAAAACATCAAGTCCCAGCAAGCAGAAACCTCCAAAGCCAAAGATGAGTTGACTAGTGCCTTAGCCGCCATGGAAAAGCTGAAGGAGGGTTTCAACAAGGAACGGGAGGATTGGTACATAGAAAAATCCGAATTGCAAAAAAGAGCCGAGGATGCAGAGGCAACCCTTAAACCGGTGGAGGAAGAACTGACTGGCCTAAAGTGGCAGATCAATGCTATGACCACTGCTGTATTTGGTAAGTCTCTTCGCTTTAAATTTTCAACATAACATCCCATACATTGCCGGTTTACTGATGTTTGTAATGATGCAGGGACTCGCATTACCAATCTGGGTTCTGACATGCAGAAGAAGTTGAAGGCCTCCTATACTCTTATAGAGCAACTATATACCGGCGCGCAATGGATTATCTGCACTGCTTCTCACAACAAGCTGCCCCCAACTTTAATCAAGCAGACCTTAGAAAGGTTGTCAATGCTGCCTGCCCGGGTAGAAGAGCTAAAGAGATCTACTGCAAGGGCTGGTGCTCTGCCCGCGCTAACCCGGGCAAAAGCGTGGGTGCCTGATCTTGATCCTGTGGATGTGGGTAAAGGCTATTTGAGCTTAAAAGAAGACGGATCAGAATTTGGCAATGATGACCTCCGAGCCATAAACTAGGAAGTACGTGCACTGGCTTGCCAATTGGATGAAGAAGCTGATCTTTCACATTACCAGGCGAGTTATGACGTCAACAACAAATGGGTTGCTGCACCAACTCCTGAGGTTCAAAACCTTATCCCGCCAATTCGTAAGCACACCTATGCCCTTGATGTTGGACCGTCCACACTTATAAGCGATGAAGTTGTATTCCAATCCCTAACTGGAATCCATTGGGCAACCATTGACTTCCAGCCGCTGGATAGAGAAGAGGAGGATGAACAGGCGCAAGATGATCCGCAGCCGTCAAGTCATCCTGGTGATGAGTCATGATCCATAGGCCGGTTTATCCTTCTACATATTGTAACACTTGCTGAAAACAATTATTCTTTTGGGCACTGAAATGCCTTGTAATAGGCTAGTTCAAACACTTGGTCTGCCATCATGCACATTTATTTTTGCTTGACACTTGTTAATCCGCCATGCTTAAGATATATGATGTTCATAATCCGTAGCTGCTCCTGCATACAAGAAGTTGAAAGTGTCCTGGCAGTTTACCGCCGGACGTGTCATGATGCCCAAATACCTAGCCAAGGTTTATAACCAAGGCTGTAAAAGATAATCAAATATGAAAATAAATGATACCCATGACATTGCATTACATCGTTGGTTGACCAAATTTTGTAGTAAGGGTGATAATCCTAATCATGAGTATTAATAACTCCTTCCATATTGCGCCGGTTTATGATAAAACCGTACCGTGTTGTGATAAACACCGGATTATCCATATATAACACTGGCGACTTATAGTCGAAACCAGACCGTGTTAATAAGCGCCGGATTATAACTGATCATGTATTGACAACTTGTAGTTGAAAGCCGAGCCGGGTTAATGAACACCGGTTTATCAAAAACATTATAAATCTCATCAAAGGAGAAAAAACTTGGCAAATAAAAGCATATGAAAACTTGTAGTCGAGGCTTTTCATGGGCTGCCAGGCCCCAAATCGAGGCTTTTCATGGGCTGCCAGGCCACTGAGTTAAACCATTTTACAAAGCCTTTTAAGATGGACTTCAATCTTTAACCAATCGCCGTTTTAACTTTGACAAGTTCAGGGTCTATGAGATTGACTTGTCAAAAGTTCGGCGGGTCATACCAGGTTTACCTGGATGGAGTGGCTTACTTAAAAAGGCAGGATAACCCATGGTTTTAGGTGAATACACCTGGCTTCCAAGCCATGGCTTGATAGCCTATTACAAGTGTAGATTCTTTGTTCATTGCGAAGCAAAGAATCCCCAAGCAATATTTTGAGCTGTGCTCAGTGGGTGCCTATGTTTCAGTTGTGCTTTTGCAACACTCTCTTTGGCCCCTAAGTGATTTTCTTTTGGTCTTGAGCCGATCAAGAGGTGTAGCTATGGTTCGAATATGACCAAGCCCCCAAGTGATTTTCCTGGTGGCCTTGCGCCGATCAAGAGGTGTAGCTATGGTTCGAATACGACAAAGCCCCCAAGTAATTTTCCTGGTGGCCTTGCGCCGATCAAGAGGTGTAGCTATGGTTCGAATACGACCAAGCCCCCAAGTGATTTTTATATATGGCTTTATAAGCTGAATCAAGGGGTAAACCGGACGCCGCTTTATAAACAGAAGCCCCCATGTAACCACACATGATGTAAGAAAAACAACAGATACCCCACTTTAGCTGAGGCTCCGGTTTATTATATTGATCATAATATATACATTGTCATAACTATGTACATGAGCAGAGCCTGTGGCTCAAGTATAGTAAGGCCGAAGATGAGCAATATTCCACGGCCGGTGGGTCTCCTCGTCCGATTTACGTGAGTCTTTGTGCTCTCAAACATCTATAAGGTAGTATGACCCATTATGCAGATTCTTGCTGACCACAAAGGGTCCTTCCCAAGGCGGGGATAACTTGTGCATATCAGTCTGATCCTGGATGAGTCGGAGCACCAGATCACCCTCTTGAAAAGTTCTGGTTCTAACCCGGCGGCTGTGATAACGACGCAGATCTTGCTGATAAATCACCTTACGGGCTGCTGCAATGTCACGCTCCTCATCCAACATGCCAAGTTCTTCCTGTCGTGCCTTCTCATTGCCAGCTTCGACATAAGCCGCCACACGAGGTGAGTCATGACGGATGTCACTAGGGAGAACCGCCCCTATTCCGTAAACCATGAAAAAATGCATGTAACCCGTAGATCTGTTGGGTGTGGTATTGATGCTCCATAACACAGAAGGTAACTCCTCCACCCAACAACCCGACATCCGTTGCAAAGGAACCATGAGCCGGGGTTTTATGCCTCTAAAGATCTCTTGATTGGCTCTCTCCGCTTGACCATTAGACTGGGGGTGAGCCACTGATGATACGTCAAGCCAGATGTTCTCACGTTGACAAAATTCTTTCATAGCACCCTTGGACAGATTAGTGCCGTTATCAGTTATGATGCCGTGTGGAAAACCAAACCGGAAAATCACCTTCTTGATGAATTGAGCCGCCGTTGCTGCATCAAACTTACTGACTGGCTCTGCTCCACCCACTTAGTGAAATTGTCAACTGCCACCAACAGGTGGGTCTTTGTCGGTGTCAAAACCGGCGGATCTCGGGTAGGGGGTCCTGAACTGTGCGTGTAAGGCGAGTGGTAACAGGAGGCGGGGGACACGATGTTTACCCAGGTTCGGGCCCTCTCGATGGAGGTAATACCCTACTTCCTGCTTAATTGATCTTGATGATATGAGTATTACAATAGTTGATCTACGCGGATGTCGGCAGTATAGTTCAAGTTTCCAAACCTGACCTGATGGCCAGGGGCGTAGCTTTCGATCTGCTCCAGATGGCCAAGAGAGTTAGCCCGCAGTACGAAGCCGCCGAATACGAAGATCTGTGCGGGGAGGAAAACCTCACTCGGGTACGCATCGTTGCCGATGATCGAAGGAGCCATCAAGCCTTTATCGTGACAGCACAGTGGAACTCTCAATGAAAGCACTAATGTCGGTGTCAAAACCGGCGGATATCGGGTAGGGGGTCCCGAACTGTGCATCTAAGGAAGATAGTAATAGGAGGCGGGGGACATGATGTTTACCCAGGTTCGGGCCCTATCGATGGAGGTAATAGCCTACTTCCTGCTTGATTGATCTTGATGATGTGAGTATTACAAGAGTTGATCTACCACGAGATCGTAGAGGCTAAAACCCTAGAAGCTAGCCTATGGTATGATTGTTGTGGTCCTACGGACTAAACCCTCCGGTTTGTATAGACACCGGAGGGGGCTAGGGTTACACAGAGTCGGCTACAAGGGAGGAGCTACATATCCGTATCGCCAAGCTTGCCTTCCACGCCAAGGAGAGTCCCATCCGGACACAGGACGAAGTCTTCAATCTTGTATATTCATAGTCCAATAGTCCAGCTAAAGTATGTAGTCCGGCCGTCCGAGGACCCCCTAATCTAGGACTCCCTCAGTAGCCCCTGAACTAGGCTTCAACGGCGATGAGTCCGGCGCGCAGATTGTCTTCGACATTGCAAGGCGGGTTCCTCCTCCGAATACTCCATAGAAGATTTTGAACACAAGGATAGTGTCCGGCTCTGCAAAACAAGTTCCACATACTACCGCAGATAGAATAATATTTCCACAAATCTAATCTGCTGACGCATTTTTCCGCATGACATAACACCACGACCCGGTCATTATTAGAACCGTTTTTCACAACCAGCTACTGCACATATCGCGAGGCGGTTCCTTGGCACGTCTTGTCGCAGCAGAGATCGTGTCCTCTTATCACGGGATTCTCATCAATACGGGTGTGGGTAACCCAACCGTGCCATCAATTACGGTGCTTGGGGAATAAGCGACTTTACCAGGTAATGGGGAGGCGCATCGCCTCTTCCGCCCTTATAAAGGGATAAGGATTCACTCTTTTTACCCACGCCTTCTTCCTCCTTGCTCATCCATTCTTGCGCACTTGAGCTCCAGCGCCCAAGTTCGCGTTTTTCTCCTCAAATCACTCCAATCATGTCCGGAGCGGGAGGAAAGTGGATGGTCTCCTCCGTTACGTAAGAGAACATCACAAAGCTACGGGAAGCCGAATATCTAGCCGCGGATATCGCACACCGGCTCCCAGATGTGGGGCAGATCATCCCTACGCCAGAGCCCCATGAGAGGGTCATTTTCCTTACCCACTTCGTCCGCGGACTGGGATTTCCGCTCCACCCGTTTGTCCGCGGGCTCATGTTCTACTACGGGCTGGATTTTCACGATCTGGCCCCCAATTTCATCCTCAACATCTCGGCATTTATCGTCATGTGCGAGGCCTTCCTCCACATCAGGCCCCACTTCGGCCTGTGGCTGAAGACCTTCAATGTTAAACCGAAGGTGGTGGTCGGCCAGCAAGCGGAGTGCGGAGGCGCCATGTGGGCAAAATGCCTAACGTCACCGGCTCGAAGGCTCCTATGTGGAGACCATAAAGGGGTGGCAATCTGGGTGGTTCTACATCACCGAGCCGCACGACACCAACTGGGTGGCGCCCCTGAATTCCGATCCGGAATCCCCACGCGGCTCACCTCCTGGAAAGAGAAGGGTCTGTCCTGGGGTCCATCAGTGGAGCTGACCGGACTCCAGAAATGCATGAGAAACATGATGAGCAAGAAAATCAAGCTTGTCAACATGGTCCAGGTCATGATCTTCCGCCGTATCCTCCCGTGTCAATGACGGGCATTCAATTTGTGGGAGTTCGACCCGGCTAAGCACCAGACGCTGCAAGAGCTCTTCGACACGATGCACAAGGACGTCTGGAAGGTGCTGTTCAAGGGCGCCGAGGTACCTCCTCCCCTTACCAAGGACCGCGGACTCAGCACAAAGTGCCCTGCCAATCCCGTAAGATTTCCATATCTCATAGGATGTTTATTTTCCCTAGTTTGATCATGTGCAGGATGTAAGCCTCCATGCCATTTAATAGGACTGGGTAGAGACAGCGGAGCAGATCGATTGCCCAGCCCCCCTGCCTGAAGATCCTGCAGATGCTCTCCTAACGGAGATGCTGGTTCCGGCGCCTTACGAGGTGCCGGTGAAGAAGGCCAAGAAGAAGGCCACGGGGACCCGAAAGGGTCTCCGGCGCAAGGTTATATCGGACTCATCGTCCGAAAACTCCGAGGCGCACTCCTCCCACGAAAATGAGGAGGAGGAAGAGGAAATTTCTCCCCCCAGCCGGGGGGACAAGATAAGGAAGGCCGTCCCAACCGGGGAGGCCGAAGGGTCCAAGAAGGGAAGGACCCTCCTTCCGGACTGCTCCACGACGGCCGCCTACAGCAACGACGAGTGGTTGCCCAGGGAGAAGCCCCTGGCGAAGTCGTAAGTATCCGGATACCATAATTATTCATGGTATGTTTTATTGCACTGCTTCTCATCACGCCAAACATGATTATGCAGTCCGTCCCGAGCCCATACCGATGTATCTTCGTCGGATGGTTCTTTGGACCCGTCGGATATGAATAGCGATTCACTTCCGACCGCCTCCACCCCTCGCCATACGGACAACGTCGAGGTGTTGTCTCAAAGGGCACCGAGCCGAGGGGAGGTAGTCCTGGAGGCGCCTCAAGGCGATGTTCCGGACCCTGGGCGCAAGGGGAGCAAGACTCCCATGGGCTCCGAATTCGGCCCCCAGCCGAACACTGCGCCGGAACCTCCAGTGGTTCCGGACTCTGTCAGGCGACCCCCTGTGAAGAGGGGCAAGCCGCCTGTGCCGGTGGCCTCTGTCTATCCAGAGGCACGGGACAACTTGCTCGAAGCGCTTCGCGGCGCTTCCATCGACGAAGAACACCACACTATCATGAGTGTGGTGGTCAAGAAGGTTCAGTCCGCCAAGAGCGGACTGACTGAAGCCTGTGCCAGCCTCCTAACAGGCTTTGAGGTAAGTAACCAGATTATAAGAGAATGTTACCGCACAGACACTAGCCCCTGATGCTCTGTTTTGCGTTCGTGAAGAAAGGCTGAATAGAGGATCAAACAATGACCACAGGAGTCTAATCAGAATATGTCTATGTGCATATGCAGGCTTCACTGCTGGCCGCTGCTCTCGGCGTTCTGGGAACGGGGGTACCCAGACTTGCCTGCCTGCGGCCTGCGGCATGGCTCAAGGGGTGGCCCAGTACGGCCCATCTTCATCAGCACAAGCTCAAGACCCTCACGAGGGGCCAAGCCTCGCGGGGCGGACGACAGGAAGCTTCCTTAGGTACGGCCTCGTCAGGCTGGCTCGCGAGGAGGCGGAGAGATCAAGGCGGGGTACCTCACGAGGTGCCCATGACGCAAGCCATGATGACCAAGGGTGCCAGGCAGGCGCCAGCCCGCCATGATGTCCTCGTTTCCTCTTTGGTGCAAAGGGGCAAGCGTGGCGAGAGCATCAAGCAAAGGCACTGTTTCGATTGCAACAACACCAAGACCGTCGCAATGGCAGGAAGGAAGTCATCGTGGAGCCCAAGCCGGCGTCACCACGGAGCCTTTGATGTGCGAGGACCAACTTTAGTCGGGACAAGTGTACTAGATGTTCCCCTTCAAAATGGCCAATTGTTGGCGCCCTTCCGCTCAATATTTGGGAGGAGGCCCAGGGCCTCTGCCTATAAATAGGACTAGCCACCCACAGGGTAGAGGCATCTTGGAGAGATCCAGACATCTCGCCTCATCTTAGCTTGATCCAATCCGATCGAGAACCTAGCCACAAGAACACCTCACCCTCGCAAGGCTGTTCTTCCTTGTACTGTTCATCATCAACCCAAGAGGCAATCCACCACACCACACCTTTGGAGTAGGGTGTTACACCACAATGGTGGCCCGAACTAGTATAAACCTTGTGTCTCTTGTGTTGTTCCTTTGGTAGTTTAGATCCTAGCGAGGCTGACGAGGTGCGGTGAGTAGGTAGGGGTGAGATCTCCGCGCGCACCCCAGAGTTCGAACCTAGAGGGTCTGCCGGAACCCGAAATCCGACATTTGGCGCGCCAGGTAGGGGTGCGCCGGAATTTGCCTTCCGCCGCCCTGTTCTTCGCCGCCCATCCCATCCATGGCAGACGCTCGTCGGGCTCCTGCTGAGCGCCGAGCCGCTCTCGCTACCCGCGTCGCCCAGACGGCCCCCGTCGGCGGCCGCCCGCCGTTCCCGTCGCTTTGCCGTCAACGCCGCCACGGCCCGTGAAACGAGCAACAAGCACATCGTGCCAGCATCCGTCCGTGAGGCGAGACGGCTGTACCGCTACCCCTTCGCTCGCCCCGGCTGGTTCTTCGTCTCGCGCGCTCCGCGTGCCCATGGAAGCTCGAGCTGCGCTCATCGCGACAAACGAGCTCCTGCGCTACCGCCCTGTCGACGACGTCTACAAAGAGTGGCTAGACCGCGTCGCCGAGCTCGTCCGCGCCGCAACGGGCTCCCCCGCGCCATCCTTCTCGCTGCACCGCGCCCGCCTGCTGGCGGTGATGAAGCTCGAGGCGCCTCAACCGCCTCCCCTCAAGAAGGCGCCTTGGCCCCAAGGCGCGTGGCCCCGGGCGGAACCCACTCCGTCCAAAGGCCTGACAAAGAAGAGCAGAGCTGTCAAGAGGTCCCTCGCCCCAAGAACTGCCCGAGTGCTCCTGCCCGGCTCGTCGACGCAGCTCCTGCTCCAAAGACGTCAAGACCACGCGCTGCTCGGCTGGCAGCGCATGGGGACCCGCAAGACCAGGCTCTTCGTCACCAAAAGGTCTCCGTGGCTACAAGCCCAGCTGCCGCCTTCACCACCGAGCTGTGCAGCGTCGCATGGCCCGGCAAGTTCAAGCCAGACCTGCCTCCTCGCTACGACGGCACGGCCGACCCTGCGGAGTTCCTCCAGCTCTACGAGCTGGGCATCAAAGCCGCCAACGGGGACGAGAAGGTCATGGCGAACTGGTTTCCCATGGCACTCAAGGACGGGGCCCTTTTGGCTCCCGAACACGGCTCTGGCACGATCTCTTCACAGGGGACGAGATGCGCACCCGCTTCATCGCCAACTTCCAAGGTACTTTCGTGGTGGCCTCTGCCAGGAGTGGCGACATGCGCCGCATCAAGCGTGATCAGGGAGACCTGCAGAATTACATCCAGCGCTTCAACAACACACGCCTCAAGATTCCCAAGGTGACCGAGGAGGCCATCATCTCAGCCTTCTCTGACGGTGTGCGTGACGTCAAGATGAAGGAGGAGTTGGCGATGCATGAAGATCTGTGCACATCCTTGGAGCTGTTCAACTTGGCGACCAAGTGCGCCATGGCTAAGGAAGGACGCCTTTCCCTCCTTGAGCTGCCAGCCGCAGACCCAGAAGAGAAGAAGCCCAAGGCCAAGGACGTGAAGCGCAAGGGGGCTGCCGTGCTCGCGGGAGAACCAGACACCAAGCAAGGCAGAGATCAGCCCGAGTCTTCCAAGGGAAGCCGGTACTGTGTGTACCACGACCTCCACACCCACAACACCAACGAATGTCAAGAGCTCCGAGCCGTGCGAGAAGGGAGAATCGGTCGACACCCCGACCGCAACGACCGAGGCTACGGCCGAGGAGGAGGAAGAAACGCAGGACGCTGGGAAGAACGTGGCCCTCGCCAAGGGTGGCGTGACCGACCTCGCGAGGATCGTGGCGAGATCAACCTTGCGAGGGAGGCTGGAGGATCAGCCTCGCGAGGATCACCCGCAAGGAAGCAGGCCTCCCTCCTTTGCGCCCGCAGCCAAGGAGAAACGAGGACCATCATCAGGACGAGGGGGCTGGGGGCTTCCAGGAGCCGCGCGCGATCGCTTGCATCCTGGGCGGAGCTCAAGCCCGAGCCTCTCAACGCATCTTCAAGCAGTTCGCCCGCGAAGTGAATGCAGTCCTCCCCAAGCTCGAAGCCACGCGCCCTCTCAGGTGGTCAGCGTGTGCCATCACGTTCAGCTCAATGGATCAGCTCAAGTGCGCGGCCACAGCCGGAGTCCTCCTGATGCTTTGTTCCCCAATCATCACCAGCGTGCAAGTCACCAGGACATTCAAGAAGAAGCTGGAGGCCTGCGGCAGAGGCTGGTACGATGAGCTTCAGTCCGTATTGTGGTCCATCCGCACAACCGCGACCAAGCCGACTGGCGAGACCCCGTTCTTCCTGGTCTATGGAGCTGAAGCAGTCCTCCCTCACGAGGTCAGACGTCATTCGCCATACGGGTCCCGGCGTTCGACGCAGGCGCAGCAGACGCCATGCGGGGGCGGACCTCGTCTTTGGGGAAGGAGCATCGTCGGGAAGCGCGCTTCTGAGCAGCAAGATACCAACAAGCGGCTTGGCCAGCTCTTGCCGCAACATCCGCCCCAGGACTCTCGAGGTAGGGGACCTCATGCTCAGGCGGGTTCTCTCCAGGGAAGGACTGCATAAGCTATCCCCCATGTGGGAGGGCCCGTTCAAGGTTGTTCATGTTTCCGTGCCCGGCTCCCGGCGCTTGAGAGACTCGGGAGGGGTGCCCGTCCGTAACGCGTGGAACATCCAGCACCTCCGGAGGTTTTACCCCTAAAAAGGCCCGGTGCCTGTGAAGAAGGCGAATGCCTGTGAAGCGCTGCGTTTTGGAAAAAGGCCCGGTGCCTGTGAAGAAGGCGAATGCGTGTGAAGCGCTGCGTTTTGGAAAAAGGCCCGGAGCCTGTGAAGAGGGCCAATGCCTGTGAAGCTTATCTATCTATGAAAGGCCCGGTGCCTGTGAAGAAGGCAAACGCTTGTGAAGTTAATTTTTTTGAGAAAGGCCCGGAGCCTGTGAAGAAGGCCAATGCCTGTGAAGCTTATCTATCTATGAAAGGCTCGGTGCCTGTGAAGAAGGCAAACGCCTGTGAAGTTTATTTTTCTAAGAAAGGCCGGAGCACATGAAGAAGGCCAGTTCCTGTGAAGCTCGCCGCCCGTGACACTCTCACGTAATAATGAGTTGGGGCTGTACACGCCCCGGAGTCTCAGGAGCGTCGGCCTCAGGCCCTGGGGCTCCCTCCCATGCCCAGTGGCAGCACTAAGCTCCGCGCTGGTGAGAAGATGTCGAAGACTAGATTAGGTGCCAGACGCGGCTTTTCTCATTTGCTTTCTGCAGTTGGCTTGTTCATTCCCATTTGAAGTTTTATTGAAGTTGTTGCCGACTTTGGCTTGTGACTCTCTGCCTTTTTCGCTCTCCTGCCTCGATTTCTCTCGTGCAAGCCTCGTGAGGGAGCAGCGTGGGCACCCTTGCGAGTGTTTTCTGCCCTTATCGTTTGAGGCTTCCCTACCCGGGTCCACTACAGGAGCACCCCTCCAGTCCGTGCCCCACGGGCACCGCGACATGAACACAGGACCTGGGTCGGTCGCCTCCACAGCTGAGGCCGGGAGCTACCTCTCTAGACTAACCTTTGCAGGACATGAAGCGTTCGACGAGGCCTTGGCCTCGGGAAGCAAAGGCCACGACAGGGCCCCCCGAGCTAAGTAATTTCTACGCGCAGGCGTGTGGCACAAAAGCATAATACCGAAATAGCGCAAACAGTTCGATAATTAACAACAATAGTCCAAGCATGCCCCCGCGGGGCTCTACACTACTGTCTCCTTGCGCAGGAAAAGGAAAAGAACAAAACAGGCGCGACTCGCCCGACACCAACTCGCGGCGAGAGCTCGGACAGCCTCCGGAGCTCAGGCGGACTCCCTCTCGCACTTCACCGAGGCGCGACGGCGGGCGGACCCGCTACCTCCCTCCAGGCGGGCGCGGCGGCGTGGGGGCTGGTCGCGGCCACTGCTGCAGGAGCCGCTATCCGAAGAAGAGACGCCAAAGCTCGACGAACCCCGAGCGCCACTGATCACGCGTGCGCTGCCATCTTCATCGTCGCCGGGGCTAGGCTCACGGGCGCGGTCGTCGTCCTCGGGGCAGCACCCAGCGCAGCGACCATCTTCCCCGAACACCCTCACTTAGTGGGTGGCATCGCCGTCGAACTTGAAGTGCAGGGTGCATCACGACTTCAGACCACGCTGGCAAACGCGTTTACCCGGCCCATGGTCAGGGCCACACTCCGGCCGCGGAGACCTCCAGCGAAGCCAGGGAGGCCAGCTGCAGTAACCGTCCGCCTGGAGCCAGAGGCCGCCGGGGGCGTTGGCCGGAAGTTCACCTAAGAAGAAGCGGGGAAGCCGGAGCCGGGTGCTGGTCGGCTCCACCGACCACACGACAAACTCCGGCAGCACCTCCGCCGAGCGGAAGCGTGGCCTAGGGGGTCGGACAGCAGTAGCGCGCCCCGCATCAACGGCCTGACGCCCGTCGCCGCGCAGGAGATAGCCTCCATGGCCATGGGGAGCCGCTACAAGAGCCACAGGGTGCTTGCGAGGACGGCCTCGACCGCGCTTGGCCGGGGGAGAGTCAGGCTCTACCTGGTGGGCCTTTCCTTTCTCCGCGGCCGAGAACCTCTTCAGCGAAGCCATGGAGAAGAAGGAGAAGCAAGAAGAGATGGGCTGGAAGGGCACACGCCGTTCCGTACTTATAGCCGGGGAAGGCCAACCATCGACCTCCATGACCGCAGGTAATCATGACCCGCTTCGCATTCAGGGACTTGTCAAATCATGCAGTTGCCGAGGCGTCGCGGGGAAGTGGAGACGCCCACGTCCAATCAACCGCCACGCGGCGCCCAAGGCCGCAGGCTGTTAGGGCCCGCGGCACTTCACACTTGCCCCTTCGCTTCTCTGCTCAGCCAAGTCCAGGTGCGCCCCGGGCCCGGGGGCTACTGTCGGCGTTCTGGGAACGGGGGTACCCAGACTTGCCTGCCTGCGGCCTGCGGCGTGGCTCAAGGGGTGGCCCAGTATGGCCCATCTTCATCAGCACAAGCTCAAGACCCTCGCGAGGGGCCAAGCCTCATGGGCGACGACGTGAAGCTTCCTCGAGCACGGCCTCGTCAGGCTGGCTCGCGAGGCCGGAGAGATCAAGGCGGGGTACCTCACGAGGTGCCCATAGCGCAAGCCATGACGCACCAAGGGTGCGAGCGGTAGCGCCAGCCACAGCAGATGTCCTCATTTCCTCTTTGGTGAAAAGGGGGCAAGCGAGGCGAGACATCAAGCAAAGGCACCTGTTTCGGTGCAACAAGACCAAGACCGTCGCAATGGCAGGAAGGAAGTCATCTTGGAGCCCAAGCCGGCGTCACCACCAGAGCCTTTGACAGGCGAGGACCAACTTTAGTCAGGACAAGTGTACTAGATGTTCACCTTCAAAATGGCCAATTGTTGGCGCCCTTCCCGCTCAATATTTGGGAAGAGGCCCAGGGCCTCTGCCTATAAATAGGACTAGCCACCCACAGGGTAGAGGCATCTTGGAGAGATCCAGACATCTCGCCTCATCTTAGCTTGATCCAATCTAATCGAGAGCCTAGCCACAAGAACACCTCACCCTCGCAAGGCTGTTCTTCCTTGTACTGTTCATCATCAACCCAAGAGGCAATCCACCACACCACACACTGGAGTAGGGTGTTACACCACAATGGTGGCCCGAACCAGTATAAACCTTGTGTCTCTTGTGTTGTTCCTTTGGTAGTTTAGATCCTAGCTAGGCGACGAGGTGCGAGTAGATGGGGGTGAGATCTCCGCACCCTGAGTTCGAACCTAGAGGGTCTCGGGAACCGAAATCCGACGGTACCGCCAGACGCCTTCGGAGGTCGCTGCACTAAAGCAGGACCTTGAGCGGTCCAAGGAAGAGCTCGGCCTTACCAAGAGGCAGCTTGACAAGAACAAAGGTAAGCGATACCTCGTCTGTATATTTTAAAAATGAATTTGATTGTAAAATAATAGGATCATCATGAATTTGCCAGGGGCCACGACCGAAGTGGCGACCCTGAAGAAGGCGCTATCCGAGGCCGAAGACAAAGCGGCCAAGGAGCGCATTGAGCGAGAAAAGCAAGAAGCCCGGGTGGGCGAGGTGCAGCAAGAGCTCTAGGCTCTTGTCAAAAAACACGAGCCCTTGGAGCTTGACTCTAAGACGCGAGAGTCCGAGCTTGCGAAGGCCCTCGAAAGCGCATAAAACGCCAAGGCCGAAGCCCCGAAGGCCCTCCAGGAAATTGAGGCGGTTAAGAAGATAGCGGCGGGTAAGGCATTCATTATGCAAAGCAAGTATGTGAAGGAGAGTTTCCTTTTAGTTACCCGAGTTCGGAGCTCTCCACGAGCGTCATGGATCTTCCCTTGATGTGTTGGATGCCGCGGAGTTCTACCGGGCTGAAGAGGGGAGCTCACGGAGAAGTTGTTCTGGTCTCAGTATATCGGGACCGAACACCCTATGCCCTTGAGCGACCAGCTGAAGCAACTGGTCGAGCTCCACAAGACGGCTGAACAGGCCATGAAGGGTCTCATAGTCCAGATGTGGCCTGGCGATCCCCTGCCTGATAGCTACTTCGGCGTGGTGAGGCATCTTGTGAATGCCTGCCCATGACTTGACGTCATAAAGCAGTCTGTCTGCATCGAGGGTGCGTGCAGGGCTTTTGCCCGAGCAAAGGTCCACTGGGCGAAGCTAGACGCCGAGAAGCTGGTGAAGGAGGGGCCGCCGGAAGGCAAGGAGCATCGCCACCCCGAAATGTATTATAAGAGTGTCCTAAAGGGTTCTCGCCTTGTGGCGGAGGAATGTACTACTGATGTAATATTCGAATGAATGTACTCATGCGATCCTATAATATGAAATGAGTTCATTTGCGCTATGCAACGCTTTTGAATTTAAAATATTACCTTCTGTGCGGCCGTTTATAAAATCTGAGAGTTGGCCAGTCGTCGGGTTCTGCCCCCATGCAACTAGTACTGGGGTGTTCGGGATAAACATGAGCACTCTTTATACCATTTTTGGGTCCTTCGAGGGAGGTGTTCAGCACAACGAACCAGGCAATCGGACTATAAGGCTTTATCACTCTCGCTTAGCCACAGAAGTCTACAATTTCAAATTTTGGCGAAGCCCCTAGTATTCGGAAGGCCGAATTTGGGGCGCTATATACGCCTAAGTCAGGCAAGACCGACTCCTCGCCCGAAGCGGGAAAAGTCTTTAAGGACTTGAGACCTCTCGAACAGCGACCAGCTCTCGCCTTATCATGATAGCCAGTTTTCGGCTTTCTCTACTGAGGTGCTCGTCCGGAAGAACCGGTACACAATCGCAGTAGTTCTCCCAGCGCTACCTTAGCCGATATTGCGGAACGTAAGGTGCCAAAACATGGGAGCTGGGCAAACCCAACTATTGACCCAAGACATGATTCAGAGCTGATGCATATAACGCTATAAGTTCGGGGTGCCGCACTGTCGAAAGTGTGCGGACTTCTCATGCCATATTATGGGGTATACTGAAGCCCCTGGCATACTGATCGTACTAGAATGTACGGGTGCAAGTTGTTGTAAATAAACAGACAATAAAAAGGAAGGGTAATGCGATAATAGACTAATGCTATGCATTGTTATTTAAATAATACGTCGAAGCACACTGATACAAGTAGTGCAATAAGCAAAAAATAGGACTATTTGACATGTCATATCCAAGGGCAAGCTGCGTATGGGTATTAAAAACGAGCAATTCGATTGTTATTAGAGACCACCTGGGGATTCCCTTGTACGTCTTAGCTTCTTGCCTCCTTGGTTGTTCCTAACCGCAATGTGTCCAGCAATCATACTGCCGGAAAGGGCTTCTTGAGAGTAAGGTCCTGAAAGAGAGAAAATGATAAAGGTATACAACCCCTGGGGCGGTTGAGCCGCATTATGGGATGTGCCCTGGTCTTGCCCCCGCCTATGCCCATGGTACATTCAGTGCGTAATTACATACGCGCGGCACGGATTTCATCGCTTGACTGGGACTAGGACGGGGGCCGAATTGCTAGGCAAGCTCTGACCGTGCCAGGCAATCCTGTTGCAGGTTACTCCAGACTCGCTTGACGGTATCCAGGGGCTTTACCGCCAAATTGGCGGTTTGCCTTAAAAGGCTGCATTGTGCCTCAGCTGCGAGGGCCGCAGTGTGTTCCTCCATGCGGAGTGAGTGTTCTGTGTTTCCATTGACTGTTATAACCCCACGAGGTCCTGGCATTTTGAGCTTGAGGTATGCATAATGCGGTACCGCATTGAATCTGCCAAATGCGGTTCGCCCGAGCAGTGCGTGATAGCCACTGCGGAACGAGACGATATCGAAGATTAACTCCTCGCTTCGGAAGTTGTCCGGAGATCTGAAGAACACTTCCAGTGTGATTGAGCCCGTGCAATGTGCCTCTACACCTGGGATGACACCTTTAAAGGTGGTTTTAGTGGGTTTGATCCTCGAGGGGTCTATACCCATTTTGCCCACTGTATCCTGATAGAGCAGGTTCAGGCTGCTGACGCCGTCCATAAGGACTCTGGTGAGGTGAAATCCGTCGATGATGGGGTCAAGGACCAATACGGCAGATCCGCCATGTCGGATACTAGTGGGGTGGTCCCTGCGATCGAAGGTGATCGGACAAGAGGACTGAGGGAGTTCCGGACTAGGGGGTGTCCGGATAGCCGAACTATCATCATCGGCCGGACTCCAAGACTATGAAGATACAAGATTGAAGACTTCGTCCCGTGTCCGGATGGGACTTTCCTTGGCGTGGAAGGCAAGCTTGGCGTCTGGATATTTAGATCTCCTACCATTGTAACCGACTACTGTGTAACCCTAACCCTATCCGGTGTCTATATAAACCGGAGGGTTTTAGTCCGTGGGGACGAACAACAATCATACCATAGGCTAGCTTCTAGGGTTTAGCCTCTTTGATCTCGTGGTAGATCTACTCTTGTAACACATATCATCAATATTAATCAAGCGGGGCGTAGGGTTTTACCTCAATCAAGAGGGCACGAACCTGGGTAAAACATCGTGTCCCTTGTCTCCTGTTACCATCCGCCTAGACGCACGATTCGGGACCCCCTACCGAGATCCGTCGGTTTTGACACCGACATTGGTGCTTTCATTGAGAGTTCCTCTGTGTCATCACCGATAGGCTCGATGGCTCCTTTGATCATCAACAACGACGCGGTCCAGGGTGAGACTTTTCTCCCCGGACAGATCTTCGTGTTCGGCGGCTTTGCACTGCGGGCCAATTCGCTTGGCCATCTGGAGCAGATCGAAAGCTACGCCCCTGGCCGTCAGGTCAGATTCAGAAGTTTAAACTATACGGCCGATATCCGCGGAGACTTGATCTTCGACGGATTCGAGCCGCAGCAATAGCGTGTCGCCTTTGTCTCGATGGGCATGATCTAGCTCTGCGACCGAGCGATTGCCACGGAGGCCGCTCGCATCCGCTCCGACCCTTAATCCGGGCCGGATTCCCCGATCAGGGACGAGTGGTTGGACACCGCCTCGGGGCTTTAATCTCTACGGCGATCGAGCGAACTCCATCCCTATCGCTGCGAAGACCTCGACTCCAGGGTGCCGGACTCCTCTCCGGACTCCGAACCCTCCACGCCCTTTCCAATCGAATCCGATTGGGCGCCCGTCATGGAGTTCACTGCCGCGGACATCTTTCAGCACTCGCCCTTTGGCGACATCCCGAATTCACTAAAGTCTCTCTCTTTATCCGGAGAGCCCTGGCCGGATTACGGACAGGAAGGTTGGGATACGGACGACGAAGAAATTCAACGCCCACCACCACCCACTTGGTAGCGGCGCCGACAATCTAACCGACATGCTAGACTACGACTCCGAAGACATCGACGGTATGGACGGCGATGCCGAGGCGACCAAGACCCGGCGCCTACAGGGCACTGGAAGGCCACCTCGTCATACGACATATATATGGTGGACATCCCAAAAGATGGGAACGACGATGGAACAATGGAGGATGACCCCTCCAAGAAGCAGCCCAAGCGCCGGCGTCAGTGGTGCCGCTCTAAATCCCGCCACAGCAAGAATGAAGATTCCGGCACCGAAGATAACAATACACCGGACAGTGCCGAAGACAATCGACTCCAGCAAGATCCAGCGCAGGAAGATGGAGACGCCAGCCCTCACAAGAGAGCGGCAGGAGAAGAGGTAGAGGATTATATGCCTCCCTCCGGAGACGATGCAAGCCTCGACGACGGTGAATTCGTCGTGCTCGAGAATCCGTCGAACAAGAGCGTTTTGAAGCGCGGGCTTATGGCCACGGCGAACAGCCTAAAGAAAAAGCAGCAACAGCTTAGAGCTGATCAGGATCTGCTAGCCGACAGATGGACCGAAGTCCTCGCAGCCGAAGAGCATGAGCTCAAACGCCCCTCTAAAAGCTACCCTAAACGCAAGCTGCACCCCGATTAGAGGAGGAGGCATACGAACCCGCATCACCAGGAGACAATACGGTGACCGACCACCCGTGGTCGCGACGAAGAGGCCTCTAGGCCCTTCAATAGAACCGTGCCCGGCATCGCTCAAAAAGCACACGGCCAAAGGGGCGCTCCGGACCTGCGAGATATATTGGAGGACAAGGAAAGACAATCAAGATCGATCTATGGATCGGCGTGGCGCCCACAGTGCGTGGCGACAACCGTCGCGCGGACATGATAAGTCCGGCCGGGCGAACAAAACAGACTAAGCTCTTTTGAGCTCCGTCGTGATATCGCCCGATCTGAGGCGCCAAGACACCCACTATGCTTCACAAATAAGTAATGGATCGTCAAATCCCGAAGGGTTTAAACCCGTCAATATTGAATCCTATGATGGCACAACAGACCCGTGGTTTGGATCGAAGACTATCTCCTTCACATCCACATGGCTCGCGGTGGCGATCTTCACGCCATCAAATACCTCCCCTCAAGCTTAAAGGACCAGCCCGACATTGGCTCAACAGCTTGCCAAAGATAGTCAATTGGGAGCTGGGAGGACCTGGAAGCCGCATTCCTCGATAACTTCCGGGGCACTTATATGCGACCACCGGATGTCTTGATGACCTAAGCCACATAATTCAGCAGCAGACGAATCGGCCGGACAATTACGGACACGGTTCTTAACCAAGAAAAACCAAATCGTCGACTGTCCGGATGCGGAGGCCCTCGCGACCTTCAAGCATAATATCCGTGACGAGTGGCTTGCCCGGCACCTAGGACAGGAAAAGCCGAAATCCATGGCAGCCCTCACATCACTCATGACCCGCTTCTACGCGGGTGAGGATAGCTGGCTAGCACGCAACAACAACCTCAGCAAAAATTCTGGCAGTCCAGACTTCAAGGACCGAAATGGCAGGCCGCGTCGTAACAAAAACAAACGCTGCGTTAATGGCGACAATATTGAGGATACGACAGTCAATGCCGGATTCAGAGGCTCTAAACCCGGTCAGCGGAAAAAGCCATTCAAAAGAACTACTCCGGGTCCGTCCAATTTGGACCGAATACTCGACCGCTTGTGCGGATACATGGCACCCCGAAAAACCAGCTTAACCACACCAACAGGGACTGTTGGGTATTCAACGAGCAGGCAAGTTAATTGTCAATAGCAATGACAAGGGGCCGCATAGCGATGACGAGGACGAGACCCAACCGCCGAACAATAGAGGACAGAAGGGTTTCCCCCCACAGGTGCGGACGGTGAACATGATATACGCAACGCACATACCCAAAAGGGAGCGGAAGGGTGCACTAAGGGATGTCTATGCGATGGAGCCAGTTGCCCCGAAGTTCAATCCATGGTCCTCCTGCCCGATCACTTTTGACCGAAGGGACCACCCCACCAGCATCCGCCACGGTGGATTCGCCAAGACCGGTCTTAGACCCAATCGTCGATGGATTTCACCTAACGAGAGTCCCGATGGACGGCGGCAACAGCTGAACTCGCTTTACCAGGGATACAAAGGCGCAAGATGGGCATAGACCCCTCAAGGATTAAACCTACCAAAACGACCTTTAAAGGCATCATACTAGGTGTAGAAGCCAATTGTATGTGCTCAATTACACCTGGAAGTGGTCTTCGGATCCCGGATAACTTCCGGCGAGGAGTTAATCTTCTACATAGTCCCGTTCATAGCGGCTATCATGCCTTGCTTTCGGACGTGCCGCGTTGCAAAGTTCAACGCGGTGCCGCACCACGCATACCTCAAGCTCAAGATGCCAGGCCCTTGAGGAGTCATTACGGTCAACAAACACCGAACGTTCTCTCCGCACGGAGGAACATACAATGACTCTCATGGCGAGAAGTGCAATGCAGCCTCTTAAGGCAATTCTCGAGTCCGGCCGTTAAGCGGCGGACTGATAAGCCGCGCCAGAGTAACTTACAACAAGACCACAGCACGTTCAGAGCACGCAGCGTAGCGATGCGGCTAACCCCAGCCCCTACGAAACATCAAAGCAGGTCCTTCGCGTACACCATTACGCTCTGAAGATACCATGGGCATGGGGAGAGGGGCACGACCACGATAAACCCAGACTGTGGCTCAACCACACCAGGGGCTCTCACGTGTGTCGTTCCTTTTTCCTTTCTTTTTTACCTTTTACTCTTTACCCACAGGACACCGTTTGTCAGAAGCCCTGTCCGGCAGCAGACCTGCCGAACTCACGATGCAATAGCCAGGGAAGGATAAAGGCTACAACGAATATACAGGTGGTCTCCATTACGAGCATTTTCATACACCAATCTGCAGCCTACCCCTGGAGGGGGACATGTTTAACAGTCTCATACCTTGCTTATCGCACTATTTGTATCGTTCTGCATTCGTAGCAGCACTTATTGAATAAAACAATGCAACACCTTTTTGTTTATAATTGCATTTCTTTTTCATACATATGTTCATTCACGACATGTTGCATCCGTACACTTTGGTATGGCTAATATACACCAGGGGCTTATGTTTCCCGCGTTATGGTGTGATGAGTCCGAATACTTTCACAAGTGCGGCACCCCGAACTTATAGTACTATATGCATCGGCTCCGAATCATGTCTTGGGTCAATAGTTGGGTTTGCCCGGCTCCCGTGTTTTGGTACCTTACGTTCCGTTATATCGACTAAGGTAGCACCGGGAGAACCACTGCGATTCCGCCCCAGTTCGGCTGCGTTAACGCCTTAGTGGAGAAAGCTAAAACTGACCGTCATGATGAGGCGAGAGACCGGTCGCTTCGAGAGGTTTTTTGCGAGTCCTTAAAGACTTATGCCGCTTAGAGCGAGGAGTCAGATACTGTCCGGCCAAGGCGTGGATAGCGCCCCAAATTCGGCCTTCCGAAGACTAGGGGCTTCGCCGAAATTTAAAATTATAGAATTCTATGGCTAAGTGAGAGTTTTTAAGCATTATAAGTCCGGTTGCCTTGTTACATTGTGTTGAGCGCCTCCCTAGATGGACCCAAAAATGGGAACAAGAGCACTCAAGTTTATCGAACACCCCAAAGCACTTTCGTGGCATGGGGGCTGAAGCCGACGACTTGCCGTCTCTCAGATTTGATAAACAGCCGCACGTAAGGTAATATTTTAAATTAACAAGCGTTGCTTAAGCGCATATGAACTAAGTTTTCAGCGCACAGGATAACAAAATGCGAGTCTACTCAAATATTACATCTTTGGAGCACTCACCCGCAATAGTGCGGGCGCCCTTTAGTACACTCTTATAATACATCTCGGGCGTGCGGTGCTCCTTGCCCTCTGGTGGCGGGTCCGTCACGAGCTTTTGGGCATCCATCTTGCCCCAGTGCACCTTTGCACGGGCAAGGGCCCGACGAGCACCCTCGATACAAGCGGAATGCTTGATAACTTCAACCCACGGGCACGTATCCACCAGCCGCCGCACCAGGCCGAAGTAGCTCCCAGGCATGGCCTCCTTAGGCCACAGCCGAACTATAAGGCCCTTCATGGCCTGTTCGGCCGCCTTGTGGAGCTCGACCAGCTGCTTCAGCTGGTCGCTAAGGGGCACCGGATGTCCGGCCTCAGCATACGGAGACCAAAAGACCTTCTCCATCGAGCTCCCCTCCTCGGCCCGGTAGAATGCGGCAGCATCGGACACGCTGCGAGGAAGATCTGCGAACGCATACGGAGAGCTCCGAATTCGGGTAAGCAACAGGTAATTAACACTCACATGCTTACTCTACATAAAAAATTCCTTACCCGCTGCTATTTTCTTCACCGCCTCAATCTCCTGGAGGGCCTTGTAGGCTTCGGCCTTAGCGGCTTTGGCACTCTCAAGAGCCGTTGCAAGCTCAGATTCTCGAGTCTTCGAGTCACGCTCCACGTTCTCATGTTTTTTTCACGAGATCCTGGAGCTCTTGCTGTACCTCCGCCACCCGCGCCTCCTGCTTCTCTCGCTCGGTGCGTTCCACGGCCGCATTACGTTCGGCCGTGGCCACCGCCTCCTTTAGGGTCGCCACCTCGTTAGTGGCCCCTACAATACCCACGTTATCCCTGTCATTTTTCTTGCAACCAAATCCTTTTCTGTAAGGTACAATTTTCATAAGGTATTACTCACCTTCTTTTTCCTTGGGCTGCTTCTTGGCATGGCCGAGCTCGTTCTCGGACCGCTCGAGGTTTTCCTTCAAAGTATTGACCTCCATGATCGGTCGGGCGGAGGTCAAGAAGACAACCTGCAATCCCATATTGACATATTTTTATGACTCCTGCGTTTATCTATCTAAAGATCCTCAGTCCGGCTTTTCTTTCCGAACACCGAACCGAGCATCGAGGGCTACCGTCTGTCTATGCGGTACCATTTTACAAATATTGAAATTCT
Source organism: Aegilops bicornis (assembly GCA_021605145.1). NCBI lineage: Eukaryota > Viridiplantae > Streptophyta > Magnoliopsida > Poales > Poaceae > Aegilops > Aegilops bicornis. The sequence continues at coordinate 752,940,104 of CM038670.1, read as the reverse complement.
TACCTCAAAGCACGTTAGAAGGCTACTGCGATCAGTCAGCCCGCTCTTGGCGAAGCTGAACCTTTCCGAATCACCGCACTCATAACAAGACGGTGTTCCTCTTTGATGGAGGCGCCGTTGGCGCCTCAAAGAAATTATCCGCACCTCCGGTTGAACGGAGGCAGCCGGCGTCACGCCCAGCCCTTCTTCTGAAGGGGTCGCCACGGACTCGAGCCACTGTGGCCTCCGGGGCTGAGTCCGTGCACACCCGGGAGGGTGTCTGTGACACCTCCTCCTCCGGGTGGGTCCTTTTCGGGATCCCACCTCGGCGTCGTCATGCACGGGGGTGGAGGCGATCGGAAGGGAATCCATATCCGACGCACCCAAGGACCCGCTCGACGAAACGGGAAGATCATCCTTGGGCGGACTGCAGGGTTGTATGCGGCATTAGAAAGACATTATGTGGCGAAAATGAAAAACCCTGAAGTTATTCGGGAGTCCGGATACTTACGATCTCGCCTAGGGCTTGGCCCTTGGAGGGCAGTCCTCGTTGCCGTCACTGGCGTTGGCGGAGTAGTCCGGGAGTAGCGTTTTTCCCTTCCTGGACCCTTCGGCCTCCCTTGTTGGGGAGGCCTTCCCTTTCTTCCCTCCCCTGCTTTGGGGAGAGGCTTTCCTTCTCCTCCTCGCCTTGGTGGGAGGAGTCGGCCTCGAATTCATCATCCGATAGCACCTGAAAACGGGAACTCTTCCGAGTCCCCGTGGCCATCTTCTTGGCCTTCTTCTCCGGCACCACGTGGGGTGCCGGAGCCAGCAACCCCGTTAGACGAGCGTCCACTGGGTCCTCTGGCAATGGGGCTGGACAGATAATCCGTTCGGCCTTCGCCAGCCATTCCTGTCAAAGGTAAAGGGAGTTTAGATCCCGCATAGAGCCAAACTATGGAAAACAAGTGGTGAAATCACTTACCTCGTCAGCTGGACGCTGTGAGTGGAATCCGTGATCTTCGGTAGCGGATGCGGGAGTTTCGGCGCCCTTGAACATCACCTTCCAGACATCTTCGTACGTAGTGTCGAAAAGCCCGCTCAGGGTCTGGTGCTGCGCCGGATCAAACTCCCACATATTGAAGCCCCGTCGCTGGCACGGGAGAATCCGGCGGATGAGCATGACCTGGACTATGTTGACAAGCTTGAGCTTCTTGTCCACCAGCCTCTGGATACAGGCTTGGAGTTCGGTCAGCTCCTCCGAATTCCCCCAAATCCGGCCACTCTCTTTCTAGGAGGTGAGCCGTGTGGGGATGCCAGATCTGAATTCGGGGGCCGCTACCCAATCAGGGTCACGCGGCTCGGTGATGTAGAACCACCCCGATTGCCACCCCTTGATGGTTTCCACGAAAGTGCCCTCCAGCCACGTAACGTGGGACATCCTGCCCACCATGGCGCCTCCGCACTCCGCTTGGCTGCCCTTCACAACCTTCGGCTTGACACTGAAGGTATTGAGCCACTTGCCTATGTGGGGCTGGTTGATGAGGAATTCCTCGCACACTACGATAAACGCCGAGATGTTGAGGATGAAATTCGGGGCCAGATCATGGAAATCTAGGCCGTAGTAGAACATGAGCCCCCGGACAAAGGGATGAAACGGGAAGCCCAGTCCGCGGAGGAAATGGGGAAGAAATACTACCTTCTCATGAGGCCTGGGGTTGGGGACGAGCTCTCCCTCGTCGGGGAGCCGATGCGCGATGTTGCTGGACAAATATCCGGCGCCACGCAGCTTCTGGATCTGCCCCTCCATGACGGAGGAGGCCATCCACTTGCCTCCTGCTCCGAACATAGTTGGAGAAGGTTGAGGTAAGAAGTGCGGACTTGGGCGCTGGAGCTTGAGTTCGCGGAGATGGATAAGCCAAGGAGGAAGAAGGCGCAGGTAAAAGGGTTGGATCTTTATCCCCTTATAAGGGCGGACAAAAAACATGTGTCCCCACCGGCCTGGTAAAACTCGCTTATCTACCAAGCGCCACACTCTATGGCGCGGTTGGGTTACCCACGTCCGTATTGATGGGAATCCGGGATAAGGGGAACACGATCTCGCTCGACAAGACGCGTGCCAAGGAAACCGCCGCTAAACGCTACCGAGGTGGAACAATAAAAACAATTTGAGTAAAGGCTTGGTAGTGGTGCAACGTCACGCCACAAAATACGTCAGCAGATTGATCTTGTGTAATATTATTCTCTCTACGGTGGTATGTGGAATTTATTTTTGCAGAGTCGGACACTATCTTGGTGTTCACAATCTTCTGTAAATTGTTCGGAGGAGGAACCCGCCTTGCAATGCCGAAGACAACATGCGCGCCGGACTCGTCGTCATTGAAGCCTAGTTCAGGGGCTACTGAGGGAGTTCCGGACTAGGAGGTGTCCGGATAGCCGAACTATCATCATCGGCCGGACTCCAAGACTATGAAGATACAAGATTAAAGACTTCGTCCCGTGTCCGGATGGGACTTTCCTTGGCGTGGAAGGCAAGCTTGGCGATACGGATATGTAGATCTCCTACCATTGTAACCGACTCTGTGTAACCCTAACCCTATCCGGTGTCTATATAAACCGGAAGGTTTTAGTCCGTAGGACGAACAACAATCATACCATAGGCTAGCTTCTAGGGTTTAGCCTCTTTGATCTCGTGGTAGATCTGCTCTTGTAACACACATCATCAATATTAATCAAGCAGGACGTAGGGTTTTACCTCCATCAAGAGGGCCCGAACCTGGGTAAAACATCGTGTCCCTTGTCTCCTGTTACCATCCGCCTAGACGCACAGTTTGGGACCCCCTACCCGAGATCCGCCGGTTTTGACACCGACAAGGACCATGGGTTGAACTTTGGGGCGACTGGCTCCATCGCATAGACGTCCCTTAGTGCATGCTTCCGTTCCCTCTTGGGAATGTGGGTTGCGTATATCATGTTCACTGTTTTCACTTGTGGGGGGAAGCTCTTCTGTCCTCCCGTGTTCGGCGGCCGGGGCTCCTCCTCGTCGTTGCTATGCATCCCCTTGTCCTTGTTTTCGGTGTTCAATTTGCCGGCCTGCTTGAACACCTATCATTCTCTGTTGGTGTGATTGGCTGGCTTGTCGGGGGTGCCGTGAATTTGACACGAGCGATCGAGTATGCGATCCAAACTGGACGAGCCCGGAGTACTTCTTTTGAATGGCTTTTTCCGCTGACCGGATTTAGAGCCACTAAATCCGGCATTGACTGCCGTATCTTCGGCGGTATCGCCGTCGTTGCGGCGCTTGTGTCTGTTACGACGTGGTCTGCCGTTAGTATCTTTGGTATCTGAAGTGCTAGGATTCCTTGATGTGTTGTTGCTGCGAGCCAGCCAGCTATCCTCGCCGATGCAAAAGCGGGTCATGAGTGTCGTGAGGGCTGCCATAGACTTCGGCTTCTCTTGGCCGAGGTGCCCGGCAAGCCACTTGTCACAGATGTTATGCTTAAATGCCGCTAAGGCCTCGGCATCCGGACATTCGACAATTTGGTTCTTTTTAGTTAGGAACCGAGTCCAGAATTGCCTGGACGATTCCCCTGGCTGCTGAGTTATATGGCTCAAGTCATCAGCATCCGGTGGTCGCACATAAGTGCCCTGGAAGTTGTCAAGGAATGCATCTTCCAAATCCTCCCAACTGCCAATTGAGTCTGCTGGCAAGCTATTCAGCCAATGCCGAGCTGGTCCTTTGAGTTTTAGTGGGAGGTACTTGATGGCGTGTAGATCATCACCGCGAGCCATGTGGATGTGGAGGAGGAAATCCTCGATCCATACCGCGGGATCTGTTGTACCATCATATGATTCAATATTTACGGGTTTAAAACCCTCTGGGAATTTGTGATCCATTACTTCATCAGTGAAGCATAGGGGGTGTGCGGCGCCTCTGTGCCGGGCTATATCACGACGCAGTTCATATGAGTCTTGTCTGCTGTATTCGGCCCGGCTGGATTTGCTTTTAGTGTATCCGGCGTGACAGTTATTGTCTCGCGTTGGTGCGCGACCCCGTGATCTGTAGATCGATCTTGCATGTTTTGCCTTGTTTTCCAATACGTCTCGCAGGTCCCGCGTGTTGCCCCGGGCCTTGGTATTTTTGTTTGAGTGGCAGCGGGGTGCAGGCTGGACTTCAGGCTGAAATGCCTCCCTGTCTCGGCCACGAGGTGGCCAATCAGCCGCATCATATGCTGGTGATGTGGGTTTCAATGCTTCCTCCTCGAGTTGAGGTAGCAACCTGCGTTTTGGATAACTCTTGTTTGGGTGCTCGAGTTCGTATTCCTCTGCTGCCAGAACTTCGGTCCATCTAATCCGCTAGCAGATCTTGATCAGCTCGAAGCTGTTGTTGCCTTTTCTTTAGGCTATTTGCTGTGGCTATAAGCCGGCGCTTGAAGCGCTCCTGCTCGACGGGATCCTCAGGCACGATAAATTCTTCGTCGCCGAGGCTCACCTCGTCTTCGGATAGAGGCATGTAATTGTCATCCTCTGTTTCTCTGTTTGCTGCCTGTTCTGGAGGGCTAACTTGTTCATCCTCCCGCTCTAAATCTGGCTGGAGGGGATTGTCGTTGTCTTCGGCACTATCCGGAGTGTTATTGTTTCTTGTGCCAGCATCACTACTTTTGCTATGGCGAGACTTAGAGCGGCGCCGCTGACGTTGGTGCTTGGGTTGCTTCTTGGAGGGGTCATCCTCCGCTGTCTTATCGCCATTGCCTTCTTTGGGGGTATCCACCATGTATATATCATACGATGAGGTGGCAGTCCAGCGCCCTGTGGGCGGTGGTTCTTGTTCGTCTTGTGCATCATCGTCCATACCGTCGATGTCTTCGGAGCCGAAGTCGAGCATGTCGGTTAAATCGTCGATAATGTCTACTAAGTGGGTGGTGGGTGGGGCGCGAATTTCTTCGTCGTCCGCATCCCATTCTAGCCGGACATAGTTCGACCAAGGGTCTCCCGACAGGGAGAGAGACTTCAACGAATTTAGTACGTCGCCGAAAGGCGAGTGCTGAAAGATATCATGGAGGTAAACTCCATGATCGGTGCCCAATTGGATTTGACGGGCACGGACACAGGCGGCTCGGAGTCCGTGGTCGGGGACGAATCCAACGGTTCGGCAACACGGGTCTCGTAGGAGGTGAAGTCAGTATTCGGCGCTATCGCCACTGAGTGTGCGGCCTCTGGGGCGGGGTCCATCCATCCGTCCACAGATGGCGCGATTTGTTCTGGATTGAAGGCCGGAGTAGTTACAGGTGTAATCTCCCGAACACAGTACACCGACAGAGCTAAATCACACTCGTCGTGATTGTGCGGTGCACCTGGCATGGGCTCGAATCCGTCGAAGATCAAGTCTCAGCGGATGTCGGTAGTATAGTTCAAGTTTCCAAACCTGACCTGATGGCCAGGGGCGTAGCTTTCGATCTGCTCCAGATGGCCAAGCGAGTTAGCCCGATCTGAAGCCGCCGAATACGAAGATCTGTCCGGGGAGGAAAACCCCACCCGGGATCGCATCGTTGCCGATGATCGAAGGAGCCATCAAGCCTTTATCGTGACGGCATAATGGAACTCTCAATGAAAGAACCAATGTCGGTGTCAAAACCCGCGGATCTCGGGTAGGGGGTCCCGAACTGTTCATCTAAGGCGGATGGTAACAGGAGGCGGGGGACACGATGTTTACCCAGGTTTGGGCCCTATCGATGGAGGTAATAACCTACTTCCTGCTTGATTGATCTTGATGATATGAGTATTACAAGAGTTGATCTACCACGAGATCGTAGATGCTAAAACCCTAGAAGCTAGCCTATGGTATGATTGTTGTTGTCCTACGGACTAAACCCTCCGGTTTATATAGACACCGGAGGTGGCTAGGGTTACACAGAGTCGGCTACAAGGGAGGAGATCTACATATCCGTATCGCCAAACTTGCCTTCCACGCCAAGGAGAGTCCCATCCAGACACGGACGAAGTATTCAATCTTGTATCTTCATAGTCCAACAGTCCAGCTAAAGTATATAGTCCGGCCATCCGAGGACCCCCTAATCCAGGACTCCCTTAGTCTTCTTATCCTTGGATCTCTTAAAGGGCCCGACCATATCCAGCCCCCAAGTTGCAAATGGCCAAGTGATTGAAATCATTCTCAATTCTTGAGCCGGTACATGAGCGCGTCGTGAGAATTTTTGGCAGCCATTACACCTTTTGACCAAGTCCTCAGCATCGGCATGAGCCGTCAGCCAATAAAAATCATGACGAAAAGCCTTTGCCACCAGAGACTTTGAACCGGCGTGGTGACCACAATATCCCTTCGTGGATCTCACGCAAAATCTCACGGCCTTCTTTAGGAGACACGCAACGCTGAAACGCCCATGTTACACTGCAATGATGTAACCCGCCATTGACAATAGTCATGGACTTGGACCGTCGGATTATCTGCCTGGCCAAGATTTCATCCTCCGGTAACTCGCCCCGGTTCATATACGCCAAATATGGGACCGTCCAATCTGGGATGACATGAAGAGCCACCACCAACTGAGCCTCCGGATCAGGAACAGCCAAATCCTCCTCTGTTGGGAGCTTGACCGATGGATTACGTAGCACATCCAGAAAGACGTTGGGTGGAACCGGTTTACGTTGGGAACCCAAGCGACTTAAAGTGTCCGCCGCTTCGTTCTTCCGCCGGTCCACATGATCGACCTGATAACCTTTGAAGTGACCTGCAACAATATCCACCTCTCGTCGATATGCTGCCATGAGTGGGTCCTTGGAATCCCAAGTACCAGACACTTGTTGAGCCACCAGGTCCGAGTCACCGAAGCACTTAACTCGGCTTAAATTCATCTCCTTAGCCATCCGAAGACCACGGAGTAAAGCCTCATATTTAGCTGCATTGTTAGTGCAAGGGAACATTAAACGGAAAACATAACAAAACTTATCACCTCGTGGGGAAGTTAATACAACTCCAGCCCCCGAGCCCTCCAATTGCCTGGACCCATCAAAGTGAATAGTCCAATAAGTATGATCTGGCTTCTCTTCTGGCGCCTGTAACTCTGTCCAGTCATTGATGAAATCCACCAACCACTACAAAAAAATACACTTCTGTCATGATACGCGTTTGTCACAGTAGGTCGCGTTTTCTGTCATGCATGTACATCCATGACGATTTTATGACAGAATCAAGATAGTCATACATGTGCTGTCGTAGAAGTGTTCCATGACATTACCAAAATTATCATCACGGAAGTGTCCACTTCCATGACGATAAATCACGCGTCACAGAAGTGCTTTCGTCAAGGGTGACCGACACGTGGCATCCACCGTAAGGGAACACTGTTAAGCTATCAGGTCGGGTTTTGGATCCGATAACCCGTTAACAGCCCCGACCAATGGGGATTTTCCACGTGTAAAATTATCATTGGATGGAGGAAACACGTGTCTGCTCATCGTTGGGACAGATGTCATCCACTCATTGGACGTAGGGCGCCTATGATACGTCGACACGTGGCATGGCCCAACAGAGGCCCATTCCTGTGAAAAGGCCGGCCCGTTTGACTTGGTCAAAAGGTGGCGGGCCGGCCCATGGAAAGCCTGTTAACGGCCTATTCGCGTATAGCCCATTTACAGCCCGCTAACCCAAGGCCCGTTACGCCCTATCCAAATTAGGCCCAGTAGCGTCATCTGGGCCATCCAATATGATTCCAGCCCGTTTTCGCCGCGCATGTATGGCCCATGACGTCTTCGGCCCATATGAGGCCCTATGTAACTCTTGGCCTATTAACGGCCCGTGGTGAAAGCGGCCCGTAATGAATAGTGTATCACTTTACACCCATTAACGGCCCGTGGTGAAAGCGGCCCGTAATGAACAAAGGTATCACTTTATACCCATTAACGGCCCATTATTTCGTTGGGCCGTTTCCAGCCCATGTTATATTTCGGCCTTCTCAGAGCCCATTTATTCTTGGTCTCATTTCCAGCATTCGTTTACTTACGGCCCGTTACTGTCATTTTCTGCTTGTGCGCCAAATTCAGTCCGTGGTTACATCGGCCCGTTTGTGGTCCGTTAATACGTTGGGCCATTTTCATAGCATCATCAAATACGGCCTATTAACGATGGTCCGTTATGGTCGGCCCATGAACGGATGATTCTAACTCTAGCCCGTTTACGGCCATAATGCGGTCTGTTTGGCCCATGTTTGTGTCGATCATCTGACCCGTATAAGGCCCATTGATGATACGGCCCGCAGAAAGCCCATTGTTTCTATGGCCCGTAGAAGGCCCATAGTTTCTACGGCCCGTAGAAGGCCCACTATTTCTACGGCCAGTAGGAGGCCTAGTGTCACTATAGTAAATATTAGCCCATGGTTATTGTGGCCTAGTTTTAAAAAAAGGTTATTGCAGCCACTAGCAAACTGCGGAAAAAGAACTGCAATGACTACAAGCAAACAAATAAACAAGACAACAAGGAAATAAATAAGCAAGCAACTAACGCTAGGCTATCACGGCTATTACACATATTATATCCACTGGGCATCAAAGTTCGCCACCAGTGCAAATATAGGGAACAAAGCAGCATATCATATACACTGGTTGTCAAAGTTGGCGACCAGCGCAAATAAACGCCGCAGCAAAACAAATCCAAAACTGAAACCACTTCAGAAGATCTCAAGAAACAATATCCTGGGTACCCATAATGCTGGCAAGATGCTTAGCAAGCTTATTAACTTTCTCTTGTTTGGCGCTTAAATCCTCCGGTAACTTGTCATTGCACGGAAAAATATGCATCTGAATTCTACAGGGACTTCCTCAGTCCTTCAACTTCCCGTCGCAGCACATCTGATCGATGTCTTTCAACTTGAAGTTGAGACTAAAGAAGATGAACTGATTCAGGCAGCTAGTTCGAAGAGCTTGTGCCAACAGTAGTGGCCAGTAACTCGAATAGTACATCAAGACATGACTTTTGGGTTCCCTCAGTGTCGTCAAGATAGTTTTTATCAGATTTCTTGGAGACCAACAGGGATGTCTCACTATCTTGAACCTTATCTGAATTACTTCCTTTACCATTGGATAACGCGGTACCGTTCTCCAATATTTTGTCCGCATTCTAAAAGAGAAACAAGCAGACACATCACATGTTTACCATGTTGTATATGAAACTCATTTTGGTAAATGAGTTCAGTAGTAAAGTGGACAGGATAACAGCATGAAACAAACATATATCTATGTACCATGGTCACTTTATGGTCTATATCATTCTAGTTTTTGTTGCCAAATCATGATAGAGACACAGTTCAAATAATATTTGTTCAAGACAAAGCGAGAATAGACAGAATATAAGTGTGGGTAACTATAGAGCAATAACAACACTTGTAATGTGCATGACATGAGAACATAACTGTTTATTTAATTGAAACTGAAATCAACATAGAGGAGGTTACAACAGCAAACCAGTTAAAGAAACAGGTTTAAAACATAATTGCTATGCCATTGGTGTTTCAATTCCATCCTTCAAATTTGAAAATAGTTGGTATGAGTAAATACAGTAATGCAACAGCAAAGGAGTATGAACCATAGCTACAGAACCTGACCTGAGAACAAATCTTCTTCTCCTTTAAGCGTTGAGTTGGGATTCAGAGTGGTGGTCCTCGTGCTTTGGGCACTGCAGTTCCCTTACTAACTGCTCGTGTTTGGGTGCTCTATGGTGGAGTTGGTGCTGTGTCAACTGGAACTGGGTTACTATCTGCCGGGGTTGGGGTTAGAAGGGGTGTAGCTGGTTCTCTATCCAACTGGGTAGGGGTGCAATCTGTGAGAGTCTGGGTTATGTGTGGTGGATCTGGTCCTTGGGCAAGTACAACCAAGGTTCTATCTGCATCAACTGGTAGCACTATCTTTTCTGAAGACCGTGTTGTTACTCCCTTTAGATAACGCCATCACGCTCTCCAATTCAAATGGCTGATAAACAAGAAAAGTAATTGAAAGTATAGACATTGTATGATAGACAGGTGCAATGGATAGTGGGGAATAAAAGAGGGCATGCAATATTTCATATTTATGTTGTCTAACCAAACAGGATAGCATGACAAAATTTCACATATATGATGGCTAACTAAACATGATAGCATGACACAATTTCACATTATGATGGCTAACTAAAAAAGATGGAAAGACATAGTTCAAAATATGAGACTATGTAAACAGGATGACATGACATAACTATATAATGTGTTTATTAAATAGGTTGGCATGCCATAATTCACATACATTCACGGATAGAATGCCATAATTCAAAATATGATGACTGTAAACACTAAACAGGATGAGATGATATAACTATATGATGTGTTTATTAAATGGGTTGCCATGCCATAATTCGGATAGATGATGTGTATGTACTATGTAAACATGACGGCATGATATAATTCAAATATATGATTTATATAGTAAGCAAGTAAGCAGATGGCAATCCATATATGATGTAAAAACTAAGCAATGCAAGACAACATGCATGACATGGGTAATATAACCCTGCCAAGTTTGAGAATAGACCTCAGGGGGGAATAGGACTGGTCATCGATCTGTGAATCCTCCTCACGAGGAGCTCTCAGAACCAACAAGATGTACGCTTCAGCAGGTAGCATTGTCTGCTCTGAATACCTTGTTTTCACTCGTATACTTTCATCACCGCTTTAAATGACTGATGCACAGGAAGAGTAGTTGAATATACAAACGTTGTCGACAAATGGAACACGTAATACAAAAAAATGATAGCATGATATAATTCACATACATGATGATTGGCTAAACAACATGGCATTGCATAATTCACATATAAAATGTCTTGCAACAAGATGGCAATGAATAATTCACATATATGGTAATTAGACACTGAACAGGTGGCATTCACACAAAGCATGTCTAAACTAATCAAATGACATAGCAATGCGAGACACCATACGCACGATATGAGCAACATAACCCTGCCAAGTTAGAGCATACACCTGGGGGGGGGGAATAGGACTGGTCATCTGTCTCTGAATCCTCCTCTGAGGAGCTATCCATAACCAGCGAGATATGCACTTCGTCAGATAGCATAGTCTGCTCTGAAGACCTTGTTTTCACTCCAGAATTTGCCATCACTGTGTCAAATGGCTGATGCACACGAAGAGCAGTTGAATGTACTAACATTGTTGACAAATTGTCACGACTGGTTTTTCAATAAAAATATTTATTGAACAACCGACCTATGAAGTCCAATATGAGGAAAATCCTTCATACCGGTTGACAAAACTTTGATACAAAAAGCCAGTAGCATTACAATATTACAGGGTCGGATGAAGATGCCCGACCAATTATTACAACACGCCAATGATTATACATAATGGCGGATATGACTCAAAGGTGTGGGGTGGAAATACTACTGACTCGAGCTATGAGTGGTTGGTGGAATAACACAGCGGGGTGGTTAATAAGTCTACTACACTGGCGGCTCATCGAGCGTCGAGGTGAGGCTCGATGAATTTATTTGGGTAGCGGAAGCGGATATAACACAATGATCGATCTAGGGTGCATACGAGACTGACTGGGATTCCTCTAGGCGCCGGACTCGCTATCGAACTCTTCATCCATGAGATCGCCTTCGTCAGCATCTGGCCAAATCAACAAGCCAGGTGAGTACTATGAAAGTACTCGCAAGACAGTTTGGACAAAATATATAACCAATGAATGCATGAATGCGACATGGTAAATCTTAACAATGCTCAACTAAAACAGTATAACAAAATAATTAAGAAGGGAATCGGCGGTAGTCCGCTCAAAAACCCAAAGAAATAAACTCAAAACCGATCGAATTATGCGAGCGACGCCTCGAAGGGTGAAGAAATAAGCAAAACATGCCACAGTCGGGCGTCTGAGCGACACCTCATAAAGGGCTTATATTTAAATAACAATACATGTGTGCCGTAGTCGGACGTCTGAGCGACATCACAGAAAGGGCTTATAATGAAAATAAATAACGACAATGCCGCAGTCGGACGTCTGAGCGACATCACAGAAAGGGCTTATAATGAAAATAAATAACAACAATGCCACGATCGGACGTCTGAGCGACATCACGTAAAGGGCTTATAATGAAAATAAATAACAACAATGTCATGATCGGACGTCTGGCGACATCACGAAAGGGCTTATAATGAAAATAAATAACAACAATGCCTCAGTCGGACGTCTGAGCGACATCACAGAAAGGGCTTATAATGAAAATAAATAACAACAATGCCGCAGTCGGACGTCTGAGCGACATCACAAAAAGGGCTTATAATGAAAATAAATCACAACAATGCCGCAGTCGGACTTCTGAGCAACATCACAGAAAGGGCTTTCATCACAAAGCTATAGCACTCATAATATATATTCAACACATGAATATAAACGGGTTAGTCCATCCACAGGAATAAACATTTAACCGGACTTGGTACTCATGTGAATCACCGAAGTATTCGCCACCAAACTGACACTTGTCGAGATAAGATATCTGAGAACACGGACATGGATAAGATGATTCGAGGAATTAGGACTCTGCAGAGTTTGTACTAAAATTACTCACAGCCAACGGATTTCCGTAGTCTTGAAGGACTAGTTCCATTTCTGGGACTCGGCCCAGAGGGTAGTCGGCGACTCTGTTGCCGACTCTCTGAAGGCGGCCCTTTGTCTTGGGGTCTTGAGGGGCGCGGCCTGCCCCAATGTTTTGAAAGGTTCATGGGCTTGGGTTCGCCTACCCGTAGTCCATTACTCCGACAATTAGCTTGTATTGTAGTGCCAACTACATAATAAAATCACTTTCGGAACATATGTCCATGTAGCATGCCTACTGTATTGTCTATTTCCTCACATTCGTTGACATCTAAGGATAAAGAGACATGGTTTAAAGTAGGATGAACATAGTATGACATCATTCATATCATTGGCAAACAGATATAAAACAAACAGGCCATTTTATCATTGTGCGGCAAGACGTGAACATAACAACTAGATTACAGATCAAGACCAAAAGAATATCCTTCATCTCTTTTAAACCATGTAAGGTGAAATGATACGTTAAGAAAATTGTGTATAAAAGTGAACAGAGTAACTGACATTGGCTGCACACCAAGTAGTTAAATGAACACATCACAATACCAATCAGTTCAAGGCAGGAGGAGTAAGGACTTACAACAGCGGCTTGAACTAGTGTGCTCATGCCCTTCATCTTGCTGGTGTGACAATCCTTGAAGATTTGCACTGCATTCAGTTCGGGTTCTTTTTGGTCCGCACGGGCTTTCCTCTGTATTTGGAACAAGTCAATATAGATACGATAATATGGCACAAAAAAAGAAGGAAGTAGCAGCTATTTACAAAAGCCTCGCAGTGTGCAATATAGCTATGAGATCATGTTGTCTGTTGGTATTTCACTTTAGAACGGTTGGTTTTGTTCTTCAAACAGTTAGCCTAGAAGAAGATACACTTGTAAGTCACATACATAAATACAAGTTCAATATGTGGTTTGATCAAATACAAATAGCCTACCTGATACTTTGGATCAGACCAGTGTTTAACGAGGGCTGTCCAGTCTTCATCTGTAATATATTCCACTGGAGATTTTTGGGCGATTTCATTGTTAGCCTTGCCTTCAAAGTGATATTTTCTAAGGTGGCACCGATACTGTCGCAGAGCAGACTGAAAAATATGAGTGCATGCTTGTTTAGTTGCATCATCTTTCGGATCCAACTTGAACCTCATCTGTTGAAAAAAGAATGTGAGTCTTATTAGGAGGAAGCCAGAAAGTATGGGACAGAGCAAGAAAATATTACTAATTGCGATGAATAGCATTACTTACGGATAAATGGTCACGGAAGGTGTTAAACTGGGTATTGTCTTTCTCATTCCTGTACTGGATCCACGTTGGGAGCATACGCGCATGACACCTAACGGCAACGGCTGCCTCTGATACTAATTTGGCTGACTCTGTAGCATCACGTGGCCTTTTTAAACCTGCCTCAAAACGGATCTCCATTCTTCCTCCTTTAGATTTTGGTAATCTATCAAGCATTATCCACGATGTCTGTTTACGCTTGCGCCCGTGGTGCTAGTTCAACAACGAATATGGAAAGTGTTAGTGTACATCAAGCGTGAGAGTACATATAAAGGAGCATGCAATCGCAACTTGACTCGGTCAGTACCGTCTTGGTGTTGATGCTCATGAGGTTCATCTGATCTTGCCAAGTCCTGTTGTCTCGTGATGCCGGAAGTAGTGTTAGGTGTGAAGGCAGCTTGGGAACCGGACAGTTACGGAGAAGCGAACGAGTAACTGGTTGAGATCTTTGATACAGTTGAAGCGGATGATGCAGCTGGTGGAGCAGGTGATACTGTGTCTGTAGATTTAGCCGGTGGACTTGGACCTTCTACTGCACTATAAGTACCGGCAGAATCTCAACGGCAGAACCTTTTACATTTCACCCGACGCAGTAACGACACTCCCTACTATATTATTTTCCTTGCTCTTTTTGACTTTGCCATGTCAAGCTGTACCCACAACACAAAAAGAATAAAATCACTCTTGAGAACTCATTGATGCATGATACGGACAAGCAACACTTTGATGTAAGACAACCGTATGAGGATGGAATATGTAAGAAAAACAGGACGGCATGACATATTCACGATTCGATGTGCAAACTAAGCGAAGGATTTTCAAGAAAATAGAAGTAATGCAAGCTAGACACCATATGAAAGATGCAACCAATATTACTCTGCCAAGTTAAAAGTGTCTTGTCATAAGTGGCAATTCGAAAATTAGAAGCAGTACAACATAGAAATCAATGCAAGATGCAACCACTATCAAACTGCCATGTTAAAAGCATCCAATCATGAGTTACTGATGCGGGATACACAACAACAGTACTTTGATGTAAGAACATGGTATGATAGATAGATGTAGTGTATTCTAGACACAGAAAGCCATGTCATATGCACATGTATAACGTATAAACTCACCAGGTGCAATTTAATCAAAATAGAAGAAATACATGCTAGACAACATATGCAACATGAAACCAATTATCACATTGTCAACTTAGAGCAAGCACCTGCGATGGTGGAGTGCGGGAGATGAACTCATCATGTAGACTTGGGACTTCATTAGCAGTAGCAGTGGCAAATCTAGAGAGTCTCTGTTTGCGTTGGTGCGGAGTACCACCAACATCCCCTAACTTACTCTTTTCCTTCCTATTTTCTGATATTGCCTTATGAAGTCAAAACCACAAGAAGATGAATAAAATTAGCTCTGCATAACTGGTTGATGCATGATACTGTATTTAACACTACTTTGATGTAAGGCAAGCGCAGGATAGGAGGATGGAATATATACAAAAAAGACAGCGTTTCATATTCACACGTCACGATAGGAGGATGGAATATGTATGGAAAAACAGATGGCGGAAGGCATTTCAACAAAATTAGAAGAAATGAAAGCTAGGCACCATATGAACATGCAACCAATATCACTCTATCGGGTAAAAAGTGTCTCGTCAGAAGTGCCATTTCAAGAAATTAGAAGCGGTACAAGCTAGAAGACAATGCAAGATGCAACCTACATCACAGTCCCAATTTAAATGTGTCTTATGGGTAAGTGATCGTTGCAGGTATAAGTTGTAAGCTACACAGATGCAATTCTACATAATCATAAGCAATACAAACTATACATTGTACGGAAAACGCAACCACGTATAACAGTTCCAAGTAAGAGCAAGCACCTATGATGGTGGAGTAGGGGAGATGTGCTCATCATGTACACGTATGTTCTAGAAACAGGAACACGTGTCATATTCAAAAGCATTATGTGTAAAGTAAGCAAATGCAATTCAAGTTAGAAGCAATACAAGCTAGACATCATACGCAACATGCAACCACATATAATAGTGTCAAGTTAGAGCAAGCACCTGTGATGGTGGAGTAGGGTAGATGTGCTCATCATCTACACAGCTACGTTGACTGTCCAACCTTGTGTTGTCTTGCGAATCTTGTTGGGAGGATGGCGGAGTAGAATCTGTAGAGACCCCTGTTTGAGTTGCTCCGAAGGACCACCATCATCCACTGTCGGACTAATTTCCTTCAGCTGTAATGATTTTGCATTGTGAAGTCAAACCGATAAGAAAATTGAATAAAATTCGCTCTTCGGAACTCATTCATGCATGATACTGACGAACACTACTCGGATGAAAGGCAAACACATGATGCGAGGATAGAATATGTATGAAAAACAGGATGGTGTGACATATTCACACCTATGATGTGGTAACTAAGCGAAGGCATTTTAACAAATTAGAAGCACTGCAAGCTAGACACCATATGAAAGATGCAACCAATATCACTCTGCCAAGTTCAAACTATATGGCGTTTCAACAAATTAGAAGCAGTATATGCTAGAAATCATATGCAAGACACAACCAATATCACAGTGGTGACTTAAAGGTGCCTTATCAGAAGTGACTGATGCGGGATATGCAAGAATAGTAGTCTGATGTAGAATTAGGAACACATGTCATATTCACAGGCATTATGTGTAAAGTAAGCATATGCAATTCAACAAAGTTAGAAGCAATACAAGCTAGACATCATACGCAACATGCAACCACATATAATAGTGCCAAGTTAGAGCAAGCACCTGTGATGGTGGAGTAGGGAGATGTGCTCATCATCTATCTGACTCGTTATTTGTCTAGCCTTGCGTTGTCTTGCGAATCTTGTTGGGAGGATGGCGGAGTAGAATCTGTAGAGAACCTCCGTTTCAGTTGCTCGGAAGGACCACCATCATCCAATGCCTTGCCAATTTCCTTCAGCTTTATTGATTTTGCATTGTGAGGTCATACCAACAAGAAAAAGGAATATCATTCGCTCTTCAGAACTCATTCATGCATGATACTGACGAACATTACTCTGATGAAAGGCAAAGTCATGATACGAGGATGGAATATGTACGAAAAAATGGACGGCTTGACATATTCAAACCTATGATGTGGTAACTAAGCAGAAGGCACTTCAACAAATTAGAAACACTACAAGACACCATATGGAAGGTGCAATCAATATCACTCTGCCAAGTTAAAATTGTCTCGTCATAGGTGGCGTTCATCAAACTAGAAGCAATACATGCTAGAAATCATATTCAAGACGCAAACCAATATCACACTGCCAACTTAAAGGTGTCCCATCATAAGTGACTGATGCAGGATACACAAGAAGAGTAGTTTCATGTAAGAACATGGTGTGATAGATGATATAGTATGTACCAAAACAGGAAAGCGTGTCATATTCACATGTATCATGTGTAAGCTAAGCAGATGCAGTTTACACTAATTAGGAGCAATCTGAGCTAGACACCATATGCGACATGCAACCAGATATCACATCGCCAAGTTAGAGCAAGCACCTTGGATGGTGGAGTAGGGGAGCGGAGACTTGGACCATGTAATGCACTATCAGTACAAGGAGAATTGGTACAGATGCTCCGTTACGTTGCTGCAGAGGACCACCGTCATCGCCTTCCTTAATCTTTTCCTTCCTCTTTCTTGATTTTGCCTTGTCAAGTCAAACCCACAAGAAAAAGGAATACAATTTGCTCTTGAACTTATTGATGCATGATCTTGTGAACACTACTTTCATGTAAGGCAGCCGCATGATAGGAGGATGGAATATGTATGAAAAACAGGACGGCGTGACATATTGACATGTATGATGTATAAAGTGTAAACTAAGCACAAGGTGCTGGAACTTGTTAGAATCGATGCAAGCTAGAAACCATATGAAAGATGAAACCAATATCGCTCTGCCAAATTAAAAGGGTGCCCTAACAAATGTATTCGATCAAATTAGAAGCAATACATGGCAACAGGCTAGAAATAATATGCAATATGCAACGAATAAAGGTGACTCATCGTAAGTGATTGATGCAGGATACAGAAGAGAGGTAGTTTCATGTAAGAACAAGGTTAACACATAGATGTAGTGTGTACCAAAAATAGGAAGGCATGTCATATTCACAGGTATAGTGTGTAAACTAAGCAGATGCAATTTACCCTAATTAGAAGCATTACAAGCTAGACACCGTATGCAACATGCAACCACATATTACACTGCAAAGTTGGAGCAAGCACTTGTGATGGTGGTGTAGGGGAAGTGTTGTCTTCAGGTACAGAGCAACGTACAGTCGCGACTTAAAGGTGCCTTATCATAAGTGACTGATGCGGGATATGCAAGAATAGTAGTCTGATGTAGAAATAGGAACATATGTCATATTCACAGGCATTATGTGTAAAGTAAGCAGACGCAATTCAACAAAGTTAGAAGCAATACAAGCTAGACATCATACACAACATGCAACCACATATAATAGTGCCAAGTTAGAGCAAGCACCTGTGATGGTGGAGTAGGGAGATGTGCTCATCATCTACACAGCTACGTTGACTGTCTAGCCTTGCGTTGTCTTGCGAATCTTGTTGGGAGGATGGCGGAGTAGAATCTGTAGAGAACCTTCGTTTCAGTTGCTCGGAAGGACCACCATCATCCAATGCCTTGCCAATTTCCTTCAGCTTTATTGATTTTGCATTGTGAGGTCATACCGACAAGAAAAAGGAATATCATTCACTCTTCAGAACTCATTCATGCATGATACTGACGAACACTACTCTGATGAAACGCAAAGTCATGATACGAGGATGGAATATGTATGAAAAAGTGGACGGCTTGGCATATTCATACCTATGATGTGGTAACTAAGCAGAAGGCATTCAACACATTAGAAACACTACAAGACACCATATGGATGGTGCAATCAATATCACTCTGCCAAGTTAAAACTGTCTCGTCATAGGTGGCGTTCATCAAACTAGAAGCAGTACATGCTAGAAATCATTTTCAAGACGCAAACCAATATCACACTGCCAACTTAAAGGTGTCCCATCATAAGTGATTGATGCAGGACACACAAGAAGAGTAGTTTCATGTAAGAACATGGTGTGATAGATGAGATATAGTATGTACCAAAAAGCGAAAGCGTGTCATATTCACATGTATCATGTGTAAGCTAAGCAGATGCAGTTTACACTAATTAGGAGCGATACGATCTAGACACCATATGCAACATGCAACTAGATATCACACTGCCAAGTTAGAGCAAGCACCTTGGATGGTGGAGTAGGGGACCGGAGACTTGGACCATGTAATGCACTATCAGTACCAGGAGAATCGGTACAGATGCTCCGTTTACGTTGCTGCAGAGGACCACCGTCATCGCCTTCCTCACTCTTTTCCTTCCTCTTTCTTGATTTTTCCTTGTCAAGTCAAACCCACAAGAAAAAGGAATAAAATTTGCTCTTGAACTTATTGATGCATGATCTTGTGAACACTACTTTCATGTAAGGCAGCCGCATGATAGGAGGATGGAATATGTATGAAAAATGTGACGGCGTGACATATTGACATGTATGATGTATAAAGTGTAAACTAAGCACAAGGTCTTTGGAACTTGTTAGAATCGATGCAAGCTAGAAACCATATGAAAGATGAAACCAATATCGCTCTGCCAAATTAAAAGGGTGCCGTAACAAATGTATTTGACCAAATTAGAAGCAATACATGGCAACATGCTAGAAATAATATGCAATATGCAACGAATAAAGGTGACTCATCGTAAGTGATTGGTGCAGGATACAGAAGACAGGTAGTTTCATGTAAGAACAAGGTTAACACATAGATGTAGTGTGTACCAAAAATAGGAAGGCATGTCATATTCACAGGTATAGTGTGTAAACTAAGCAGATGCAATTTACCCTAATTAGAAGCATTACAAGCTAGACATCGTATGCAACATGCAACCACATATCACACTGCGAAGTTGGAGCAAGCACCTGTGATGGTGGTGTAGGGGAAGTGTTGTCTTCAGGTACAGAGCAACGTTCAATATCTTCATTTAGGCTTCTTTGTTTCTTGAGAATCATGTGGAGAGGATGAAATTGCATTCTTTATAAGAGTATTGCGTCTCATATTAACCCACGCGCGGGACGGTCTCATCATAAGCGATAGACGCAGGATACACAAGAACATTAGTTTGATGTAAGAACATGGTGTGATAGGCGGATGTAGTATGTACCAAAAACAGGAAGGCGTGTCATATTCACATGTATAATGTGTAAGCTAAGGAGATGCAATTTAACAAATTAGGAGCATTGATGAGGGATACACAAGAAAAGTAGTTTGATGTAAGAACATGGTTAATAGAAAGGCGTAGTATGTACCAAAAGCAGGAAGGCATGTCATATTCACAGGTATAATGTGTTAACTAAGCACATGCAATTTACCCTAATTAGAAGCATTACAAGGTAGACACCATATGCAACATGCAACCACATATCCTGCTTTGCCAAGTAAGAGCAAGCACCTGCGATGGTGGTGTGGGGGAATTGCGGTGATGAATTAGAGAGCTACGTTGACTATCTTCATTTGGCCTTGCTGTTTCTTGAGAATCATGTGGGGAGGATGACACTGCACTCTTTAAACGAGTAGGGCGTCTCACAGTAACCCACCCGGGTGACTGTCTCATCATAAGTGATTGACGAGGGATACAAAAGAGCATTAGTTTGATGTATGAACATGGTTAATAGACATATGTAGTATGTATCAAAAACAGGAAGGCATGTCATTATCAAAGGTATAATGTGTAAAGTAAGCAGATGCAATTTAACCAAATTGGAAGCAATACAAGCTAGACACCATATGCAACATGCAACCACATTTGACATTGTGAAGTTAAAGCAAGCACACAGGATGGTTGTGTGTGGGAATTGAGATCATCAAGCTGCAGAGCTACGTTTATTGTCTCCAGCTGGCGACCTTGCACCCATTAGGCGCTGAAACGCTTAGTGCTTATCTTTGAATTACTGCTGGAGCAACTTCATCTTTTCTTTTACGCATTCATCAACCTTTGCGAGAGTTTGAAATACCCATGCATAAAAAAACAATAGTGTTAGTATGGGTGAAGTGTGTGCACAATTAGTACAGTGTAAAGGTAGCAGATAGCAGGTCGGTGAGAAATAAATGACGGGAGACATATGATAGCTCTATAACATGCATGGCACACTCAATTACTACAGGATTCTTTGAAAATAACAGTCGACTGAAAGCAAATAGGTCAGTCCATTTTTTCTGCATCATCCATGTACAAATAACGGGCAGATCGCCTTCATCTACCTCCAGCCAGTCAGTGTTGACGATCTTCCTCGAAATGCCCAGTATTACTCCCCTGCCTGCGCCCTCCCCTCGACCTCACCGCACCGCCGTGCTTGGCACCACCCATGACCATCCATTCAAGCCCCAGTGACCTCCAGATCGGGCGCAAGCAGCTCCTGCGGCCACACACCTATGATAGACACCGATGCGCCGCTTCCCTGGCGAACAGGCGGACTAGGTGCTCAGCAGCGCCTAAGCGGGTCTTGCTTCTTTAATTGCGGTTCGTGACCACGAATTGAAATCGGTAGACTCTTGACCTCTAGCAAAGGTGAAATAGCAAAAGGGAGGAAACCTTGTGCATTTAGTATCACGAAGAAGATGCACGATGAAGCGCTCAACTAGTTTCTTTCGTGGGATGAATACGGTGTGGCGGAGGCGTAAGATTTGCACGAATAAGGGAAGAGGAGTACCTCTTTACGCTGGCGATCTTGTGTCCTCCTTCTGTTTTTCCGACGATCTTGTTGTTCGCCGGAAACCAGAAGTTGTGGAGGACGATGCAGCCTTGGACGAACCCATGGCCAAGTTGTTGAGTGTGGTGCGGTGGCCGTCTGTCGGCGGCGGGGAAGTAGATCCGAGGCGGCGAACGACGGCGTAGCGGGAACAGCTCCGGTGCGGTGGACGGTTGCGACAGTGGAGCCGCAGCAGTGAGGCGCAGGACGACGTGGTCGGAGTGGTTCTGGTACGGCGCACGTCGGCGTCAGTGTCGTGGAGGCAGCTCTGCCTCGGCTTCAGCTGCTAAGTCCTTGAGGGTGTTGCGGTTGCAGTTGCGTTGGACGACGATGTCGGGGTACCAGCTCCGGCGTGATGGAGGAGGGCGGCGGTGGATTGGCCGGTATGGGGTGGAGGACGGAGGAGGCTGGGGTTTCGCGGCTGGTGGAGAGGGCGTTTTCGCGCCCACGGAGTATGAATGGGGAGACGGAGGGAGGCGGGGAACTAAGGGGGAACAATGTTTCGGTTTGAGACGCGCTTGTTTGAAATTTGGGGAAAGTTACAAACTTTGCCCCCAGCTAAAATTTCGGACATATTGCGGGTTGGGGTAGGACAGTCATGTCGGTGTCCCAAATGTGGGCGGGATAGATTTTGGCTGGCGCATGGGTGTTTAGGAGCCCACGGCGTATGAATGCTTCTCGAGGCGGTTGAGACCGGCGTCTTGGTGAAGTTACAAACCTACGGTTTAGACCTTTGGACCTTTGGGCCGATAGGCTACACGGGCAGAGTCGAGACAGTAATTTCCTACCACCAAAACATTAGTCTCATGGCGGTTTCGGGTAACGAGAGAGGCCTATTTGGCGCTTCGTTCAATATTTGGGAGCAGAAGCATTAACGTTTCGGTTCTCTTGAATTGAACTTTCAGGAGTTGTCAAACTTCACAAATCTTTACTCTTGAAAATCCTAAAGCTACGATTATTTTGGAATGGAGGGGGTACATTTTAATATACATTGTACATGAGTATATATTGAAAAATATGCAACTTACCTCAGTTAATGCATGGTTCCAGGTATAATCTCCTAGGCTGGAAAAAAAGTTAGATATGCGTATGAATATATATAGCATGTTCAAACTCACAACAAAGATTGATGCCCACTTTTACATCTGATTTACAAATGCCATTATCTCGGGTTCAAATAGATGAATGCACTTCCTATGAATTCGAATCTTCAAAACCCCCTTTATGTTTAATTCGACATGTATTTTATTTCATAGCTAGCAATTTGGAATGTATCCATGTAAGTGACAAATGTATAAAGTGCTTCACACTAACAACATGGAGTGCACTAATTAATGTTATGAATTGCAAAAGCATCCATTGCATGTATTTCAAACCGCTCTCACTCTATGGATCGATAATATGAAATAAACACATGCACATGCTAGAATTCAATAGAGTATGGGTGTCTGATAGACCGATTTTTGTCCATACGCAATTTTGCAAAATTCATGATCTCATCCAAAAATAATAATGCCATTTATATTTTAATTTAATGTGTAGAACCGCCTTTTACACGTAGATGCACTATGCCTCGTCCCGTTCTCACAAGCGCGTTATATATCTCTCTATCTAACGCATAAGTGCACACACTTTATATGCATCGGCATTTCTCTTTCACACATGCTCACAATATCTCTCAGGGTGTCGGGGTGTCTCACGCACATGATCTCTCTATTTCTCTCTCTCTCTCTCTCTCTCTCTCTCTCTCTCTCATTCTGACTACTGTGTACCACTCTTTTCACTAATCTCAGTTGGGAAACACTATTTCTCTCACATGCATATATACACATGCACGGTCTCTACTAGCCCTCTATACGCACATATATGTGCCTACGTGTCTCCCGCACGCACATTATCTTTAGGACTCTCGCACACATTGCCTCCCCCCCCCCCGACACACCTCTCTAATAGTAGTTTGCAGATATGATATCATCATATCATTCGGTTCGATATCCCGCACTGTTCGGCTGCCTGGTACACCGAGGCAAAGTTTTACCCTAGTTCGCCTCGGACCCTTGCAGTTGACGAAAGAGCCTACTCTGTACTGCGTATATTAGTGATAGGGGTGTGTACAAAGTACACGTGAATACCAAGCATTGTGCGTGTGTGTATACTATCGACGAACTAGCCCCCAAGCTTGTATAACATACTAAGGGCCTAGGGTTACAAATCATATATAGTCAGCTTATCACCAGTGGGGATAGAGTCCTCCGCGACTCTGGTAGCTTCGTGTTGTACGCCGAGTCCTCCACATGGGTCTTTTTTATAACACGTCTCGGTCCAACCTATATGTTGCGCAGGATGGAACCGACCCATGAGTCCTCATGTTGACCCACCACAACTAGAAATGATGTGCCCACCACACCACACACGCAATCGGCCACTAAGAAGATAAGCATATACAATAGTACAACGGTATCTAGCTCATGATACGTCTCCATATTTTGTTGATGACAGTGACGGACTTTGCATTTGATGCATGCTCCGTATTTTGTTGACGACACTTACGGTCATTGTATTTGAAGCGAAAGCACGATATGGTCACTGGACTTCAGAATAAGCTCATCATGGTCACCACATACATTTTGTCGTGCTAACTAACATGTGGTTGGATGGTTAGAGGACAGTGATTTCTCGAGCCCACCAAGGTTAAAGTCCCGGTGCTCGCATTTATCTTGTGTTAATTTCAGTATTTTTCGGCAATGTACGTTCAGTGGGAGGAGACGTTCCACTCGACTACGAGGCACCTATGGTGACTTCGTAAAATCTCAAGATCATGTAGATGAAAAAGTCAGTCGACTGACGTGTAGCCTCACCCCGCACGTACATTACGCACGCAAGACGCAAAGACATGCACGCATGTAGGCGTGCAACACCGACTGCGATATACATAACGCATTACACGCGACGCATCTTTGGCGTGCAACACTGACACGTACACATGCACTCACGAACACACGCACGTACGCACCCATGCATGCAACACTGAAACGCACCCTTGCACGCACACAACACTCGCACGCCTGCATGCACACAGCACACGACGCAAGACACACGCTCAACCTATACGTGCATGCACCCTTTGTTAAGGACATGGATTGTTACGGGTATTAATCAATCTTATCTGTGATAAGCAGAACATTGATGTTTGCATCGGTCTTTATGAATCTAGCGTGTCGAACGGGCTATCAACAAAGTAGGCTTAACTACATGAAAAAGATGACGTCACACTCAATGAACAATCATCGGTTTATGAAATGCCCGCTTCTGACCGCCCTGGCCCACCAAAGGTTCCTCTGCTGTGCGTTGCCTGTGTTGGGTCACTGACATGCAAGCCATGCACCCAAAGAGCCCACACGTCAGTGGAAGAACGGCGCGGTGTCCTAGGTAAGAGTCGAGGGCGCCACTGCGGCACGCCCGGCTGAACACGCCTCTGTGCCGCATTCAAACGCCTCCATGAAACCCGCCCGTGTGGAAGCCGAGAAACCCACTCTGGGCACACGTCCGTTCATGACCGGGCCGGCGTTAGACGCAACGCCGGCGAACTCCTCCCGTCCGCCGTCTATTTAATCTCCTATTTAAACGAGGCCAAACGCAGGCCAAGAATCGCACACCTCCGCCGCTCCCCTATCTCCTCCACCATTTTTTCCACTCTTACAATGGCTTACAAAGAGTAGTTATTCCGCATCCAAGCCGGCTGGGTAGCCCGCCGGATACGAGCTATGGAGCTTGCTGATCCACCTTCCTCCCCTCGCCCGACGGAGCCAGTTGCCGCCCCAAGCCGGTGCGCGGTCCAGCAACTCGCCGCTCCAGGCCAGCTCGACGAGGAGCGGCGCACGGGCGTCGTTGCTACCGTCCACGCCGCCGCATCGTACTGCATCTCCCGTTTCTGTGGTCGAGACTCCCATGCCGACGGTCGTGCCATGCAAGCAGCGACAGAAGCCGGGTGCGCGGAGAGCGACGAGTCGGTGGCTAGCGCCTCCGCGTCCGCCGCCATCATCAAGGAGAAGTAGAACACGGGAGGCCACTGCCGCTTGGGTCCCATGAAGGCCACCGCGGAGGCGACGCCGGCGTACACAACAGGTGTCTTGCCAGATCCTTTTGTTGTGAGGACCTTCGTCGACCCCGCATGGGCTCCACGAAAGAGGGGAATGTTAGGATGAACTCTAGCCGGTGCCGGCCATGGCGAAGTAGTGGCCTGTGATGAAATCGAACCGGTGCCGACCACCATCATCTTCGGCACCAGCCAATGATATCAGTTGGGCAGCGGGGAAGCGAGCCGTCCTTTGCGCTGAAGCATATACCTCCGGGGCTCCCGGCAGTCCGGTGATCGTGCTGCCGGACATGAGGAACATAAATCGATCGACGGGCGACCATTTAGGCCAATTATTATATACATGTGCTGTCCAGAACTAGCACCGCGTAGTTCATTTGAATGTAATGAAATCCGTCATGTTTGTGTGAAAATCCGGTATTTTATATGATTTCCGTCGTTGTTTATATGAAATATCAGTTTGTCTACGTGTTTGTGTGAATTTCGTTCGGTTGGTTGAGTTGCTGTCATAATGTGTGCGGCTACGGTTGGATGGCGTAATTTGCGGGTCGCCGGTCGGTCTGCGGGCGGCTCGGGCGGTGTTGTGGGACAAAAAAACACAGCTTGTGCGAGCTCGTCTCCAACGTGCGCGCTGGAGGATGCATGACAGCATGAGCACCCGAGCCATTCCTCGTTCATCGGTGGCAAAGGCATCGGTGGACAAAAGGGTCGCCAATATTTTGGCTACCCCGGGCAAGATCCAAACAGCCCCTCCCAATAGATTCAAATCCCTCGTTCACTGTGGAATTTTGCCATGTGTTGTTTTCATGGACTAGCAAGATGCCCGTGCATTGCACGGAACATCAAGATGCATTTTTTTACAAACTCCCGCATGCATGCAAGGGATAATTAATGTCCTCCTTTGCTAGTACCACGAGGCAAACACCATTAATATTGCATCGATTAGTGTTAGTGGCCTTGTATATCTGCAAATTGTAATTTTGATAGTGGTCCTTGTATATAAAAATGGAGGGAGAAATATGAGAGATAAGGTGAGGAGGAGTGGGGCGTGGTGCCGTGGTGGTGACTGGTGGTCGAACTGGGCGGAGGCATGGGGATGGACGACGCATTATGTCTAGGTTTGTATCTCTCTCACACACACCCACGTAGGTGGGGGACGTGCACGAAGAGAAGAGGTGCACGCACAGCGCACGTACTCCCGTCTCTTTCCCAACCACACCTGCGCGGGTACATGGTGGAGCTCATTTCTGTATGAAAAAGGCAGCCCACGTGGTAATTTGGCACGTGTACTGGTTGTCCACTTGGTGGAGGGAGGATCGTCTACCACGGGTGAAAAAACAAATTAGGACTTGACGCGTTATGTTAAATTAAAAAAAGAGGCAAACCATGTGGGGCCTACCTTAGAGGCAAGGCTCTATACATTGGAGTACTTTTGATGTGTCCGGTCAACTCACAGAACGAGGATAAACTTGCTTAGTACGCCGTCACCCCCGCCCACGGGCGCGGTGGCTCGCAGGATGAGGTGAAGCTTACTACTACTGTACGCCTTTATGCCCGCTCCCTCGCCCAAGCGCGCGGTGTCTCGCAGCACGAGGAGAAAATTTTACTACTCCTCCGTTTACTCCTCGTCCCTACTACGTACTTTGGTTAGTACTCCCTCTATTTACTTATACAAGGCCACTATAAAAAATACGTTTTGCATCTATACAAGGCCACAAATAGTAATAGAGACAAAAGTTACTACTCCCTCCTTTCCAGTTTATGGCTCAATTTCAAAATCTCTCCAACCAAGGTAGATGGTGAGTGGTCGAATTAATTTCGTAGTTTGCACAGTACGCTCGTTTTTCTCAAGAAGTTATGTTTACCGAGGCATTAATTAGAACGAATGCATGAATGACCACGAAATTTCCATGAACTTGTACATGCATTGGTTAGTTTCCTCTTGACACTGCTTGCGTCGGGTGATCTAACGCACCTCGAAATCCAACATGTAATGGTACTACTACTAGTATAGTAGAATTGAGACTTATCAAACGGAAAAACGAATGTTTGTTAGATGAGCCCTATAAACCCTAGTGGGTACGTACTCCGTAAAAACAGATTTTTCCAAAACTAAGTCGCTCCCTTTCATGAATTTTGTAGTATACTCCTACGTCGACGCTCCCTTTCATGAATTTTGTACTTCCTATCGCCGACATGTGGGACATATAGCAACCGGGTCGACGTGTCAAGCACCAAATAACAGTGCAGAACAGCAGGGGGACGCACCCCACTCGTACCAGCCCAGTAGTAGTAATGAGCAATGAGACGTCAAATCACAATGCCGCACCTTCCCAGACGGACGAAGCAACCATTATTTCACACTTTGGTTCACCATCATCTCAAACCACGTAGTATTGCTTCTACCTCAAGAGGGACACGTGCATCGCCTTGGTAGATCATGACACGTGGGACCACATGACAGGCCATGCTCCCCCGCCGATCGCTCGGTCAAATCACCTCATTTTTACTATACTTCCTCCGTATCGCTTTACTACATGGCATGCACGTCGTTCTAGGTTGAGAATTTAACTGGCTATATATATATGTGATGAACAGTACGCTAGCCTTTTAAAAAATGTATACTTTTGTACAGTAGTACTCCACTATCGATGGATTGCTCCATGGAGCAAAAATTAAATTTTTTAAAAAAGGTCGTACATATAGTACTATTAAAAAAGCTAGCACGTGCTTAATTTGGGTGCTAAATTCTATTAAAGAAATACTAGTACTAGTATGTACATACTGAAGAGTTAAAGTAACGAGAAGAAACATAACATAGTTCTGCTGTGGGCTCAGCACAGCACACCCCTCAAATTAAACTAAGCACACCTGAAATTAAACTATGCAACTAATCCGGTAGACACTGCATTAGAAGTTTAGAACCACCATGAGCAACGACATTGCAACCTTACTCGGAGTCCTCGTCCACGTCCTCGACTTCGTCCTTGTCCCTCTTCCTCTTGGCTGATACTTCTTTGCTTGAACCGCCAACTTGGCTGTTGCTCTTCATCCAACCCTTGTAGATATTGAAACAAGGGTAGCCATCCATTGCAACATACTGGATGTGCTCTATATCTAGTACATTCTGCTGCCATGCATGACGATGAAACGTGTATGGAGGTTTCTCCAGTTTACCGTACGAAGGATGAACCATGGCTCCTGCCAGGGTCAGCATTGAAGGCCGACGAGAGGGCACCAGCCGATTCTTCTGGTGGTCGAAGGGGTTGCCTAAAACGAGGCCTATCCGACGCAAGACTTCTTTGTCGTTCTTAAAGTCTACAGTAACGAATTTGACTGTTTTGTCCTCGAGGAAGTTCTTAAAATCCTGGCACTCAACGTCGGCATGGCATATGTGGTAGACCAAGCAAACGTTATGTACTCAACGTCGGCGGGCTTCTTCCTCTCTTCGTTGTTTAGATCCTTCTCTCGTCCCACGACTGTGGTGTACTCAACATCTAGCCCAGCGACCCACTCACCATGTGAGTTTTCGAACATGCGTCTGAAGCGAGAAAGGCATCCTTTCACCGTCGCGGAAGTATGGGTGTAGATGACGTCGAACTCATCGCCGATGATGGTTCTAACCTTGTACTCACCGCCGATCGGGGAGATTTGGGACGCCATGGATTTGGGAGGAGGGTTAGGATTAGTGGAACTGTCGTAATGTGAATGGACGGGACTTCTAGGAGCGAACCGCCGTAGTATTAAAGGACGTGCAGGGACGAGTAGGAGCGAACTGCCAGCGTGCGAACGGCAGGGTAGTGGCTTTCCATTCTCCCATGATATGGGCTTCCGAGAGCCCTTGGATCTGAGATCGAACGGTTGCATGGCGTGATTATAGACCTATGGGTGAATATCCTATCCTGGTGCGTTATTCTGCAAATTTTCAGCAACTTAGCATGCGACCGTTTGATCTCCGATCCAAGAGCTGCCAACAGCCCGTATCATGGTCGCGCCTACCACGACCGTCGCGTCGCTCGGGTGGTCGCACCCTTGGAGATTTAACACGGTGCGTTAGGCTATCTGATGTTGGCATGTCATACATAGTCATCACTTAGTCACTCATACTACAACAAGGTTGGCTATTAGGTTGGCTATAAGTGTATTTTTTTACTCCTCTCTATCTCTTTCTTCGTACTTCCTCCGTCCCATAATATAAGAACATTTTTGACACTAGTGTAGTGTCAAAAACATTCTTATATAATGGGACACAGGGAGTACTAGTATTTATTGCATTTGCCAAGGAGTGACCTCTTCCAATGAAATGGTGTTGCTAAGTTTGCTTCATTTAATTAGCTATAGACTCAAAATTGTCTTTTCACCTAGGTACACGCGCTTAGCACCGTTTCTTCCTTCGGTCACCAAACTAGTCTCTCTCTTCTTGATTAACTTGCCACATCAGACTTTATGCCTAAGTGGCAAGCTTAAGCACCTGTAGGAGCAAGTAAGTATAATAGTGCGCTTTACATGTCATTTTTGCATATGTGGAGGAAAGAGAGGCAGGGAAAAAGTGGAGAAGTGGGCTCTCATGCAAGAGCCAGCCTCTACTACTACATGATGGAGCATTGGGAGAGGCACCTGTATGGAGGTGGTCAGGAATCGGGAGACTCACGCCGGTCGAGCGCCCTTGATTAAAATGATAATGTCAAGTCAAATCACGGGCCCCACCTGTCCAAAGATAACTTCGATGTCAAATCACACAGCCTTACGTTTGCAGCAGCCTACTCCCTCGTCTTCTCGCGTCGGTCGAACCGACTAGGCGGAACTGCCCGCCTACTTGCAGGAAAAGCCCCGCCCTCAAATTTTAAATACAACTACTCCCTCCGTCTAGGTGAGTAAGTCATCTTACGAAAACCAAATAATCCCAAAATACTAAGGCGCGGTGCATTAACTTCTACCTCATTTCTTGTTTCTTCACATATCAACCAATAAGAATCCAAACTTTTTGCGACATAGTAACTCATATTTAGTTAGTCAAATGGATGACCTAGAACTACGTGCAGGCCCTATAAACCAAGACGCCTACAAATAAAAAACCGAGACGGAGAGGGTAGTTCAACATGTATCTTTTTAGATCAATATAGTCGGGATTCACCAAGGAGCAAAACCAAGTGGTAGGCTGCTCACATGCCGTGTTGGCGTAGCAACTCAAGCAGGTGGTCGATCCGCACGAAATGGCGACACACTTAACAGGACCCCTTTGGCAGACCTGTGGCTCATCCACCGTCTTGTTCCACGTGCGATGCACCAAATTACAGTTTGGAGCAGCGGTTGGAATTGGAGGCACCCCGGTCATAGCGCCGTAGTAGTAGAAAATGAGCGATGAGGGGTCAAATCACAAAGCCCCACCTTTCCCGCATTAAGCTGGACGGACGAAGCAACCATCATTTCACTCTAGAGCGCAAGAGCATAAAGAAAAGAGAAAACAATGATGCATGTGGAAGCTACCTAGGGCACCCTAGGGTAGGGGTCTCCACTACAGATCCTTTTTTTTGAAAGCACCTCCACTACAAATCGGCTTCTCCCTCGTCCTCTTGAAGAAAACCGATGATGAGTGCGGATGTAGGGTTTGTAGGAGTACTACGGCGTGCGGGGCCACGTCGTAGTAAACGGGTTCGAGTCGATGCCTTAAATATGTGTGGGCCGCTTGGTTTTACGGGAACGAGGCAACATTTTGGGTTCGGGGACCAGTGGAGAAATAGCACGTATAAAAATTGTGGACGAGGTTCGACCGAAGGCAATGATGCATGGGCCCTGCATTTTGATATACCCGGGCCGCGTGAAATTTGCTACTCTACTCAAAACTAGTAAGGTACACATGTATTGAACGCATGAGATTTTGAAACCAAATTATGAATGAATACACACTATAGCATGTAAAGCTTTGAGTCATATATGCATGATGTAGATGCTCGTTTAGTTCTTATAGTTCATCTCATTCAAAATCAATTAGTTTTATAAAAATGTTAAGATTCATGGGGTTGTGCATTATAAATCATAAAGTAAAAACAAATAATGGCAATTCATTTAGAAAAAATAATCAATTATGATCTGAGAAGATTCTAGAACAAAGGAGAAGTGCTTGTGTTTTGAGGTTTGTGCATTATGCTTAAGTTCAACCATGGAGTCTTCTAAATTGTACATGTGGCAGATCTGGTGGAATGTTGATGATATCCAACGGCCAGTAGTGCTCGGATTTGCCCATCTCTGCCTTTGTCGGGTTACCTTCATCCAGCGACCATCTTTCAAAGTTATTGGCACACTATATAGTTCTTGTGCCATAGTTGCATGTTTTGGAAAAAAACTACTAGTGGGTTGTACTATCTATTTAGGAATAAAAGATGTATACATGGAAGTTGTAGGGAAAGAGATGACATGGAGGATCTCAATTCCTATGAGTAGGGATTGGAAAAGAGATGTCATTTGGTTCACATCATAGGAACTTTCCTATTGAATCTAGAGATGACATGTATCTCAAGTCCTATGAGGAGGGATTAGTAAAGAGATGTAATTTGGTTCATATCATAGGAACTTTTCTATTGAATATACGCTAATGTTTATATTCCTTTGAAATTAAGGGAGTATAGGAATCCATTCATATGAACCAAGTGGCTCTAAAGCTATAGAAATAATATCATGTTTATTTCCTTTGAAATGTAGAGTATATGAATCTATTCCTATGAACCAATTGGCTCTAAAGGAAAAAAAATCCTATAAAAATCATATCATATAGAGTTCCTATGTTATTCCTCGACACTAAAGTATGGTTGAAATTGCTGCGGGTGATACGATGGTGTTTCTTTGTAAACTCCTCACCCATCTTTATAGTTACCTCTCGAAGTTGAATGAAATGATATATACAGGGTATTCTACATGTGCAATTTGGTACACGAAAACTCGGTAAAAGTTTGCAAGGTTCTAATTTTCAATAAAGCTATATGCCTTGCATTTCGAGCGGAGGGAGCATACGGCAGTTGCTAACACTCACGTGGAAGATTTGTGTGTAGGAGGAGTGGCTGTTACATTAAATGACATGGCAAACCGACATCGCTTGGATGCCGATCTAACGGTTCTTATGGCGTTCGTCAGGAAAAGGCTTGTGGTGAACGTTTGTCGGATAATGATTTATGGACACATGCATTGCATTGGTACGTGCCCCCCTCTCCCTCATGCACACGCACCCTCACGAGTCACAACTCTCCCGAGTCCTCTCACAGACTCGCACGTGGCACCCATCGTCTATCTGCAGGTAGACGTCACGCACATATGTGCTCTTCACACCCTACCCTCAGAACTTCTAAAAAACAAAAGACGGCGCACACATTTTATTTTAGCTCACACGTCACACACTTATACTATTACTCTTGCGGCGAACGTTCTTTGGGCATAGTATATATTGTACTCTCACGAAGAGAAGCGATGCACGCACGCACTAGTTCTCTCACACCCACTCGCGGGTACACGTAGGAGCACATTTTTTTGAAGCCGGTACAACAAAATCACTCCACTCTATATAAAAGCAGGAGCCTTAGCGCTTGCTTTACTAGGGTTCCTCTCGTTCACTCTCTCATGCTCTCCAGATCTAAGCAAGACATAGGTGGCCACACTCTCTCTCTCTCTCTCTCGGCTCACGGCTGGTCACAAATCCGGCCGGACAACCTCGACCGGGGCAGGGGGTGTAGGTGCATCATTCACGCTGTCGTCGGCGGCGAGGGAGGAGACCAACGGCTGCCCGCGCGTCCCGATCAGCGGTCGTGCCGTTCTCTTCGAGAGAGCGCCGGCTCAGGAGGGCCTCCGACCCCTTCCTCCCTGCGGTATTGTGGCCAAGATGCGGCCTCCCGGCGCCGTCTTTGCCACATGCTGACGACCCTCAGGTATATATTCCTTCGAAACCTGCCTTGCTCTACTGCCCTAGCTCTTCCCCCTTCGTGTGGATCCTTTTCTACTTCCGTCCGCTGTTCCAAAGCCACCTAGACTTCTACTATTATTAGAAGTAAAGCTAGTTCATACAGTCAACTCAAAGCGTTGGTTCAAACAGGGAAGAAAGTGGGAAAGCTGTAGCATGAATCTAGGACTTGGTTCTAAGAGGAAGCGGGGAAAGTAGTAATATCATCCTTTGTTTAAATAACCGTATTTCGTATTTGCGCAAACAGGGATGTGTGTCTCCATATCGTTTCGGGATGTCTGTCTCCGTATAGTTTCTATCCGCGCAATCAAAAGCACACACCTCAGTTTTAGTACAACTGCGCAAAATGAGATGGCTATCCCTCGTTGCCGTCGTCTAACCTCCCGTCTTCAAGGTATCCCTACATTGGTAGTAACTAAGGTAGAATGACCAACGCAATCTAAACGAAGCTGATTCGTACGTTTTACTTCCTGATTGCGGTGCAGGGATGAGCGAAAACAACTGCATCCTAGTCCGGAATGCACTTTCTACCAGTTCATCCATGGACCGAGGACTAGCTGGCACGGCTGCATGGAGGTTTTCGGGACAGTTGCGCGGACAAGAGGCATTGTGGTCTGCTTATTTCTGCAAATAGCAGTGCTTAAATTTAGTGGAATGCACAAGAATTTCACTGGTTAGTACACTACATGGTCGATTCAGCATTCGGTGAGACCACAATTATAATTGGTTATTACGGAATGAGAGAACCTAACCACGGATGGTGGCAACAAGAAAAAACTAGAGTGAACTCCAGGAAATTTATGCTGCCGGAGGCCCTTTTGCTCGAGAGAAGCCTTGCTTGTTTTTTCCAGATTTGTAAACCTTCTCACAACTTTGTCTTTTGCTGTGAACTAGTATATGTTTGTTATGTTCTATGAATCATTGGGATGTATAAAACTTCTTAACTTATGCTTTTCAAGATTTTTATGAAGACGAGTTTAATGTGAGTGTTCCACATGAGCGCTGGACTAGCGTTGAACGTTTGGAATTTATTACATTGTGGCCATAATTAACTGCATGAACCACTGTAACAAGATACATAGTTGCTTATATGATTCACGGGCACACAAAAGTAGCAGCAATTCCCAACAGATTCAAACAGAGTACTAGCCCCAGAGGGGTCGATAACAGGCAAGGTTCGGATAATTAGACACAATCCAAACTACTATTAAACACTAGCTGGGGCAACTATTTCATGCCTCGATCTAATTTGGGCTGGACACGAGGCGGACCGTGCCATGAACATCATGGAGGGCGTCCGCAGCAGACTTAATCCTGTGAACCTTCATGAAGACAACCTTGTGGCCTTGCCAGCGATAAACTTGTTTGTGGAGGCATGCCACGTCATCTTCTGTGTAAGCTTGACAAGAACAGTATGCCTCACAAGCGAAGGAGTAGCTTTGAACTTCTTGTGCTTGATCCACCTGGACAACACGCTGACAACGGTGAGGCTGGAATACACCTCTTCATTGGTATAACTGCAAATGGCTTCCAGGATCCAACAACCTAAGAACTCTGTTTTCCCAGTGCGTATATTCAGGTCGTCCGCCTCATAGCGAGTGACATGCACAACCACACAATCCTTGTATGCATCAGGGCTCTAATTGAAACAGAAACAAATTCTGAATTACTTGTCAGTATAAGAAACACAAGTTATTTAAACCACTATGTATAGCATGGCATCGAAGCTAATAAAATTTTGCATTATTAATCACCACATACTTCCTTTTCTAAAAAAATCACCACATACTTAGATGAAAAACCACAAACGAGATCGGCAAAGAAGGGAATCACCTTGGGCAGCTCAGCACGGGGGGGGGGGGGACACATCCTCGAAGGGGGAAAACTGCTCCTGCAGTGCCACGGGGCTGTAACCTCAAGCGGGCGTTGACCATCTCAAGAGTGGCCGTGAGTGTATCTGGGGTCGGCTCGGTGGTCGCCTCCATCTTCTTGGAGCTCTCTGTCTCGTGGGGATCAGCCTCCCGCGTCTGCTCCAATATCGGCAGATCTTTGCCTGGTTCTTCTTGGTCCACCATGAAACTGACAAATACTAGGAGACCACTGAAAGGAAAACACAATCGCAATGACAATAACAAAAAAGAGAGTGAGAATCTGTTAATGCTTTGCAAAAGTTCTTTTTTTTTCTCTGAACGAAAATATGCCAACATCACGGATCCGCTTACCTTCCCTTCGCTGGGAGAGAAGAACAGTGGCTGATGCGAGTGTTGCCTTTCTTGAAGACGGTGAGGGAGAAGGGGATTCAGCGAAGAGTGAAATGATGGTTGCTTCATCCGTCAAACTTAGACTGTGGGGAGGTGGGGTTTTGTGATACGACGGCTCGTTCTGCCGCTCTGACCGGGGTGACTCTCACTTTGCATACTGCCTTCTAATTTGGTGGATGGCATTTGGGCTCAAGGCTACATGGCCCGCATGTCGGTGAACAATAGTATAACGACATTCGATGAGGGAGACGTTTCAATGACCTAGGAGGAGCCAAGCGGTAGAGTTTCTCCTTGTACTAGTAGTAATTGTTTTTACGGGTAGCTATAGAGTGTCTCCACTAGTAGTAATTGTTTCTCCGGGCCCAAGACAAAACAGCCAATCCACACTAGTAAATAGTAAAATCAATTCAAAAGGCGCTACCCACACCCAAAGACACCCCGTGCCAAAATAAACACAGGTGCTCTTCTTCCTCCTCGCTCCCACCCACCTCACGTCGGCTCGCTCCACTCGTACCCCCAAATTCCTCACCTCACTCCTCTGAAAACCCCAGCTCCCTTCTTCCTCACTCCTACAGAAAACCCCCAGCTCCCCTTCTTCTTCGCTTGCACTACAACTAGGCTCGTCATTCATTACTCTGCTCAAATCCATGAGCGCGACGCGACGCCCTCGAGGAAAATGGAGTCGGCTGACCCCAGCGCCAAGAAGATGAGGCTCCCGCCAGCGGCGACGCCTGTTGTAGATCCCGCACCCGGCAGTGCGGGGAGAAGCGGCGACCCCGCCCCCACCGGATCCCAGGAACCCGTAGAATCTTAGGTGGACCGCATCAGCGATCTCCCGGACGCCGTCCTTGGGGAGATCATCTCGCTTCTCCCACCAAGGATTGCTATCGCACCCAAGTCTTCTCAATTTGGTGGCGCCCTCTATGGCGCGCCGTGCCCCTTAATCTCGACGGTCGTCAGCTATCTCTCTTCAATGATTTTGAAATCCCCAGAGCCATCATCTCCTCCCACCAGGGCTCCGTTCAAAGCCACTGCATCCCGTCATGCTACCTGAGCAAGCATACCATGCCCTGCACGGTGGATGCCTAGCTGAAATCCTCGAATTCACAGAACTACAGCTGCTTGAGTTCTACTATTCCCCTGGAAATCACATACCACATACCGAACGCCATGAACTTGTGCCCTCAGCACCAATGTCCATCTCGCGGTTTTCCTCCTCTCTCCACACCGCCACCTTTGCGCTGTGCTACCTACGGAGACAATCGGTACTAAACCTTCGACTCCCATTTCTCAA
Organism: Aegilops bicornis; assembly: GCA_021605145.1. Classification (NCBI taxonomy): domain Eukaryota; kingdom Viridiplantae; phylum Streptophyta; class Magnoliopsida; order Poales; family Poaceae; genus Aegilops; species Aegilops bicornis. The sequence goes on along the minus strand of CM038670.1, from coordinate 752,902,759 downwards.
GAAACTTTCACTTGTGCGGGTTCAGATATCGGAGGCCTCATTGCACAACATCACCACTCCGGTTGCCTGCTTATTTGGAGTGCTTGGTGCTTGTTTTCACAGATTAGAATCGGTTGTCTCCAAATAAAGTCGCCTAACCTTGTAAGAATTGGAATTTCTTTTGACGGAAGGCAGCTCATCATCCAAGATGCCCCTTCACTTCAAAGGTTGATCCTTGATTCTAGTTATTCACCGTTGCAAATAACCGTCCTCTCTGCGCCTAAACTTGAGACCTTGGGTGTAATACATGATCTACGTGCTCATTTCAATATGGTGTTTGGCTCCACAGTTCTTGGTACTTTATATTATCATCTACACTTGTAACCATAAGCTGCATTTTAAATTTCTGCGCATAATTTATATATTATCTTGGAGTACACATTTTGTACTAATATTATGTTCTATGCTCAATGAAGAGTTTCTCCATGGATGGCCTATCAATGGTGCTGGATTACATCAAGATATTATATATCCAAATGAATAGTTTTGATCTGAACAAGATTATTGGCTTGCTGCAATGCTTTCCATGTCTGGAGAAGTTGTATACAAAGGTGATAATTTCACGCACATTGGAACCCCGCATATAGTGTACTAGAATTAACCGTTCAGCTGTTGCTCTTTCGATACTCTTCTTTTATACCTTAACGTTTTTCAATCTTCATGTCTATTTAGGCAACAGGACGGGGTAAGAAGGTTATAAGCAATCGGTGGATTCGTAAGCATCGGGATTTTCTCACTTCTCATGAGATTCGATTGAAGACAATAACGCTAGAACAATATGTAGCCAACCGTAAGATTTGTCACATTCTTCCTGCTGAATGCGAGGTTACTATTGTCCATCAGGCTTAAGTTTATCAGCAGCATGGTTTTGACGGATGGGTATGTCGAAGAGCAAAAAAAGGAGTTTCTGGTGGGAAAAGAAACTTCTGAACGTGCCGGGCTTCTATTTACAACATATTGCGGTCATAATCCAGTAAATTTTACGACCCAGGATGTTCAATCTATGGACCTGACTGATCCATTTGTTGTGCTCGCCAAAAAACAGTCTTTGGAGTTAGATGTTGTTGCCCTTTTCAATCTGGGTTTTTGTAAACCTAATGAACAATCAACCCTCGTGCTTTTGTATGCAGGTTTGTAAAATTTGGAGTTAGATGTTCCTGCCCTTTTCAACTCGGTTGTGACTGTCATATTTTCTTTGAAACAAGGCAAATGGCTTGCCATTCGTTTAATTTAGAGTGAAATATTGTAACACATCACAACCAAGGGAAATAACATCACTCACGCCGGCTGCTTCAGCTCAGTGTGCTTTACAGAATCCAAGTGATTAGCCCCAAGCTGCTCCCACTTACTTATTTCGAACTAGGACATCTATTGGGCTGTTAATTTTTTTAGGAAAGGCTGCATGACCGTGACAGATTTGGATTACGACATTTGGGACCCGCGAGGAAATAGCCTATCCAAGGTGGTGTCGACTTACTAGCCACCAACAAAGCGATTACGCCTACCAGCCGTTGGATTGACATCCAACATCTGTCGTGTATCTTCTATCTCTTGTCTTCTTCTTCCTCCAGCCGCCCAAACCAGACCACCCCGTCGGCTCCGCCTGCTCCCGCCTCCCATGGCAGACTGCGCATCCGCCGCCCTACCGTACGTACCCTCCAACGTTGGCCAGTCCCTCCCTCTATTCCCCCACACGTCTTGTTATTCTCCGGCGATGTCAGCCCCAACACGCACCCGTGCCCGAACGAGCAACCTCGTACTCCCCTCACTGCGGCGGGTGGCGCATCTTCGACGGCTCCTGTTCGTTCCGTCCGAGGCCTCGCCGTCGTCCTCCGCCTTGCGGCCTGGGTTCGCTCGCCATGCGCGGTGCGCCACCCTCTTGCATTGTCAACATCGTCAACAACCGAGAGGAACAAGGAGATGATTGTACGTGGAGAGGATGACAGTAGGGACCCACCAGCGTCATGGCAGTACGCAAGCAAGTGCCTCTATAATACAAGCCCAAAAATATGGTTCCTCGTAATGGTTGGACATCTGGGGCTCACGCCATTGTCAACGTAGTCAATAAGCGAGAGAATTACACTCACGGCGGTGACACCGGGGACCCGACAAGTCGCGTAGTTTTTTTAGGAACAAGCAGTTGTTATTTATACTAGTTTTAGCGACGGATCGTGGTAACAATGTAGGCTGTCAGGGCCCGTCTAGCCAGGGTTTTATTTATGTTTACCACATCATGAGCCCAGTTGTGTTTTTTTCTTCCTGAAAATGGCTAGCCCAGTTCTATTTTTTTTAAGAAATACCCAAGCTTACAAACTATCATGAGCCAAGCTTTAAATTCTACTAAGGCCCGAAGGCTTACAAACTAAAAAGAGATAAGGTGCCCATAATCCCTTTCTTGTCCCTCTCCTCGGGAAATGGAACAAGAAAAGCAGGAGGGAAAAAGGGGCACCTAGGCGAGCTACGAGTGGCAGAAGACACCAAGTGAACATCTTGGCGGCCGTCCAAGGGCTGGATGGTGATGGCGGCGCCGGAGGCAGAGCTCGAAGACGGGGCGGCAGGACGTCAAGATGACGAAGGCGTCGGTGCCCGCGTACTCCGACTTGACGGCCTTGCCGCCCGCCCTCTTCCTCTTCCGCAGCCTCCCAATGCCAGCCGCCCAAGGAGACGACCCCGAGAAGTTCAAGGAGCCGGCGACACGGGTGATGGGGTCGCCGGTGCCGCCCGGAGCGGCACCCGACGCCTAGTCAGACCCGTCATCCTGCCGCCCGCTAGCCTCGCCGTCACTGCCGCTGTCCTCCTCATCACTCTCGCTCGAGGAGGAATCTTCGTCATCAAAAGAGCTCTCCACGCAGCACCTTACGTGAGTCCCGAAGTGCCCGAAGACTTTGACGGAGAGGAGGCCACCCTCCATTAGTTTGAAATGGAGAGTGAGCCATCCATCAAGCTGTGGAGGTGAGCGAAGGTCTTCCACCCTCGATGAAGGTACATGACGTGAGGGGCAGGGAACTCGACATCGACCCATGTGCCGTTGTTCCCACAACCCCCTCATATGCAGCCGCAACGCCTGCGGTGGATCCAGCTCCATCTCCCGCGCGAATGGAGTCGGGAGGCGAAGGCGACGGCGCGGTGGCCGGCGCAGCCTGACAAAGAATTCGCAAGGGTTGTCCCCAGCGTGGCCCTCCATCAGAGGAGGGGCTGCTGGCGGAGGCGAGGCTGATCTACCGCCCCGTCCTCCTCTCCCTCGAGCACCACGACGGCCTCGACCTCGCCCCCTACCGCTTCCTCTAGTGGCCGGCTCCGCCGCTATGGGCTCTTGGGGAGGAGCGACGCGTTGTCTGGCCAAAACCCTCGCCGCCACCGATGAAGCGTCACCACGCCCCCTCGCCATGGCAGAAGGAAGAAACAAGAATTGGGAGAGGCAAATGGCGGAGGTTTGAGAGGCACCGTTCCTCCCGCTCCCCTCTTTATAAAGGGGTGGGGGCGAGACTCGACCGCCCCCTCTCGGCCAATCCGGCCCGCTAAAGTGACGGCGAGCGGGGCCGTCGACCGCCCTCCCCGCTCCATTGAAGGCGCGTGGGAATCGACCAACGCACGCGCACGACTTCCCACATCCCGCGCACCTGTCATTTGCTCTGCATTATGCATGCGGCAAACATGGCGCAAGGGGCATGCGTAGTGGGACACGTGGAGCGACGGTTCCCAAGCGGGGGCAGTAAATGGGAGGCAGCCCTGCAGTCTCAAAGAGCCAGCATGCTTCCGTCACGTGCGCGCATGACCCCCACGCCGCGCATTCAGCGCGGGCCGTGGAGAAGCGCAGCGGACGAACCTGTTACCGCAGTAAAATCCGCCCCTCCTGCCCGCGCACCGTTCTGGGCTCCTGTCGGTGTACAAAAGTAGGGTCTCTCCTTTTGACCCCTTTACTTGTGCACGGGCAGTCGGAGCCGCCCGCCACGACCACGCATAACAGAGTAGGAAAGGGAAGCCGGAGGGAAGCCGAAGGCACAAGACAAATAAAGCAACGACAAGGACCAAGGCCACAAGGATCGGATGGGCGAAGCAGGTTTTCCCGGCAAGGACCCTTGCCGGGGCAGCCTCAGCGGCCCCGGCAAGACCCTTGCCGGGGCAGCTCGCCCACGCCAGCCGAGCGAGCCACCCTTGAGCCCACCAACGCTCAACAGACGCATTGGGACAGGGCTCGGGAGGCACTTCCGTGGTGGCATGCAGATCTTTGTGAAGACAAAGAATAATCAAGATCAAATGAGGATGGGAAGGCAACCATCCTCACGAAAGAAACCCACAAGACCCCCGGCAAGATCCTTGCCGGGGATGCCTACGCGCCGCGGCAAGACCCTTGCTGGGCCACCCGGCAAGGCCCTCGCCAAGCGCACCAGCAGGGCCACTTCCAGGCCCGCACCAGCCAAGTCTCCGCCACTGTTCACATGCAGCTGCTGACTCAACCAGCTGGGCAGGCACCTGCGTGGCAACATGCAAACCTTCCTGGAGGCTCCACCACCACGCCACCTCAGCTGCATGCCTGCCTACATGGCGCTGCATGCGTTGCTGGCCAGGGCGCGTGTCGAAGCGAGGAGGAGCGGCGACAGACGGGATGGGCCTCGCCCCCGCCCCAATAAAGCGAAGGGACACCTAAGCCTCGCATTAAATGCGTCTTGTCCTGTAATACTAGCGATAAAATCGCGACGCTGTAGCACTTTTCACCTCCTGTGTGCCACTGTGGCAGCCCCTTTCGCTTATAAAAGGAGGCCCATGGCACACAGAGAAAGGATTCGGCTCTTTCGAACCTCTCAACACCTAGATTTAGTTCGAGAGCTCAAGAACACTAAATACATCCACCAAAGCAGGACTAGGGTTTTACGCATCCTCGCGGCCCGAACCTGGGTAAAATCCCTTTGTGTTGTCTACTAGTCCCGCTCTTCTCACGATCCCCGCACCCCGCAACCGTAGAAGGGATTCCATTGATCCTATAGGTGTCGTTTCCACCGACAGCCGCTGCATCAACCTGATCGTACCAGAGAAACGCGGCGCTCCTCCGCTGTCCCATCAGCATCAGTAAGTTTCTCCTTTCCTTGCTCTAGATCCACCATTAGGGTTTCGGTGTTCGTCGGAGTTCATTGAAGCTTCGGCGCTGTTCTTCCCTGTTCTTCTTAGTAGCATAAATGGCTAGTTTGGATCTGATATTTCTTGTGCGGCCGTAGCCATAATCCCCTTTTTCCTCATTATAGCATCCCCTTCGTATAGAAAAAAAGTCATCTGAATCTGACGAACTGTTGAAGCACCCGTACTTTAGGTCTGAATATATTTTGGTTTTCTGACACACCGTAGATCTGAATTTATCATACCAGTCCGTGAAACCTGTTTTCCCCTTACCTAGCTATTTTAGATCTATACCTTTCATACCAATATAGGCGGTTTAGCTTTTTAGAAAATGATAATCCGGTAGGCACCATTAGTCCCCTCTGAAACCGCCAATGCACTTATCTTTGTAACTCCTCCAATATCAGACTCCGGTTTAACAAATGTCAGACTCCGGTTTAACAATGTGTATATGCCTCCGTTTCTGCTTCTGATCTTGCGTCGCTTTATATTTGTCCGTCATAAATCTTAAACCGGCATTGATCTTTTTCCAACTTTTCATTGAAATGGCGAAACAATTTTATGCTTGTAACTGGGTCCCTTCCCGAGTTATGCAAGCACAACTAGAAGGATGTGTTGCAACTGGCACTTTAGAGAAGAAAGAAGTTATCCAGTGGAGGGTCCCCGGTCTAGAAAATCCTCCTGAGCCCAAAGATGGAGAAGTAGTCGTGTTTGTTGACCACCTGAGCCGAGGGTTTAGCCCTCCCGGATCAAAATTCTTCCGAGATGTACTTGCTAGCTTCCAACTCCACCCTCAGGACATTGGCCCAAACTCCGTGTCCAATGTTTGCCATTTCCATGTGTTTTGCGAGGCTTATCTTCAAGAGGAGCCCACAATTGAACTTTTAGGGATTTCTTCTATTTGAACCGTCATACAGAGTTTACAGACGGACCCAACACTGAACTTGGTGGCATGGCTATTCAAAAGAGGAAAGATGTTAGCTTCCCTCACTCGAAGCTTCACAGTCACCCAAGGACTGGAATCAGACTTGGTTTTATTGCAAAGATACATCTCCAACTGATGAAAATCCTCTGCCGGGTTACCGCCCTCACCGTCTTAGCAACATACATCCCTTTCCTCAGATATTAACTACAAAGTAAAGGTCCAACTATGCTCCACAACTGTCAAAGCTCAAAGCCTTTATGGCGAACGGTTTAACAGGTGTTGATTTTGCTCTCTGTTGGATAACCTGGAGCATTTTTCCCTTAAACCAGCGCCCCGGCTTAATGTGTGAGTACACAGGGAGTTCGAAAGATCGTCAGCGACATGTTGATATTTAGCTAACAGAAACTGAAGTTACTGAATCTGTCAAGAAAATACTAAATGAACCGGAAGCTGTCTGTAGCCAAACCGGATTAAGTCCCTTCTGCGTTTCCAATAAACCGCCAACTATAAGAATCACATAACCTTTTGTTTTAACTTGCTCCTTTTTAAATATTGTCTCAAAATTTTGTTCATCTTTGATCGGGCAATGATCCGTTCTGGAAGAAAAAATCACAGGATAAACCGGCAAAACACCTCGCCCGAAGACCAAGGTTATCAAAAAACCTGCCAAGAAAAGGACCACTGAGTCTTCTGAACCAAATGCTGATGCTGACCTGGCTAATCCGGATTGAGAGGTAGAAGTTGAATCTCTTGGTACTTTTTCATACACTGTCGGCGTTCTGGGAACGGGGGTACCCAGACTTGCCTGCCTGCGGCCTGTGGCGTGGCTCAAGGGGTGGCCCAGCACGACCCATCTTCATCAGCACAAGCTCAAGACCCTCGCGAGGGGCCAAGCCTCATGAGGCGGACGACAGTGAAGCTTCCTCGGGCATGGTCTCGTCCAGGCTAGCTCGCGAGGAGGCAGAGAGATCAAGGCGGGGTACCTCACGAGGTGCCCATGACGCAAGCCATGACGACCAAGGGCGCCAGGCGGGCGCCAGCCCGCACAATGTCCTCATTTCCTCTTTGGTGCAAAGGGGGCAAGCGCAGGAGAGAGCATCAAGCAAAGGCACCCGTTTCGGTGCAACAAGACTAAGACCATCACAACGGCAGGAAGGAAGTCATCGTGGAGCCCAAGCCGGGCGTCACCACGAGCCTTTGACAAGCGAGGACCAATTTTAGTCAGGATAAGTGTACTAGATGTTCCCCTTCAAAATGGCCAATTGTTGGCGCCCTTCCCGCTCAATATTTGGGAAGAGGCCCAGGGCCTTTGCCTATAAATAGGACTAGCCACCCACAGGGTAGGGAGAGCTTGATCTGGAATTGAGAGATCAATCATAGAGAGAGAGAGAAGCGACTGAACTCCCCCTAGCAGTTCATCGCACCGGCCAAGAACAGACCCTCGCGAGGCTGTTCTTCCTTGTATTGTTCATCATCAGCCCAAGAGGCAATCCACCACACCACACACCGGAGTAGGGTGTTACACCACAATGGTGGCCCGAACCAAGATAAACCCCTGTCTCTTGTGTTGTCCCTTTCATAGTTTAGATCCTAGCGAGGCGGCGAGGTGCAGGTAGGTAGGGGGTGAGATCTCCGCGTGCACCCAAGAGTTCAAACCTAGAGGGTCTGCCGGAACCCGAAATCCGACATTTGGCGCGCCAGGTAGGGTTGCACCGGAATCCGTCTCCCGCCGCCCTGTTCTTCGCCACCCATCGCATCCATGTCGACGCTGCCGAGCCAGCGCTGAAGCGCCGAGCCGCTCTCGCTACCCGCGTCGCCCAGACGGCCCCCGTCGGCAGCCGCCCCCGCCGTTCCCCGTCGCCCGCCATCAACCCCGCCACCGACCAGGCGGGGAACGAGCAGCAAGCGTCGTCCCAGCATCCGTCCGTGAGGCGAGACGGCCGCACCGCTACTCCTTCACTCGCCCTAGCTGGTTCTTCGTCTTGCGCGCCTGCCACGCTTATGGAGGCTCGAAGCTGCGCCATCGCATCAAACGAGCTCTGCGCTACCGCCTGTCGACGACGCCCACGAAGAGTGGCTCAACCGCTGCCGCTGAAGCTTCGTCCGCGCGGTGGCTCCCGCGCTGCCCTTCTTGCTGCATCGCCCAAGGCTGGGCGACGAAAGCTCTGTGGGGCGCCTCAGCCGCCTCCCACTCAAGAAGGCACCTTGGCCCCAAGGCGCGTGGCCCCGGGGCGGAACCCACTCCGCCCGGCGCCAGCACTGCACCGGCTCATCTCGACCGTGCTCCTGCTCCAGCACGCCAAGACCCCCCGCTGCTCCCAGCGGCAGCGCATGGGGACCCGCAAGACCAGGCTCTTCGTCACCAAAGGCCTCCCGTGGCCACAGCAGGCTGCCGCTTACCTACACACGTAGCTACGCGTCGCGTGGCCCGGCAAGTTCAAGCCAGACCTGCCTCCTTGCTATGACGGCACGGCCGACCCTGCGGAGTTCCTTCAACTCTACGAGCTGGGCATCGAAGCCGCCAACGGGGACGAGAAGGTCATGGCGAACTAGTTTCCCATGGCACTCAAGGATGGGGCCCGCACCTGGCTCCTGAACCTGGCTCCTGGTACGATTTCCTCCTGGGACGAGATGCGCACCCGCTTCATCGCCAACTTCCAAGGTACTCGTGATCGGCCTCCTGCCGTGAGCGACATGCGCCGCAGCAAGCAGAGCTATGGGAGACCCCGTAAGTACATCCAGCACTTCAACAACGCACGCCTCAAGATTCCCAAGGTGACCGAGGAGGCCATCATCTCAGCCTTCTCCGACGGTGTGCGAGACGTCAAGATGAAGGAGGAGCTGGTGATGCATGAAGATCTGCGTACATCCTTGGAGCTGTTCAACTTGGCGACCAAGCGCGCCAGGGATGAGGAAGGACGCCTTTCCCTCCTCGAGCTGCCAGCCGTGGACCCAGAAGAGAAGAAGTCCAAGGCCAAGGACGTGAAGCGCAAGGGGGCTGCCGTGCTCGCAGCAGAACCAAACACCAAGCGAGGCAGAGATCAGCCCGAGTCTTCCAAGGGCAGCCGGTACTGTGTGTACCACGACCTCCACACCCACAACTCCGAGCCGTGCGAGAAGGGAGAATCGGTTGACGCCCCGACCGCAACGATCGAGCCTACGGCCGAGGAGGAGGAAGAAACACAGGACGCTGGGAAGACCGTGGCCCTCGCCAAGGGTGGCGTGACCAACCTCGCGAGGATCGCTGGCAGGATCAGCCTCGCGAGGGAGGCTGGAGGGATCAGCCTCGCGAGGATCGCCCGCAAGGAAATGCAGGCCTCCCTCGTCTGTCGCCGCAGCCAAGGAGAAATGAGAACCATCATCAGGACGAGGGGGCTGGGGGCTTCCAGGAGCCGCGTGCGATCGCTTGCATCCTGGGCGGACCTCAAGCCCCAGCCTCTCAACGCATCTTCAAGCAGTTTGCCCGCGAAGTGAATACAGTCCTCCCCAAGCTCGAGGCCACACGCCCTCTCAGGTGGTCAGCATGCGCCATCACGTTCAGCTCAGCAGATCAGCTCAAGTGCACGGCCACAGCCGGAGTCCTCCCGATGCTTTGTTCCCCAATCATCAGCAACGTGCAAGTCACCAGGACCCTCATCGATGGCGGAGCAGGGCTCAATGTCCTGTCCGTAGAGACATTCAACAATCTCCAAGTGCCTTACAATCAGCTTCAGCCAACCAAGCCTTTTTCTGGAGTCACCGATGGCTCCACAGTTTCGATTGGGCAGGTCCGCCTCCCGTCACCTTCGGCGTAGCGACAAATACCGCTGACCGAGCTCATCGACTTCGATGTCGCCCATATTCGCCGCCGTACAATGCCATCCTTGGGTACCCAGCTCGCCAAGTTCATGGCCGTGACTCATCATGGCTACAACGTCCTCAAGATGCCGTGAAGCGGCGGAGTCATCACGGTGCCTTGTGAAGAGAGAGACGCAGGTGCTCCCGGAGCGAGCTTTTCAAGCCGCATCACTTGAAGACCAGATCGCAGGAGCGGAGGCTCCCCGAGACTGCTACCAAGAAGAAGAAGACATCGCCAGGCCCGACCCCTCGGGAGGCAGGCCCCTCAGGGTCCGCGCCTGTTCAGGGGGCAACTCCTTCTGTCGCATAGGAAGGCGGGCCCGGCACCCTCCTCAAGCAAGGCTCGGGGGCTCTCTCCTGGAGGGCCACCGACCTTGCTAAGGTCACGAGGCGCTGGGCACCACTTGAGGCGTGTTTCAAAGCACGCTTCCCTCAGGAAGGAGCGAGGCAAGGAGGGCCAAACCTCGGGAGTTCGTCAGCCAGATCATTCAGGAGCTGCAGGAGTCAAGAGTCATGAGTGGCAGCCGCCGCTTACCTGCAGTAGCTCCCCATCCAGGCGAGGATGGTGGGCTGCGCGTCTGCACTGACATACCAGGGCTCAACCGAGCCGCCTCTCAGGAGCGCTTCTGGCCCTCATGCGCGGGGCGCTGCGAAGGTCCACCCCACAGCTACGTTCGCATGCCTTACAGTTTGCTGAACGCGGCCGCCACGCACGAGCGCCTCATGAGGGGCATCCTGGAGGCTCAAGAGGCCAGGCGTTCCGCAGTCCTGGCAGAGATGGAGATGGTCCGCGAGGAGCCACCAGCGCCTCCGGAGCCTCCCGAGGCTCCTGGGCCTGGTGGTTCGTGAAGGTTGGCTTCCGCAGCCCACGACGTCCGCTACTTCATCGTCCCTTCGTTTTCAACGTTATCAGGTGACATACTTCAAGTTTCATTTCCACTGGAGCGCCTGTGGCTGCATCATTCCCGTGCCGCGTGGGTCCGCCCCTCGTGGCATGTATCCCTTTACTTCATGTTCCTAGCTTACTTTGTTGGGCGCCTCGGGCTGCATCATCCCCAAGTCGCCGGGCTGCACTCCAGCGACATGTACCCTCTTTATGCGTTTATTTCGGTCATGCATTGAACCATCATGATTGTTATTTAATGACTGTCCACGGCTCCCAGTCTTCCTTCATGTAGGCCGCTTGCCGGTTAAAGGGGGTACTGAGCATCGCGACTCGAAGCCTAATCTGGTCACGTAGCCCCTCACTCCTTAGTTCGAAAGGCTAACGGCGGTTGAGGTATGCGTGGGCCGGCTCTGCAGACGTAGAATGGTAGATTCACCCATACATCTCACCTCCCTACTTATCGCTCAGGCGCCAAGGGGACTCTGAGCATCGCGACTCAGAGCATAACTTGTCACGTAGCCCCTCACCCCTTGGTCCCGTCCTGGTTTCCGGTCGGGGCTAACGGCGGCTGAGGTATGCGCGGGGCTGGGCTCTGCCGGCGTAGAACATAAGCAAGTAGGAAGGAAAAGCGCAAATCTCAAGGAATTCAAAAGCAAATGTTACAGTCCATAACTGTTGTCACAACACCAAACACAAGTTTAAACGCCTCCCCGAGGCATGACGCATGGTGCAGGAGCTGAAAGCAGAACAGGAGCCACAAAGGAGTCACTTGTTGACGGCGGATCTGCGCTGGGTGGGTTCGCCTCGTGAAGCCTCAGGACCGGCAGCGCCTCGCTTCGGCTTGGTGCTGCTCGCCAGCAGAGCCTCCGCTCGACCCTTCACGGCCTCAGCAGCGGCAGCGGCAAGCTCGCCGCTCACGGGCTCCAGCAGGCTGTCGAGGTCGACGTCGGGATCGCGAAGGTAGACGTGGGTAAGGACGCGCGTCAGCGCTGCAGAAGACAGGACACGCGCCTCGGCCTCAGCCGTAGGGCCAAGGCCGAGGGTGACATCTTCAAGGGCACGGATCAGGAAGGGAAGCAGCTTGGCAGGGCCGTCCTCGGCGCCAGCTAGCGGGCTTTCCAGGCCGCTATCGTAAAGCGACCGCAGCAAAGTGCGAGCCTTCACCTCCATCTCCACGAAGGCCACGCGGTTCTCGGCGAGGACCCGCGCCTTGCCGTCCAGCTCGACCCTCTTCGCCTCCAACTCCTGCTCCAGTGCACCCAGGTGGTCACGGCGCTTGTTAAGCTTGGCGTCTCGGTCCTTGACGGTCGCCTCGTGAGCCTTCATGACTTCCTCCTTCTCTTAGCGAATGCGGGCCTCCTTGGCAAGCTGGGCACGCAAGTCCTGCAGCTCGCTCTCCAAATACTTTGCAGCGACCTGACATCGGCTACCTCCCCAAGGCAGCGTCATGAGCAGCCTTCGCCCCAAGGACGGCCTGCTTCTCCTCGTCAAGCAGCCGTCAGCCTGAACTGTGGCTGCTCGAATTGAAGCGTCGAGGCGAACCCAGCCAGAGGCAGCTCCAAGCGCCCGACCACTGCGAGGGTCGGCGCCCGGAGATCTTGCCAGCTGGTCCGGGGCCAGCAGAAAGACGATCCAGATGCTGGGAGGAGTCGGAGAGACAGCAGTTGGTGGAGTAGGAGGAGAGGACGGCAGCGTAACCACGGCATCCTGAGGCGGGACCTGCTGCGCCCGACAGCTACGGCAGTGGCATCATGCAAGGATACCTCGGGAGTCGCTTGGGCCATGGGGGCTGAGCTCTCCCCAGCTAGCTCCGCCAAGCCTCGCGAGGATGACCGGGCAGGAGAGGCCCGTGTCTTGCCGTCACCTTCTTTCGCGAGCGGAGGCACTGCCCCAGACAAGGCCTCGGGAGCTCGCTTCAGCTTCTTCGCCGCAGGCGCCAGCCTAGCCAAGAGATACAGATATCAAGCCTCAGCGGCAAAGCAAGGAATGAAACAAGAATCAAGCACTTACTGGTCATTGCTCGCGGGCTCGAGCAACCTCCGGCCATACTTGAAGCCCGAGAGCCGGCTGCAGGGATCAGCCTCAAGAGGCCCGGGAACAGGAGGCGCGTCTGCAGATCGCCTCGGAGCCGGGGCAGACCCGCGGGGGACCAGCCCAGTCCTGTCCTTCTTCAGGACCAGGAGCAAGCTCTCGCCGCCCCGCTCATCACCATCCTCGTCGTTGCTCGGCAAGAGGCGGAGAGCGCGGGACCTGCGACGGGGGAGGGGCGCTCTCGACTCCCCGTCGGTCGCCTCGGAGTCAGGCCCCTCTTCCCACTCCTCTTCTTCCTCCTCTTCGCTGGAGTCGCCGGAGGACACGTTCACCGTCGCCAGGGCCGCCGCATCCTCGGGAACCTCTGCGGGCACGAGCTTGTCCCCATTGAAAACGGGCATGGAGTCCTCCGCCTGCTCCCAATCATCTCCAAGGAACAGGGGTACAGGAGCGCCCTCCAGCCTCGCCACGTCTCCCCCGACCAAAGATTGGAGGACCGTGGCCAGATCTTCGTCGGCCAAGACCACGAGGCTCGGGCGGGGCCTCCACAGTGAAGCAATCTTGGCAAGCGGGGCCACCTGGTGCTCCAGGAACTCCCTCAGGAGCGACGCACCGGTCAGCCTCGCCATCGCCATTTTGCCCGGCCACAGGTCTGCGTTCATCTTCTCCAGCACCGGCTTCGCGCGGGGATCCACGAGTTCCACGCGAGACCAATCGTCGGAGGTCGTGGGCTGCTCCGTGTGCAGAATCAGCCGAGGATGGATGCGCCCAGCATCTACCATGACCCACTTGCTCCTGAAGCCCTCAATCCTCTTCCCGGGCTTCGAGATGGCGTTGGAGCTGCCATACGCGACAAAGCTCGCGCACGCGGAGATGGACCCGCGAGAGGTCCGGAGGTAGAAGTAGTGGCGCAGCAAGGCCACTGAGGGCTGCACCCCGACATGAGCCTCACAATAGTAGGTGACGATCGCCAGAAGAAAAACAGAGTTGGGGTGGAGATGCAGAGCTTGCAGTTTGTAATGTTGGAGGACAGAAAAGAAGAACTCAGAAAAGGGAGGCACCAGACCGGCAGCAATGGTGCTCACAAAGAGCGGATAGAAGGTGCTTCCTTGACCCTCACGAAGGGCGGAGCCGGCCCTGAGCACCACTGCACCGTCGTCGCCTTGCGCCGCCACCATCCGGCGCACCCGGGCAAGGCCCTTCTCTGACACGTTCGGCGAGTCCAAGGCGGGTGAGTACCAAGATCCGGCCGGGGTCTGGCGAGGCACCATGTCTTGCTAGGGCACGCGGTCGAAGTAGATCTGGAGATTTCGGAAGCAGGAAGGAAAGGCGCAAGAAAGGGGATCTGGGCAATGACCGGAGGAGGCAAAGGAGGCAAAGCCTAGACGGGTGCCGCACTTTTGTCGATTCACGCAGTTGCTAAGGGCGCCCACGTCCAATCAACCGCCACGCGGCGCCCAAGGCCGTCGGCTGTTAGGGCCCGCGGCGCTTCGCACTTGCCCCTTCGCTTCTCTGCTCGGCCAAGTCCGGGCGCGCCTTGGGCCCGGGGGCTACTGTCGGCGTTCTGGGAACGGGGGTACCCAGACTTGCATGCCTACGGCCTGCGGCGTGGCTCAAGGGGTGGCCCAAAGACGGCCCATCTTCATCAAGACAAGCTCAAGACCCTCGCGAGGGGCCAAGCCTCATGGCGGATTTACGTGAAGCTTCTCGTGCACGGCCTCGTCAGGCTGGCTCGCGAGGAGGCGGAGAGATCAAGGCGGAGTACCTCACGAGGTGCCCATGACGCAAGCCATGACGACCAAGGGCGCCAGGCAGGCCCCATCCCGCGCAGTGTCCTCATTTCCTCTTTGATGCAAAGGGGGCAAGCGCAGGTGAGAGGATCAAGTAAAGGCACCCATTTCGGTGCAACAAGACCAAGACCGTCGCAACGGCAGGAAGGAAGTCATCGTGGAGCCCAAGCCGGCGTCACCACCAGAGCATTTGACAGGCGAGGACCAACTTTAGTCAGGATAAGTGTACTAGATGTTCCCCTTCAAAATGGCTAATTGTTGGCGCCCTTCCCGCTCAATATTTGGGAAGAGGCCCAGGGCCTTTGCCTATAAATAGGACTAGCCACCCACAGGGTAGGGAGAGCTTGATCTGGAATTGAGAGATCAATCACAGAGAGAGAGAGAGAAGCGACTGAACTCCCCCTAGCAGTTCATCGCACCGGCCAAGAACAGACCCTCGCGAGGCTGTTCTTCCTTGTATTGTTCATCATCAGCCCAAGAGGCAATCCACCACACCACACACTGGAGTAGGGTGTTACACCACAATGGTGGCCCGAACCAGTATAAACCCTGTGTCTCTTGTGTTGTCCATTTCATAGTTTAGATCCTAGCGAGGCGGCGAGGTGCAGGTAGGTAGGGGGTGAGATCTCCGCGTGCACCCCAGAGTTCGACCCTAGATGGTCTGCCGGAACCCGAAATCCGACATACACCTCATTGACAATGACTATTATCAGGACGACGCTGAAGGAAGCCAAGCTAAGGATTTAGATGTAATTATCCTTTCCACCGGTTCAGATCCTGTGCCAACACAAAAAATCCGTCAAGCAAACCGGAAAGTAAAATTTTCTCACCCCTAGCTCACTTGGACCCAAACTTTCTTTTGAAGAAGTAGCAACACGAAGCTCGTCGCACAACCCGACACAGTGGCTAGGTAGTTACTTCCGCCGGTTTACCAAACACTCCAGTCTGGAAACGTCGACCAGAGGTCTCTTATATTCCTGATGCTTTTTGCCCCAAGGCAGGTTGTTTCCGACAGCCTCTTAATCTGTCTGATTCAAATTATCAGGGCACACCTCATTCATCTTCTGGCGAGTCAACGGCCACACAACTTCCACCCCTCAAGACAGCTCCTGGGTGAGTTATGTTTTGATTTTATCCTTACTACATTATATCTGTCTCATTTATTGATCTTCGTGTTTGTTTGCAGCGCCAAGCCTAGACCCAGCAAGAAGGCCCGGTTAAATAAACCGGCGGACGATAATGTAGTTATTGAACCGGAAAAAACACCAGATCCAGAAGGAACAAATGCTGACGCCATGCTTGATGATCCGCCACCACAAGATCATGATTTCTTTGCTGAACAAGTAGAAGTTGATACAAGGGCCATGCTGATGAACCGACAAGCCCGATCCGAACCGATGATAAACCGTCCACCCCAGCTAAGGCTGCTGATAAATCGTCAACTCCATCAAAGGCTGCTGATGATAAGGAGGATGACATTATGATCACTGGCTTCAGCCACACCACCCCTGGCAATCCTGTCGCCTTGTCAAAGCATAAGGCCAAGGACGAGCTTTCTGCTATGGGCAAAGGCAAGTGGAATGCCGATTTATCAAGCTATGCTCATCTCGACACCCAAGATATCCATTCTGGCTTCTTGAACTGTCTATAAACAAGCCGTGACTATGAAGCCGTCTTAGTAAATCTGATGAAGGAGCGATATGAGGTAACTACATAACTATTTCTCTCTTATGTCGAATTTCAAATATCAACTCCAGTAGCCCCCAAGGGCCGGTTTATGATGTCAATCTAAACCGGGACTTTATAATATCTCAACTTTGCATGCTTAGCCTCCAAGGGCCGGTTTACCTTAGGAAGATGAACCGGGACTTTAGAAAAAATACCCATAATGTTACTTTGAGCAATCATACATTAGCCCCCAAGTGCCAAGAATAATACTTGTATTGTACTTGGCACTTGTAGAAATTTCTGATAACGAGCAAATAGGCATTAGCCCCCAAGTATCAGGTGCATAACTTGTTATGTGCTTGCTACTTCAAATATGTACTGCTATGCCATCGTGCACATTTATTTTTGCCTGACACTTGTTAATCCGCCATGCTTAAGATATATGATGTTCATAATCCGTAGCTGCTCCTGCATACAAGAAGTTGAAAGTGTCCTGGCGGTTTACCATCGGACGGGTCATGATGCCCAAATACCTAGCCAGGGTTTATAACCAAGGCTGTAAAAGATAATCAAATATGAAAATAAATGATACCTATGACATTGCATTACATCGTTGGTTGACCAAATTTTGTAGTAAGGGTGATAACCCTAATCATGAGTATTGATAACTCCTTCCATATTGCGCCGGTTTATGATAAAACCGTACCGTGTTGTGATAAACACTGGAATATCCATATATAACACTGGCGACTTATAGTTGAAACCAGACCGTGTTAATAAGCACCGGATTATAACTTATCATGTACTGACAACTTGTAGTTGAAAGCCGAGCTGGGTTAATGAACGCCGGTTTATCAAAAACATTATAAATCTCATCAAAGGAGAAAAAACTTGGCAAATAAAAGCATATGAAAACTTGTAGTCGAGGCTTTTCACGGGCTGCCAGGCCCCAAATCGAGGCTTTTCATGGGCTGCCAGGCCACCGAGTTAAACCATTTTACAAAGCCTTTTAAGATGGACCTCAATCTTTAACCAATCGTCGTTTTAACTTTGACAAGTTCAGGGTCTATGAGATTGACTTGTCAAAAGTTCGGCGGGTCATACCAGGTTTACCTGGATGGAGTGGCTTACTTAAAATGGCAGGTTAACCCGGGGTTATAGGTGAATACACCTGGCTTCCAAGCCGTGGCTTGATAGCCTATTACAAGTGTAGATTCGTTGTTCATTGCAAAGCAAAGAATCCCCAAGCAATATTTTGAGCTGTGCTCAGTGGGTGCCTATGTTTGAGTTGTGCTTTTGCAACACTCTCTTTGGCCCCTAAGTAATTTTCTTTTGGCCTTGAGCCGATCAAGAGGTGTAGCTATGGTTCAAATACGACCAAGCCCCCAAGTGATTTTCCTGGTGGCCTTGTGCCGATAAAGAGGTGTAGCTATGGTTCGAATACGACAAAGCCCCCAAGTAATTTTCCTGGTGGCCTTGCGCCGATCAAGAGGTGTAGCTATGGTTCGAATACGACCAAGCCCCCAAGTGATTTTTATATATGGCTTTATAAGCTGAATCAAGGGGTAAACCGGACGCTGCTTTATAAACAGAGGCCCCCATGTAACCACACATGATGTAAGAAAAACAACAGATACCCCGCTTTAGCTGAGGCTCCGGTTTATTATATTGATCATAATATATACATTGTCATAACTATGTAGATGAGCAGAGCCTGCGGCTCAAGTATAGTAAGGCCGAAGATGAGCAATATTCCACGGCCAGTGGGTCTCCTCTCGAACATCTATAAGGTAGTATGACCCATTATGCAGATTCTTGCTGACCACAAAGGGTCCTCCCCAAGGCGGGGATAACTTGTGCATATCAGTATGTTCCTGGATGAGTCGAAGCACCAGATCACCCTCTTGAAAAGTTCTGGTTCTAACCCGGCGGCTGTGATAATGATGCAGATCTTGCTGATAAATCACCGAACGGGCTGCTGCAATGACACGCTCCTCATCCAACAAGCCAAGTTCTTCCTGTCGTGCCTTCTCATTGTCAGCTTCGACATAAGCCGCCACACGAGGTGAGTCATGACGGATGTCACTAGGGAGAACCGCCCTACTCCGTAAACCATGAAAAAAGGCGTGTAACCCGTAGATCTGTTGGGTGTGGTATTGATGCTCCATAACACAGAAGGTAACTCCTCAACCCAGCAACCCGGCGTCCGTTGCAAAGGAACCATGAGCCGGGGTTTTATGCCTCTCAAGATTTCTTGATTGGCTCTCTCCGCTTAACCATTAGACTGGGAGTGAGCCACTGATGATACGTCAAGCCAGATGTGGTCACGTTGACGAAATTCTTTCATAGCACCCTTGGACAGATTAGTGCCGCTATCAGTTATGATGCTGTGTGGAAAACCAAACCGGAAAATCACCTTCTTGATGAATTGAACCGTCGTCGCTGCATCACACTTACTGACTGGCTCTGCTTCCACTCACTTAGTGAATTTGTCAGCTGCCACCAACAGGTGGGTCTTTGTCGGTGTCAAAACCGGTGAATCTCGGGTAGCGGGTCCTGAATTGTGCGTGTAAGGCGGGTGGTAATAGGAGGCAGGGGACACGATGTTTACCCAGTTTCGGGCCCTCTCGATGGAGGTAATACCCTACTTCCTGCTTAATTGATCTTGATGATATGAGTATTACAAGAGTTGATCTACGCGGATGTCGGCAGTATAGTTCAAGTTTCCAAACCTGACCTGATGGCCAGGGGCGTAGCTTTCGATCTGCTCCAGATGGCCAAGCGAGTTAGCCCGCAGTACGAAGCCGCCGAATACGAAGATCTGTCCGGGGAGGAAAACCTCACCCGGGATCGCATCGTTGCCGATGATCGAAGGATCCATCAAGCCTTTATCGTGACGGCACAGTGGAACTCTCAATGAAAGCACCATGTCGGTGTCAAAACCGGCAGATCTCGGGTAGGGGGTCCCGAACTGTGCATCTAAGGCGGATGGTAACTGGAGGCGGGGGACACGATGTTTACCCATGTTCGGGCCCTATCGATGGAGGTAATAACCTACTTCCTGCTTGATTGATCTTGATATATGAGTATTACAAGAGTTGATCTACGACGAGATCATAGAGGCTAAAACCCTAGAAGCTAGCCTATGGTATGATTGTTGTTGTCCTACGGACTAAACCCTCCAGTTTATATAGACACCGGAGGGGGCTAGGGTTACACAGAGTTGGCTACAAGGGAGGAGATCTACATATCTGTATCGCCAAGCTTGCCTTCCACGCCAAGGAGAGTCCCATCCGGACACGGGACGAAGTCTTCAATCTTCTATATTCATATTCCAATAGTCCGGCTAAAGTATATAGTCCGGCCGTCCGAGGACCCCCTAATCCAGGACTCCCTCAGTAGCCCCTGAACCAGGCTTCAACGGCGATGAGTCCGGCGCGCATATTGTCTTCGGCATTGCAAGGCGGGTTCCTCCTCCGAATACTCCATAGAAGATTTTGAACACAAGGATAGTGTCCGGCTCTGCAAAACAAGTTCCACATACTACCGCAGATAGAATAATATTTCCACAAATATAATCTGCTGACGCATTTTTCCGCATGACATCACACCACGGCCCGGTCATTATTAGAACCGTTTTTCACAACCAGCCACTGCACATATCGCGAGGCAGTTTCCTTGGCACGTCTTGTCGAAGCAGAGATCGTGTCCTCTTATCACGGGATTCTCATCAATACGGGTGTGGGTAACCCAACCGCGCCATCAATTACGGCGCTTGGGGAATAAGCGACTTTACCAGGTAAGTGGGGAGGCGCATCGCCTCTTCCGCCCTTATAAAGGGACAATGATTCACTCTTTTTACCCACGCCTTCATCCTCCTTGCTCATCCATTCTTGCGCACTCGAGCTCCAGCGCCCAGTTCGCGTTTTTCTCCTCAAATCAATCCAAGCATGTCCGGAGCGGGAGGCAAGTGGATGGTCTCCTCCGTTACGGAAGAGAACATCACAAAGCTACGGGAAGCTGAATATCTAGCAGCGGATATCGCATACCGGCTCCCAGATGCGGGGCAGATCATCCCTACGCCAGAGCCCCATGAGAGGGTGGTTTTCCTTACCCACTTCATCCGCGGACTGGGATTTCCGCTCCACCCGTTTGTCCGCGGGCTCATGTTCTACTACGGGCTGGATTTTCATGATCTGGCCCCCAATTTCATCATCAACATATCGGCGTTTATCGTCATGTGTGAGGCCTTCCTCCACATCAGGCCCCACTTCGGCTTGTGGCTGAATACCTTCAATGTTAAACCGAAGGTGGTGGTCGGCTAGCAAGCGGAGTGCGGAGGCGCCATGTGGGCAAAATGCCTAACGTCACTTACCTCGAAGGCTCCTATGTGGAGACCATAAAGGGGTGGCAATCTGGGTGGATCAATTTGTGGGAGTTCAACACGGCTAAGCACCAGAAGCTGCAACAGCTCTTCGACACGACGCACAAGGACGTCTGGAAGGTGCTGTTCAAGGGCGCCGAGGTACCTCCTTCCCTTACCGAGGACCGCGGACTCAGCGCAAAGCGCCCTGCCAATCCCGTAAGTTTTCCATTGTAGCAACCAGACCTCAAACAGTCTGATCTCTGTGCTCAGTGTCATCCCTGGATCAGTAATGCTGACACCACACAGTACTCGGAGGATTTATAACAGAGTAGCAATCACACACTTATCACAATCGAATGTCTCAAGAGAGAACTTAATAAAAATAAATATGGCTTAAGGCCATCTAATACGGTAACATCGGAAGGCTTGGAAGAATAAGCGAGTCCATCAACTCCAACGGCATCATCGAGTATAGAACCACGACCTATGCACCTTACCAAATGTCGTCTGAAAAGTCTGCAACATGAAACGTTGCAGCCCAAAACGGGTCAAGACATGGAATATCTTGGCAATGTAACACATAGAGAATAATGGAATAATAAGCCTATACTACATGCATATATGGCTGGTGGAAAGCTCTATGGTTACAGTTTTGCATAAAACCAATTTTTCCCTACTGCAAAGGAATAAATTTATTTAACTATCATGGTGGTTGTGAAACATTGAGAATGGTTGACAGCATTCTCAATCCCAATTAAAAGTACTCATTACCAAACCCAACAATATTAATTAGAAGTAACATGATGAGATTCACATGATATTCAAGTACTAGATACTCAAGATGTCCATAATCGGGGACACGGCTAACCATGATTAGTTTATACACTCTGCAGAGGTTTAGCACTTTTCCCCACAAGACTCGATCGCCTCCGTTGGATTTCTCGCACTACATGATGTTTCGAGACGGATGACCGAGACATAGTCTTTCGAAGCACTAGCACCTTACTTGTGGGTAGACCGGTACACCTACTTTCCCCTACATACGCTAGTCTACCCGTAAGAGTTCGCACAACTTAATCAACTATGCGAGCCCATAATGGCTTGTGGCTGCACACGGAAGTTTCTAGTTTGAATAATCTCATGATCCCTTTGAGCACGGATGGCGGTCCGAAGAAATACTGAGCAAGTCCTCGATAGAAACCAGGTGCCTCAATCCACCCAGATGTGTGTTTAAGTTGCCACCTTAAATAAACCATTAAATAACAATCTCACATACATCATGGATACACTCACCCAATCCACGTCTACTAGCATAGCATGGCATAATAAGCAACGTAGAAGTAACTCCCAAGGGTTTGATAATAAAACAGGTAATAGGTACTACCTCATCTACTTCCCATCCCACAATTTAATTAGATCCTAATCATGCAATGTTTGAGGATAGATCTAATGCATAAAACTGGGTAGTAGAAATGGTATGATCAAAGTGTTACTTGCCTTTAGCGATGATCCATGAAACCTAGAGACTCGAAGTAACAGGCGGCGCACTCCGGGTATTCTATCGCAGACAAACAAACAGGCATACAATAAGTACTCATCTAATGCACAGGTAAAACTCAATAGATCTAACCAGATAGTTCAACTTAAGAACTCCGGTTTGCAAAAAGAATCAAATCAAACGAAGCAACGAAAGTCAAACGACGGAAGAAAACAGCTTCGTTTTACTAATCTGGATCTAGGTCAAATTTTACATAAACAAAAACTTTTTTAAGTTGGTTATTCGGAAAGAGGGTTTCAAGATGAAACTCTAGGCGCTTGAATCGCCTGATTCCGATAAACGAGCAAAAACTTATACTAAAACGAAAATCGGATCTGGAATAGCGATCAGAAAAATCACGGATTAAATCCGAGAAAAAGGAAAACGATGAACGGGTTAACGAACGGACGTTCGTTAACTAAACTAATGTGACGAACGCGTTCATTTAAACGAACTAACGGACGAACGTCCGCTAATTAGCCTAAACCGAAAAAAACCGAATCTAGTAAAAAACGAAACTAAAAAAACCGAAAAAAACCAAAACAAAAACCGCCCAGTTTTTTTAAAAAAACCGGTGGCACGCGGATCGAGGCGGCAGCGAACCTCGGCGGCGGCGGCGGTGAAGTCCGGTGGTCGGCGGGCGGCGGGCGCGGCCTAGGGTTAGGGTTTGGGGCGTGGGCGGGCGTGGCGGCGGCTAGGCTCGGGCGGCGGGGCTGGTCAAGGGCGGGCGGGCCTGGGGGCGTCGGGGCGGGGCTATTTAAAGGCGCCCCCCGAGCGGAGTCCCGATCGGGCACGACCCAAGGCGGTTCATTTTTTTTAAAATAATTACGCACAGAAAAAAATAAAAAGAAATACTAAACGGACTCCAAAAATCCCGAAATAAATTTTCCCCGGCTTCTAAAATCATGCCGGATTTAATGAACATTTATTTGGGGCCTAAATGCAATTTTGAAAAACGCGCATTTTTCTTAATTCAAAATAAAAAGGAGAAAACTCAAATATGAAAATAACAAAAATCCCCAACTCTCTCCGTGGGTCCTTGAGTTGTGTAGAACTTCTAGGATCGAGCAAAATGCAATGAAAAAAATATGATATGCAATGATGCTCTATGTATAACATTCCAAATTGAAAATTTGGGATGTTACAAACCTACCCCCTTAAGATGAATCTCGCCCTCGAGATTCGGGTTGGCTAGAAAATAGGTGAGGGTGGTCCTTAAGCAAATCCTCCTCTCGCTCCCAGGTGGCTTCATCCTCAGTGTGGTGGTTCCACTGAACTTTGCAAAACTTAATGACCTTCTTTGCGGGTGACTCGGTGGCATACTCGAGAATCTTAACCGGTTTCTCCTCGTAGGTCAAATCATCATTCAACCGACTTGCTTCGGTGTACTGTATCTCCCAGTGGTATATCGGCCATCTCTGCGTGACACTTCTTCAACTGAGAAACATGAAACACATCATGAACTCCTGACAATCCTTCGGGTAGTTCCAACTTGTACGCAACTTCTCCCATGCGTTCCAAGACACGATAAGGTCCTACAAATCGTGGCGCTAACTTTCCTTTAACTCCAAAACGCTTAACTCCTCGAAGCGGCGATACTCGAAGATAAACTCTGTCTCCGACTTCGTATTCTGTCTCCTTGCGTTTTGAATCCGCATAGCTTTTCTGTCTTGACTGGGCTACCTTGAGCCTATCGCGAATCAACTTTACTTTCCGTTCAGACTCCTTAATCAAATCCGGTCCAAACAACTGGCGGTCTCCAACTTCATCCCACAACAACGGGGTCCTGCACCTCCTTCCGTACAAGGCTTCGAAAGGGGCCGTCTTCAAACTGGATTGATAACTGTTGTTGTAAGAAAACTCCGCATATGGCAAGTTGTCATCCCAACTTGATCCATAATCCAAAGCACAAGCTCTAAGCATATCCTCCAAAATCTGGTTGACTCTCTCGGTTTGTCCATCATGCGTGGATGAAAAGGCATGCTAAACTCCGGTCTGGTTCCCAAAGTTTCGTGCAAGCTGCTTCCAGAACTTTGAGGTGAATTGGGTTCCTCTATCCGACACGATACTACTCGGAACTCCATGCAAGCATACAATCCTGGTCATGTATATCTTAGCCAATTTGGCGCTTCTTTGTAGGTAGTCTTTACTGGAATGAAATGAGCTACCTTCGTCAAATGATCGACTACAACCCGAATCGAGTCATAGCCTGAACGAGTCCTGGGCAATCCTGTGATGAAATCCATACCTAGTTTATCCCACTTTCATTCGGGTATAGGCAATGGTTGTAACAATCCTGCTGGCTTCTGGTGTTCAGCCTTCACCCTCTGACATACATCACAAACTGCTACGTACTCTGCAATGTCCTTCTTCATTCCGGTCCACCAGAAAGTATTCTTCAAATCCAAATACATCTTGGTATTTCTGGGTGAATCGAATATGGTGAATCATGCGCCTCTTGTAGAATCAACTTCCTGATCTCCGGGTCATTGGGCACATAAACACGGTCCTCAAACCATAGGGTATCGTGCTCATCCTCACGAAATCCCTTTGCTTTTCCTTCGCTCATTTTCTCCTTTATAGTGGCAATCTCTTTGTCAGTCTTCTGAGCTTCCCTGATTCTATCCATCAAAGTTGACTGAATCTCCAATGCTGCTACATAGCCTCTCGGAACTATTTCCAAACATAGCTCTCGAAGATCCTTGGCTAACTCCTTTGGTATTTCTCCCGTCATTAGTGTGTTGACGTGACTCTTACGTCTCAACGCGTCTACTACAACGTTAGCCTTTCCGGGGTGATAGTGTAATCTCATGTCATAATCTTTGATGAGCTCCAACCATCTCCTTTGCCTGAGATTTAGCTCATTCTGCGTGAAGATGTACTTCAAACTCTTGTGATCCGTATACACCTCACAATGATTTCCAATGAGGAAATGTCTCCATGTTTTCAACGCATGCACTACGGCTGCTAACTCCAAATCATGCGTATCATAATTTAGCTCATGAGGCTTAAGCTGTCGTGAAGCATACGAAACAACTCTCCCCTCCTGCATAAGCACTGCTCCAAGTCCTCGTCGTGAAGCGTCACAATACACCTCATAATCCTTAGTCTGATCTGGCAGAATTAACACTGGCGAGGTAACCAAACATTTCTTCAACTCTTGGAAACTAGATTCACACTCCTCGGTCCAAATGAACTTGGTATCCTTCTTCAATAATTCTGTCAAAGGCTTCGCAATCCTTGAGAAATTCTCAATGAATCTCTAGTAGTATCCCGCGAGTCCAAGGAAACTCCGGATCTCTCCAACTGTTCTTGGCACTTCCCAGTTTGTTACAGTGATAACTTTAGTGGGGTCTACTGCTATACCTTCTCCGGATATAACATGTCCAAGAAATCCAACTTCCTTCAACCAAAACTCACACTTGCTGAACTTGGCGTACAACTGGTGTTCTCTGAGCTTCTCGTGTACCAAACGCAAATGCTCCTTATGTTCTTCTTCATTCTTCGAGTAAACCAAAATATCATCAATGAACACCACGACGAACTATCAAAAAACTCCATAAACACTTTGTTCATCATGTTCATAAAATAGGCAGGTGCGTTAGTCAGACCAAATGACATAACGGTATACTCATACAGCCCGTACCTGGTGGTAAAAGCCGTCTTAGGTATATCCTGCTCTCGAATCTTCAACTGATGGTACCCTGATCGCAAATCGATCTTGGAAAACACCTTAGCTCCTTGATATTGGTCAAACAAGTCATTGATCATCGGCAACGGGTACTTGTTCTTGATGGTCACTTCATTCAATCCGCGATAATCAACAACCATTCTTAATGATCCATCATTCTTCTCCACTAGAAGTACTGGTGATCCCCAAAGGCGAAGAACTTGGGCGAATAAAACCTTTATCCAAAGAACTCCTTAATCTGCTTCTTAATTTCCTCCAAATCCTGGGCTGGCATCCTATACGGTCTCTTAGATATCGGCCCAGTGCCTGGCAATAGTTCAATCAGAAATTCAATGTCCCTGTCCGGTGGCATGCCTGGCAACTCCTCTGGGAATAATCGGGGAAATCCCTTACCACTGGTACTTCCTCCTGCACAACTCCTGATAAGGAATTTACATGTGCCCTTCTCGGCTCATGCCGTGATACATACTTGATTCTCCTTCCTTCGGGTGTCGTAAGCAAAATTGTCTTATTGGCGCAATCGATGTTTCCTCCATACATCGACAACCAATCCATACCAAGAATTCCATCCAAACCTTGGGATTCCAATATAATTAAATCCGTTGGGAAAACATGCCTCCCTATACTTAATGGCACTTGAAAACATCCTTGACTGGCCATATACTCCGCTCCCGGTGAGCTTACTAGCATGGGTGTCTTAAGAGTTCTAGTGGGCAGGCTAAACTTATCCACAAATCCCCTTGATATGTATGAATGCGATGCACCAGTATAAAAAAGAACGGCTGCAGTAAATGACTTAACCAAAAACTTACCTATTACTACATCTGGCTGAGCTTCAACCTCCTCCACGGTAACGTGGTTCACTTTTCCTTTGTTGAAAGGGTTCGGCTTCTTTCCTGAGCTTCCATTGCCATTTCCATTTTGGCCTTCCGGACAATCATTTGCATAATGCCCAGTCTTGCGGCACTTAAAGCAAGTGATGTGGCTCAGGTCTACCTTGGATGGCGTTGACGGGTTGGTGCGGTTTTGTCCATTGCTTCCTCCATTCCCGTTCCCATTCTTGGTGCCATTATGGTTGTGCGAGCTACCTCCTCCATGGGTATGCTAAAATTGTCCTCCTGTCTTTGAGGTAAAGCGAAGTTTCTGCTGAGCTCCAGAGTTATTCTTCCCCTGTCCATACTTCCTCTTGCGATAGTCAATCTGCTGTTGCTTCCCTTCAATCATGAGAGCGCGATCTACTAACTCCTGGTAGTTGTTGAAAGTGGCTACCATCAACTGCATTCTCAACTCATCATTCAGTCCTTCTAGAAACTTCTCCTGCTTAGCTGCATCCGTAGCAATGTCATCTGGGGCATAACGTGCAAGCTTACTGAAATCATCTACATCTTGTGGCTACGTCCGTCCTCCTTGGCGCAAGTTGCGAAACTCACGCTTCTTCATGGCCATAGCTCCTGCTGAAACATGGGCAAGACGGAAAGCTTCTTTGGCTGATCCCATGTGGCCAGTGTCTCTGAGGTAAGTGGCTGTAAAATTCTCCCACCATGCTGCTGCGGGTCCTTCAAGCTTATGTGCGGAAAATTTAACCCTTTCTCCATTTGTACATCCTGCGGTGGTCAACTCCCTCCCTATCTTACGGAGCCAATCATCTGCTACAATCGGCTCGGTGCTACTGGAAAACACCGGCGGATTCAGCCTTAAGAAACGGGTCAAATGGTCAACAGTGGTGGTGGCGGCGGATTGTTGTTGTTGTTGTTGCCTTGGTTCTGTACCAATGTTTGAATCAAGGCATTCTGCTGCTGAATCAACTGAGTGATCTCTGGAGGGAAAACAAATCCGGGGTCGCGTCTCGGAGGCATCAGAGGGTTTAAGAAAAGGCGAGAGTTAAGAATAGAATGGGGTCTAGAGAGAAAAATACTACCCATATGCACATGAGACAAATCACACAATATCACTCCAATCAATTCAAACAAGGGCATACAACGGTCTATCTATCATTACAAAGTGCTGAAACTAAATCTAAATAAAAATGGGGAAAATCTACTACTGTTATGGTGGTCAAATAGAAAAAACTGCTCCGATGAAGACTCCATGATATCTGCTCCAGCTTCATCTTCGTAATCATCATCACTAGGATCGGAATTGGTGTCGTCGATGACGATGTAGTTCTCCGGACAGGTGCTATCTTCATCTTCTCCTCCGGGTGTTGAATTTCCCATGAGTTCTTCAATCTTCTCCTTAAGATCGCCGTTTTGTCCCACTAGAGCTACAATCTCCTCCATTTAGTCCTTGCGAGTGGCCTTCAGTTCTCCTTCTAGTTTGATAATCTTGGCTTTTGCTGCCTTCAACTCCATCATGTCTGCAAGACATCCGGTTCTCTGGCGTCGAATGTCTTGATTTAACTCCTGTATGAAATCTGCATTGGATCGATCATTCTTAGTGCCAACTTTATCCCATTGTTCATCTCGGCGCCCTCAAATCTGGTAGATAGTATCCTTGAGGTCTTCTTTGTAAACTTCTCCAATGCGCCCCATGGTTATGTGAGCTGCCATGCTCTTTCCAGACTCGTGTTGGTGCATTGAAAACACACTCTATGGGCTCCGTGATTGGCATAAGCGTCCTTAGGAACTTGAGCTTGAATCTTCCAGTAGCTCTTCTTCAGATAAAGTGGAATTGTAGGTCCCGGTGAAGCTTGGTAATCCGATGTTAAGGTACTTAGTGACTTCCTTCAGGTGTCGTCCGAAGGGTGTATCTTCATCCGGCTGGGTGAACTTGATCCTCGCTTCTGTCATCCTAAAAGAGTAGAAAAGATG
Organism: Aegilops bicornis; assembly: GCA_021605145.1. Lineage (NCBI taxonomy): Eukaryota > Viridiplantae > Streptophyta > Magnoliopsida > Poales > Poaceae > Aegilops > Aegilops bicornis. Next base: position 752,874,067 of record CM038670.1, on the reverse strand, counting down.
AGAAGTTAGAAATGAGAAGACAGAGTAGTGATCTAGGGTTTTAGCTTAGTGGTCGTGTCCTACAGTCAGCGTGTGCTCTGATACCATCTTTGTAGCGACCAGACCTCAAACAGTTTGATCTCTGTTCTCAGTGTCATCCCTGGATCAGTAATGCTGACACCACACAGTACTCGGAGGATTTATAACAAAGTAGCAATCACACACTTATTACAATCGAATGTCTCAAGAGAGAACTTAATAAAAATAAATATGGCTTAAGGCCATCTAATACGATAACAGCGGAAGGCTTGGAAGAATAAGCGAGTCCATCAACTCCAACGGCATCATCGAGTATAGAACCACGACCTATGCACCTTACTTCGTAAATGCGAAAAGTCTGCAACATGAAACGTTGCAGCCCGAAACGGGTCAATTGACACATGGAATATCTTTGGCAATGTAACACATAGAGAATAATGGAATAATAAGCCTATACTACATGCATATATGGCTGGTGGAAAGCTCTATGGTTATAGTTTTGCATAAAGCCAATTTTTCCCTCCGCAAAGGAATAAATTTATTTAACTATCATGGTGGTTGTGAAACATTGAGAATGGTTGACAGCATTCTCAATCCCAATTAAAAGTACTCATTACCAAACCCAACAATATTAATTAGAAGTAACATGATGAGATTCACATGATATCTAAGTACTAGATATTCAAGATGTCCATAACCGGGGACACGGCTAACCATGATTAGTTTATACACTCTGCAGAGGTTTGTGCACTTTTCCCCACAAGACTCGATCGCCTCCGTTGGATTTGTCGCACTACATGATGTTTGAGAAACGGATGACCGAGACATAGTCTTTCAGAAGCACTAGCACCTTACTTGTGGGTAGACCGGTACATCTACTTTCCCCTACATCTGCTAGTCTACCCGTAAGAGTTCATGAAACTTAATCAACTATGCGAGCCCATAATGGCTTGTGGCTGCACACGGAAGTTTCTAGTTTGAATAATCTCATGATCCCTTTGAGCACAGGTGGCGGTCCGAAGAAATACAGGCAAGTCTCGATAGAAACCAGGTGCCTCAATCCACCCAGATGTGTGTTTAAGTTGCCACCTTAAATAAACCATTAAATAACAATCTCACATCTGTCATGGATACACTCACCCAATCCACGTCTACTAGCATAGCATGGCATAATAAGCAACGTAGAAGTAACTCCCAAGGGTTTGATAATAAAACAGGTAATAGGTACTACCTCATCTACTTCCCATCCCACAATTTAATTAGATCCTAATCATGCAACGTTTGAGGATAGATCTAATGCATAAAACTGGGTAGTAGAAAAGGTATGATCAAAGTGTTACTTGCCTTGCTGATGATCCGCGAAAACTAGAGACTCGAAGTAACAGGCGGCGCACTCCGGGTATTCTATCGCAGACAAAAAAACAGGCATACAATAAGTACTCATCTAATGCACATGTAAAACTCAATAGATCTAACCAGATATTTCAACTTAAGAACTCCGGTTTGCAAAAAGAATCAAATCAAACGAAGCAACGAAAGTCAAACGGCGGAACAAAACAGCTTTGTTTTACTAATCTGGATCTAGGTCAAATTTTACAGAAACAAAAACTTGTTTAAGTTGGTTATCCGGAAAGAGAGTTTCAGGACAAAACTCTAGGTGCTTGAATCGCCTGATTCCGATAAACGAGCAAAAAGTTATACTAAAACGAAAATCGGATCTGGAATCGCGATCAGAAAAATCGCGGATTAAATCCGAGAAAAAGAAAAACGACGAACGGGTTAACGAACGGACGTTCGTTAACTAAACTAATCTGACGAACGCGTCCGTTTAAACGAACTAACGGATGAATGTCCGCTAATTAGCCTAAACCGAAAAAAACCGAATCTAATAAAAAACGAAACTGAAAAAACCGAAAAAAACCCGAAAAAAACCGAAATAAAAACCGCTAGGTTTTTTTAAAAAAAACCGGCGGCACGCGGATCGAGGCGGCGGCGAACCTCGGCGGCGGCGGCAGCGAAGTCCGGTGGGTCGGCGGGCGGCGGCGGGTCTCGCGGGCGAAAACCGGCGGCGTGGCGGCGGCGCGACCTAGGGTTAGGGTTTGGGGCGTGGCCGGGCGGCGGCGGCTGGGCTGGCGGCGGGGCGTCTGGGGGCGGCTGGGCCTCGGGCGGGGCTATTTAAAGCGCCGAGCGGAGTCCCGCCGCACCTAAGGCGGTTCGTTTTTTAATAATTCTGTGAAAAAACTAAAAAGAAATACTAAACTTACTCCAAAAATCCCGAAATAAATTTTCCCCGGCTTCTAAAATCAAGTCGGATTTAATGAACATTTATTTGGGGCCTAAATGCAATTTTGAAAAACGCGCATTTTTCCTAAATTCAAAATAAAAAGGCGAAAACTCTAAAATAGAAATCTTATTTGATTTTTTTATTAAGTCTTAATTATTTCTTTATTTTGTGAAAGTCATTTTATTCCCTCTCTCATATTTTGGTAGTAGAAATAATTGAAGATAAAATAATTAAAATCAAATGATCCTATTTTCAAAGTTTGAGAAAACTCAAATATGAAAATAACGAAAATCCCCAACTCTCTCCGTGGGTCCTTGAGTTGTGTAGAATTTCTAGGATCGAGCAAAATGCAACAAAAAAAATATGATATGCAATGATGCTCTATGTATAACATTCCAAATTGAAAATTTGGGATGTTACATCCATATCTCATAGGATGTTTATTTTCCCTAGTTTGATCATGTGCGGGATCTAAGCCTCCATGTCATTTAACATGACTGGGTAGAGACAGCGGATCAGATCAATTGCCCAACCCCCTGCCTAAAGATCCTGCAGATGCTCTCCTAACAGAGATGCTGGTTCTGGCGCCTTATGAGGTGCCGGTGAAGAAGGCCAAAAAGAAGGCCACAGGGACCCGAAAGGGTCTCCGGCGCAAGGTTATATCGGACTCATCGTCCAAAAACTCCGAGGCACACTCCTCCCACGAAAACGATGAGGAGGAAGAGGAAAGTTCCCCCCCCCCCAGCCGGGGAGACAAGAAAAGGAAGGCCGCCCCAACCGGGGAGGCCGAAGGGTCCAAGAAGGGAAGGACCCTCCTTCAGGACTGCTCCACGACGGCCGCCTACAGCGACGACGAGTGGTTGCCCAGTGAGAAGCCCCTGGCGAAGTCGTAAGTATCCGGATACCATAGTTATTCATGGTATGTTTTATTGCACTGCTTCTTATCACGCCGAACATGATTATGGAGTCCGTCCCGAGCCCATATCAATGTATCTTCGTCGGATGGTTCTTTGGACCCGTCGGATATGAATAGCGATTCACTTCTGACCGCCTCCACCCCTCGCCATACGGACAACATCAAGGTGTTGTCTCAAAGGGCACCGAGCCGAGGGGAGGTAGTCCTGGAGGCGCCTCAAGGCGATGTTCCGGACCCTGGGCGCAAGGGGAGCAAGACTCCCAAAGGGCTCGAATTCGCCCCGAACACTGCGCCGGAACCTCCAGTGCTTCCGGACTCTGTCAGGCGACCCCCCGCGAAGAGGGGCAAGCCGCCTGTGCTGGTGGCCTCTGTCCATCCAGAGGCACCGGACAACTTGCTGGAAGTGCTTCGCGGCGCTTCCATCGATGAAGAACACCACACTATCATGAGTGCGGTGGTCAAGAAGGTTCAGTCCGCCAAGAGCGGACTGACTTAAGCTTGTGCCAGCCTCCTAACAGGCTTTGAGGTAATTAACCAGATTATAAGAGAATGTTACCGCATAGACACTAGCCCCTGATGCTCTGTTTGGCGTTCGTGAAGAAAGGCCGAATAGAGGATCAAACAATGACCGCAGGAGTCTAATCAGAATATGTCTATGTGCATATGCAGGCTTCACTACTGGCCGCTGCCGCACGCACTATGGAGGTCGCTGCGTTGAAGCAGGACCTTGAGCAGTCCAAGGAAGAGCTCGGCCTTACGAAGAGGCAGCTTGACGAGAACAGAGGTAAGCGATACCTCGTCTGTATATTTTAAAAATGAATTTGATTGTAAAATAATAGGATCATCATGAATTTGCCAGGGGCCACGACCGAAGTGGCGACCATGAAGAAGGCGCTATCCGAGGCCGAAGACAAAGCGGCCGAGGAGCGCATTGAGCGAGAAAAGCAAGAAGCCCGGGTGGGCAAGGTGCAGCAAGAGCTCTAGGCTCTCGTAAAAAACACGAGTCCTTGGAGCTTGACTCTAAGATGCGAGAGTCCGAGCTTGCGAAGGACCTCGAAAGCGCACAAAACGCCAAGGCCGAAGCCCAGAAGGCCCTCGAGGAAATTGAGGCGGTTAAGAAGATAGAAGCGCGTAAGGCATTCATTATGCAAAGCAAGTATGTGAAGGAGAGTTTCCTTTTACTTACCTGAGTTCGGAGCTCTCCACGAGCGTTCGCGGATCTTCCCCGCAGTGTGTTGGATGCCGCGGAGTTCTACCGGGCTGAAGACGGGAGCTCATGGAGAAGTTGTTTTGGTCTCAGTATATCGGGACCGAACACCCTATGACCTTGAGCGACCAGCTGAAGCAACTGGTCGAGCTCCACAAGGCGGCCGAACAGGCCATGAAGGGTCTCATAGTCCAGATGTGGCCTGGCGATCCCCTGCCTGATAGCTACTTCGGCGTGGTGAGGCGGCTTGTGAATGCATGCCCATGACTTGACGTCATAAAGCGGTCTGTCTGCATCGAGGGAGCGTGCAGGGCTTTTTCCCGAGCAAAGGTCCACTGGGCGAAGCTGGACGCCGAGAAGCTGGTGAAGGAGGGGCCGCCGGAAGGCAACGAGCATCGCCACCCCGAAATGTATTACAACAGTGTCCTGAAGGGTTCTCGCCTTGTGGAGGAGGAATGTACTAATGATGTAATATTCGAATGAATGTACTCATGCGATCCTATAATATGAAACGAGTTCATTTGCGCTATGCAACGCTTTTGAATTTAAAATAATACCTTCTGTGCGGTCGTTTATAAAATCTGAGAGTTGGTCAGTCGTCGGGTTCTGCCCCCACGCAACTAGTACTGGGGTGTTCGGGATAAACCTGAGCACTCTTTATCCCAATTTTGGGTCCTTCGAGGGAGGTGTTGACAACGAACTGTGCAATCGGACTATAAGGCTTTATCACTCTCACTTAGCCATAGAAGTCTACAATTTTAAAATTTGGCAAAGCCCCTAGTATTCGGAAGGCCGAATTTGGGGCGCTATATATGCCTAAGTCGGGCAAGGCCGACTCCTCGCCTGAAGCGGGAAAAGTCTTTAAGGTCTTGAGACCTCTCGAACAGCGACCAGCTCTCGCCTTATCATGATAGCCAGTTTTCAGCTTTCTCTACTGAGGTGCTCGTCCGGAAGAACCGGGACACAATCGCAATAGTTCTCCCAGCGCTACCTTAGCCGATATTGCGGAACGTAAGGTACCAAAACATGGGAGCCGGGAAAAACCCAACTATTGACCCAAGACATGATTTAGAGCTGATGCATATAATGCTATAAGTTCGGGGTGCCGCACTGTCGAAAGTGTGCAGACTTCTCATGCCGTATTATGGGGTATACTGAAGCCCCTGGCGTACTGATCGTACTAGAATGTACGTGTGCAAGTTGTCGTAAATAAACAGACAATAAAAAGGAAGGGTAATGCGATAATAGACTAATGCTATGCATTGTTATTTAAATAATACGTCGAAGCACACTGATACAAGTAGTGCAATAAGAAAAAAAAATAGGACTATTTGACATGTCCTATCCAAGGGCAAGCAGCGTATGGGTATTAAAAACGGGCAATTAGATTGTTATTAGAGACCACCTGGGGATTCCCTTGTACGTCTTAGCTTCTTGCCTCCTTGGTTGTTCCTTCCTGCAATGTGTCCAGCAATCATACTGCCGGAAAGGGCTTCCAGAGAGTAAGGTCCTGAAAGAGAGAAAATGATAAAGGTATACAGCCCCTGGGGCGGTTGAGCCGCACTGTGGGATGTGCCCTGGTCTTGCCCCCGCCTATGCCCATGGTACTTTCAGTGCGTAATTATGTACGCGCGGCACAGATTTCATTGCTTGACTGGGACTAGGATGGGGGCCGAATTGCTAGGCAAGTTCTGAATGTGCCAGGCGATCCTGTTGTAGGTTACTCCGGACTCACTTGACGGTATCCGGGGGCTTTACCGCCAAATTGGTGGTTTGCCTTAAAAGGCTGCATTGTGCCTCAGCTGCGAGGGCCGCAATGTGTTCCTCCATGCGGAGTGAGCGTTCTATGTTTCCATTGACTGTTATAACCCCACGAGGTCCTGGCATTTTGAGCTTGAGGTATGCATAATGCGGTACCGCATTGAATCTGGCAAATGCGGTTCGCCCGAGCAGTGCGTGATAGCCACTACGGAACGAGATGATATCGAAGATTAAATCCTCGCTTCGGAAGTTGTCCGGAGATCCGAAGACCACTTCCAGTGTGATTGAGCCTGTGAAATGGGCCTCTACACCTGGGATGACACCTTTAAAGGTGATTTTAGTGGGTTTGATCCTCGAGGGGTCTATACCCATTTTGCGCACTATATCCTCATAGAGCAGGTTCAGGCTGTTGCCGCCGTCCATAAGGACTCGGGTGAGGTGAAATCCATCGATGATGGGGTCAAGGACCAATGCGGCAGATCCGCCAAGTCGGATACTAGTGGGGTGGTCCTTGCGATCGAAGGTGATCGGACAAAAGGACCATGGGTTGAACTTTGGGGCGACTGGCTCCATCGCATATACGTCCCTTAGTGCAAGCTTCCGTTCCCTTTTGGGAATGTGGGTTGAGTATATCATGTTCACCATTTTCACTTGTGGGGGTAAGCTCTTCTGTCCTCCCGTGTTCGGCGGCCGGGGCTCCTCCTCGTCGTCGCTATGCAGCCCCTTGTCCTTGTTTTCGGCATTCAATTTGCTGGCCTGCTTGAACACCTAGCATTCTCTGTTGGTGTGATTGGCTGGCTTGTCGGGGGTGCCGTGAATTTGACACGAGCGATCGAGTATGTGGTCCAAACTGGACGAGCCAGGAGTACTTCTTTTGAATGGCTTTTCTCGCTGACCGGATTTAGAGCCACTGAATCCGGCATTGACTGCCGTATCTTCGGCGGTATCGCCGTTGTTGTGGCGCTTGTGTCTGTTACGACGTGGTCTGCCGTTAGTATCTATGGTATCTGAAGTGCCAGGATTCCTTGATGTGTTGTTGCTACGAGCCAACCAGCTATCCTCGCCCGCGCAAAAGCCGGTCATGAGTGTCGTGAGGGCTGCAATAGACGTCGGCTTCTCCTGGCCGAGGTGCCCGGCAAGCCACTCGTCACAGATGTTATGCTTAAATGCCGCTAAGGCCTCGGCATCCGGACAGTCGACAATTTGGTTCTTTTTAGTTAGGAACCAAGTCCAGAATTGCCTGGCCGATTCCCCTGGCTGCTGAGTTATATGGCTCAAGTCATCAGCATCCAGTAGTTGCACATAAGGGCCCTGGAAGTTGTCAAGGAATGCATCTTCCAAATCCTCCCAACTGCCAATTGAGTCTGCTGGCAAGCTATTCAGCCAATGCCGAGCTGGTCCTTTGAGTTTTAGTGGGAGGTACTTGATGGCGTGTAGATCATCACCGCGAGCCATGTGGATGTGGAGGAGGAAATCCTCGATCCATACCGCGGGATCTGTTGTACCATCATATGATTCAATATTTACGTGTTTAAAACCCTTTGGGAATTTGTGATCCATTACTTCATCGGTGAAGCATAGGGGGTGTGCGGCGCCTCTGTGCCGGGCTATATCACGACGCAGTTCATATGAGTCTTGTCTGCTGTATTCGGCCTGGCCGCATTTGCTTTTAGTGTATCCGGCGTGACGGTCATTGTCTCACGTTGGTGCGCGCCCCCGTGATCCGTAGATCGGTCTTGCATGTTTTGCCTTGTTTTCCAATACGTCTCGCAGGTCCCGCGTGTTGCCCCGGGCCTTGGTATTTTTGTTCGAGTGGCAGCGGGGTGCAGGCTGGACTTCAGACTGAAATGCCTCCCTGTCTCGGCCACGAGGTGGCCGATCAGCCGCATCATACGCTGGTGATGTAGGTTTCAATGCTTCCTCCTCGACTTGAGGTAGCAACCTGCATTTTGGATAACTCTTGTTTGGGCGCTCGAGTTCGTATTCCTCGACTGCCAGGACTTCGGTCCATCTATCCGCTAGCAGATCTTGATCAGCTCGAAGCTATTGTTGCTTTTTCTTTAAGCTATTTGCTGTGGCTATAAGCCGGCGCTTGAAGCGCTGCTGCTCGATGGGATCCTCAGGCACGATAAATTCTTCGTCGCCAAGGCTCACCTCGTCTTCGGAGAGAGGCATGTAATTGTCATCCTCTGTTTCTCCGTCTGCTGCCTGTTCTGGAGGGCTAGCTTGTTCATCCTCCCACTCTAAATCTGGCTGCAGGGGATTGTCGTTGTCTTCGGCACTATCCGGAGTGTTATTGTTTCTTGTGCCAGCATCACTACTTTTGCTATGGCGAGACTTAGAGCAGCGCCGCTGACGTCAGTGCTTGGGTTGCTTCTTGGAGGGGTCATCCTCCGCTGTCTTATCGCCATCACCTTCTTTGGGGGTATCCACCATGTATATATCATATGATGAGGTGGCAGTCCAGCGCCCTGTGGGCGGTGGTTCTTGTTCGTCTCCTGCATCATCGTCCATACCGTCGATGTCTTCGGAGCCGAAGTCGAGCATGTTGGTTAAATCGTCGACAATGGCTACTAAGTGGGTGGTGGGTGGGGCGCGAATTTCTTCGTCGTCCGCATCCCATTCTAGCCGGACGTAGTTCGACCAAGGGTCTCCCGACAGGGAGAGAGACTTCCACGAGTTTAGTACGTCGCCGAAAGGCGAGTGCTGAAAGATATCCGCGGAGGTAAACTCCATGATCGGCGCCCAATTGGATTTGACGGGCACGGACACAGGCGGCTTGGAGTCCGTGGCCGGGGACGAATCCAACGGTTCGGCAACACGGGTCTCGTAGGAGGTGAAGTTAGTATTCGGTGCTATCGCCACTGAGTGTGCGGCCTCTGGGGTGGGGTCCATCCATCCGTCCACAGATGGCGCGATTTGTTTTGGATTGAAGGCCGGAGTAGTTACAGGTGTGATCTCCCGAACACAGTTCGACAGCAGAGCTAAATCACGCTCGTCGTGATCATGCGGCGCACCTGGCATGGGCTCGAATCCGTCAAAGATCAAGTCTCCACGGATGTCGGCAGTATAGTTCAAGTTTCCAAACCTGACCTGATGGCCAGGGGCGTAGCTTTCGATCTGCTCCAGATGGCCAAGCGAGTTAGCCCGCAGTACGAAGCCGCCGAATACGAAGGTCAGTCCGGGGAGGAAAACCTCACCCGGGATTGCATCGTTGCCGATGATCGAAGGAGCCATCAAGCCTTTATCGTGACGGCACAATGGAACTCTCAATGAAAGAACCAATGTCGGTGTCAAAACCGGCGGATCTCGGGTAGGGGTCCCGAACTGCATCTAAGGCGGATGGTAACAGGGAGGCGGGGGACACGATGTTTACCTGTGTTCAGGGCCCTATCGATGGAGGTAATAACCTACTTCCTGCTTGATTGATCTTGATGATATGAGTATTACAAGAGTTGATCTACCACGAGATCGTCGAGGCTAAAACCCTAGAAGCTAGCCTATGGTATGATTGTTGTTGTCCTATGGACTAAACCCTCCGGTTTATATAGACACCGGAGGGGGCTAGGGTTACACAGAGTCGGCTACAAGGGAGGATATATACATATCCGTATCACCAAGCTTGCCTTCCACGCCAAGGAGAGTCCCATCCGGACACGGGACGAAGTCTTCAATCTTGTATCTTCATAGTCCAACAGTCCGGCAAAAGTATATAGTCCGGTCGTCCGAGGACCCCCTAATCCAGGACTCCCTCAGTCTTCTTATCCTTGGATCTCTTAAAGGGCCCGACCATATCCATCCCCCAAGTTGCAAACGGCCAAGTGATTGGAATCATTCTCAATTCTTGAGCCGGTACATGAGCGCGTCGTGAGAATTTTTGGCAGCCATCACACCTTTTGACCAAGTCGTCAGCATCGGCATGAGCCGTCAGCCAATAAAAATCGTGACGAAAAGCCTTGGACACCAGAGACTTTGAACCGGCATGGTGACCACAATCTCCTTCGTGGATCTCACGCAAAATCTCACGACCTTCTTTAGGAAACACTGTAACGCCCCGAGAACGATGCTCGAGAAGACTTTCATATATTCCGGGTTTCGCCGTATGTTTCATTTGTGCCTGCCCTTTTATTTTTGCATTGCATCATGTCATCATGCCATCATCTCATAAATCTTTTGCAACTCAACTAAATAAATGGCATGGATCTTTGATCCATTTAAATCGAGGAATTCACTGGTGATTCTCTTTAAAACATATCCTCTCGATATTTAGAGAGCTATAGTAAATATTCAATTATTTGGATTTACCGCAAACACACTTACAAAATATCCTAATGCCTTTGTTGTCTTAATTCTTGATCTCCAACTTTTGCCATTTATTCTTTCATCATCTTAGGAGCTCCACCAAAAAATCCCAACATTTTGGAAACCTCTAATTCCTAGTCCTTGCTCAAACCTTTTGAATTAAATTCAAATGACTTTGAAATTAATTCCTGCAATCTTGCCACTCCTATTTTTCATGGACCGTGCACATTTTTACGAGTCCGTGAAAATTATCCCCGTGCCCAACTCTTTATCTAACCTTTCTTTTCTTCCGTTTTTCTTTCTCTTTATTTTCTGTTTTGAAAAGAGAATTAGAGAAAGAGATTGAGAGAAGGAGCCCAGCAGCCTGGGCCTCCCAACCTTCCGCGCCGGCCCAAGGCCAAGGCCCGGCCGCCCCCACCAATCCCTCCTAACCCTAGCCCGAACCCCCCTGCCCGATCCCCCACTCTCCCTCGTCTCCTCCCTCGCGCCGTCACCACGCCACGAGAGGCGCCTCGCCCGATCCCTTACGCCTCCTCCTCGCTCGCCTCCACCGCCATAGCCGCGTCAAGCCGCCGTCCTCTCCTCGCCGGTGCGCCCTCCTCCATTCCGGCGCCGGGAATGGAACCCCGCGCCCGGATCTCGCCTCCACCACCATGCGCCGCGCGCCCAACCTCCTCCCTCACCTGCGGCCTCCTCCTCGCTGCATCCTGCCATTCTCCGTCGTCGCCGGACCTGCGCCATCCTCTGCTTCCTCTACGGCGACCAGGGGCCCCATCGCGTCGCGCCCAGTCGCCACCAGCTACTCCGTGAGCCCTGCCGCTCACCACCACCATCGTCTCCTTGCTGCCGCCGCCCCGAGGCCCCTTGTGATGTTTTGTGTTGGACCGTCAAGATCTGCAAGATCGACTACATGGACGCCAAGACCATACCAGGACCGCCAAGCATCTTCTCTGTGATTTTTCCCAAGTACCACAACGACGCGTCAAGTACCCCTACGCACAAAGACGCCAAGTCCGTTTCGGGATTCATCAAGTACCGCTACCGATGGCTCGAACGTCTACCACTGCCAAGTTCAACTACGGTTGCCGTGTACGACTACCGTCGACCCTCGAAGACTCCGTGGACGTCAAGTTCCTCGCCGTGACCTCGTACATCTACGGAATGTGTACGACTACGAAACGTGAACCACTACCGTCGCAAGAACGACTACTTCCCCTCCGAACCGATTCGCTTCGAAAATGCACGCTTCGAAGGTATAACCCCGAGACGACCTTCCGAGAACGAATGTGGGTTGTATGAGATGCACCGTTTTCACCGTGTCTGAATTGTCACTCGTTTCCATGCCCCTAACCCGTGGGAACCCGGTAGTCGGGAGCACCCCACCATATCTAGCATGTTCTGCACATCCGCACGCTTCCGTTTGCACCGTTATCTCCATGAGCTACCGGAACCGATATGTTGTCGTGGCATCATTTTCGGATTCGTCGCCGTGGCACCCTTTTCCTTCTGCCATAGCGACAAATGCCTCGTATCATGCTCATGTCAACATTTTCATAAAATTTCTTAAAACTTGCATATGTCATCCGCATCATGATAACAACAATTAAAATGTTTAAAATTGTTGTTGCATTAAATTGCTAAATGCATGTGGGGATTTTCCGGAATTGGTGTTTGTTATTTCCGGCCTCATTTAAAACTTGCCTAGATAAGTAGTTTCATTATACTTCACCTCTTGCCATGTTTAATAACATTTAATGTTGTTGGGTACATAACCGAGAGAGAACTAAATAATTGATGTGGTGTTTCGTCAATATGCAACTCGTTGCATATTGGGCTCCATTTAACTTGTAGTTTTGTTTGTGCATATTGCCATGTCATGCTATTTAAACCGGACATCCATCATACTTGGTTGTGCATCATGCCATGTGTATTGATGGTTGTTTACTATGTTGCTTGCTTCTTTCCAGGTTGCTTCGGTTTCGTCCCGGAGTTGTGAGAATTCGTTCGACTACGTCCGTTTGTCTTCTTCATGGACTCGTTCTTCTTCCTTGTGGGATTTCAGGCAAGATGACCATACCCTCGAAATCACTTCTATCTTTGCTTGCTAGTTGCTCGCTCTTTTGCTATGCCTATGCACGATGCCTACCACTTGCTATATCATGCCTCCTATGTTGCCATTCAAGCCTCTAACCCACCTTTCCTAGCAAACCGTTGTTTGGCTATGTTGCCGCTTTGCTCAGCCCCTCTTATAGCGTTGCTAGTTGCAGGTGAAGTTGAAGATTGCTCCATGTTGGAACATGTTTATGTTGGGATATCACAATATATCTTATTTAATTAATGCATCTATATACTTGGTAAAGGGTGGAAGGCTCGGCCTTATGCCTGGTGTTTTGTTCCACTCTTGCCGCCCTAGTTTCCGTCATATCGGTATTATGTTCCCGGATTTTGCGTCCCTAACGCGGTTGGGTGATTTATGGGACCCCTTGACAGTTTGCTTTGAATAAGACTCCTCCAGCAAGGCCCAACCTTGGTTTTACCATTTGACTACCTACCACATATACCCCTTTCCTTGGGTTCTGCAGACTCAAGGGTCATCTTTATTTTAGCCCCCGGGCGGTGCTCCTCAGTGTTGGTCCGGACCGAGCAACCTTGGGCCACCACGGGAAACTTCGAGGCTTGGTTTTACTCGTAGCTTGACTTATCCGGTGTGCCCGAGCGAAGTGCGTCGACTCCTATCGGGATTTGTCGGCACATCGGGCGGCTTTGCTGGTCTTGTTTTATTGCTGTCGAAATGTCTTGTAGCCGGGATTCCGAGACTGATCGGGTCTTCCCAGGGAAAAGGAATATCCTTCGTTGATCGCGAGAGCTTATCATGGGCTAGGTTGGGACACCCATGCAGGGTATTATCTTTCGAAAGCCGTGCCCGCGGTTATGAGGCAGATGGGAATTTGTTAATGTCCGGTTGAAGAAAACCCGAAGTTGATCTTAATTAAAATACACCAACCGCGTGTGTGACCGTGATGGTCTCTTCTCGGTGGAGTCCGGGAAGTGAACACGGTGTTGGAGTTATGTTTGACGTAGGTTGTTCTAGGATCACTTCTTGATCATAGTTGTTCGACCGTGCTTTTGCCTTCTCTTCTCGCTCTCATTTGCGTATGTTAGACACTAGATATGCTAGTCGCTTGCTGCAGCTCCACCTCACTACCTTCTCCTACCCATAAGCTTAAATAGTCTTGATCTCGCGGGTCTGAGATTGCTGAGTCACCGTGACTCACAGATACTTCCAAAACCAGTTTGCAGGTGCCGATGAAACCGTGCAGGTGACGCACCCGAGCTCAAGTAGTAGCTCGATGAAGATCCTGTTCATTGTGTTGTTCCATTTCAGTTGATTAGTAGTGGAGCCCAGTTGGGACGATCGGGGATCTGTGTAGCATTTGGGGTAGTCTTCTTTTATTTTGGTTCCGTAGTCGGACCTTGATTGTATCTGTATGATGTAATGCTTTACTCATGTATTGTGTGAAGTGGCGATTGTAAGCCAACTATGTATCTCTTTCCCTTATGTATTACATGGGTTGTGTGAAGATTACCTCACTTGCGACATTGCTTTCGATGCGGTTATGCCTCTAAGTCGTGCTTCGACACGTGGGAGATATAGCCGCATCGAGGCGATCTAAGTTGGTAATCGAGCCATCCCCGACTTAGGAGCCCCCTGCTTGATTGTTTGCTGGCGTTGTTGAGTCTAGAAAAAAATGTTTTGAGTCTTAGGATTATATATATCGGAGAGTAGGATTCTTTTTACTCCTCAGTCCCTTCGTCGCTCTGGTGAGGTCTCCTGACGTAGAAGTTTTGACTCTTCTCTCCTCAAATTTCACTAAATTTTTTTTAGGATCACGCGGGTATCTTGGAATCGTTCCGATGGTTTTGTGATGAGAACATTGTTCTTGGTGCCTCCTGACATTTAGGGGTTGTGGCAGTGTCCCGGGGAGTTGAGCTCCGAGGTGTTGTCGTCACAATTTTATCGTTGCGGTTCTGGAATACTGAGCTTTGCCGACATCGAAAATCTCTTTTATGCAGTTGTTGGTGAGATAACCTCGATAACTTGATCTTGGGGCGAGCTTCGAGAGTATTACCAAAGCTCGTATAACGTATGCTTTTGAAGGTTGAGGTACCACGACTTCGGAGTTTTCTTGGTTATGTGTTGAAGGATGGATACAATTTGGATCTAGGTATTGTTAGTTTGGGTGATATATTTTGTGTCCCTGTATCCCCAACACAGATTGCATAACCAGAAAGTTTCGGGAGTTTATAGGTGGGAATTCAAGTATCTCGTAGGATATCTTTCCAACAGGCACATGATACGATATGGGATCTATCGTATGTTTGTTTCCGGCTTATTCCGCAAGCCAAATCCTTTGTTTTTGTTTTGAGTTGTGGTATTCGAGTTGCTTCGAAGTCAAGTGTTGATTCCATACCTTATTCTAAACGGTGTTCTCATATTTCTATGTGGATGCTAATCCTTCTTGTTCATCAAGTTCGTCTTTTCAATACTTTCCAACCGTGTGCTTCTCTCCAAGTAAATCCGATCATTGCAACATTCGCAAGATCAATTCTAAGTTTTTTTTCTCAACGGTGTTCGTTTCATCCGACCCAAGTTGCCTTTGTTTTCCCGCCCTCCCACCCTTTTTCTTCAAGGACTCAGATGTCTTAACCAAGTATCCATTTTATTCATGTGAAGTCCCTTCATTCTTTTCAATCAATGTTCTTACCCGGTGGTTCTCATGAAGATGTTCTTCAAGTTTATCATTCTTCATTCTTTTTCTTCTCGGTGGACTAAATTCAAGCCTTCAATGTTGGTCACATTCCTTTCCTTGTTTCAAATGTTTTTCTCATGCGGTGTATCTCTTAATCTTTCACCTCTCGCTTTCCATTTGTTCCGGTGTGCTGAAGATATCTCAGAAGATTTGTGTCTCCATTATCAATCCATTCAAGCTATTTCGAGGTTGTTATCTCTTTCAAGCCATTTAATTCAACCGATGCAATCTCTCTTCCAAGCGACCTTTTTAACGGTGTATCTTTTGAGTGGGCCCTAACCCACAGGTCTTTTTCCAGGATCTTACCTGACTCTTTTAATTTTCTTGGAGCTATTCCCAAATTCTTTTCGATGTTTGACGTAAGAATGAATTGTCATCAGTCATATGTCTTTCTCCAAGATCTTTCACATTCTTTTCATCGTTGGTTCAATCTTTCTATTCTTCATTATTCTGGAGTGTCTCAACAATTCATGGTGGTGTTTCTCATCGTCATTCTAGGATTTGAAGACCGAAGAAGAGTTTCTCTTAAATCTTGGTCCATTCTATTGAAGATTCATAGTTCAAGCTTGACGCCATCCTCTCATAATTGTTTTCGATTGTGAGAATTCTTTTCAACCATCCGGAGCAATTCAGGAATCTTTTCAGTTTGATTCTCCAGAGCCATCATCTCCGAATTATTCATTCCAGCTTTCAGCTCTCGTTCTCCAAATCTTACCGGTGCATCATTCAAGTATTCTCTAATCAGTTCATGATCTCTTCATTCTCTTGTATCTAAATTCTCTCAAGCATCTTCATTCGTTTTCCAATTCTTCCCGGTGAATTGTGCCTTTGCTACGTTCAATGTCAATTCTTACGGTGGTTCGTTCAAGAGTTCTCTTCCTTCGTTATCATATAGATTCATTCGTTCTTTCCAATCCTACCGGTGGTTCGTTGAAGACCTTCCCAAGTTTGCGCCATATCTATCTTAATCCTCTCCACGAGAATAAGTAGTATGCCAAATCCATTGCTTGCCATCAATTTAATTGGTAAAGGATCAGCATAATGTAATTCTTATTCTTGTTTCATCGAGTAAATTCAATTCCTATTCCGGAGGATCATCAAAATTCTTGGTTTCATTTGTTCATCTTTCTTTCCGGAGTTCCAAGTTTTCTCGGTTATATCATTTCAAAGCTTCATCTTGTCCTTTGCAAGGCTTCACCTTGTGTTGTCAACTTCTCTTTCTTTCTATCATCCTTTTATTTACGGAGTTCTTCATGAAGGCTCTATACATGGTGGTTCGTCAAGGATTCCTTTCATTCTTCAATTGTTCTTCAAGATTTCTCTCGAAGTTAAGATTCGCCAAGCTATACTCTAAAATAAACATGGTGCTCAACACATGTTTTGTTTTGAGGAGCTCAAGTATTCTTCATCTTGCATTCCAAAGTGCAATTCTCTCTATCTTATCTTTTGAGGTGGTGTTATGTCATTTTGGCAGTTTCATTCATGTTTCATGATGCACTTGTTGTCAAGAATGAGATATTTAAATCCATCAATCTCTTCATTGGAGTTATCTTGGGTTATATTTCACCTAAAGCTTTCCCTAAGGATTGTTGCTATTTATGGTGCTTATAAATGACCCAAGTTCTTCATTTGTCCTCTCGGTGAAATAATTTTCTCGTCTCCTTGTTGATATCAATCCAATCGTTTGTTTCCGTTGGTGGCAGAAGCTCACCTCATAATGTTGAGATGTTTCCATAAGTCCACTACAAGGTTATTCTTTTCGTTGTTGGTTTTCCAACAACTTCGTTCTATCCTTCTTTTTAAGGGTGCTTTCCAAACTCATTTGTGGTAGAAGTTGTCATTTTCTTCTCCATTCCTTTATTCCAATGATCTATCTTCAATTTTTCTTCCGGAGGCATTGTGATGTTGCTCTCTTCGACCCATCATCTTGTTTTGTCAAGACCATGTCCTTTTCCTTGCTTATCGATTTAACCGGAGTGTTGTGTCATCTCTTCAAGTTCTTTTCATCTTATCAAGTTTTCCTTCTTCTTTCAGTCGGAGTGCTGCCCAAATTATATCATTCTTATTGCTTCTCTATCTTGTTTTAACCGGAGTGGTGTCAATATCTATCTTGTCACTTAACCTCATGGTTCTCATTGTATCCCATGTTCTTCTTATCTTACGGAGTGTTTGCAATCTCATCATCTTCATTGTATTTTTTTCTTTCAATTTTGTCAACCTCTCAAGGTCGTTGGTTTCACTCTTAGAAGCAACTTAGTTTTACCTCTTTCTTCTTCCGTTTTCTATCCGGTGCCATCCTAGATCTCGGGACGAGATCCTCTCGTAGTGGTGGAGTGTTGTAACGCCCCGAGACCGATGCTCGAGAAGACTTCCATATATTCCGGGTTTCGCCGTATGTTTCATTTGTGCCTGCCCTTTTATTTTTGCATTGCATCATGTCATCATGCCATCATCTCATAAATCTTTTGCAACTCAACTAAATAAATGGCATGGATTTTTGATCCATTTAAATCGAGGGAATTCACCTGGTGATTCTCTTTAAAACATATCCTCTCGATATTTAGAGAGTTATAGTAAATATTCCAATTATTTGGATTTACCACAAACACACTTACAAAATATCCTAATGCCTTTGTTGTCTTAATTCTTGATCTCCAACTTTGCCATTTATTCTTTCATCATCATCCGGAGCTCCACCAAAAAATCCCAACATTTTTGGAAACCTCTAATTCCTAGTCCTTGCTCAAACCTTTTGAATTAAATTCAAATGACTTTGAGTTAAATTCCTGCAATCTTGCCACTCCTATTTTTCATGGACCGTGCACATTTTTACGAGTCCGTGAAAATTATCCCGTCTTAACTCTTTCTCTAACCTTTCTTTTCTTCCCTTTTTTGTTTCTCTTTATTTTCTGTTTTGGAAAGAGAATTAGAGAAAGAGAGAGAGAGGAGCCCAGCAGCCTGGGCCTCCCAACCTCCCGCGCCGGCCCAAGGCCAAGGCCCGGCCGCCCCCACCAATCCCTCCGAACCCGAGCCCGAACCCCCTGCACGATCCCCCACTCTCCCTCGTGTCCTCCCTCGCGCCGTCACCACGCCTTGAGGAGGCGCCTCGCCCGATCCCTTCTGCCTCCTCCTCGCTCGCCTCCCTGCCATAGCCGCGTCAAGCCGCCGTCCTCTCCTCGCCGGTCGCCCCTCCATTCCGGCGCCGGGAACGGAACCCCACGCCCGGATCTCGCCTCCACCACCATGCGCCGCGCGCCCAACCTCCTCCCTCACCTGCGGCCTCCTCCTCGCCGCATCCTGCCGTTCTCCGTCGTCGCCGGACCTGCGCCATCCTCTGCTTCCTCTACGGCGACCAGGGGCCCCATCGCGTCGCGCCCAGTCGCCACCAGCTACTCCGGCGAGCCCCTGCCGCTCACCACCACCATCGTCTCCTTGCTGCCGCCGCCCCGAGGCCCCTTGTGATGTTTTGTGTTGGACCGTCAAGATCTGCAAGATCGACTACATGGACGCCAAGACCATACCAGGACCGCCAAGCATCTTCTCTGTGATTTTTCCCAAGTACCACAACGACGCGTCAAGTACCCCTACGCACGAAGACACCAAGTCCGTTTCGGGATTCATCAAGTACCGCTACCGATGGCTCGAACGTCTACCATTGCCAAGTTCAACTACGGTTGCCGTGTACGACTACCGTCGACCCTCGAAGACTCCGTGGACGTCAAGTTCCTCGCCGTGACCTCGTACATCTACGGAATGTGTACGACTACGAAACGTGAACCACTACCGTCGCAAGAACGACTACTTCCCCTCCCAACCAATTCACTTCGAAAATGCACGCTTCGAAGGTATAACCCCGAGACGACCTTCCGAGAACGAATGTGGGTTGTATGAGATGCACCGTTTTCACCGTGTCTGAATTGTCACTCGTTTCCATGCCCCTAACCCGTGGGAACCCGGTGAGTCGGAGCACCCCACCATATCTAGCATGTTACGCACATCCGCGACGCTTCCGTTTGCACCGTTATCTCCATGAGCTACGGAACCGATATGTTGTCGTGGCATCATTTTCGGATTAAATCGCCGTGGCACCCTTTTCATACGCCATAGCGACAAATGCCTCGTATCATGCTCATGTCAACATTTTCATAAAATTGCTTAAAACTTGCATATGTCATCCTCATCATGATAACAACAATTAAAATGTTTAAAATTGTTGTTGCATTAAATTGCTAAATGCATGTGGGGATTTTCCGGAATTGGTGCTTGTTATTTCCGGCCTCATTTAAAACTTGCCTAGATAAGTAGTTTCATTATACTTCACCTCTTGCCATGTTTAATAACATTTAACGTTGTTGGGTACATAACCGAGAGAGAACTAAATAATTGATGTGGTGTTTCGTCAATATGCAACTCGTTGCATATTGGGCTCCATTTAGCTTGTAGTTTTGTTTGTGCATATTGCCATGTCATGCTATTTAAACTGGACATGCATCATACTTGGTTGTGCATCATGCCATGTGTATTGATGGTTGTTTACTATGTTGTTTGCTTATTTCCGGGTTGCTTCTCTCGTTAGCTTCGGTTTCGTCCCGGAGTTGTGAGAATTCGTTCGACTACGTCCGTTTGTCTTCTTCATGGACTCGTTCTTCTTCCTTGCGGGACTTCAGGCAAGATGACCATACCCTCGAAATCACTTCTATCTTTGCTTGCTAGTTGCTCGCTCTTTTGCTATGCCTATGCACGATGCCTACCACTTGCTATATCATGCCTCCTATGTTGCCATGTCAAGCCTCTAACCCACCTTTCCTAGCAAATCGTTGTTTGGCTATGTTGCCGCTTTGCTCAGCCCCTCTTATAGCATCATTAGTTGCAGGTGAAGTTGAAGATTGCTCCATGATGGACATGGTTATGTTGGGATATCACAATATCTCTTATTTAATTAATGCATCTATATACTTGGTAAAGGGTGGAAGGCTCGGCCTTATGCGTGTTTTGTTCCACTCTTGCCGCCCTAGTTTCCGTCATATCGGTATTATGTTCCCGGATTTTGCGTCCCTAACGCGGTTGGGTGATTTATGGGACCCCCTTGACAGTTCTCTTTGAATAAGACTCCTCCAGCAAGGCCCAACCTTAGTTTTACCATTTGACTACCTACCACATATACCCCTTCCCTTGGGTTCTGTAGACTCAAGGGTCATCTTTATTTTAGCCCCGGGCGGTGCTCCTCAGTGTTGGTCGAACAGAGGCAACTTCTTGGGGCCACCACGGGAAACTTCGAGGCTTGGTTTTACTCGTAGCTTGACTTATCCGGTGTGCCACGAGAACGAGGTACGTCGCGACTCCTATCGGGATTTGTCGGCACATCGGGCGGCTTTGCTGGTCTTGTTTTACCATTGTCGAAATGTCTTGTAGCCGGGATTCCGAGACTGATCGGGTCTTCCCGGGGAGAAGGAATATCCTTCGTTGATCGCGAGAGCTTATCATGGGCTAAGTTGGGACACCCCTGCAGGGTATTATCTTTCGAAAGCCGTGCCCGCGGTTATGAGGCAGATGGGAATTTGTTAATGTCGGGTTGAAGAAAACCGAAGTTGATCTTAATTAAAATACACCAACGGCGTGTGTGACCGTGATGGTCTCTTCTCGGTGGAGTCCGGGAAGTGAACACGGTGTTGGTGTTTTGTTTGACGTTGGTTGTTCTAGGATCTATTCTTGATCATAGTTGTTCGACCGTGCTTTTGCCTTCTCTTCTCGCTCTCATTTGCGTATGTTAGACACTAGATATGCTAGTCGCTTCGCAGCTCCACCTCACTACCTTCTCCTACCCATAAGCTTAAATAGTCTTGATCTCATGGTGCGAGATTGCTGAGTCACCGTGACTCACAGATACTTCCAAAACCAGTTTGCAGGTGCCGATGAAATCGTGCAGGTGACGCACCCGAGCTCAAGTAGTAGCTCGATGAAGATCCTGTTCATTGTGTTGTTCCGTTTCAGTTGATCAGTAGTGGAGCTCAGTTGGGACGATCGGGGATCTGTGTAGCATTTGGGGTAGTCTTCTTTTATTTTGGTTCCGTAGTCGGACCTTGATTGTATCTGTATGATGTAATGCTTTACTCATGTATTGTGTGAAGTGGCGATTGTACGCCAACTATGTATGTCTTTCCCTTATGTATTACATGGGTTGTGTGAAGATTACCTCACTTGCGACATTGCTTTTGATGCGGTTATGCCTCTAAGTCGTGCTTCGACACGTGGGAGATATATAGCCGCATCGAAGTCTGGAACCGCATACGCTGAAACGCCCTGTTACCTTTGCAATGATGTAACTTCGCCATTGAGAATAGTCATGGACTTGGACCGTCGGATTATCTGCTGGCCAAGATTTCATCCTCATTAACTTCGCCCGGTTCATATACGCCAAATATGGGACCGTCCAATCTGGTATGACATGAAGAGCCGCCACCAACTGAGCCTCCGGATCAGGAACAGCCAAATCCTCCTCTATTGGGAGCTTGACCGACGGATTATGTAGCACATCCAGAAAGACGTTGGGTGGAACCGGTTTACGTTGGGAACCCAAGCGACTTAAAGCGTGCGCCGCTTCATTCTTCCACCGGTCCACATGATCGACCTGATAACCTTTGAAGTGACCTGCAACAATATCCACCTCTCGTCGATATGCTGCCATGAGTGGGTCCTTGGAATCCCAAGTACCAGACACTTGTTGAGCCACCAGGTCCGAGTCACCGAAGCACTTAACTCGGCTTAAATTCATCTCCTTAGCCGTCCGAAGACCACGGAGTAAAGCCTCATATTCAGCTGCATTGTTAGTGCAAGGGAACATTAAATGGAGAACATAACAAAACTTATCACCTCGTGGGGAAGTTAATACAACTCCAGCCCCCGAGCCCTCTAATTGCCTGGACCCATCAAAGTGAATAGTCCAATAAGTATGATCTGGCTTCTCTTCTGGCGCCTGTAACTCTGTCCAGTCATTGATGAAATCCACCAACCACTACAAAAAAAATACACTTCTGTCATGATACGTGTTTGTCACAGTAGGTCTCGTTTTCTGTCATGCATGTACATCCATGACGATTTTATGACAGAATCAAGATAGTCATACATCTTTGTCGTAGAAGTGTTCCATGACATAACCAAAATTATCATCACGGAAGTGTCCACTTCCATGACGATAAATCGCGGCGTCCGCGAAGTGCTTCGTCAAGGGTGACCGACACGTGGCATCCACCGTAACGGAACACCGTTAAGCTATCGGGTCGGGTTTTGGATCCAATAACCCGTTAACGGTCCCGACCAATGGGGATTTTCCGTGTAAAATTATCATTGGCTGGAGGAAACTGCGTGTACGCTCATCGTTGGGACAGATGTCATCCACTCATTGGATGTAGGGCGCCTGTGATACATCGACACGTGGCACGGCCCAACAGAGGCCCATTCCTATGAAAAGGCCGGCCCGTTTGACTTGGTCAAAAGGTGGCGGGCCGGCCCATGGAAAGCCTGTTAACGGCCTATTCGCATATAGCCCATTTACAGCCCGCTAACCCAAGGCCCGTTACGCCCTATCTGAATTAGGCCCAGTAGCGTCATCTGGGCCATCCAATATGATTCCAGCCCGTTTTTACTTCTGGCGCATGTATGGCACATGACGTCTTTCGGCCCATATGAGGCCCTATGTAACTCTTGGCCTATTAACGGCCCGTGGTGAAACTGGCCCGTAATGAACAGTGTATCACTTTACACCCATTAACGGCCCGTGGTGAAACGGCCCGTAATGAACGATGTATCACTTTATACCCATTAACGGCCCATTATTCCGTTGGGCGTTTCAAGCCCATGTTATCTTTCGGCCTTCTCGAGCCCATTTATTCTTGGGCTCATTTCCGACGATTCGTTTACTTACGGCCCGTTACTGTCATTTTCTGCTTGTGGGCCAAATTCAGCCCGTGGTTACAGTCGGCCCGTTTGTGGTCCATTAATACGTTCGGCCATTTTCATAGCATCATCAAATACGGCCTATTAACGATGGCCCGTTATGGTTGGCCCATGAACGGATGATTCTAACTCTAGCCGTTCTGACGGCCATAATCTGGTCTGTTTGGCCCATGTTTGTGTCGATCATCTGCCCGTATAAGGCCCATTGATTATCTGACCCTTGAAAGCCCATTGTTTCTCTGACCCGTAGAAGGCCCATTGTTTCTGACTGTAGAAGGCCCACTGTTTCTCTGACCGATCGGAGGCCTAGTGTCACTACAGTAAATATTAGCCCATGGTTATTGTGGCCTAGTTTTAAAAAATAGGTTATTGCAGCCACTAGCAAACCACGGAAAAAGAACTACAATGACTACAAGCAAACAAATAAACAAGACAACAAGGAAATAAATAATCAAGCAACTAACGCTAGGCTATCACGGCTATTACACATATTACATCCACTAGGCATCAAATTTCGCCACCAGTGCAAATATAGGGAACAAAGCAGCATATCATATACACTGGTTGTCAAAGTTGGCAACCAGCGCAAATAAACGCCGCAGCAAAACAAATCCAAAATTGAAACCACTTCAAAAGATCTCAAGAAACAATATCCTGGGTACCCATAATGCTGGCAAGATGCTTAGCAAGCTTATTAACTTTCTCTTGTTTGGCGCTTAAATCCTCGAGCGCTTGCTGTTGCACCAGAAAATATGCATTGAATTCTATAGGGACTTCCTCAGTCCTTCAGCTTCCTGTCGCAGCACATCTGATCGATGTCTTTCAACTTGAAGTTGAGACTCAAGAAGACGAACTGATTCAGGCAGCGAGTTCGAAGAGCTTGTGCCAGGAGTAGTGGCCAGTAACTCGAACACTACATCAAGACAGGACTTTTGGGTTCCCACAGTGTCGTCAAGATAGATTTTATCAGCTTTCTTGGAGACCAACAGGGATGTCTCACTATCTTGAGCCTTATCTGTATTACTTCCTTTACCATTGGATAACGCGGTACCGTTCTCCAATATTTTGTCCGCATTCTAAAAGAGAAACAAGCAGACACATCACATGTTTACCATGTTGTATATGAAACTCATTTTGTTAAATGAGTTCAGTAGTAAAGTGGACAGGATAACGACATGAAACAAACATATATCTATATACAATGGTCACTTTATGGTCTATATCATTTCTAGTTTTTGTTGCCAAATCATGATAGAGACATGATTCAAATAATATTTGTTCAAGACAAAGCAGAATAGACAGAATATAAGTGTGGGTAACTATAGAGCAATAACAACACTTTTAATGTGCATGACATGAGAACATAACTGTTTATTCAATTGAAACTGAAATCAACATAGAGCTGGTTACAACAGCAAACCAGTTAAAGAAACAGGTTTAAAACATACATTGCGCCATTGGAGTTTCAATTCCATCCTTCAAATTTGAAAATAGTTGGTATGAGTAAATACAGTAATGCAATAGCAAAGGAGTATGAACCATAGCTACAGAACCTGACCTGAGAACAAATCTTCTTCTCCTTTAATCGTTGAGTTGGGATTCATAGTGGTGGTCCTCGTGCTTTGGGCACTGCAGTTCCCTTACTAACTGCTCGTGTTTGGGTGCTCTGTGGTGAAGTCGGTGCTGTGTCAACTGGAACTGGGTTACTATCTGCGGGGGTTGGGGTTAGAAGGGGTGTAGCTGGTTCTCTGTCCAACTGGGTAGGGGTACAAGCTGCGAGAGTCTGGGTTATGTGTGGTGGATCTGGTCCTTGGGCAAGTACAATCGTGGTTCTATCTGCATCAACTGGTAGCACTATCTTTTCCGAAGACCGTGTTGTTACTCCCTTAGATACTGCCATCACGCTCTCCAATTCAAATGGCTGATAAACAAGAAAAGTAATTGAAAGTATAGACATTGTATGATAGACAGGTGCAATGGATAGTGGGGAATAAAAGAGGGCATGAAATATTTCATATTTATGTTGTCTAACCAAACAGGATAGCATGACACAATTTCACATATATGATGGCTAACTAAACAGGATAGCATGACACAATTTCACATTATGATGGCTAACTAAAAAGATGGAAAGACATATTTCAAAATATGAGACTATGTAAACAGGATGACATGACATAACTATATAATGTGTTTATTAAATAGGTTGGCATGCCATAATTCACATACATTCACGGATAGAATGTCATAATTCAAAATATGATGACTCTAAACACTAAACAGGATGAGATGATATAACTATATGATGTCTTTGTTAAATGGGTTGCCATGCCATAATTCAGATAGATGATGTGTATGTACTATGTAAACATGACGGCATGATATAATTCAAATATATGATTTATATAGTAAGCAAGTAAGCAGATGGCAATCCATATATGATGTAAAAACTAAGGAATGCAAGACAACATGCATGACATGGGTAATATAACCCTGCCAAGTTTGAGAATAGACCTCAGGGGGAAATAGGACTGGTCATCAGTCTGTGAATCCTCCTCTGAGGAGCTCTCTGTAACCAGCAAGATGTCTGCTTCAGCAGGTAGCATTGTCTGCTCTGAATACCTTGTTTTCACTCCAGATACTTCCATCACCGCTTTAAATGGCTGATGCACAGGAAGAGTAGTTGAATATACAAGCGTTGTCGACAAATGGAACACGTAATACAAAAAAATGATAGCATGATATAATTCACATACATGATGATTGGCTAAACAGCATGGCATTGCATAATTCACATATAAAATGTCTTGCAACAAGATGGCAATGCATAATTCACATATATGGTAATTAGACACTGAACAGGTGGCATTCACACAAAGCATGTCTAAACTAATCAAATGACATAGCAATGCGAGACACCATATGCACGATATGAGCAACATAACCCTGCCAAGTTAGAGCATACACCTCTGGGGGAATAGGACTGGTCATCTGTCTCTGAATCCTCCTCTGAGGAGCTATCCATAACCAGCGAGATATGCGCTTCGTCAGATAGCATAGTCTGCTCTGAAGACCCTGTTTTCACTCCAGAATTTTCCATCACCATGTCAAATGGCTGATGCACACGAAGAGCAGTTGAATGTACTAACATTGTTGACAAATGTTATATGTAACGCAAAAAAAGGATGGCCTGATATAATTTACATATAAGATGGTGGCTAAGCAGGATGGCATTGCAAAATTCACATATATGATGTACGGCTAAACAAGATGGCATTGAATAATTCACATAAATGATGAATAAACTAAGCAGATGGCATTCACACAAAGGATGTCTAAACTAAGCGAGATGACATATTTGATGTATAAAGTAAGCAATGCAAGACACCATATGCATGATATAACCAACATCAGCATGCCAAGTTAGAGCGAAGACCTCAGGGGGTAAATAGGAGTTGTCTTCTCCTTCTGAATCCCCCTCAGAACATATATCTTCCTCTCGATTACAATCTGAAATGCGTGGAGGGGGGGCTGCCTTTGCGCCTACCATGGAGCGACGTCCGCATGAACTTTTATTGCCATGCAAGGCTCGTCTCTTTTGCTCTACATGTTCAGTTCCATTATTTACAATAACTGTCATGCATAGGAATAAAACATAGTGAGATTATGTAAGGAGTGCATGCAGGAATCCAGTGTGATGGTAGCAACCTGTGGATAGACCCAAAACCAATAATAGCAGGAAGATAATGGCTTCCGTTAAAAAATATAGATAATGGCTTCTTTACTGTTTGTTTCCTACCCAACATGAAACTCATAGTAGTCACCGGAGATTAAGCAGATAGTAGATAGATACTATTGATAGCGGCAACGATATGTACCGCACAACCATTTAAAAACTCAAGTTTTACCATTAGTTTGGATCTGACTCAGAGTCTAATCAGTGGACAGGACGATAAAGTAGCATGTAATATTAAGCAATGCATAACATAAGTAGGCACGAAAGAGTGCGACCTCTCTTGCGGACCCGTGTAGTCCTCGAGGTCATCTGCTCGGTTGATGATGGTAATGCAGTTTTCATGGCTGCCAGCGGCGGGGAAGAAGATCTGAGGCAGCGAAAGACAGTCTGGAGGCCGGATCCCTGCTGTGCTGGACCCTTCTGTCGTTGGAGCAGCTGAGCTAGGGTGGGCGATGGCGCAACAGGAGCGAGGCAAACCACGCAAGGTTTTCTTTGACAACTATCTGTAAGAGAAGTAATTCTGTAAGTGCTCGTTTGAATTGGAGGATTCCAACAATGCAGGGATAGGAAATAGACAGGAATAGGATAGGAATGCACGTGCAAAACAGAGAATTTAAAAATGCAGGATTTCTGCCAATCTAGGTGTTTGATTCACAACAATTGGAAGATCACAGGATGCAAAGAAGCATGGTGAGATTAAGTCAAACCACAAGAAAATGTACGGTTATAATGCTATTATGCTACTATCTCTTAGTCTTACGCATCATGAATAGGAATTTGAAAAGGTGGACACGTGAAAATTAAAATTCCTACGTTTTTCTTTCAAGGAGACACTAAAGGAACAAATCCATGTGCTCGATGGACAATATATATAACATGTAGAGTAAAAAGAGATGCAACAAGTGTACAACCTCTTTGGCGAAGCCATGTCGATCTCGGCGTGATTGGGTTGGCGGTGAGGATGCTCCGGTGACTTTGCTTTGTCGGAGGAGGGAAGAAGATCTTAGGCGTGTGGAGATGGAGCCCGAGGTACTGCTTCTGCTTTGTGATGGAGGGTTTCGTCATTGGAGCAACTCCGGTGAGTTGTACGACGCCTTGAGGCTGAAGCAGGACAAGAGAGACTACGAACAACGTTAACTCGAGTGGAATTCTAATAGAATCTCCAATACATGACGTAAAATACATAACCACAAAGTGCTAGATGTAAAATACATCAGCCGCTCATCTCTGAACTTAACCGTCAAACCGAACTTAAGCGTCAAACCGAACTTAAGCTGTCAAAACTGAATTTTCTTTGTCGAAACTGAATTTTCTTTAAACTGAACGCACTAGCATGGTGAGGCTACACGTCGGTCGACTGACTTTTTCATCTCTAGTCAGTTGATTTTGCAGCCGTTGGATACGAAATCAAGGGTCTGTGGTTCATCTTGAACCTCCACCCCCCTGAGCCGCCAGCCACCACCGGCCAAACAGCAGCCCCCCGCCGCCCGCGGCCCGCGGTGCGCCGCCCCGCCCGCCCCGAAAGCAATCCCCACCGCCGGTCCGCTGCCGCCCCGGCCATCCCTGTAGCCCCCCCCTTCCGTGCCGAGATTTTTCTCCGGCGATCCCTACGCCACCGCCCCGCCAATGCCCCGCCACCGCCGGCGACCACCGCCCCCATCCTGAACCCTAAGACAGATAGTGGGGTACCTCTCCGGCGAGCCCCCTCCCCGCTGCGGCTGGTTCTTCCTTCACCCAGGTGAGCCCCCACCCCCTGACAATAGACTGACCCAAAAGTCGATTCAGTCGACTGAAATGTAGCTAAATCGGAGCACCATCGCAAGCAAGAGCAAGAGCGAGAGCAGCAGCATGAGCAAGAGAAATAGCAAGAGCAGACCAGGCAGGGGACCGAGAGCAAGAGCAGAGCAAAGCATGAGCGA
Organism: Aegilops bicornis; assembly: GCA_021605145.1. Taxonomy (NCBI): domain Eukaryota; kingdom Viridiplantae; phylum Streptophyta; class Magnoliopsida; order Poales; family Poaceae; genus Aegilops; species Aegilops bicornis. The sequence continues at coordinate 752,845,160 of CM038670.1, read as the reverse complement.
GAGCTAAAGCAGCGGCAGCTCCTATCGATGTGGACGTCGCCACCGAGGGAGCGACGCCGTGGAGGAAGTGTCACGTGACGCCGCCGTGGATGGAGCAGCTGTGTCGGCTCGGGACCGGCGCCGCAGCACCGTGAGATCGAATCAAGATAAAAATGCGGCGATTAGTGTACAACCTCTTTGGTGGCGCCGATTAGGCCACAGCTTCATCCGAGGAAACGGTGATGATGATGCTCTTCCGGTGGTGCAGGTGAAGACGGCGGTGTGGGAATGGAGGTGGCGCGAAAGACGAGGGGAACATCGGGGTGGCTGAACCGTCGGGACGATGAGATCGAAGATGGATCCTCATCCAGTACGGTGGATGAGGGACGTCGAGGTGTTGCTGTGGACGACGTCGACGGAGAAGAGGCTCCGGCTGGGTGGCGGATGGAGCAGGGTGTGGGGTTTCGTCGCTGGTTTTCGCGGCCTTGGTGTACGAATGGGTGGGCGGATGGGATGGCAGTGGGGAGCCATGGCTTAGAGACGCGCTTGTCCGAAATGTGGGGTAAGTAACGAAAGTACCCCCACAGATTTGAGGCGGTTCTTTCGGTTCAGGGGTACCACGGGCATTTCATGTGTTGGGATTTCACAGGAGGTGGGAGTTTCGCGCGCGTTGTAATTTCGGAATAGCAAGGCGCGGGTTGAGATGGAGGGAGTTGTCGGAGCACAACGAGACAAGGATATATCTTAAATATTTCGGGCTAACAAGGCGCTGGGTTGAAATTTCTGGACAAGCCTAACGTGTCTTTGTACCAAATCAATGCGCACTACAAATGTCATTCAAAACTTTGAAGTCATGTTATGTTCAATTAAAATAGTCCGCTACGTGTATAATGCATGCAACCTACTACTCAAATGAACGTTTTAGTGCATTCCAAACGTATATACTATCGCTTCAATATGAACTAAATTTGAATTCGTTTCTCTATTTGAATAAGATCTACAGTAACGATTGTTGTGAAGTCAAAGCATTTGAATTCGTTTCTCTGTTTTAATAAGATCTACAATCATCATTATTGTCAAGTTAAACCATCGTTTGTGTATTATCTTCATAGCACACCACATGATTAGTCTCGAGTTACATATGAACTATGTGTACTATATGAACTCGAACTAGATTTTTTGAATCCACTTTATTTTGATTTCAAATCACATTACATTTCTAGCTCTAGCTAGATCTTCATAATCTAAACCATGTCTCATGTGTATAAAGTGTTTATCACATTATGTATGGTGCCCCGCCCCCAAGCCTACAAGTATTTAGATGTGAGTTGCAAACACCACACATTACCACAAATTCAAATAAAATGTCAGAATGTTCGATATATAGTATTGTTTAGATTGTTGAATATTTAGTTGCACTACAAAAAAATACACTTCCATGATGATACGTGTTTGTCACAGTAGGTCGCGTTTTTTGTCATGCATGTACATCCATGACAAATTTATGACAGAATCATGATAGTCATACCTGTGTTGTCGTAGAAGTGTTCCATGACATTACCAAAATTATCATCACGGAAGTGTCCACTTCCATGACGATAAATCACGCGTCACAGAAGTGCTTTCGTCAAGGGTGACCGACACGTGGCATCCACCGTAACAAAATGCCGTTAAGCTATCAGGTCGGATTTTGGATCCGATAACCCGTTAACAGCCACGACCAATACCGATTTTCCACATGTAAAATTCTCATTGGCTGACGGATCCACGTGTCAGCTCCGCGTTGGCACAGGTTTCACTCATCCAACGGTCGAGATGGGCCTATGATATGTTGACACGTGGACCGGCCCAAAACTGGCCCATAAAGTTTAAATGGGCCGGCCCAACTGTAGGCCCATAAGATTTAGCGGACCATAATGGACCGGCCCAGCTAAAGGCCCACAAAATTTAGCGGACCATAATGGGCCGGCCCAGCTAAAGGCCCACAAGATTTTGCGGACCACAATGGGCCGGCCCAGCTAAACGCCCACAAGATTCTGCAGACCATAATGGGCCGGCCCAGCTAAAGGCCCAACATTCTCTGTCAAATCGACCCGTCAACGGCCTGGTCTAAACTTGTCATCAATGCGGCCCATGGTCACTTCTAGCCCGCTAACAGTCTGCTAAGTAATTGGGCCGAATTACGGCCTGGTGTATTTCCGGCCTGTTAAAGGTCCGGCTTCATTTGAGCCCATTTACAAGCCATCAAAACTTTCGGCCCATAAACGACCATGAAGGATTTGGGTCATATTCGGCCATGTCTGTCATTCGGCCTGTTAGAGGCCCACTAAAGATTTGGGCTACTTTCGGCCTGTTGTCATTTTCGGCCCGTTAATGCCGGATGTAAACCATGGGCCATATGTGGCCCAACGTCATATCGTGCCCATTAACGGCCCATATAAAAATGACGATAATCTAGCCCGACCGAAGTTCCGGCCTGTTAAAGGCCCGTGTATTAGGTCGGCGCATTTACGGCCCGTCCGAATCTCGGCCTATCAAATATCCGCATCGTAAATGGGCCACCATTTCGACCTCCTAAGTCCAGTGGGTTATTTGGCAAAATCAGGGCCCAATCTCACTCTCGGTCTATTAAAGGCCCATGTTTTTTATGGGCTCAAGATATTTACACCTGAAAACGGCCTATTTTACTGAGGGCCCAAATTATGTTTAGGCCTGTTAAAGGCCCACTATGGGCACAGGCCTACCAGAAAAATTTGAAAGCTTATGCTAATTTAAGATCAGATATTTTTAGTGGGCTACATGCCAATTTCGGCCCGTAATCGTTTTTAGCCCAATTGGAATGGGCCCGACGGACGTTGGCATGTGGGGCTCCTACGAAGCTTTCGGCCGAATACATTACTAAGATAAACCTACACTATACAAAAATAGCATCGTAATTACTGCAGCCTGTGGAAGCATCATAAATGTTGTATCACAACAAAATAAATTCCAATCATACAACAAAAGGCCTGTTGGCATAAAGTTTATAGTCCTTCCAAATAAAAGCACCATCAGATGTATAGAAGCACAAATCATTTGACCTGAGTGCTAATGTTTCAGGCTGTAGAATCTGATGGAGCAGCACGATCTCCACCTTTTTCCCACCATTGCTCTGCAACAATGAAGAGAATGTCTGATAGTCTGGTTTCATAACCATTCATATCTTGACGACATTTCTCAACCACTATTCTTGTTTCCGAAACAACATCCATTAGGGATTGGACTTGTGTCTGGAGCACATATATATCACTCTGTCTAGCAGGAAGATTTTGTTCAGTAGGCGATTTGGACGAGGTTACCTTGACAACCAACCCAGAATTACGCAGGAAGGTGCTTTTTGCACTGTTAGTGGAGAGATACTGACGCACTGCAACAAGAGGTGACATTGTGCCTGTAGTAGCCTCGTCACCTTCAGGTGGTTGTGGCTGTTCAATCATTTGTTCCATAGCTTCCTGAAAGTTTGAACTTGTAGATTAGTGTACCGGCTAAGTTACTAATGAGACAAAAACAAACAAAGTAGGTTAAACGTTTATACATAACTTATTTTGGTGAACTACTGTAATACATTAGCATGTATTGTAGTGCCAACTACATAATAAAATCACTTTCGAACATATGTCCATGTAGCATGCCCATCTGTATTGTCTATTTCCTCACATTCGTTGACATATAAGGATAAAGAGACATGGTTTAAAGTAGGATGAACATAGTATGACATCATTCATATCATGGGCAAACAGATATAAAATAGACAGGCTATTTTGTCATTGTGTGCGCACGTGAACATAATAACTAGATTACAGATCAAGACCAAAAGAATATCCTTCATCTCTTTTAAACCATGTAAGGTGAAATGATACGTTAAGAGAATTGTGTATAAAAGTGAACAGAGTAACTGACATTGTCTGCAAACCAAGTAGTTAAATGAAAACATCACAGTACCAATCAGTTCAAGGCAGAATTAGTAAGGACTTAAAACAGCGGCTTGAACTGGTGTGCTCATGCCCTTCATCTTGCTGGTGTGACAATCCTTGAAGATTTGCACTGCATTCGGTTCAGGTTCTTTTTGGTCCGCACGGGCTTTCCTCTGTATTTGGAACAAGTCAATATAGATACGATTATATGGCACAAAAAAAAGAAGGAAGTAGCAGCTATTTACAAAAGCCTCGCAGTGTGCAATATAACTACGAGATCCTATTGTCTATTGGAATTTCACTTTAGAATGGTTGGTTTTGTTCTTCAAACAGTTAGCCTAGAAGAAGATACACTTGTAAGGCACATACATAAATACAAGTTCAATATGTGGTCTGATCAAATACATATAGCCTACACGATACTTTGGATCGGACCGGTGTTTAATGAGGGTTGTCCGGTCTTCATACGTAATATATTCCACTTGAGATGTTTGGGCGATTTCATTGTTAGCCTTGCCTTCAAAGTGAGATTTTCTAAGGTGGTACCGAAATCGTCGCATGAGCGCATCGAAAACCATGAGTGCATGCTTGTTTAGTTGCATCATCTTCGCATCCAACTTGAACCTCATCTGTTGAAAAAAGAATGTGAGTCTTATTAGGAGGAAGCGAGAAAGTATGGGACGAGCAAGACAATATTACTAATTGCGATGAATAACATTACTTATGGATAAATGGTCAAGGAAGGTGTTAAACTGGGTATTGTCTTTCTCATTCTGTCTTTGGATCCACGTTGGGAGGATACGCGCATGACACCTAACGGCAACGGCTGCCTCGATACTAATTTGGCTGACTCCGTAGCATCACGTGGCCTTTTTAAACCTGCCTCAAAATGGATCTCCATTCTTCCTCCTTTAGATTTTGTTAATCTGTCAAGCATTATCCCTGATGTCTGTTTTCGCTTGCGCCGTGGTGCTAGTTCAACAACGAATATGGAAAGTGTTAGTGTACATCAAACTATGAGAGTACATATAAAGGAGCATGCAACTGCAACTTGACTCGGTCAGGTACCGTCTTGGTGTTGATGCTCATGAGGTTCATCTGATCTTGCCAAGTCTGTTGTGTCGTGATTAGCCGGAAGTAGTGTTAGGTGTGAAGGCAGCTTGGGAACTAGCCAGTTACGGAGAAAGCGAGCGAGTAATTGGTTGAGATGCTTTGAAATGCAGTTGAAGCGGATGCTGCGGCTGGTGGAGCGGTGATCTTGTGTTTGTAGATTTAGCAGTGGACTTGGACCTTCTCTTGCACTATAAGTACCAGCAGAGAATCTCGACGGCGAGAACCTTTTCCGTTTCACCCGACGCAGTAATAGCACTCCCTACTATATTATTTTCCTTGCTCTTTTTGACTTTGCCGTGTCAAGATGTACCCACAACATAAAAGAATAAAATCACTCTTGAACTCATTGATGCATGATCTGAGACAAGCAATAATTTGATGTAAGACAACCGTATGAGGATGGAATATGTAAGAAAAAGCAGACGACATGACATATTCACAGCTACGATGTGCAAACTAAGCAAAAGGATTTTCAAGAAAATAGAAGTAATGCAAGCTAGACACCATATGAAAGATACAACCAATATTACTCTGCCAAGTTAAAAGTGTCTTGTCATAAGTGGCAATTCGAAAAATTAGAAGCAGTACAACGTAGAAATCAATGCAAGATGCAACCACTATCAAATTGCCATGTTAAAAGCGTCCAATCATGAGTTACTGATGCGGGATACACAACAACAGTACTTTGATGTAAGAACATGGTATGATAGATAGATCTGATGTATTCTAGACACGAGAAAGCCATGTCATATGCACATGTATAACGTATAAACTCAGTGAGGTGCAATTTAATCAAAATAGAAGAAATACAAGCTAGACAACATATGCAACATGAAACCAATTATCACATCTGTAAACCTAGAGCAAGCACTGCGATGGTGGAGTGCGGAGATGAACTCATCATGTAGACTTGGGACTTCAACTTCATTAGCGATAGCAGTGGCAAATCTAGAGAGTCTCTGTTTGCGTCGGTGCGGAGTACCACCAACATCCCTAACTTACTCTTTTCCTTCCTATTTTCTGATACTGCCTTATGAAGTCAAAACCACAAGAAGATGAATAAAATTAGCTCTGGATAACTAGTTGGTGCATGCTACATTTAACACTACTTTGATGTAAGGCAAGCGCAGGATAGGAGGATGGAATATATATACAAAAAAGACAGCGTTTCATATTCACACGTACGATAGGAGGATGGAATATGTATGGAAAAACAATAAGCGGAAGGCATTTCAATAAAATTAGAAGAAATGAAAGCTAGGCACCATATGAACATGCAACCAATGTCACTCTATCAGGTAAAAAGTGTCGTCGTAAGTGCCATTTCAAGAAATTAGAAGCAGTACAAGCTAGAAGACAATGCAAGATGCAACCTACATCACAGTCCCAAGTTAAATGTGTCTTACGGGTAAGTGATCGTTGCAGGTATAAGTTGTAAGCTACGCAGATGCAATTCTACATAATCAGAAGCAATACAAACTAGACATCGTATGGAAAACGCAACCACGTATAACAGTTCCAAGTAAGAGCAAGCACCTATGATGGTGGAGTAGGGGAGATGTGCTCATCATGTACACGTATGTTCTAGAAACAGGAACACGTGTCATATTCACAGGCATTATGTGTAAAGTAAGCGGATGCAATTCAAGTTAGAAGCAATACAAGCTAGACATCATATGCAACATGCGACCACATATAATAGTGTCAAGTTAGAGCAAGCACCTGTGATGTTGGAGTAGGGGAGATGTGCTCATCATCTACACACCTACGTTGACTGTCCAGCCTTGTGTTGTCTTGCGAATCTTGTTGGGAGGATGGCGGAGTAGAATCTGTAGAGACCCCCTATTTGAGTTGCTCCAAAGGACCACCATCATCCACTGCCGGACTAATTTCCTTCAGCTGTAATGATTTTGCATTGTGAAGTCAAACCGATAAGAAAAAGGAATAAAATTCGCTCTTCAGAACTCATTCATGCATGATACTGATGAACACTACTCGGATGAAAGGCAAACACATGATGCGAGGATGGAATATGTATGAAAAACAGGATGGTGTGACATATTCACACCTATAATGTGGTAACTAAGCAGAAGGCATTTCAACAAATTGGAAGCACTGCAAGCTAGACACCATATGAAAGATGCAACCAATATCACTCTGCCAAGTTCAAACTGTATGGCGTTTCAACAAATTAGAAGCAATATATGCTAGAAATCATATGCAAGACACAACCAATATCACAGTGGCGACTTAAAGGTGCCTTATCATAAGTGACTGATGCGGGATATGCAAGAATAGTACTCTGATGTAGAAACAGGAACACATGTCATATTCACAGGCATTATGTGTAAAGTAAGCAGATGCAATTCAACAAAGTTAGAAGAAATACAAGCTAGACATCATACGCAACATGCAACCACATATAATAGTGCCAAGTTAGAGCAAGCACCTGTGATGGTGGAGTAGGGAGATGTGCTCATCATCTACACAACTACGTTAACTTTCTAGCCTTGCGTTGTCTTGCGAATCTTGTTGGGAGGATGGCGGAGTAGAATCTGTAGAGAACCTCCGCTTTCAGCTTGTTTCTGGAAGGACCACCATCATCCAATGCCTTCCCAATTTCCTTCAGCTTTATTGATTTTGCATTGTGAGGTCATACCAACAAGAAAAAGGAATATCATTCGCTCTTGAACTCATTCATGCATGATCTTGTGAACACTACTCTGATGAAAGGCAAAGTCATGATACGAGGATGGAATATGTATGAAAAAATGGACGGCTTGAGATATTCAAACCTATGATGTGGTAACTAAGTAGAAGGCACTTCAACAAATTAGAAACACTGCAAGACACCATATGGAAGGTGCAATCAATATCACTCTGCCAAGTTAAAACTGTCTCGTCATAGGAGGCGTTCATCAAACTAGAAGCAATACATGCTAGAAATCATATTCAAGACGCAAACCAATATCACACTGCCAACTTAAAGGTGTCCCATCATAAGTGACTGATGCAGGATACACAAGAAGAGTATTTTCATGTAAGAACATGGTGTGATAGACAGATATAGTATGTACCAAAAACAGGAAAGCGTGTCATATTGACATGTATCATGTGTAAGCTAAGTAGATGCACGATTTACACTAATTAGGAGCAATACGAGCTAGACACCATATGCAACATGCAACCAGATATCACACTGCCAAGTTAGAGCAAGCACCTTGGATGGTGGAGTAGGGGAGCGGAGACTTGGACCATGTAATGCACTATCAGTACAAGAAGAATCGGTACAGATGCTCCATTTACGTTGCTGCAGAGGACGACCATCATCGCCTTCCTTACTCTTTTCCTTGCTCTTTCTTGATTTTGCCTTGTCATGTCAAACCCACAAGAAAAAGGAATAAAATTTGCTCTTCAGAACTTATTGATGCATGATCTTGTGAACACTACTTTCATGTAAGGCACCCGCATGATAGGAGGATGGAATATGTATGAAAAACAGGACGGCGTGACATATTGACATGTATGATGTATAAAGTGTAAACTAAGCACAAGGTACTTGAACTTGTTATCGATGCAAGCTAGAAACCATATGAAAGATGAAACCAATATCGCTCTGCTAAATTAAAAGGGTGCCCTAAGAAATGTATTTGACCAAATTAGAAGCAATACATGGCAACAGGCTAGAAATAATATGCAATATGCAACAAATAAAGGTGACTCATCGTAAGTGATTGATGCAGGATACAGAAGAGAGGTAGTTTCATGTAAGAACAAGGTTAACACATAGATGTAGTGTGTACCAAAAATAGGAAGGCATGTCATATTCACAGGTATAGTGTGTAAACTAAGAAGATGCAATTTACCCTAATTAGAAGCATTACAAGCTAGACACCGTATGCAACAAGCAACCACATATCACACTGCGAAGTTGGAGCAAGCACCTGTGATGGTGGTGTAGGGGAAGTGTTGTCTTCAGGTACAGAGCAACGTTCAATATCTTCATTTAGGCTTGTTGTTTCTTGAGAATCATGTGGAGAGGATGAAATTGCATTCTTTATAAGAGTATTGTGTCTCATATTAACCCACGCGCGTGACTGTCTCGTCATAAGCGATAGATGCAGGATACACAAGAACGGTAGTTTGATGTAAGAACATGGTGTGATAGGCAGATGTAGTATGTACCAAAAACAAGAAGGCGTGTCATATTCACATGTATAATGTGTAAGCTAAGGAGATGCAATTTAACAAATTAGGAGCATTGATGAGGGATACACAAGAAAAGTAGTTTGATGTAAGAACATGGTTAATAGAAAGGCGTAGTATGTACCAAAAACAGGAAGGCATGTCATATTCACAGGTATAATGTGTTAACTAAGCAGATGCAATTGACCCTAATTAGAAGCATTACAAGGTGGACACCATATGCAACCTGCAACCACATATCACACTTGCCAAGTAAGAGCAAGCACTGCGATGGTGGTGTGGGGAATTGCGGTGATGAATTAGAGAGCTACGTTGACTATCTTCATTTGGCCTTGCTGTTTCTTGAGAATCATGTGGGAGGATGACACTTTGCACTCTTTAAACGAGTAGGGCGTCTCACAATAACTCCACCCGGTGACTGTCTCATCATAAGTGATTGACGAGGGATACAAAAGAGCATTGGTTTGATGTACGAACATGGTTAATAGACATATGTAGTATGTATCAAAAACTGGAAGGCATGTCATTATCAAAGGTATAATGTGTAAAGTAAGCAGATGCAATTTAACCAAAGTGGAAGCAATACAATCTAGACACCATATGCAACATGCAACCACATTTGACAGCGCGAAGTTAAAGAAAGCACCTGGGATGGTTGTATGTGGGAATTGAGATCATCAACTGCAGAGCTACGTTATCGTCTCCAATCACGACATCGCACGCATTAGAGCGTTGAAACGCTTAGTGCTTATCTTTGAATTACACCGAGGCGACTTCTGTCTTTTCTTTTACGCATTCATCAACACTGCGTCAGTCTGAAATACCCATGCATAAAAAACAATAGTGTGAGTATGGGTGAAGTGTGTGCACAATTAGTACCTTTGTAAAGGTAGCAGATAGCAGGTCGATGAGAAATAAATGACGGGAGACATATGATAGCTCTACAACATGCATGGCACACTCAATTACTACAAGATTCTATGAAAATATCAGTCGACTGAAAGCAAATAGGTCAGTCCATTTTTTCTGCATCGTCCGATGTACAAAGAACGAGCAGATCGCCTTCATCTACCTGCAACCAGTCAGTGTTGACGATCTTCCTCGAAACGCCAGCGACCATCGGCCCATTATTCCTCCCCTGCCTGTGCCCTCCCCTCGACTTCACCGCACCGCCGTGCTTGGCACCACCCCCGGCCATCCATTCAAGCCCCGCCGAACTCCAGATCGGGTGCAAGAAGCTCCTGCGCCCCACACCCCTATGATAGACACCGATGCGCCGCTACCCCGGGAACAAAGCGGACTAGGGTGCTCCAGCAGCGCCTAAGCGGGTCTTTGCTTCTTTTAATTGCGGTTCGTTGACCTGAATTGAAATCGGTAGACTCTGACCTCTAGCAAAGGTGAAATAGTAAAAGGGAGGAAACCTTGTGCATTTAGTATAACGAAGAAGATGCAGTAAGAAGCGCTCAACTAGTTTCTTTCGTGGGATGAATACGGTGTGAGCGGAGACGTAAGATTTGCACGAATAAGGGAAGAGGAGTACCTATTTTCTGCCGGCAGTGCTGTGTCCTCCTTCTTTTTTTCCGACGATCTTGTTGTTCGCTGGAAACCAGAAGTTGTGGAGGACGGTGCAGCCTTGGACGAACCCATGGCCAAGTTGTTGAGTGTGGTGCGGTAGCCGTCTGTTGGCGCTGGGGAAGCAGATCCGAGGCGGCGAACGACGGCGTAGCGGGAACAGCTCGGGTGTGGTGGACGGTTGCGACAGTGGAGCTGCAGCAGTGAGGCGCAGGACGGCGTGGTCGGAGTGATTCTGGTACGGCGCACGTCGGCGTCGGCATCGTGGAGGCAGCTCTGCCTCGACTTCAGCTGCTAAGTCCTTGAGGACGTTGTGGTTCTTGATTGCGTTGACGACGTCGGGGTACCGGCTCGGCGTGATGGAGGAGGCGGCGGTGGATTGGCGGTATGGGGTGGAGTACGGAGGAGGCTGGGATTCTGGTTGGTGGAGAGGCGTTTTCGCCCACGGAGTATGAATGGGGAAGCGGAGGGAGACGGGGAACTAAGGGGAACAATGTTTCGGTTTGAGACGCGCTTGTTTGAAATTTGGGGAAAGTTACAAACTTTGCCCCCATCTAAAATTTCAGACATATTGCGGGTTGGGGGTAGGACAGTCATGTCAGGTGTCCCAAATGTGGGCGGGATAGATTTTGGCTGAGCGCATGGGTGTTTAGGCGCCCACGGCGTATGAATGCATCTCGAGGCGGTTGAGACTGGCGTCTTGGTGAAGTTACAAACCTACCCCGGTTTAGACCTTTGGACATCGGGCCGATAGGCTACACGGGCCAGAGTCAGGACAGTAATTTCCTACCACCAAAACATTAGTCTCACGCGGTTTTGGGCGACCAGACACCTATTTGGCGCTTCGTTCAATATTTGGGAGCAGAAGCATTAACGTTTTCGGTTCTCTTGAATTGAACTTTCAGGATTTGTCAAACTTCACAAATCTTTACTCTTGAAAATCCTAAAGCTACGATTATTTTGGAATGGAGGGGGTACATTTTAATATACATTGTACACGAGTATATATTAAAAAATATGCAACTTACCTCAGTTAATGCATGGTTCCAGGTATAATCTCCTAGGTTGGAAAAAAAGTTAGATATGCGTATGAATATATATAGCATGTTCAAACTCACAAGAAAGATTGATGTCCCCTTTTACATATGATTTGCAAATGCCATTATCTCGGGTTCAAATAGATGAATGCACTTCCTATGAATTCGAATCTTCTAAACCCCCTTTATGTTGAATTCGACATGTATTTTATTTCGTAGCTAGCAATTTGGAATGTATCCATGCAAGTGACAAATGTGTAAAGTGCTTCACACTAACAACATGGATTGCACTAATTAATGTTTATATATGAATTGCAAAAGCATCCATTGCCTGTATTTCAAACCGCTCTCACTCTATGGATCGATAATATGAAATAAACACATGCACATGCTAGAATTCAATAGAGTATGGGTGTCTGATAGACCGATTTTCGTCCATACGCAATTTTGCAAAATTCATGATCTCATCCAAAAATAATAATGCCATATATATTTTAGTTTAATGCGTAGAACCGCCTTTTACACGTAGATGCACTATGCCTCGCCTGCTCTCACAAACGCGTTATATATCTCTCTATCTAACGCATAAGTGCACACACTTTATATGCATCGGCATTTCTCTTTCACACATGCTCACAATCTCTCTCACGGTGTCGGGGTGTCTCACGCACATGATCTCTCTGTTTCTCTCTCTCTCTTTCTGACTACTTTGTACCACTCTATTCACTAATCTCAGTTGGAAAACACTATTTCTCTCACATGCATATATACACATGCACGTCTCTACTAGCCCTCTATACGCACATATATGTGCCTACGTGTCTCCCGCACGCACATTATCTTTAGGCCTCTCTCGCACACATTGCCCCCGACACACACACCTCTCTAATAGCAGTTGGCAGATATGATTTCATCATATCATTCGGTAGGATATCCCTGGCTGTTAGGCTGGATGGTAATACGAGGCAAAGTTTTACCCTAGTTCGGATAGGACCCTTGAAGTTGAAGAAAGAGCCTACTCCTGGTACTGTATATTAGTGATAGGGATGTGTACAAAGTACATGTGAATACCAGGCATTGTGCGTGTGTGTATACTATCGACGAACTAGCCCCCAAGCTTGTATAACATACTAAGGGCCTAGGGTTACAAATCATATATAGTCGGCTTATCACCAGTGGGGATAGAGTCCTCCGCGACTCGTAGCCGTGTTGTACGCGAGTCCTCCACATGGGTCTCCGTATAACACGTCTCGGTCCAACCTATATGTGGCGCAGGATGGAACCGACCCATGAGTCTTCATGTTGACCCACCACAACTAGAAATGATGTGCCCACCACACCACACACGCAATCGGCCACTAAGAAAATAAGCATATACAATAGTACAACGTTATCTAGCTCACGATACGTCTCCATATTTTGTTGATGACACTGACGGAATTTGCATTTGATGTGTGCTCCATATTTTGTTGACGACACTTACAGTCATTGTATTTGAAGCGAAAGCACGATATGGTCACTGGACTTCAGAATAAGCTCATCATGGTATCCACATACATTTTGTCGTGCTAACCAACATGTGGTTGGATGGTTAGAGGACAGTGGTTTCTCGATCCCACCAAGGTTAAAGTCCCGGTGCTCGCATTTATCTTGTGTTAATTTCAGTATTTTCCGGCGATGTACGTTCAGTGGGAGGAGACGTTCCACTCGACTACGAGGCACCTATGGTGACTTTGTAAAATCTCAAGATCATGTAGATGAAAAGTCAGTCGACTGACGTGTAGCCTCACCCGCACGCATTACACATGCACGCACGCATAGACACGCACGCATGTAGGCGTGCAACAATCGACACGCATACATAACGCATACACGCATACGCATCTTTGGCGTGCAACAGCTGCACGCATACATGCACTCACGAACACACGCACGAACGCACCCATGCATGCAACACTGAACGCACTTTGCACGCACGCAACACTCGTGACGCCTGCATGCACACAACACACGATGCAAGACACACGCTCAACCTATACGTGCACGCACCCTTTGTTAAGGACATGGATTGTTACGGGTATTAATCAATCTTATCTGTGATAAGCAGAACATTGATGTTTGCATCGGTCTTTATGAATCACAACGTATCGAACGTGCTATCAACAAAGTAGGCTTAACTACATGAAAAAGATGACGCCACACTCAATGAACAATCATCGGTTTATGAAATGCCCGCTTCTGACCGCCCTGGCCCACCAAAGGTTCCTCTGTTGTGCGCTGCCTGCGTTGGGTCACTGACATGCAGGCCATGCACCCAAAGAGCCCACACGTCAGTGGAAGAACGGTGCGGTGTCCTAGGTAAGAGTTGAGGGCGCCACTCGCGGCACGCCCAGCTAAACACGCCTCCGTGCCGCATTCAAACGCCTCCATGAAACCCGCCCGTGTGGAAGCTGAGAAACCCACTCTGGACACACGTCCGTTCATGACCGGGCCGGCGTCAAACGCAATGCCAGCTGAGCTCCTCCCGTCCGCCGTCTATTTAATCTCCTATTTAAACGAGGCCAAACGCCGGCCAAGAATCGCACACCTCCGCTGCTCCCCTATCTCCTCCACCATTTTGTGCACTCTTACAATGGCTTACGAAGAGTAGTTATTCCGCATCCAAGCCGGTTGGGTAGCCCGCCGGATACGAGTAATGCAGCTCGCTGATCCACCTTCCTCCCCTCGCCCGACGGAGCCAGTTGCCACCCCAAGCCGGCGCGCGGTTCAGCAACTCGCCGCTCCAGGCCAGCTCGACGAGGAGTGGCGCACGGGCGTCGTTGCTGCCGTCCACGCCGCCGCCTCATACTGAATCTCCAATTTCTGTGGTCGATACTCCCATGCCGGCGGCCGCGCCATGCAAGCAGCGACAGAAGCCGGGTGCGCGGAGAGCAACAGTCGGTGGCCAGTGCCTCCGCGTCCGCCGCCATCATCGAGGAGAAGTACAACACGGGAGGCCGCTGCCGCTTGGGTCCCATGAAGGCCACCGCGGAGGTGAAGCCGGCGTACACAGCAGGTGTCTTGCTGGATCCTTTTGTTGCGAGGACCTTCGTCGACCCCGCATGGGCTCCATGGAAGAGGGGAATGTTAGGATGAACTCGAGCGGTGCCGCCATGGCGGCGATGGCCTGTGATGAACTTGAACGGTGCTGGCCACCATCATCTTCGGCACCAGCCAATGATATCAGTTGGGCAAAGGGGGAAGCGAGCCATCCTTTGCGCTGAAGCATATACCTTCGGGCTCCGGCAGTCCGTGATCGTGCTACCGTACATGAGGAACACAAATCGATCGTGGGCGACCATTTAGGCCAGGTATTATATACTGTCTTTGTCTGCATGTAACTAGCAACGCGTAGTTCATTTGAATGTAATGAAATCCGTCATGTTTGTGTGAAAATCCGGTATTTTATATGATTTCCGTCATTGTTTATATGAAATATCAGTTTGTCTACGTGTTTGCGTGAATTTCGTCCGGTTGGTTGAGTTGCTGTCATAATGTGTGCGACTACGGTTGGATGGCATAATTTGCGGGTCGCCGGTCGGTCTGCGGGCGGCTCGGGCGGCATTGTGGGACAAAAAACACAGCCCATGCGAGCTCGTCTCCAACGTGCGCGCTGGAGGATGCATGACAGCATGAGCACCTGAGCCATTCCTCGTTCATTGGTGGCAAAGGCACCGGTGGACAAAAGGGTCGCCAATATTTTGGCTACCCCGGGCAAGATCCAAACAGCCCCTCCCAACAGATTCAAATCCCTCATTCGCTGTGGAATTTTGCCAGGTGTTGTTTTCATGGACTAGCAAGATGCCCGTGCATTGCATGGAACATCAAGATGCATTTTTTACAAACTCCGCATGCATGCAAGGGATAATTAATGTCCTCCTTTGCTAGTACCACGAGGCAAACACCATTAATATTGCATCGATTAGTGTTAGTGGCCCTGTATATCTCGCAAATTGTAATTTTGATAGTGGCCCTTGTATATAAAAATGGAGGGAGAAATATGAGAGATAAGGTGAGGAGGAGTGGGGCGTGGTGCCGTGGTGGTGACTGGTGGTCGGACTGGGCGGAGGCATGGGGATGGATGGCGCATTATGTCTAGGTTTGTATCTCTCTCACACACACCCACATAGGTGGGCGACGTGCACGAAGAGAAGAGGTGCACACACGGCGCACGTACTCCCGTCTCTTTCCCAACCACACCCGCGCGGGTACACGGTGGAGCTCATTTCTGTACGAAAAAGGCAGCCCACGTGGTAATTTGGCATGTGTACTGGTTGTCCACTTGGTGGAGGGAGGATCGTCTACCACGGGTGAACAAACAAATTGCGACTTTGACGTTATGTTAAATTAAAGAAAGAGGCAAACCATGTGGGGCCTACCTTAGAGGCAAGGCTCTATACATTGGAGTACTTTTGATGTGTCCCGTCAACTCGCGGAACGAGGAGAAACTTGCTTAGTACGCCGTCTCCCCGCCACCAGGCGCGGTGGCTCGCAGGATGAGGTGAAGCTTACTACTATCAGACGCCTTTACGCCCGCTCCCTCGCCCATCGCCAAGACGGTGGCTCGCAAAGACGAGGAGCAAATTTTACTACTCCTCCGTTTACTCCTCGTCCCTACTACGTACTTTGGTTAGTACTCCTCTATTTACTTATACAAGGCCACTATAAAAATACATTTTGCATCTATACAAGGCCACAAATAGTAATCGAGACAAAAGTTACTACTCCCTCCTTTCCAGTTTATGGCTCAATTTCAAAATCTCTCCTACCAAGGTAGACGGTGAGTGGTCGAATTAATTTACGTAGTTTGCACAAGACGGTCGCTTTTTCTCAAGAAGTTATGTTTACCGAGGCATTAATTAGAACGAATGCATGAATGACCACTAAATTTCCATGAACTTGTACATGCATTGGTTAGTTTCCTCTTGACCTTTGCTTGCGTCGGTGATCTAACGCACCTCGAAATCCAACATGTAATGGTACTACTACTAGTATAGTAGAATTGAGACTTATCAAACGGAAAAACGAATGTTTGTTAGATGAGCCCTATAAACCCTAGTGGGTACGTACTCCATAAAAACAGATTTTTCCAAAGCAAAGTCGGTCCCTTTCATGAATTTTGTAGTATACTCCTCCGTCGACGCTCCCTTTCATGAATTATGTACTTCCTGTCGCCGACATGTGGGACATATAGCAACCGGGTTGACGTGTCAAGCACCAAATAACAGTGCAGAACATCAGGGGGGACGCACCCCACTCATACCGGCCCAGTAGTAGTAATGAGCAATGAGACGTCAAATCACAATGCCGCACCTTCCCAGACGGATGAAGCAACCATTATTTCACAGTTCGGTTCGACATCATCTCAAACCACGTACGAGTATTGCTTCTGCCTCAAGAGGAACATGCGCATTGCCTTGGTACATCATGAAACGTGGGACCGCATGACAGGCCATGCTCCCCCGCCGATCGCTCGGTAAAATCACCTCATTTTTACTATACTTCCTCCGTATGGTTTACTACATGGCATGCACGTCGTTCTAGGTTGAGAATTTAACTGGCTATATATATATATATGTGTGTGTGTGTGTGTGTGATAAACAGTATGCTAGCCTTTAAAAGAATGTATACTTTTGTACAGTAGTACTCCACTATCGATGGATTGAGCCATGGAGCAAAAATTGAAATTTAAAAAAAGGTGGTACATATAGAGAGCGCTCGTCGCCAAATTATGCATATAGTACTATTAAAAAAGCTAGTACGTGCTTAATTGGGGTGCTAAATTATATTAAAGAAATACTAGTACTAGTATGTACATCTTGAAGAGTTAAAGTAACGAGAAGAAACATAACATAGTTCTGCTGGGGCTCAAAGACAACACACCCCTCAAATTAAACTAAGCACACCTAAAATTAAACTATGCAACTAATCCGATGAGACACTGCATTAGAAGTTTAGAACCACCATGAGCAACGACATCGCCACCTTACTCGGAGTCCTCGTCCACGTCCTCGACTTCGTCCTTGTCCCTCTTCCTCTTGGCTGATACTTCTTTGCTTGAACCGCCAACTTGGCTGTTGCTCTTCATCCAACCCTTGTAGATATTGAAACAAAGGTAGCCATCCGTTGCAGCGTACTGGATGTGGTCTATATCAAGTACATTCCGCTGCCATGCATGGCGATGAAACGTGTATGGAGATTTCTCCAGTTTACCATACGAAGGATGAACCATGGCTCTGCCAGGTCGTGATTGAAGGCTGATGAGAGGGCACCACCGATTCTTACGGAGATCGAAGGGTTGCCTACAATGAGGCCTATCCAACGCAGGACTTCTTTGTCATTCTTAAAGTTCTGATGTGAATTTGACTGTTTTGTCCTCGAGGAAGTTCTTAAAATCCTGGCACTCAACGTCGGCATGGCATATGTGGTAGACCAAGGAAACGTTATGTACGTAAACCTGGATCACGGCGGGCTTCTTCCTCTCTTCGTCCTTTAGATCCTTCTCTCGTCCCACGACTTTGGTGTACTCAACATCTAGCCCAGCGACCCACTCACCATGTGAGTTTTCGAACATGTGTCCGAAGCGAGAAAGGCATCCTTTCACCGTCGCGGAAGTACGGGTGTAGATGACGTCGAACTCATCGCCGATGATGGTTCTAACCTTGTACTCACCGCCGATCGGGGAGATTTGGGACGCCATGGATTTGGGAGGAGGGTTAGGATTAGTGGAACTGCCATAATGTGAATGGACGGGACGACTGGGGCGAACCGCCGTAGAATTTAAGGACGTGCGGGGACGAGTAAGAGCGAACTGCCAGCGTGCGAATGGCAGGGTAGTGGCTTTCCATTCTCCCATGATACGGGCTTCCGAGAGCCCTTGGATATGAGATCGAACGGTTGCATGGCGTGATTCTAGACCTATGGGTGAATATCCTATCCTGGAGGGTTATTCGCAAATTTTCAGCAACTTAGCATGCGACCGTTTGATCTCAGATCAAGGGCTGCCAAAGAGCCGTGATATCATGTTCGCGCCTACCACGACCGTCGCGTCGCTCGCGTGGTCGCGCCCTTGGAGATTTAACACGGTGTGTTAGGCTATCTGATGTTGGCATGTCATACATAGTCATAACTTAGTCACTCATACTACAACAAGGTTGGCTATAAGGTTGGCTATAAGTGTATTTTTTTACTCCTCTCTATCTCTTTCTTCGTACGTCCTCCGTCCCATAATATAAGAACATTTTTGACACTAGTGTAGTGTCAAAAACGTTCTTATATAATGGGAGACAGGGAGTACTAGTATTTATTGCATTTGCCAAGGAGTGACCTCTTCCAATGAAATGGTGTTGCTAAGTTTGCTTCATTTAATTAGCTATACACTCAAAATTGTCTTTTCACCTAGGTACACGTGCTTAGCACCGTTTCTTGCTTCGGTCACCAAACTAGTCTCTCTCTTCTTGATTAACTTGCCACATCAGACTTTATGCCTATGTGGCAAGCTTAAGCACCTGTAGGAGCAAGTAAGTACAATAGTGCGCTTTACATGGCATTTTTGCATATGTGGAGGAAAGAGAGGCAAGGAAAATGTGGAGAAGTGGGCTCTCATGCTAGAGCCAGCCTCTACTACTACATGGTGGAGCATTGGGAGAGGCACCTGTATGGAGGTGGCCAGGAATCGGGAGACTCACGCCGGTCATAGCGCCGCAGTTAAAATGATAATGGCAAGAAAATCATGGGGCCCCACCTGTCCAGCAGTAACTCGTTGTCAAATCACACAGCCCTACGTTTGCAGCAGCCTACTCCCTCGTCTTCTCGCGTCTCTGTCGAACCGACTAGGCGGAACTGCCCCGCCTACCGCGCAGGAAAAGCCCCGCCCTCGACTTTTAAATACAACTACTCCCTCCATCTAGGTGAGTAAGTCATCTTACGAAAACCAAATAATCCCAAAATACTAATGTGCGGTGCATTAACTTCTACTTCGTTTCTTGTTTCTTCACATATCAACCAATAAGAATCCAATGATATACTTTTTGTGACATAGTAACTCATAATTAGTTAGTCAAATGGATGACCTAGAACTACGTGCAGGCCCTATAAACCGAGACGCCTACAAATAAAAAAACCGAGATGGAGAGGGTAGTTCAGCACATATCTTTTTAGATCAATATAGTCGGGATTCACCAAGGATCAAAACCAAGTGGTAGGCTGCTCCTGTCGTGTTGGCGTAGCAACTCAAGGATGGTCAGTCCGCACACGAAATGGCGACACACTTAACAGGACCCCTTTGGCAGACATGTGGCTCATCCATCGACTTGTTCCACGTGCGATGCACCAAATTACAGTTCGGAGCAGCGGTTGGAATTGGAGGCACCCCGGTCGTAGCGCCGTAGTAGTAGAAAATGAGCGATGAGGGGTCAAATCACAAAGCCCCACCTTTCCGCATTAAAATTTGGACGGACGAAGCAACCATCATTTCACTCTAGCGCGCAAGAGCATAATGAAAAGAGAAAACAATGATGCGTGCGGCAGGGCACCCTAGGGTAGGGGTCTCCACTACAGATCCTTTTTTTGAAAGCACCTCCACTACAAATCGGCTTCTCCCTCGTCCTCTTGAAGAAAACCGATGATGAGTGCGGCGGTAGGCTTTGTAGGAGTACTACAGCGTGCGGGGCCACATCGTAGTAAACGGGTTCGAGTCGACGCCTTAAATATGTGTGGGCCGCTTGGTTTTACGGGAACGAGGCAGCATTTTGGGTTCGGGGACCAGTGGAGATATAGGACGTACAAAAAAATTTGGACGTAGGTTCGACCGAAAGGCAATGATGCATGGGCCCTGCATTTTGATATACCCGGGGCCGTGTGAAATTTGCTACTCTCTTCAAAACTAGTAAGGTACACATGTATTGAACGCATGAGATTTTGAAACCAAATTATGAGTAGATACACACTATAGCATGTAAAGCTTTGAGTCATATATGCATGATGTAGATGTTCGTTTAGTTCTTATAGTTCATTCATTCAAAATCAATTAGTTTTATAAAAATGTTAAGATTCATGGGGTTGTGCATTGTAAATCATAAAGTAAAAACAAATAATGGCAATTCATTTAGAAAAAATAATCAATTATGATACGTAAGATTCTAGAACAAAGGAGAAGTGCTTCTGTTTTGAGGTTTGTGCATTATGCTTAAGTTCAACCATGGAGTCTTCTAAATTGTACATGTGGCAGATCTGGTGGAATGTTGATGATATCCAACGGCTAGTAGTGCTTGGATTTGCCCATCTCTGCCTTTGTCGGGTTAGCTTCATCCAGCGACCATCTTTCAAAGTTATTGGCACACTATATAGTTCTTGTGCCATAGTTGCATGTTTTGGAAAAAAGCTACTAGTGGGTTGTACTATCTATTTAGGAATATAAGATGTATACATGGAAGTTGTAGGGAAAGAGATGAAATGGAGGATCTCAATTCCTATGAGTAGGAATTGGAAAAGAGATGTCATTTGGTTCACATCATAGGAACTTTTCTATTGAATCTAGAGATGACATGTATCTCAAGTCCTATGAGGAGGGATTAGTAAAGAGATGTAGTTTGGTTCATATCATAGGAACTTTTCTATTGAATATACGCTAATATTTATTTTCCTTTGAAATTAAGGGAGTATAGGAATACATTCATATGAACCAAGTGGCTCTAAAGCTATAGAAATGATATCATGTTTATTTCCTTTAAAATGTAGAGTATATGAATCTATTCCTATGAACCAATTGGCTCTAAAGGAAAAAAATCCTATAAAATCATATCATATAGAGTTCCTATGATATTCCTCGACACTAAAGGATGGTTGAAATTGCTGCGGGTGATACGATGGTCTTTCTTTGTAGACTCCTCACCCATATTTATAGTTACCTCTCGAAGATGAATGAAATGATATATAGGTAAAAGTTTGCGAGTTTCTAATTTTAAATAAAGCTATATGCACTGCATTTCAGAACGGAGGGAGCATACGGCAGTTGCTAACACTCACTTGGAAGATTTGTGTGTAGGAGGAGTGGCTGTTCTGTTAAATGACATGGCAAAACTGACACTGTCGGATGCCGACCTAACGGTTCTTATGGCATTCGTCAGCAAAAGGCTTGTGGCGAACGTTTGTCGGATAATTATTTACGGACACATGCATTGCATTGATACGTGCCCCCCTCTCTCTCACACACACGCACCCTCACGAGTCACAACTCTCCCGAGTCCTCTCGCAGACTCGCACGTGGCACCCATTGTCTATTTGCAGGTAGACGTCACGCACATATGTGCTCTTCACACCCTACCTCGTAACTTCTAAAAACAAAAGACGGCGCACACATTTTATTTTAGCTCACACGTCACACTCTTATATTATTACTCTTATCGCGAACGTTCTTTGGGCATAGTATATATTGTACTCTCACGAAGAGAAGCGGTGCACGCACGCACTAGTTCTCTCACACCCACTCGCGGGTACACGTAGGAGCGCATTTTTTGAAGCCGGTACAACAAAATCACTCCACTATATATAAAAGCAGGAGCCTTAGTGCTTGCTTTACTAGGGTTCCTCTTGTTCACTCTCTCATGCTCTCCAGATCTAAGCAAGACATAGGTGGCCACACTCTCTCTCTTTCTCAGCTCACGGCTGGTCACAAATCCGACCGGACAACCTCGACCGGGGCAGGGGGTGTAGGTGCATCGTTCACGCTGTCGTCGGCGGCGAGGGAGGAGACCAACGGCTGCCCGCGCGTCCCGATCGGCGGCCATGTCGTTCTCTCCGAGAGAGCACCGGCTTGGGAGGGCCTCCGACCCCTTCTTCCTCCCTGTGGTATTGTGGCCAAGATGCGGCCTCCCGACGCCGTCTTTGCCACATGTCGACGACCCTCAGGTATATATTCCTTCAAAACCTGCCTTGCTCTACTGCCCCAGCTCTTCCCCCTTCGTGTGGATCCTTTTCTACTTCCGTCCGCTGTTCCAAAGCCACCTAGACTTCTACTATTATTAGAAGTAAAGCTAGTTCATACAGTCAACTCAAAGCGTTGGTTCAAACACGGAAGAAAGTGGGAATGCTGTAAATCTAGGACTTGGTTCTAAGAGGAAACGGGGGAAAGTAGTAATATCTGTCACTGTTTAAATAACCGTATTCCGTATTTGCGCAAACAGGGATGTCTGTCTCCATATCGTTTCGGGATGTCTGTCTCCGTATCGTTTCTATCCGCGCAATCAAAAGCACACACCTCAGTTTTAGTACAACTGCGCAAAATGAGATGGCTATCCCTCGTTGCCGTCGTCTAACCTCCCGTCTTCAAGGTATCCCTGCAATGGTAGTAACTAAGGTAGAATGACCAATGCAATGTAAACGAAGCTGATTCATACGTTTTACTTCCTGATTGCAGTGCAGGGACGAGCGAAAACAACTGCATCCTAGTCCGGAATGCACTTTCTACCAGTTCATCCATGGACCGAGGACTAGCTGGCATGGCTGCACGGCGGTTTTTTGGACAGGTGCGCGGACAAGAGGCATTGTGGTCTGCTTATGTCTGCAAATAGTGGTGCTTAAATTTAGCGGAATGCACAAGAATTTCACCTGGTCAGTACACTCCATTGTCCAGTTCAGCATTCCAGCTGAGACCACAATTATTATTGGTTATTCTGGAATGAGAGAACCTAACCCTGGATGGTGGCAACAAGAAAAAACCAGAGTGAACTCCAGGAAATTTAAGCCTGCCGGGAGGCCCTTTGCTCAGAGAAGCCTTGCTTGTTTTTTTCCTGATTTGTAAACCTTCTCACAACTTTGTCTTTTGCTGTGAACTAGTATATGTTTGTTATGTTCTATGAATCATTGAGATGTATAAAACTGCTTAACTTATGCTTTTCAAGATTTTTATGAAGACGAATTTAATGTGAGTGTTCCACATGAGCGCTGGACTAGCGTTGAACGTTTGGAATTTATTACATTGTGGCCTCAATTAACTGCATGAACCACTGTAACAAGATACATAGTTCCTTATATGATTCACGGGCACACAAAAGTAGCAGCAGTTCCCATAGACGGATTCAAACAGAGTACTAGCCCCAGAGAGGTCGATATCTGTCAAGGTTCGGATAATTAGACACAATCCAAACTACTATTAAACACTAGCTGGGGCAACTATTTCATGCCTCGATCTAATTTGGGCTGGACACAAGACGGACCTTGCCATGAACATCATCGAGGATGTCCCGCAGCAGCTCAATCCTGTGAACCTTCATGAAGACAACCTTGTGGCCTTGCCACTGATAAACTTGTTTGTGGAGGCATTCCACGTCATCTTCCTGCGTAAGCTTGACAAGAACAGTATGCCTCACAAACGAAGGAGTAGCTTTGAACGTCTTGTGCTTCAGTACACCCTGGGCAACACGCCTGACAAAAGTGAGGCTGGAACACGCCTGACAATACTTCCTTTTCTAAAAAAATCACAACATACTTAGATGAAAATCCACAATCGAGATCGGCAAAGAAGGAAATCACCTTGGGCAGCTCCGGGGGGGAGGGGGGACACATCGTCAAAGGAGGAAAACTGCTCTGCATTGCCATGGGGCTGTAACCTCAAACGGGCGTTGACCATCTCAAGAGTGGCCGTGAGCGATCTGGGTCGGCTCGGTGGTTGCCTCCATCTTCTTGGAGCTCTCTGTCTCGTGGGGATCAGCCTCCAGCTGCCCCGCTCCAATATCGGTAGATATTTGCCTGGTTCTTCTTGGTCCATCATGAAACTGACGAATACTAGGAGACCACTGAAAGGAAAACACAATCGCAATGACAATGAAACAAAAACGAGAGTGAGAATCGGTTACTGCTTTGCAAAAGTTCTTTTTTTCTCTGAACGAAAATATACCAACATCATGGATCCGCTTACCTTCCCTTCGTTGGGAGAGAAGAATAGTGGCTGATGCGAGTGTTACCTTTCTTGAAGACGGTGAGCGAGAAGGGGATTCAGCGAAGAGTGAAATGATGGTTGCTTCGTCCGTCAAACTTAGACTGGCGGGAGGTGGGGTTTTGTGATACGACGGCTCGTTACTGCCGCGCTACGACCCGGGTGACTCTCCGCCTGCATACTGCCTTCTAGTTTGGTGGATGGCATTTGGGCCCGCGCGCTGAATGGCCCGCATGTCGGTGAACAAAAGTATAACGACATTCGATGAGAGGGAGACGTTTCAATGACCTAGGAGGAGCCAGAAGCGGTAGAGTGTCTCCACTGTACTAGTAGTAATTGTTTTTCTGGGTAGCTGTAGAGTGTCTCCACTGTACTAGTAGTAATTGTTTCTCTAGGCCCAAGACAAAACAGACAATCCACACTAGTAAATAGTAAAGTCAGTTCAGAAGGCGCTACCCACACCCAAAGACACCGCCGCCAAAAAAACCTGGGTGCTCTTCTTACTCCTCGCTCCCACCCACCTCAGGTCAGCTCGCCCACTCATACCCCCAAATTCCTCACCTCACTCCTCTGAAAACCCCAGCTCCCTTCTTCCTCACTCCTACTGAAAACCCCAGCTCCCCTTCTTCTTCGTCAAGACTACAACTAGGCTCGTCATTCGTTACTCTGCTCAAATCCGTGAGCACGACGTGATGCCCTCGAGGAAAATGGAGTCGGCTGACCCCAGCGCCAAGAAGATGAGGCTCCCGCCAGCGGCGACACCTGTTGTAGATCCCGCACCCGGCAGCGTGGGAAGAAGCGGCGACCCCGCCCCCATCGGATCCCAGGAACCCGTAGAATCTCGGGTGGACCGCATCAGCGATCTCCCGGACGCCGTCCTTGGGGAGATCATCTCGCCAGTCTGTGTTTCACCTCTACCTGCAGGATAGATGAAGCACAAGTCGATTGGAATTTCAACGGAATATCTTCCGAATGAGGAATAAAGTTCTCTCGAATGCAAGCAAAGCATGTTAAAGGAAAAACCAAGTTCGGATAAATGTCCTACGGATCCAAAGGCGCTTAGGCGTTAAGCCTGTTAAAGTTTATCGGTTACAGAAACCACTCGGCATTCCGAGGCAAATATAAAGTGGGACTTAGAAGTTTTTTACTCCTCCGGCGGAGGACTAGAAGGTGCAACAAACTGATCGAGGTCGATTCCGTTAGCAATACGGGTAGCAGCAGCGATGAAAGTCTCCATGAAAGATCTGAAGTCGTGCTTCCTGGTATTGGCAACCTTGAGAGACACCAGCTTGTCCTCTTGCGCTTCTTTGCGTGGACACGAACGGTAGATAGAGCAACATCAGCACCACACCGGCAGATGACTTTTTCCATTCTTGCACTCGACTTGGAATCTCATTCAGACGAGTCATCGTGGATTCAAGATCATTACGAGAGTCTGTTACGCCAGAGTCGAGTCGATCCGCGACATCGCAGCTTTCGGTCGAGCAAGATAATCCAATACGCTTAGCAACACGAGACTCGGTCGGAACACATTCATAGCAACCGTCCTTCACAGAGAGTTGATGGGGTCCAAGCTGGTTTCCACTGACCGGTTTCTTCTTCAAAGTTTTGGCAGAATGGAAAACACAACTCAGACTCAAAATGAAGATCATGTGATGAGCCGGTGAGAGCAAGACAGTTGGATAAAAGAGATTACCTTCAAGCATGAGAAACAGCTTCTTGGCGAACCCTCCAAGATAAATCTCCGTGTCGTTTCGCTTCCCCGCCAAATGGCCAACCTTGTCGATGTAACATTCTTGTCGTTCTTCACCGATCGACTTCCTTGTTAGTCAGCGTCACAAGAGAGGCTTTCAGCTTGGCATTTTCATCTTCAAGTTTGTCGACGAGGCAAGCTTCTCTTGATGAGCTTTGTTTTCTCCAAAGCCGCCTATACGTGCCTCTCGCATACCAAGGTCCTACTTCTTCAAAGTCTCTTCCAGTTTATCTGCAAAGCAACAATGAGAAAAGAGTTGAGAATGAGCAGAAAAGCAGAGGCAGTCGTCAAAAATTCTCACCAGCCATACCTTTTGCTTCATCCTTTGCCTTCTACAAATTCTCCTGAGCAAGCTTCAAATCGAGGTTGAGCTGAATCTGCTTTTCTCTAATCTCAAGATAGCGAGCCACAAGCTCGCAAGATTTCTACAAAGAGTCAACCAACGAAAGACATCAAAGATGATCACTTCCGAGTGACTAAGGAAAATTAGTAGCTTTTCTTAGTCTACGGTCGAATAAAAACATTCGATAGTAGTCTCGGGATTACACTCAATGGGTGCACTCAGCGTGCCCCCACTGGTTTACCAATTTGGTTCGATCAGTCGACCAAAAGAGGCAAAAAGGCTATGATTCTAAAAACATGGCTAATTGTCAGCGGTCAGCCGCAGTAAAAAAAAAGAAGTTCTTTAGACTATAGTCAACTGTGCGCAGTCGACCATAGTCTCGGGGACTACACCCAGTGGGTGCATTTAGTGTGCCCCCACCGGTTTTACAGTTCCATTCGACTTGGTCCGTCCTGGTCGAGTGAAGAAGATCACAGCATAAAGACCATAGTCGACTGCACGCAGTCGACCATAGTCTCGGGGACTATACCCAGTGGGTGCACTCAGCGTGCCCCCACAAAAGTTCAAACGACACACACACCCAGTGGGTGTACAGATATGGAAATCTCCAGAAGAAAGTAGTTTCAGATAGTATATCCTAACAAAGCAAGCGACGATCGACTTACTTGGACATTGCTCGGAGAGCTGAACGGCATCATAGGTCGCTGACTTGCCTCTCGAGCCGCTTTCACTTGCTCCATCATGATCCCTGCTGGCGTATGGCCTCCTTAGCAGCGATTACTTGGTCCTCCGGACGTGGTGTGTAGCAAAGAGAGACGGTGGATCAGCAATGACGAAGTGGGTCGGGCACTCGTCGGGCCGTACAAAGAAAAGATACAGAAGTCCGAGTGGGATTGCCTCCTCGTAAATCAGCGCCTCAGAGTCGCCATGACTTGAGCAGCCTTGCCAGCAGGCACTTTCTTGTTCCTCTTCTTCCTCAATGGCTCTTCCTCGTCATCATCGGGGAGATCAATGAGGTGAGGTGGAACTACAAGAGAGATCCAGAAGTAAACATGGAAGCCCAATCGACTAAAAAGCTCCAGTCGGCTAAAAGTAAAACCTCGGAGATCTTACCAAGATTGGAAGTGGCGCATCCTCCATTTCATGATCATCGTGCTTGGCTGAAGTCTCGGAGGTAGCGGCGCTGAAGATTTCAAGAGTCGGCTGATCAGTCATCAAGTCGACCAAAAGTTCACTCATGTTGAAAAAGGAAATACAAGGTTCTGATTGGTTACCCGGAGATGGTGGGATGACCATTCACATCTTTGGCAAGGCCTTCACCGGCTTTGACGACGTCGCTCGAGGTTGCTTCGGCGGCTTCTCAGTCGGCGCGGGAGAAGTTGCCCTAGGTCGCTTCGTCGACTGACCGGTGGGCACAACAGCTTTAGCGCTACCGGCCGGGTCGTAAGGCGTCAACTTGGACCTTCCCTCCGAGCGAGGAGGGTCGACGTCTTCCTCCTCTTCTTCCTCCTCCTCCTCATCATCAGAGTCATCCTCCTCCTCATCCTCCTCGCCGTTGGACTCCCATTCCTCTGGACTCTCACCTCCACTTCCTTCTTCTTCTTCGGCTGTTTCCTGCGCCCCGTTGGGCATCGAGTACATCTCAATGGTGACCTAGAAGACAACAAAACAAGGTGAAAGTCCGTCGACGAAATTGACATCAAAACAGAATGAATACAACAGAATCACAGTCGGGGATAAGCGGTGATACCTTGTCTGGTTGATAACTCTGGTCGAGTGGTGGAATCCTCCTAGCTTCTCGAGGGTTGTCTTTATTTCCTGTGATGGCAGTCATCCACTTCTCCAGTATGGCGTCATCAACCTGCTCCAGATTGACCCGAGTGGTATCATCCGTACCAGAGTACATCCACATCGGATGACCTCGGTATTGGAGTGGCTGAATACGCCGTCGGAGAAAAACCTCCAGGAGATCCATGCCGGTCACCCCATCGCGAATAAGCTGGACTACACGCTCCATCAGCAGCTTTACTTGGGCCTTCTCCTCTAGTAACACCTTCAGGGAAGATGGCTTGTTCACTCGACTCATGGAGAAAGGAGGGAGCCCAGTCGACTGCCCTGGGGTCGGCTGGTGTAACGCCCTCGATGCGGCTATATCTCCCACGTGTCGAGGCACGACTTAGAGGCATAACCGCATTGAAAGCAATGTCGCAAGTGAGGTAATCTTCACACAACCCATGTAATACATAAGGGAAAGAGATACATAGTTGGCTTACACGCCACTTCACACAATACATAAATAAACATCCATCATTCAGAGTACACTCAAGGTCCGACTACGGAACCAAAATAAAAGAAGATACCCCAAATGCTACACAGATCCCCGATCGTCCCAATTGGGCACCACTACTGATCATCAGGAAAAGACACATAGTAACGACCACGTTCCTCGTCGAACTCCCACTTGAGCTCGGGTTGAGTCGCCTGCGACCGCATCGCCGGAACTCGCAACTGTTTTGGAAGTATCCGTGAGTCACGGGACTCAGCAATCTCACACCCGCGAGATCAAGACTATTTAAGCTTATAGGAAGGACAGAGTAGTATAGTGGAGCTGCAGCAAGCGACTAGCATATATGGTGGCTACTGCAAAAGAGAGCGAGAAGAGGAGCAAAGCACGGACGTGAAGCTAGTAGCGATCAAGAAGTGATCTGAACTACTTACGCCGAGACATAACTCCAACACCGTGTTCACTTCCCGGACTCCGCCGAGAAGAGACCATCACGGTTACACACGCGGTGGATGTGTATTTTAATTGAGGTCAACTTCGGGTTTTCTACAACCGGACATTAACAAATTCCCATCTCGCCTCATAACCGCGGCACGGCTTTGAAAGATATTACCCTGCAGGGTGTCCCAACTTAGCCCATTATAAGCTCTCACGGTCAACGAAGGATATTCCTTCTACCGGAAGACCCGATCAATCTCGGAATCCCGGACTACAAGACATTTCGACGGCAATAAAACAAGACCAGCAAAGCCGCCCGATTGTGCCGACAAATCCCGATAGGAGCTGCACATATCTCGTTCTCGTGGCACACCGGATAAGCTAAGCGACAGGAACCGGCGTAATCCAAGTTGCCCAGGAATGGTCCCAAGACGGTGCTCTAGTTTGGACCAACACTCGAGGAGCATTGGCCCGGGGTTTAAAATAAGATGACCCTCGGGCTCCACGAAAACCCGGGGAAAAGGCTTAGGTGGCAAATGGTAAAACCAAAGTTGGGCCTTCTTTGGACGAGTCTTATTCAAAGCGAACTGTCAAGGGGTCCCATAAATCACCCAACCGTAAGGAACGCGAAATCAAGGAACATAACACCGGTATGACGGAAACTAGGGTGGCAAGAGTGGAACAAAACACTGTGCATAAGGCCGAGCCTTCCACCCTTTACCAAGTATATAGATGTATTAATTTTAGCAGATATATATTGTGATATCCCCAACAAGTAAACATGTTCCAACAAGGAACAACATCTCCATGTTCCAACAAGGAACAAACTTCATCTTCACCTGCAACTAACAACGCTATAAGAGGGCTGAGCAAAGCGGTAACATAGCCAATCAACGGTTTGCTAGGAAAGGATGGTTAGGGGCTGACATGGCAATATGGGTGGCATGATATAGCAAATGGTAGGCATCGCAGCATAGGCATGGCAAAAGAGCGAGCAACTAGCATAGCAAAGATAGAAGTGATTTCGAGGGTATGGTCATCTTGCTCGCAATGTTCTCGAGTTGTCGAAAGCTTGATCCTCGTAAGCGTTCTCAACAGGTTCCTCGTTCACGTACTCGTCTCGGCTCTACCCAAAGCAACAACACAAACAAAGGAACCACAATAAATCACGGTGCAATGCACAATCAACATGATGCAAAACATGGCATGATATGCGGAATGTGATATGCAATGCGTATGCAGCGCTCGGAAGGAAATGATGAACCAGGCATCAACTTGGCAAACCAAGTATGCCACTGGAAAGATGAGATGATTTCGGTTGAAAACGATATAAAGATCACCGAATCGGATGCACGGTTTGGAAATGACAAGCAAAACAAGAATGGCACAAATCTGCCATTAACAGCATGATGCCACTTAGCAAGCAACAAATAATTAAGCTACTGCACCCAAACGTATCAACAAAGTACATGGAAGTGATCTACACAAGATGCTAGACAAAAGATGAGCACTGAGCTTCGCTAAATCACATCATAACAGGTTCAAACAAGCATGGCAAAAGTGCACAAAATATCAGGCTGGACATGGCAAAAACAGCATCAGGTTGCAATGTTCAGAGCACCAAAACTACATGCTACAGGAACTTAAAATAGCAAAACAAGGCATGGAATGAATTTAATCAAAGCATAGATCAAAAGTCCCTTACTGACCATAAGCCAAAAAGGATCCGAAAATATAGTAACACCCATGTCAATATTGAAAGTTTCGTTAACAGATTCAGCAACATGGCATGTCAAAAACTGATAACAAGTAGGCATGTTTACGAGCTCAATGCACTCACTACAGAGCCTTAAATGATAAACTAAGCATACATTCATCAAGAAGACATGGCATAGAAGACATACATGGCAAGAACAATAACATATAATAAATGGATCAACCACAACAACCTTGGCAAAATTGAATAACATGTAAACAATCTGCCAGGAAACATTTTATAGCAAAAGTAGAGCTCGATTGACTCAAGATATGCTAATCCATAATTGCAAACAAGGACATGGATGGATAGAGCAAGACATGTTTAACAAAACATCCTTACTGAAGTATCTCAAAATATGCATGGAACTCTCGGTAGCATCAAGTTAACATGGCATCAAAAAATCAGCTAAACAGGGCTGAAAACAGCAACATCAGGACACCTACTTTGCATGCTTGTGCTAGTCACCACATAGATCACAAAACTACATGGCATACACCCCTGGAAAGATGGCATGGCATATTACAAAACACATGTAGGACTCCAATTCATAGGGTGCACACATCAATCATGGCAAAAATAACAAAAGTGCAAGTTCTGTTAAGAAACAGAAACTAACATCACATAGCATACTTCCAACAGCATTTCGGGCATCAAGATGAGCTCAAAAGAAAATGATACAATGAGGTGAAATGATCTACTCTTCGGGTCGAACATTTTGATATATTATACGCGCAAAATGGACCAACAGATGCAAAGATATACCACTTTGAAAATGCAACAAAATAACAATAGATCTAAAAGACTTAGGGAAAAAGAGGGGGTGAGAGGTCAACGGGCGCTCGGCCCGAGGCCGGATCGGGCCGGATCTGGCGACGGGCGTCGGCTGCGCGGGGAGGCTCGCCGGAGCACCGGAGGACGCGGGCCAGTCCAGTCCCCGCGGAGGCGAGGCGCTGGGCGGCGCCGGAGGAGCTGGGCACGGAGCGGGACGTGGCGGAGCGGAGATCTGACGGCCACGCCGGGCGAGGGTGGCGGCGGCCGGGCCGGGCGGCGCGGGAGATCGGGCGGCGGGTCGGCGGGCGTACGGAGGCGTGGCGGGAGGGCGGCTCGCTGGGCGGCGCATGGAAAGGCGCGGCGGCTGGCGGCGGCGTGCTGGCGGGCGGGCTCCGCCGTCTCTGGCCGGGCAAGGCGCTGGGCGGCGGGCGCGGACAGGTGGCGGCCTGCCACTGGCTGCGGGCGGCGGCGATGTGTCCGAGCAGGGCGGACACGTCCGGTGGCGGCGGAGGACGATTTTGCTAGGGTTTCGGGGAAGAAGACCCGGATTTGGACGGGGGAGGTGTTTAAATAGGCATAGAGGGAGCTAGGAGAGTCCAAATGAGGTGTAGTTTTCGCCCACACGATCGTGATCGAATGACGGAGAGCATGGAAGTGACTTAGATGGGTTATTGGGCTGTTTTGGAGGGGTGTTGGGCTGCAACATAAAAGAGGCCTTTGCGAGAGTGCGGTTAACCGTTGGAGTACCAAACAAGCTCCAAATGACCCGAAACTTGACCGTGGTCTACGGGTGGTATACCAAGGCCACTAGACAAACCTCGGTCCATTTCGAGAAGGTTTATTACCCGCACACGGAAAAACGAAAAGGGACCGCCGGGGAGATAGGAGTGTCGATTGCAAAAGCGGACAACGGGAAAAATGCTCGGAATCAAGAGAGCGAACACGTATGCAAATGCGATGCACATGATGACATGGTATAAAATGCAAGACATGGACAAAATGCAAAATGAAGAAAAACCCAACCACGGAGGGAATATCATATCACAATGCCGAAAAAAGGCAAGAGTTGGAGTTACAAATATGGAAAGTTACATCCGGGGTGTTACAACACTCCACCACTACAAGAGGATCTCGTCCCGAGATCTAGGACTGAAAGAACTCCGGATATTCGGAACGAAGGTGATCCTCGCGCTCCCAGGTAGCTTCTCGGTCGGAATGGTGTGACCACTTCACTTTCAGGAATTTGATTGACTTCGCGAGTCTTGCGCTCGGTTTCTTCAAGAATAGCAACGGGGTGCTCATGATAAGAAAGATCTTCTTGAAGGTCAATCTCTTCGAAGTTGATAGTGCGTTCAGGAGTCTTGAAGCACTTGCGAAGCTATGACACGTGAAACACATCGTGCACGTTTGCAAAGTTGGATGGAAGCTCAAGTTGATAGGCGAGATCGCCTCTTTTGCCAATGATCTTGAAAGGACCCACGTATCTAGGGGCAAGCTTCCCTTTGATACCGGGAAGCGACGAGTGCCTTTCATTGGAGAGACGCGGAGGTAGACATGGTCTCCGATTTCAAAAGCCACATCACGGTGCTTATCATCATAATAGCTCTTCCGGCGCGATTGCTGCTTTGAGATTCTCACGAATGACTTGGCACATTTCTTCCGCTTCGTGATCAAGTCATTGCCAAGAAGTTGGCGTTCACCTGTCTCGGACCAATTGAGAGGAGTACGGCACTTTACGCCATAGAGAATTTCGAATGGGGCCTTGCGAACTCGCTTGGAAGCTGTTGTTGTAGGAGAACTTCGGCATATGGAAGACAATCTTCCCACTTCATACCGAAGAAATGACACAAGCCCCGAGCATATCTTCAAGGATTTGATTTACTCGCCGACTTGGCCACTTGTTTGAGGGTGGAAAGCTGTGCTGAAACGAATGTTGGTGCCCATGGCCTTCGAAAAGAATCCCAAAACTTGGAGGTAAAGATGCTGCCACGATGCGAAGAGATCAATTGTGGAATGCCGTGCAAGGAGACAATCCTCGGAGGTGTATAGCTCGACAACCGAGCTGCTGTGATGGATTCTTTGATAGGAAGAAAATGAGCCACTTTAGTAAGCTTGTCAATGACAACGAAGATAGCATCATTTCCACGCTTGGACTTTGGAAAACCAGTCACGAAGTCCATTTCAATATGATCAAACTTCCACTCTGGAATAGCAAGAGGTTGAAGGAGACCAGCTGGTCTTTGGTGTTCTGCTTTCACTCTTCTGCAGACATCACACTCATTCACGAATTGAGCAATTTCTCGCTTCATTCGAGTCCACCAATATGACCGCTTGAGATCATGGTACATCTTCATTACTTCCGGGATGAATGGATAGAAGCTAATTGTGAGCCTCGTTCATAATGACTTTTAGTAGATCACCCTTAGGAACCACAATCCGGTCCTCAAAGAAAAGAGTATCTTTGTCATCAATGTGGAAGCACTTATACTTGGAAATGCCCTTGTCGATACCACGTTTCACCTTTTTCACCATGGTATCCAGAAGTTGAGCCTCACGAATCTGATCTTCCATGGTAGGAGAGACTATGAGGTTGGCAAGAAAGCCTTGAGGAACAACTTGAAGATTCAGCTTGCGGAAAGCTTCACAAAGATCCGCCGAAAGGGCTTGAGGATTAGACTGTTGCAAGAAGCCTTCCTGCTCAAAGCATCTGCAATGACATTGGCCTTGCGGAGTATATTCAATACTTGGGTTGTACTCTTGAATCATTTCGACCCATCGAGTCTGCACGAGGTTGAGGTTGGGCTGAGTGAAAATGTACTTGAGACTCTTGTGATCGGTGAAAATGTCCACTTTCCTTCCCAACAAGAGATGTCTCCACGTTATCAATGCATGGACAACTGCCGCCAACTCGAGATCGTGAGTGGGGTAGTTCTTCTCATTGGGCTTCAACTGGCGAGAGGTATAAGCCACAACTCTCTTCTCTTGCATTAACACAGCACCGAGACCTTGAAGAGAAGCATCACAGAAAACCTCAAATGGCTTGGATTCATCAGGAGGAGTCAAGACAGGAGTTGTGATGAGTTTCTCTTTGAGGGTATTGAAAGCAACGTCACACTCAGGAGACCAGACATACTTCACATGCTTCTGAAGGAGGTTGGAAAGAGGCTTCGCAATCTTGGAGAAGTTCTCAACGAATCTTCGGCAATAGCTTGCAAGACCAAGAAAGCTGCGGAGCTGCTTGACATTCTGAGGAGGTTCCCAATTCACAATTGCGGACACCTTCTCGGGATTAACAGCGATGCCCTTGGCGGAGATGATATGACCAAGGTAAAGCACTTCATCAAGCCAAAATTCACATTTGGAGAACTTCGCATAGAATTGATACTCTCTGAGCTTGTCTAGCACCAATCGCAAATGTTTGGCATGATCCTTCTTATTCTTGGAGAAGACCAAAATATCATCAAGATAGACCAAGACGAATTCATTGGTGTAGGGGTTGAATATGAAATTCATCATCCGAGAGAATGTTGGAGGAGCATTGACGAGGCGAAAGACATGACAAAGTATATTCATAAGAACCAAAGCTTGTTCTGAATGCTGTCTTGGGAATATCTTGTTCACGAATGCGAATCTGATGATAACCCATACGAAGGTCAAGCTTGGAGAACATTGTAGCACCTTTGAGTTGCTCGAAAAGCTCATTGATGTTGGGAAGTGGATACTTGTTCTTGATAGTCTTCTTATTCAATGGACGGTAATCGACGCAAAGTCGGTCCGTGCCATCCTTCTTCTGGACAAAAGAACACCACAACCCCAAGGAGATGAACTCGGTCCGATCAAACCCAGACGCTCTTGTTCATCGAGCTGCTTCTTCAGTTCCTTCAGCTCATTAGGTCCAAGCTTGTATGGACGCTTGCAAACTGGTTCGATGCCGTGCTCAAGATCAATAACGAACTCAATCGCCGATGAGGAGGCATACCCGGAAGCTCTTACGGAAAGACATCTTGGTACTCACAAACGATGGAATCGAGAGATGGCATTCAGTTCGCCCTTCTCATTGAGAGAAAACAACCGAATGGTTTCATCACGAAGCGGCATAGATGATCACATCATTAGAAGAGTGAGTCAATTGAATTTCCCCGGCAGCACAATCAAGCTGAGCTTTGTCCGAGAAAGCCGATCCATTCCGAGAATAAGATCAATATCCGAGTCACCAAGGACAAATGGTTTAGCCAAAAATCTATAATCGCCCATCTTGATAGAAACATCCTAATCCTTGTGGTAGCCCTCATAGAAGAGACTGGAGAAACAACTCCCAAGGGTTTTTCCAGCATTTCGAAATGAAATCATGCTTTGCAACAAATGATCTAGACATGAAACAATGCGATGCACCGTATCAAATAGAACTTTTGCAGGAATATCATTAATCGGAAGATTACCCATTATCACATCGAAGATTCCTCCGCTTGAGCTGCATTCATCATATTCACCTTGGCAGCCTTGGGATTATGCTTGACCACTTTGCATTGCTTTGGAAGATTTCACAGAGGAGGAGGCGGAAGACGCCTCTGGTTGAAGCATTTGTTCGCATAGTGACCTTCTGCCGACATTTGTTGCAAGTCACCTCGAGAGCGGACGGTGGTAAGGAGCACTTGACCTTGGAGCTTGAGAATTAGACTTGTTACGATAGTTTGGGTTGGGTGGGTGGGAAGATCCACGGCCACCTGAGTTCTTCTGGCGATAAGGCCGACGGAACGGAGGAGGAGGAAGGTAAAACTTCGCTGCTTAGCTGCCACTTGAGAGGAAGAAGAAGACTGAATCGCATCCTGATTCTCTTCTTAGAAGCCTCACATTTGAGCTGGGCAGCTTCTTGCTTCAGTGCCATGTTGTAGAAATCATCATACTTAATCGCTCAAAAGCACAAGAGCTAATTGCAGATCTTCTCTCGAGACCACCTCACGAATTGATAGATCATACTCTTTTCATCGTGCACGTCTTGCTTAGCAAAACGAGCGAAGCTGGAACTGGATATTGTATTGATAGACAGACATGTTGCCCTGCTTGAGATTGCGGAACTCCTCACGCTTGCTCTCAACAACACTTTTCGGAATGTGGTGAGCTCACGAAATCACGGCGGAACTCATCCCGTGTAATGACACGACCTCCTCTGGAATCTTTGTATTCTTTGGAACCACTCAGCAGCTTGATCCTTGAGTTGAAACGATGCAAACTTGACAAAGTCCTCGGTCCGACATTGCTACAATCAAAATGCTTGCAGATGTCCACAAGCCAATCGTCGGCGTCTGTGGCCTCGGCTACGTAAACCGAAAGACTTCGCTGATTAGCGAGGAACCGATCGAGAGTAGCAAAGTGTGGCTGATTGTTGCCTTGACCTTGATTGCCTTGATTGCCTTGCCCTTGAGTACGCTCTTGCAAGAGCTGCAAAATCATCTGAGCATTGGCATTGGTGGCTGCCATGATAGCTTGCCAGGCCTCTGGAGGCGGAGGTGGAGGTGGAGGTGGAGGTTCGGTGATCCCCATCATTGCGATCCGGATTCAGACGCGTTGGCGGAGCCATCTGAAGAGGGTGACATCCGTTAGTCCTTTGATAGACAAAAGATAAGTAGAATCAACGGATAGAAATTGCAACATATAGTCTTCACAATAAACATTCGAACAAGAATGAACGAATGAATTCCAAAATTAATCATCACGCGTCCATAAAGGTGAGAAGCCACTTAGATAAAGATATGGAAACAACATCTGTCTTAGAAACAAATCGATTATCACAACTGAAAAACAAAAGGTTGGCTTCTAGAATGAGCCGGAACAAACACATGATAGAGATTTCGCCCAAAGTGTTCGTGGTGGGGCCCACACAGACACGACGTATAGCGGCCGTCATGAATGACAAACAAGACGTCCCCGAATCAGCATAGCCAAGGATTCTTTAAGACGTCTCGCGACCAATCAGAATCGACCGTGAATGGGCGGACCACTAGACGTTGAACCCCAATCTCAAATCATACATCTGTCGGAAAGAAATCTTGTAAGCTACTAGAATTCCCACCTATAAACTCCCGAAACTTTCTGGTTATGCAATCTGGTGTTGGGGATACAAGGGACACAAAATATATCACCCAAACTAACAATACTTAGATCCAGCTGTATCCATCCGTCAACACATAACCAAGAAATCCTCGGAAATCGTGGTACCTCGACCTTGAAAAACATACATTATACAAGTCATGGCAATACTCCACTTTTCGCCTCGATCTTTGGGCTATCAGGGTTATCTCACCAACAACTGCACAAAAGAGATTTCGATGTCGGCAAAACTCGGGTATTCCAGAACTGCAACGATAAAATTGTGACGACAACACCTCGGAGCTCAACTCCCGGACACCGCCACAACCCCTAAATGTCGAGGCACCAAGAACAATGTTCTCGTCACAAAACCATCGGAACAATTCCAAGATACCCACGTGATCCTAAAAATTTTTAGTGAAATTTGAGGAGAGAAGAGTCAAAACTCTACGTCGGGATACCTCACCAGAGCTGACGAAGGACTGGAAGTAAAAGAATCCTACTCTCCGATATATATAATCCTAAGACTCAAAACATTTTTCCATTCTAGACTCAACAACGCCAAACAAACAATCAAGTAGGGGGCTCCTAAGTCGGGAAGGCTCGATACCAACTTAACGCCCTCGATGCGGCTATATCTCCCACGATGTCGAGGCACGACTTAGAGGCATAACCGCATTGAAAGCAATGTCGCAAGTGAGGTAATCTTCACACAACCCATGTAATACATAAGGGAAAGAGATACATAGTTGGCTTACGATGCCACTTCACACAATACATAAATAAACATCCATCATTAGAGTACACTCAAGGTCCGACTACGGAACCAAAATAAAAGAAGATACCCCAAATGCTACACGGATCCCCGATCGTCCCAAGCTGGGCACCACTACTGATCATCAGGAAAAGACACATAGTAACGACCACGTTCCTCGTCGAACTCCCACTTGAGCTCGGTTGAGTCGCCTCAGACCGCATCGTCGGAACACGCAACTGTTTTGGAAGTATCTGTGAGTCACGGGACTCAGCAATCTCACACCCGCGAGATCAAGACTATTTAAGCTTATAGGAAGGACAGAGTAGTATAGTGGAGCTGCAGCAAGCGACTAGCATATATGGTGGCTACTTAGCAAAAGAGAGCGAGAAGAGGAGCAAAGCACGGTCGTGAAGCTAGTAGCGATCAAGAAGTGATCTGAACTACTTACGCCAGACATAACTCCAACACCGTGTTCACTTCCCGGACTCCGCCGAGAAGAGACCATCACGGTTACACACGCGGTGGATGTGTATTTTAATTGAGGTCAACTTCGGGTTTTCTACAACCGGACATTAACAAATTCCCATCTGCCTCATAACCGCGGGCACGGCTTTCGAAAGATATTACCCTGCAGGGGTGTCCCAACTTAGCCCATTATAAGCTCTCACGGTCAACGAAGGATATTCCTTCTACCGGAAAGACCCGATCAATCTCGGAATCCCGGACTACAAGACATTTCGACAGCAATAAAACAAGACCAGCAAGAAGCCTGACAGCCGACAAATCCCGATAGGAGCTGCACATATCTCGTTCTCAGGGCACACCGGATAAGCTAAGCGTACAGGAACCGACGTAATCCAAGTTGCCCAGGAATGGTCCCGTACGGTGCTCTAGTTTGGACCAACACTCAGAGGAGCATTGGCCCGGGGGTTTTAAAATAAGATGACCCTCGGGCTCGCGAAAACCCGGGGGAAAAGGCTTAGGTGGCAAATAGTAAAACCAAAGTTGGGCCTTGCTGGACGAGTCTTATTCAAAGCGAACTGTCAAGGGGGTCCCATAAATCACCCAACCGTAAGGAACGTGAAATCAAGGAACATAACACCGGTATGACGGAAACTAGGGTGGCAAGAGTGGAACAAAACACCAGGCATAAGGCCGAGCCTTCCACCCTTTACCAAGTATAAAGATGTATTAATTTTAGCAGATATATATTGTGATATCCCCAACAAGTAAACATGTTCCAACAAGGAACAACATCTCCATGTTCCAACAAGGAACAAACTTCATCTTCACCTGCAACTAACAACGCTATAAGAGGGGCT
This sequence comes from Aegilops bicornis, assembly GCA_021605145.1. Lineage (NCBI taxonomy): Eukaryota > Viridiplantae > Streptophyta > Magnoliopsida > Poales > Poaceae > Aegilops > Aegilops bicornis. The sequence continues at coordinate 752,804,813 of CM038670.1, read as the reverse complement.
GAGCAAAGCGGTAACATAGCCAATCAACGGTTTGCTAGGAAAGGATGGTTAGGGGCTGACATGGCAATATGGGTGGCATGATATAGCAAATGGTAGGCATCGCAGCATAGGCATGGCAAAAGAGCGAGCAACTAGCATAGCAAAGATAGAAGTGATTTCGAGGGTATGGTCATCTTGCACGCAATGTTCTCGAGTTGTCGAAAGCTTGATCCTCGTAAGCGTTCTCAACAGGTTCCTCGTTCACGTACTCGTCTCCGGCTCTACCCAAAGCAACAACACAAACAAAGGAACCACAATAAATCACGGTGCAATGCACAATCAACATGATGCAAAACATGGCATGATATGCGGAATGTGATATGCAATGCGTATCTTGGCGCTCGGAAGGAAATGATGAACCAGGCATCAACTTGGCAAACCAAGTATGCCACTGGAAAGATGAGATGATTTCGGTTGAAAGCGATATAAAGATCACGGAATCGGATGCACGGTTTGGAAATGACAAGCAAAACAAGAATGGCACAAATCTGCCATTAACAGCATGATGCCACTTAGCAAGCAACAAATAATTAAGCTACTGCACCCAAACGTATCAACAAAGTACATGGCAGTGATCTGCACAAGATGCTTGACAAAAGATGAGCACTGAGCTTCGGCTAAATCACATCATAACAGGTTCAAACAAGCATGGCAAAAGTGCACAAAATATCAGGCTGGACATGGCAAAAACAGCATCAGGTTGCAATGTTCAGAGCAACAAAACTACCTGCTACAGGAACTTAAAATAGCAAAACAAGGCATGGCATGAATCTACTCAAAGCATAGAACAAAAGTCCCTTACTGACCATAAGCCAAAAAGGATCGGAAAATATAGTAACACCCATGTCAATATTGAAAGTTTCGTTAACAGATTCAGCAACATGGCATGTCAAAACTGATAACAAGTAGGCATGTTTACGAGCTCAATGCACTCACTACAGAGCCTTAAATGATAAACTAAGCATACATTCATCAAGAAGACATGGCATAGAAGACATACATGGCAAGAACAATAACATATCATAAATGGATCAACCACAACAACCTTGGCAAAATTGAATAACATGTAAACAATCTGCCAGGAAACATTTTATAGCAAAAGTAGAGCTCGATTGACTCAAGCTATGCTACTCCATAATTGCAAACAAGGACATGGATGGATAGATAAAGACATGTTTAACAAAACTTCCTTACTGAAGTATCTCAAAATATGCATGGAACTCTCGGTAGCATTAAGTTAACATGGCATCAAAAAATCAGCTAAACAGGGCTGAAAACAGCAACATCAGGACACCTACTTTGCATGCTTGTGCTAGTCACCACATAGATCACAAAACTACATGGCATACACCCCTGGAAAGATGGCATGGCATATTACAAAACACATGTAGGACTCCAATTCATAGGGTGCACACATCAATCATGGCAAAAATAACAAAAGTGCAAGTTCTGTTAAGAAACAGAAACTAACATCACATAGCGTACTTCCAACAGCATTTCGGGCATCAATATGAGCTCAACAGAAACTGATGCAATGAGATGAAATGATCTACTCTTCGAGGCGAACATTTTGATATATTATACGCGCAAAATGGACCTACAGATGCAAAGATATACCACTTTGAAAATGCAACAAAATAACAATAGATCTAAAAGACTTAAGGGAAAAAGAGGGGGTGAGAGGTCAACGGGCGCTCGGCTGCGCGGGGAGGCTCGCCGGAGCACCGGAGGACGCGGCCGGTCCGGTCCCCGGCGGAGGCGAGGCGCGGGGCGGCGCCGGAGGAGCGGGCGGCCGGAGCGGGCGGACTTGGCCGAGGCGGCGGAGATGCGGCGCGCCGGGCCGCATGGCGGCGGGCGGGTCGGCCGGGCGCGGAGATCGGGCGGCGGGTCGGCGGGCGTGGCCGAGGCGGCGGGAGCTGGGCGTCAAGGGCGGCGCTGGGAGGCGCGGGCGGCGGCGGCGCGCTACTGGCGGGTGTGCCTGCTGGCCGGGCGCGCGGCGGCGGCGCTGGACAGCGGCGGCCTGCCATCGGCTGCGGGCGGCGGCGATGTGTCCGAGCTGGCGGACACGGTGGCGGCGGAGGACGATTTTGCTTAGGGTTTCGGGAAGAAGACCCGGATTTGGACGGGAGAGGTGTTTAAATAGGCATAGAGGGAGCTAGGAAAGTCCAAATGAGGTGTAGTTTTTACCACACGATCGTGATCGAACGACGGAGAGCATGGAAGTGACTTAGATGGGTTATTGGGCTGTTTTGGAGGGGTGTCTGGCTGCAACATAAAAGAGGCCTTTGCGAGAGTGCGGTTAACCGTTGGAGTACCAAACAAGCTCCAAATGACCCGAAACTTGACCGGTGGTCTACGGGTGGTATACCAAGGCCACTAGACAAACCTCGGTCCATTTCGAGAAGGTTTATTACCCGCACACGGAAAAACGTAAAAGGGACCGCCGGGGGAGATAGGAGTGTCAGATTGCAAAACGGACAACGGGAAAAATGCTCGGAATCAAGAGACGAACACGTATGCAAATGCGATGCACATGATGACATGGTATAAAATGCAAGACATGGACAAAATGCAAAATGAAGAAAAACCCAACCACGGAGGGAATATCATATCACAATGCCGAAAAAAGGCAAGAGTTGGAGTTACAAATATGGAAAGTTACATCCGGGGTGTTACAGCTGGTCTTGGCAGTAAAACCAGGTCGACTGCCACCCTCTAACCGAGTCGGGGAGAGTCATAGCTGGAAAGGCGCTCTTCCCCCTCATCTGGACCCCGAGTCCCCCACACATTTGGATTACTTGGGTCCTCTCGTCATTCGGCTCGTTTTCTTCACCGTCCCGAGAGCGACAGGTGAATATGTGCTTGAAAAGACCCCAATGCGGTCGACAACCCAAGAAGTTCTCGCAGAGCGAAACGAAAGCAGAAAGATACACAATGGAGTTTGGAGTGAAATGGTGGAGTTGCGCTCCAAAAAAGTTCAGAAACCCCCGGAAAAAAGATTTGGCGGCAGAGAAAACCCCCTATCTACGTCGGTGGCTGTGGAGGACGACTCACCCTCTTCAGCTGCGGTTGCCACTCCGTGCCGGAAGCCTCGCCGACCCATGGGGATCAGTCCTTCGTTGGCGATCGGTGAGATCTTTTCGGTGATGGTCGACCGGATCCGATCTCCTTGGACCCAGCCTGCGGCAGCTTGGACCATGAAGAGGAACCGCCCGACCGGGCGCTCTCCCTTGGCCTTCGCCGTCTTCTTCACTGTTCGAGCGGCGATCTTGTCCTTCACCATGGTCGCTGGCGAAAAGTACCGAGCTTCGCGCCGACAGCGGAGAGCGTGGCGAGAAAGTTTTGGAGGCGGAGAGAGGAGAAGTCCGAGGACGACTGCTCAAAATGCCGGTCCAACGCTTTATATGGGGTCGCTTCAGTGGGCGACCGGTAGACCAGTAATCTCGTCACGATCCATAGCGGTAGCGTGCACGATACATGGCGAAAAAGGCAGCGCGAGGATCGAGGCGTCATCGTCTTATCCCATCCGAAAGTGCCGCGGTTTTTCGCTCAAGGCTCCCCAAAATTCGGATCGCGAAATCGCTAACCGCAGAGCAACTCGTCAGATAACAGATTTCCTCAGATCCGTCGCTCGGAAATCCTCAGGTTCACAAAGTTCACTCGACAAACGTGAAGAATGGATCAAGGCGACTGAAAGAGAAGTTGATGCCGTCACTAAAAGGTCGTTGATCCAGAGTAAGACGCACTCACAACACGAAGAACAGGTCGGAAAGATTATCAACTCCTTCCTCACTCAAACCTCGATCCATTCGGGGGCTAATGATGAAGTCATGTACCTGGGGTAGGGTCATAGACCTGGCCAAAGGTACCCTCCACAAGGACATTCACAAGAGAAGCAGCCTTCCAGTCGACCTGGTAGGCTTCCACTCGACAGATTCAAAGACACTCGACTATGAAGACCCACTCGACCACCAAGAGTCCAAGAGCCACTCGGTGTCCAAATGGTCTGTAGTTAAATAGTCTTTATGACCTTAATGACACTTTATGTAAGGAATTACCAGTAACGCCTAGCTTTAACGCACCTTAAATCCTCTACTACGTGGGCTGGCTGGGGTCCTGGTGCACTCTATATAAGCCACCCCCTCCATGTAGAAGGGTTCGCACTGTAACACATACACATATAATCCAGTCGACCTCCTCCGGGCTCCGAGACGTAGGGCTGTTACTTCCTCCGAGAAGGGCCTGAACTCATAAATCCCTTGCGTATACAACTACTCCATAGCTAGGATCTTGCCTCTCCATACCTACCCCCCATTCTACTGTCCTACTTAGAACCACGACAGGGCCCACTGGTCAGCGTCTGAAATACTAACTACTCTATATTGGTTAAGAACTAGTAATTGTGTTTAGCCCTAATTTAACCTCACACGGGCACATCCGGCGAGTGTGCAAAGACGCCATGACGCACTAGATGGCACGGGAGCACGCAAGGAGGGGGGGTTCAAGGAGGGCTTGAGCTCAATGGGGCTGCGGCGGACTAGTCAAGCACGATAGTAGGATGCAGGACCTTCACAGACCACGACAACTGCGATCTCCGTCGGCGGCGAGTGGCGGCGCTAGGTGGGGTGGCGCTATGTGGCTCGGGCGGGCTCTGGAAAGAGGGCAAAATGGCCAAGGGATCACGAGGAACTCGAGGACATGCTCAGATGAGGAAGGGCGAGCATAGCCGAGGAGATCAGGGTGCCGCGGAGCACCACCGATGGCGGAGAAGATGAACACCATGGTGACGATTTGTGGCACCTCCATTCAATTCATTCAAAGGTAACACTCTATAGGTAGAGGCGAACTTAACAGGTGTGTTTTCTGAGCTTCGAGTTGACTCTGGCCGTGAACTACGCCGGCGACGCACGTACGGCCGGACAAGGGAGGACCGAGCCTAGGTGGTTGCGTGGACTTTCGGCACGTAACAGTGCGCACAAGTAGGAGACGATGTGGTGAAGGTTGCTGTAGCGCCTATACGCTGCTCATTGCTCTGCCGGGCGGGCGAAGCTATCTGCGTTGCGCGTCCAGAGACAGAGAGAGGGGAGGGAGAGAGAGAGTTTTTTTTCTCTTTTTGGGTCCGACATGTAAGTTGCAGAGAGAGTTTTTGTTTATATTTTTTTGGGTTGGGCACAATATGTAAATGACAAATGGAGGTAGGGGCAAGAACGTCCAAGGAATTTTTCGGAGACGGTCAAAGGCCCTTGACCAGACGGAAATGGCATGGAGGGGCATTTCTATAAGGACACTTGACGGAAGAGGGGTATTTTTGAGCATACTCTAAATTTAGGGGCAAATGCCAGGTGTGGGCTCAAGTTAGGGGGAGAAATGGAATTGTCCCTATAAAATAAGAGAGAATAGGCATAAGTATTGTGACATAATGTGTAATAACAGCCCATAATGCAATAAATATCAATAGAAAAGCATGATGCAAAATGGACGTATCAACTCGCCCAAGCTTAGACCTCGCTTGTCCTCAAGCGAAAGCCGATAACGATAAATATGTCCCCATGTTTAGAGGTAGAGGTGTCGATAAAAAATAAAATACGGACATGAAGGCATCATGATTATTCTCATAACAGCAACATATATAGATATTGTCATATGATTCCTTATCTTCAAGTAATAATACATTCACAATGCAGAGTACGAATCATAAAATTTATTGAGAACCAACAAACTATAATCTCAGTCATTGAAGCAATTGCAATTTATCATAACATCAGAAAGAGTCTATGTCAGAGCTTAATAGCAAGTCCACATACTCAACTATCATTTAGTCTTTCATAATTGCTAACACTCACGCGATACTTGTGGTTACGGAGTCTTAATCGGACACAGAGAAAGATAGGGGCTTATAGTTTCGCTTGCCAACCTTTTACCTCAAGGGTAATGTTAACAATAATAACTCATGCCTCCTACATCCAATTAGATATATCGATCAGGATCTTTCCAACACACTGTGCTTGCCGAAGGATAAAATGTAAAAGGGAAAGGTGAAGATCACCATGACTCTTGCATAAGGTAGAGGATAATAATAAAAGATAGGCCCTTCACAGAAGCAAGCGAGAGGAGGTTGCCATGCGCTTTTATGGTTGGATGCACAAAATCTTAATGCGAAAGAACGTCACTTTATATTGCCCCTTGTGATATGAACCTTTATTATGCAGTCTGTCGCTTTTATTTCTTCCATATCACAACATCGTATAAAGCTTATTTCCCCACACCAATCAATCATACATATTTAGAGAGCAATTTTTATTGATTTGCACCGATGACAACTTACTTGAAGGATCTTACTCAATCCATGGGTAGATATGGTGGCCTCTCATGGCAAAACTGGTTTAAGGGTTTATGGAAGCACAAGTAGTATCTCTACTTGGTGCTGAGAATTTGGCTAGCATGAGGGGGAAAGGCAAGCTCAACATGTTGGAAGATCCATGACAATATACTTTATCTCAGATATAAGGAAACATAGCCCATTACGTTGTCTTCCTTGTCCAACATCAACTCTTTAGCATGTCGAATTTTAATGAGTGCTCACAATCATAAAAGATGTCAATAATAGTATATCTATATGTGAAACCTCTATTTCCTTATTACTTCCTATTAATTGCGACGATGACCAAAGCTATGTTTGTCAACTCCCAACAACTTTCAATCATCATACCCTTTCTATGTGAAGTCATTACTCTCAATAAGATCAATATGAACTCTTTGTTTCTTTTTATTCTTTTCCTTTCTTTTTTTTATTCACTCAAGATCATGGCAAAATAGTCAAGCCCTTGACTCAACACTAATCTTTATTATATAGCTCGCGGACTCGATTACATAGAGAGATCATAAAGCAAAAACTCAAAACTAGATCGTGCCATAAACTTTATTCTACTAGATCAAGATACTACTAATAGGATCGAACTAAGAAAAACGGTAAAGATAGGAGATGTGGTTGTGATACGATATCGGGGCACCACCCCCAAGCTTGGCAGTTGCCAAGGGGAGTGCCCATACCCATGTGATTATGTCCCCTTTGTTGGTGAAGAAGGTAGGGGTGTTGTTGATGATGCGGGATTGTCGTCCATCTTCCAAGGCATGGGCTCAACATCATAGAAGGATGATCGAGTCTCTGGAATCCTCAAATCTGCAGCCAAACTCATCCTTTTGAATCTATATTCATACTCATAGTTTTGATTTTGCAGGTCATAGATTTGGGCTTGAAGGTGCTCGATCTTCTCATGAAGCTTGAAGATGGCCTCCCCGATATTGTCAGCATCCGACTTGTGGTTGCTAGTGAACTCCGCGATCATCATGTGGTTGGAGTTGAGTCCACGTTCCACCATCACTTGACACTTGAAAACTTGTTGCTCCACTGCTTCGAGCCTCGTCTCCATGCTTCCGGTTCCTTATGGTCCCTCTTCATCGCGGATGTGCAGCAACCCATCACGCAACTCAATGGTATGAGGGTGTCGCGGCACCTCCGCGAGGTAAGGGTTGATGACCTTCTCGAAGAACTTGTCCTTGGAAGCACTTGGGGGCGTCATGATAATCTAGATCTGTCAGAAAAACAGCTCGAAACAAGAACAGAGGAGATTTGCGTGATACGGGAGTCAAAACCTTTGGGAGAATATATAATGAATTTTTACCGACCAAAATACGTATCGTGCAAGAAAACGGAGTCCGGAAGGCACACGAGGTGTCCACGAGGTAGGGGGCGCGCCCAGGGGGTAGGGTGCACCCTCCGCCCTCGTGGGGCCCTCGTGTCCTTCCCGGACTGCTACTTATTTTTCTCTATTTCTAAATATTCCAAAACAAAGAAATATTGCCTTAAAAACTGTTTTGGAGTCAGTTTACTTGCCGTACCACATATAGTAGTGGAAGTGGATCCTCCGACGTAGGATCCCTGCCTTACCCTCCCTTTCGTTCACTTACTGGCGGACCCCATGCTTGCTAGGCCCCGCATGTCAGTTACTCAATGGGTCCGGCCACGTCAGGGGATCCTCATCCGTAGTATACTCCCTCTGTTTTTATTTACTCCGCATAAAATGGAGGGAGTGGTAGTATAAATGACGTGGGCGGGGGAGGGGGAGGGACGTCGGTTTGCTCTCAACTGTGGTCCCACAAGCGACGTGGAGGGTCCAGGGTGCTGGGGTGCAACGCGAACGCGACAAGAGCGATGTACAGTCAAGACCGATTGACCGGTCGTCACTGGAACCACTATTCACACCAGAACCTTCGCTGCTCGGCATACGCCAGCCACTGCCCCAAAACCACACCTCCTCTCCATCCCATCTCCCCACCTTTCGAACCCCTAGCCCGCATCAAGCGTCCCTGATGACCCACAAGTATAGGGGATCTATCGTAGTCCTTTCGATAAGTAAGAGTGTCGAACCCAACGAGGAGCAGAAGGAAATGATAAGCGGTTTTCAGCAAGGTATTCTCTGCAGAAATCGAAATAAGTGGTAACACACAGTTTTGTGATAGGATAATTTGTAACGAGCAACAAGTAATAAAAGTAAATAAAGTGCAGCAAGGTGGCCCAATCCTTTTTGTAGCAAAGGACAAGCCTGGACAAACTCTTATAATAAGAAAAGCGCTCCCGAGAACACATGGGAATATCGTCAAGCTAGTTTTCATCACGTTCATATGATTCGCGTTCGGTACTTTGATAATTTGGTATGTGGGTGGACCGGTGCTTGGGTATTGTTCTTACTTGAACAAACATCCCACTTATGATTAACCTCTATTGCAAGCATCCGCAACTACAAAAAAAGTATTAAGGTAAACCTAACCATAGCATGAAACATATGGATCCAAATCAGCCCCTTATGAAGCAACACATAAACTAGGGTTTTAAGCTTATGTCACTCTAGAAACCCATCATCTACTTATTACTTCCCAATTCCCTCCTCTAGGCCCAAATAATGGTGAAGTGTTATGTAGTCGACATTCACATAACACCACCAGAGGCTAGACAACATACATCTCATCAAAATATCGAACGAATACCAAATTCACATGACTACTAATAGCAAGACTTCTCCCATGTCCTCAGGAACAAACGTAACTACTCACAAAGCATATTCATGTTCATAATCAGAGGGGTATTAATATGCATATAGGATCTGAACATATGATCATCCAACAAATAAACCAACTAGCATCAACTACAAGGAGTAATCAACACTACAAGCAACCTACTAGTACCAATCCCGGACTTGGAGACAAGAATTGGATACAAGAGATGAACTAGGGTTTTGGGAGGAGATGATGCTGGTGAAGATGTTGATGGAGATTGCCCTCTCTCGATGAGAGGAGCGTTGGTGATGATGATGACGATGATTTCCCCCTCCCGGAGGGAAGTGTCCCCGGCAGAACAGCTCTGCCGGAGCCCTAGATTGGTTCCACCAAGGTTCCGCCTGTGGCGGCGGAGTTTCATTCCAAAGGTTGCTTCTGATTTTTCTCTCGATGAAAGACCTCATATAGCAGAAGATGGGCATCGGAGGGCTACCAGGGGGCCCACGAGGTAGGGGGCGCGCCCTAGGAGGGGGGGGGGCGCCCCCACCCTCGTGTACAGGGTGTGGGGCCCCTGGCCTTCATCTTTGGCGAATATTTTTATTATTCTTGTAAGATATTCCGTGGAGTTTCAGGACTTTTGGAGTTGTGCAGAATAGGTCTCTAATATTTGCTCCTTTTCCAGCCCAGAATTCCAGCTGCCGGCATTCTCCCTCTTCATGTAAACCTTATAAAATAGGGACAATTCCATTTCTCCCCCTAACTTGAGGCCACACCTGGCATTTGCCCCTAAATTTTGAGTATGCTAAAAAATACCCCTCTTCCGTCAAGTGTCCTTATAGAAATACCCCTCCGTACAACTTCCGTCTGGTCAAAGGCCTTTGACCGTCTCTGAGACATTTTTCAGACATTTTTTGCCCCTTCTGACAGATGGGAGCACATGTTGTTTCTTTATTATGTAAAACGTTATTTACCAGATTATTTGAAGGGGGCCCACCGTCAGCGTCTAAAATACTAACTACTCTATATTGGTTAAGAACTAGTAATTGTGTTTAGCCCTAATTTAACCTCACACGGGCACATCCGACGAGTGTGCAGCACGCCGGCGACGCACCAGATGGCACGGGAGCACGCAACGAGGGGGGGTTCAAGGAGGGCTTGAGCTCAATGGGGCTGCGGCGGACTAGTCAAGCACGATAGTAGGATGCAGGACCTTCACAGACCACGACAACTGCGATCTCCGTCGGCAGTGAGTGGTGGCGCTAGGTGGGGTGGCGCTATGTGGCTCGGGCAGGCTCTGGAAAGAGGGCAAAATGGCCAAGGGATCACCAGGAACTCGAGGACATGCTCAGATGAGGAAGGGCGAGCATAGCCGAGGAGATCAGGGCGCCGCGGAGCACCACCGGTGGCGGAGAAGATGAACACCATGGTGACGATTTGTGGCACCTCCATTCAATACATTCAAAGGTAACACTCTATAGGTAGAGGCGAACTTAATGTGTGTGTTTTCCGAGCTTGAGTTGACTCGCCGCGAACTACGGGGCGACGCACGACGGATGGACAAGGGAGGACTGAGCCTAGGTGGTTGCGTGGACTTCGGCCTGAACAGGTGCGCACAAGTAGGAGACGATGTGGTGAAGGTTGCTGTAGCGCTTTCCGCTGCCTGTCATCAAGGCCGGGCGGCGAAGCTATCGCGGGTTGGCCCAGACAGAGAGAGGGGAGCAGGGAGAGAGAGAGTTTTTTTTCTCTTTTTGTGTCCCACATGTAAGTTGTAGAGAGAGTTTTTGTTTATATATTTTTGGTTTGGGCACAATATGTAAATGACAAATGGAGGTAGGGGCAAGAACGTCCAAGGAATTTTTCGGAGACGGTCAAATGCCCTTGACCAGACGGAAACGGCATGGAGGGGCATTTCTATAAGGACACTTGACGGAAGAGGGGTATTTTTGAGCATACTCTAAATTTAGGGGCAAATGCCAGGTGTGGGCTCAAGTTAGGGGGAGAAATGGAATTGTCCCTATAAAATAAGAGAGAATAGGCATAAGTATTGTGACATAATGTGTAATAACAGCCCATAATGCAATAAATATCAATAGAAAAGCATGATGCAAAATAGACGTATCAACTCCCCCAAGCTTAGACCTCGCTTGTCCTCAAGCGAAAGCCGATAACAATAAATATGTCCCCATGTTTAGAGGTAGAGGTGTCAATAAAAAATAAAATACGGACATGAAGGCATCATGATTATTCTCATAACAGCAACATATATAGATATTGTTATATCATTCCTTATCTTCAAGTAATAATACATTCACAATGCAGAGTACGAATCATAAACTTTATTGAGAACCAACAAACTATAATCTCAGTCATTGAAGCAATTGCAATTTATCATAACATGAGAAAGAGTCTATGTCAGAGCTTAATAGCAAGTCCACATACTCAACTATCATTTAGTCTTTCATAATTGCTAACACTCACGCGATACTTGTGGTTACAGAGTTTTAATCGGACACAGAGAAAGATAGGGGCTTATAGTTTCGCCTGCCAACCTTTTACCTCAAGGGTAATGTCAACAATAATAACTCATGCCTCCTACATCCAGTTAGATATATCGATCAGGATCTTTCCAACACGCTGTGCTTGCCGAAGGATAAAATGTAAAAGGGAAAGGTGAAGATCACCATGACTCTTGCATAAGGTAGAGGATAATAATAAAAGATAGGCCCTTCACAGAGGCAAGCAGAGGTTGCCATGCGCTGTTATGGTTGGATGCACAAAATCTTAATGCGAAAGAACGTCACTTTATATTGCCCCTTGTGATATGAACCTTTATTATGCAGTCTGTCGCTTTTATTTCTTCTAGATCACAACATCGTATAAAGCTTATTTCCCCACACCAATCAATCATACATATTTAGAGAGCATTTTTTATTGATTTGCACCGATGACAACTTACTTGAAGGATCTTACTCAATCCATGGGTAGATATGGTGGCCTCTCATGGCAAAACTGGTTTAAGGGTTTATGGAAGCACAAGTAGTATCTCTACTTGGTGCTGAGAATTTGGCTAGCATGAGGGGGAAAGGCAAGCTCAACATGTTGGAAGATCCATGACAATATACTTTATCTTAGATATAAGGAAACATAACCCATTACGTTGTCTTCCTTGTCCAACATCAACTCTTTAGCATGTCATATTTTAATGAGTGCTCACAATCATAAAAGATGTCAATAATAGTATATCTATATGTGAAACCTCTCTTTCCTTATTACTTCCTATTAATTGCAACGATGACCAAAGCTATGTTTGTCAACTCCCAACAAATTTCAATCATCATACCCTTTCTATGTGAAGTCATTACTCTCAATAAGATCAATATGAACTCTTTGTTTCTTTTTATTCTTTTCCTTTCTTTTTTTTATTCACTCAAGATCATGGCAAAACAGTCAAGCCCTTGACTCAACACTAATCTTTATTATATAGCTCATAGACTCGATTACATAGAGAGATCATAAAGCAAAAATTCAAAACTAGATCATGCCATAAACTTTATCCTACTAGATCAAGATACTACTAATAGGATTGAACTAAGAAAAACGGTAAAGATAGGAGATGTGGTTGTGATACGATATCGGGGCACCTCCCCCAAGCTTGGCAGTTGCCAAGGGGAGTGCCCATACCCATGTGATTATGTCCCCTTTGTTGGTGAAGAAGGTGGGGGTGTTGTTGATGATGCGGGATTGTCGTCCATCTTCCAAGGCATGGGCTCACCATCATAGAAGGATGATCGAGTCTCTGGAATCCTCAAATCTGCAGCCAAACTCATCCTTTTGAATCTATATTCATACTCATAGTTTTGATTTTGCAGGTCATAGATTTGGGCTTGAAGGTGCTCGATCTTCTCATGAAGCTTGAAGATGGCCTCCTCGATATTGTCAGCATCCGACTTGTGGTTGCTAGTGAACTCCGTGATCATCATGTGGTTGGAGTTGAGTCCACGTTCCCCCATCCCTTGACACTTGAAAACTTGTTGCTCCACTGCTTCGAGCCTCGTCTCCATGCTTCCGGTTCCTTTTGGTCCCTCTTCATCGCGGATGTGCAGCAACCCATCACGCAACTCAATGGTTTGAGGGTGTCGCGGCACCTCCGCGAGGTAAGGGTTGATGACCTTCTCGAAGAACTTGTCCTTGGAAGCACTTGGGGGTGTCATGATAATCTAGATCTGTCAGAGAAACAGCTCGAAACAAGAACAGAGGAGATTTGTGTGATACGGGAGTCAAAACCTTTGGGAGAATATATATAATGAATTTTTACCGACCAAAATACGTATCGTGCAAGAAAACGGAGTCCGGAAGGCACACGAGGTGTCCACGAGGTAGGGGTCGTGCCCAGGGGGTAGGGTGCACCCTCCACCCTCGTGGGGCCCTCGTGTCCTTCCCGGACTGCTACTTATTTTTCTATTTTTCTAAATATTCCAAAACGAAGAAATATTGCCTTAAAAATTGTTTTGGAGTCAGTTTACTTACCGTACCACATACCTATTCCTTTTCGGAGTCTGAAACGTTCCGGAAAGTTTCCCTTATGTATTCCTCTGGGGTTACGGTTTCAATAACATTGGTTTCAACATTTATAGGATTACCTGAGATATAATGTTTGATTCTTTGACCGTTTACCACCTTCGGATTTGTGCCTTTGAAGTTGTTGATTTTTATGGCACCGGAACGATAGTCCTCCTCGATAACGTAGGGGCCTTCCCATTTTATAGAGAAGTTTTCCTGCAAAAAATCTTAAACGAGAGTTGTATAGCAATACATAATCACCTACATTAAACTCACGCTTTTGTATCCTTTTGTCATGCCATCTTTTAACTTTTTCTTTGAACAACTTGGCATTTTCATAAGCTTGGGTTCTCCATTCATCAAGTGAGCTAATATCAAATAACCTCTTCTCACCAGCAAGTTTGAAATCATAGTTGAGCTCTTTAATAGCCCAATATGCCTTATGTTCTAGTTCGAGAGGTAAGTGACATGCTTTTCCATAAACCATTTTATATGGAGACATACCCATAGGATTTTTATATGCAGTTCTATATGCCCATAATGCATCATCAAGTTTCTTGGACCAATTCTTTCTAGACCTATTGACAGTCTTTTGCAAAATTAATTTGAGTTCTCTATTACTCAATTCTAATTGACCGCTAGACTGCGGGTGATAAGGATATGCAATTCTATGATTAACATCATATTTAGCAAGCATTTTACGAAAAGCACCATGAATAAAATGTGAACCACCATCAGTCATTAAGTATCTAGGGACTCCAAACCTCGGAAAAATAACTTCTTTAAGCATTTTAATAGAGGTGTTATGATCAGCACTACTAGTTGGAATAGCTTCTACCCACTTAGTAACGTAATCAACAGTGTCGGGGAAGCTGATCTGGCCCACGAACACCTATGGGACCGGCGGACCGAGCCCCTTTCGGTTCGGCGGGGGGCGGAGGTCGCACGAAGAGCAGATCGAGGCGGTTAACACGAGCAGCTTTACCCAGCTTCAAGCTCTCCGGAGAGATAACACTCCTACTGCTGCATATCTAAGTGTATTGAGTTCTTGCTCAGAGCGCTGAGTGCTACAAAGACACACAAGCTGCTAACGAGACCGAAAGCGTGAGTGTTCTCGCTTCGAACCTTCAACCCTCCCCTTCTACGCTATGCATGGGCCTCCTTTTATATGCTAAAGGGGTCTCCGACAGGTGGCAACGTAGACAAGGGTAAAAATGGAAAAGGAGTGGTTGGTACAGCTACTTGTACAGTGTATCATACCTAACCACGACAGCAGGGACAAAGGCATTAAATGCCCGCTTCACGCCGCCCTAACAAAGGCGTAAAGGGACCGTGGGCGCCACCGCTTGCCACGATGGCAATCTTGTCAGCGCCGCTTGACACCGCGCTCCGCTGGCCGCACGACCTCTTGCCACGCGCGCCTGGAAAGGTCCCAGGGCGACACGTTAGTGGATGTGCTGGAGCGCAGGTACATAGTGGTGGTCTTCCGCGGCAAGCGCCTTGCCGCGGTTGTTGTCTTGTCGCGTCCGGAAACTTGTCGCTCACCGGGCCTTCCCGGCAAGCTCCTCTTGCCGGGGCCTTGTCTCCTAGGTGCCTTGGGTGGCCTTCCGGCAAGCTCCTCTTGCCGGGGCCTTGTCTCCTTGGCTTGAATACTTTGTTCTTGAATGGCTCCAAAGGAACCACGGAGGACCTTGGCGGTCACCCGGTAAGCCTTGCCGCGGAGGGCTGCAACTGCCCGTGCACAAGTTCGGGATACTAGGGTACCCCTACTCTAGTACACCGGCAGAGCCCCGGGCCTGGGCCACACGGTGCCGAGCGCTGTTGGGCCAGGCCCAAAACAGGGCACGGGCACGCGCGGCCTGGGTCTCGTGGATGTTGCTGCAGCCATCGACAAGGAGCTGGCGCAGCTGGGGATGGAGGATATTGGATATTCCTCCGATGAGCACCTCCAACCCAGCGCCAAGCTCAGCTTGTTCTTCAAGGGCGTGGTGACGGCCCTCCAGCGACTCCAGGAAGAAATCCCAAAGCAGCTGGCCGAGGAGTCGCGCCAGATCTGCGCGGGAGCTCTTCAAAAGGTGCTGATGAAGGTGGCCTTGAAGGAAATATGCCCTAGAGGCAATAATAAAGTTATTATTTATTTCCTTATATCATGATAAATGTTTATTATTCATGCTAGAATTGTATTAACCGGAAACATAATACATGTGTGAATATATAGACAAACAGTATGTCACTAGTATGCCTCTACTTGACTAGCTTGTTAATCAAAGATGGTTATGTTTCCTAACCATGTGCTGTCAGTTGGTGCAGTTCTAAACAAAGCGTCGTGGCGGGATCTACATGTGAAGCGGAGTACATAGCTGCTTCGGAAGCAGCAAATGAAGGAGTCTGGATGAAAGAGTTCATTTCCGATCTAGGTGTCATACCTAGTGCATCGGGACCGATGAAGATCTTCTGTGACAATACTTGGTGCAATTGCCTTGGCAAAGGAATCCAGATTTCACAAGAGGACCAAGCACATCAAGAGACGCTTCAATTCCATTCGGGACCAAGTCCAAGTGGGAGACATAGAGATTTGCAAAATACATACGGATCTGAATGTTGCGCACCCGTTGACTAAGCCTCTTCCACGAGCAAAACATGATCAAGCACCAAGACTCCATGGGTGTAAGGATCATTACTTTGTAATCTAGATTATTGACTCTAGTGCAAGTGGGAGACTGAAGGAAATATGCCCTAGAGGCAATAATAAAGTTATTATTTATTTCCTTATATCATGATAAATGTTTATTATTCATGCTAGAATTGTATTAACCGGAAACATAATACATGTGTGAATATATAGACAAACAGTATGTCACTAGTATGCCTCTACTTGACTAGCTTGTTAATCAAAGATGGTTATGTTTCCTAACCATGAACAAGGAGTTGTTATTTGATTAACAAGGTCACATCATTAGTAGAATGATCTGATTGACATGACCCATTCCGTTAGCTTAACAGCTTGATCGTTTAGTATGTTAATGCTTTCTTCATGACCCATACATGTTCCTATAACTATGAGATTATGCAACTCCCGTTTACGGAGGAACACTTTGGGTACTACCAAACGTCACAACGTGAATCGGGTGATTATAAAGGAGTACTACAGGTGTCTCCAAAGGTACTTGTTGGGTTGGCGTATTTCGAGATTAGGTTTTGTCACTCCGATTGTCGAAGAGGTATCTCCAGGCCTTCTCGGTAATGCACATCACTTAAGCCTTGCAAGCATTACAACTAATGAGTTAGTTGTGAGATGATGTATTACGGAACGAGTAAAGAGACTTACCGTAACGAGATTGAACTAGGTATTGGATACCGACGATCGAATCTCGGGTAAGTAACATACCGATGACAAAGGGAACAACGTATGTCGTTATGCGGTTTGACCGATAAAGATCTTCGTAGAATATGTAGGAACCAATATGGGCATCCAGGTTCCGCTATTGGTTATTGACCGAGAATGGTTCTAGGTCATGTCTACATAGTTCTCGAACCCGTAGGGTCCGCACGCTTAACGTTTCGATGACAGTTCATAATGAGTTTATAAGTATTGATGCACCGAAGGTTGTTCGGAGTCCTGGATGTGATCACGGACATGACGAGGAGTCTCGAAATGGTCGAGACATAAAGATTGATATATTGGAAGCCTATGTTTGGACTTCGGAAAGGTTCCGAGTGAAAACAGGATGTTGTCGAACGCCGGGGTTACCGGAACCCCGGGGTATATGGGCCCTCATGGGCCTTGAGGGAGAAGGAGAAGGGCCGGCCAGGTGGGCTGCGCGCCCCCCTCCCCCTTCCAGTCCGAATAGGACAAGGAGAGGGGGGGCGGCGCCCCTTCCCCCTTTCCCCCTCCCCAATCCTAATCCAACTAGGAGAAGGGGGGGGGAGTCCTACTCCCGGTGGGAGTAGGACTCCCTGGCGCGCCTCCTCTAGGCCGGCCGGCCCCCACCCCCATGGCTCCGTTATATACGGGGGCAGGGGGCACCCCATGACACACAAGTTGAACTACAGATCATTCCTTAGCCGTGTCTGGTGCCCCTTCCACCATATTCCACTTGGTCATATCGTCGTAGAGCTTAGGCGAAGCCTGCGCGGAGAAGTCATATCGTCAGCGGAGCTTAAGGCGAAGCCCTGCGTCGGTGGAGCATCAACATCGTCATCACGCCGTCGTCTTGTGGAACTCATCCCCGACACTTTCTTTGGATCGAGTCCGGGATCGCCATCGAGCTGAGCGATGTGCGAGAACTCGGAGGCGCCGTCACGTTCGGTGCTTGGATCGGTCGAATCGTGAAGACGTACGACTACATCAACCGCGTTGATATAACGCTTCCGCTTCGGTCTACGAGGGTACGTGGACGGACACTCTTCCCTCTCGTTGCTATGCCATCACCATGGTCTTGCGTGATCGTAGGAAAATTTTTGAAATTACTGCGTTCCCCAACAGGCCTTCCGCAACCCAGGCCTCAACCTCACCAACGTCCTCAAGTCCTTGCCGCGGATGCTGATGTGGAAGCGCTCAAGACCCTTGTCGCACCCATCGTGGACAGGGTGAGCGGGATCAAGAGGGTTGAGGGCGATCGCGTAGATTAGGCCGCCCGCTTTCTCTTTTCTTGCGGCTGCTTTGGTCATGTTATGAGAACAATCTATTAGAGCTGCGGCAAGCTATCTTGTAATATAACTCTATTTGGGTAGCAATTGCTATGTTATTTCCTTTACTTGGTTCCTTCCTTTGTATGTTTTTGCCCTCGCTTTTAGGGAACTTGTCGGTATGAGCACACAGGCATGGCTGAGTCTTGAGGACGTCGCCAACTTTGGCGGTGCTGCTACCGACAAGAAACCTTGTCGCAACTAGTCGCAGCTCGCTTAAGTTGTTGAGCGGACTCGAAACAAAGTAAGGCGCAACTAGCTACGAGTTGGTTCCTCCACATACAGGATTTCCATACAAAGTACGGTCGTTCGAGGAAGATAACTTAAAAATTTAAAACTGATTGCTCAAACTTTAGCAACTTACCTTTTACATCGTTTGCTTCCCGGTAAGGCTAGACTTCCTTGAGCGACGCTTGGTCCACACCATTATCTTCTCCTTTCCTCCCGGCAAACTTGTGGGCGAGGGAACCTTCCTTTCTTTGAGAAAGAGAAAGAAGAGAAAATTAAAATATGGAGCCTTATGGCTCGTTATTGCTTACCGGGGGTAGGCGCTATGCACGGGGTCTGCGCTTGCTTTGTACAAAGGATTACATGCAACATCGGCAAGACTTGTACAAAAGGTGGTTGCCGGAACAGGTTCCGGCAACCGCGCTCTGAGTAAAACTTACGAAGATGCTCAATGTTCCAGAGTTGCTCACGGAATGCCATCTTCGGTCTCAAGGCAGACGGCCGAGCCTAGTGACTCGTTTCACCCGGTAAGGGCCTTCCCACTTCAAGGCCAACTTGTTGGAATTCTTGGCTGATCAAGGCGCCAAGAACAAGGTCGCCTTCCTCGAGACTTCTGGCATTAACTGCGGCTATGGTAGCGGCGCAAAGCTTCTGGTATCGAGCAGCTCGTCTGACAACTGAAGACGATCCTCCTCAAGGAGCAGCGCGTCATGTTGTCGCAACTGCTCTTGCTCAAGCTCATCATAGCGAGCACTCGAGGTGATCCGTATCTGAGTTCCGTGGGGAGAACTGCCTCTGCTCCATAGACTAGAGCGAAAGGTGTCCGGCGGTGGCTCGATTTGGCGTCGTCTGATCGACCAAAGAACCACCGCAGCTCCTCAATCCAATTCTTTCCGCACTTGTGCAGCAGCCGAAAGTTACGGTCTTGAGCCCGCGCAGCACTTCAAAGATTCGCCCTCTCCGCTTGACCATTACTTCTCGGATGAGCAGCGAAGCGAAGCAGAACCTTGGCGCCAATATCTTGGACGTCTTTGCATGAAGGTGCGGCTCGTGAATTGCGTCTTTGTTGTCGGTGATGATCCTGTTAGGGATTCAAACGGCAAACAATCGACCTAAAGAACTTGACCGTGTCTTGTCACCTTCCTCATCGCTTCCACTTCCGGCCACTTTGTGAACTTGTCGATTGCAATGTACAAGTACCCAAAGCCCCGACAGCTTCGGGGAAAGGGTCCGAGGATGTCGAGCCCCAGCACCGAAAATGGCCAGGATAAAGGGATCGTCTGGAGAGCTTGAGCTGGCTGGTGTATCTGCTTGGAATGGAACTGCACACTTCACACTTGGTTACTTGTGCGATTTGCATCACGGAGGGCTGTCGGCCAAAAGAAACCTTGCGGAGCAACTTTGCGGCAAGTGCTCTGGCGCCAATGTGGTGACCACATATGCCTCCATGTATCTCTGCCAATAGCTTTTGTCCGTCTTCCCGGTGAATACACTTCAATTTCACACCGTTGAGTCTTGTTCTGTACAGTGTGTTGTCGACAAACTGGTACAAACTTGACTGCCGGGTTACTCTTTCCGCTTCTTCTTGCTCTTCGGGAAGTTCTCCTGTCTGAAGGAAACATACAATTTGTTGTGCCCATGCTGGAGCTTGCGGCTCGACAACAAGGACTAAAGGCACATCTGCTACTGCGGGAACATCCGCTTCTACGGCAAGAACCTGCGGCTCAGCCGGAGCTTGACGTTCCCCGCCAAGCTTGCCTGAGCAAAACTTGTCGGGAGCGTCTGCTTCAACGGAACAAACCCTAGGGCTTGTCGCAGCAGACTGCTCCTCAGCACTCTTGGTGTTGATCTTGGGGACCTTCGACGGATGCGTCTTGCCGTCGTACTTCTCTGGTACGTCTGGCTTGAAATTCTTCTTGCTGGGCCACTGGACTTGTCGCAGCTCACGAGTGAACGCAGGGCAACCTACCGCGTACGGCAAGTCGCCTGGTTCCCCTAGCGCATGCATGTCAACAGAGGGCCCAGCGCGCTGGTCGGATTGACGCCGCGCCTCTCTTCGGCGCTCGATGCGCGTTCGAGCGTCTTCTTGCTGTCATTCGTGAAGAACTTGGCGCTGATCGCGACGAGCTTGTGGATCCGATGACGCGGTGGAGTCGCTGTCGAGGTGGATCCGGCGAGTCGGCGATCTTGGCCTTCGGGGCGGAGAGTGCATGGTGGTTTCACCCCCACGGTTTAAATCGCCACCGGCTCGTGTCAGCAGTCCTGCCGCGGCAGCGATGCACTCGGCTGCCGCGGGCGTCGCCGTTAGCAAAGCCGATGAGACTACGAATGTTGGCCTCCATTCATCGACCTTGTCGGCTGTTGGAGGGTAATCCAGAAGCGATTGAGCTCTCGCCAAAGCTTCTGCTGGAGTGGTGGGTGGCGATGGCGAGCGGCGCGAGGAGCGGATATGCTCGGACTTCTAACTATGTTAGAAGGAGCAGTATCCCATCCAGGCGACCGTGCCTCGCTCGCGCCAGCATGTTGGCGTGCATGCTGGTCTTGAGCATCCCGAGATCCACCAGTTCGATCTTGGTCCAACGAGCGTATGGTGTTGTGAATACCATGATGCTGTCGGTCGCGCCTCCGAGACGGGCGCGGTGCATGTCTGGATGCCGAGGTCTGCGCAGCCTTGTCCTTGGACTTGGCAGCACCGTGGGCTCCCCCGTCGACGTCCATTCTTCCGCCGGCGTCTACCCCACAACCCGTTTGCTCCGGTGGTGGTGGGTTCGACGCGGACGGAACATCTGCCGCCGAAGCCTTCTTCTTCGGTGGCATGTCGATGAAGATGATGAAGATCTAGCTCGTGTGGACGCCGGATCAGGTTCACACAATCTCGACGCCCCCTCCCTGGCGCGCCAAAGATGTCGGGGAAGCTGATCGGACCCACGAACACCTATGGGACTGGCGGACCGAGTCCCTTTCGGTTCGGTGGGGGGCGGAGGTCGCACGAAGAGCAGATCGAGGCGAAGCACACGAGCAGTTTACCCAGCTTCGGAGCTCTCTGGAGAGATAACACTCCTACTGCTGCATGTCTGAGTGTATTGAGTTCTTGCTCAGGAGCGCTGAGTGCTACAGTACACACAAGCAGCTAACGAGACCGAGCGTGAGTGTTCTCTGGCTTCGAACCTTCCGAACCCTCCCCCTTCTACGTTGCGCATGGGCCTCCTTTTATATGCTAAAGGGGTCTCCGACAGGTGGCAACGTAGACAAGGGTAAA
This sequence comes from Aegilops bicornis, assembly GCA_021605145.1. Taxonomy (NCBI): domain Eukaryota; kingdom Viridiplantae; phylum Streptophyta; class Magnoliopsida; order Poales; family Poaceae; genus Aegilops; species Aegilops bicornis. The sequence goes on along the minus strand of CM038670.1, from coordinate 752,782,984 downwards.
AATGGAAAAGGAGTGGTTGGTACAGCTACTTGTACAGTGTATCATACCTAACCACGACGGCGGGGAAAAAGGCATTAAATGCCCGTCTCACGTCGCCCTAACGGTGCAGAAAGGGACCGTGGGGGCGCCACCGCTTGCCACGATGGCAATCTTGTCGGCGCCGCTTGCCACCGCGCTCGGTCAAGACGGCCTCTTGCCACGCTACCGGAAAGTTCCAGGCGACACGTTAGTGGATGTCTTTGGAGCGCAGTACATAGTGGTGGTCTGCGCGGCAAGCGCCTTCTTTGCTGCGGTTGTTGTCTTGTCGCGTCCGGAAGCTTGTCGCTCACGGGCCTTCCGGCAAGCTCCTCTTGCCGGGCCTTGTCTCCTAGGTGCCTTGGGTGGCCTTCCCGGCAAGCTCCTCTTGCCGGGGCCTTGTCTCCTTGGCTTGAATACTTTGTTCTTGAATGGCTCCAAAGGAACCACGGAGGACCTTGGCGGTCACCCGGTAAGCCTTACGGGCATCCTTGAAGAGAGTAGGCCAATAAAAACCGGATTGCAATACCTTATGTGCAGTTCTATCTCCAGCGTGGTGTCCTCCATAGGCTTCGGAGTGACACTTGCGTAAGATCTGTTCCTGTTCATGCTCAGGTACACAACATCTAATAAAACCATCTACTCCTTTTTAAAGATGTGGGTCATCCCAAAAGTAATGTCTCAAATCATAGAAAACTTTTTCTTTTGCTCGTATGTGAAACTAGGTGGTATAAATTTAGCAACAATGTAATTAGCATAATCAGCATACCAAGGAGTACTACGAGAAGTATTTATGACATTTAATTGCTCATCAGGAAAGCTATCATCAATAGGTAGTGGGTCATCAAGAAAATTTTCTAACCTAGACAAGTTATGCGCAGCAGGGTTCTCAGCTCCCTTTCTATCAACAATATGCAAATCAAATTCTTGTAGCAAGAGAACCCATCTAATAAGTCTAGGTTTAGCATCTTTCTTTTCCATCAGATATTTAATAGCAGCATGATTAGTGTGAATAGTTACTTTAGAATCAACAATCTAGGGTCTGAACTTATCACAAGCAAATACAACTGCTAAGAATCCCTTTTCAGTAGTAGCATAGTTTATTTGAGCATTGTCTAAAGTTTTACTAGCATAATGGATAACATTTAATTTATTATCAACTCTTTAACCTAGAACAACACCTAAAACATAATCACTAGCGTCACACATAATTTCAAAGGGTAAATTCCAATCCGGTGGTTGAACAATAGGTGCAGAGATCAATGCTTTCTTAAGTATTTCAAATGCTTCTACACAATCATCATCAAAGACAAAAGGTATATCTTTTTGTAATAAATTAGTCAGAGGCCAAGAAATTTTTGAGAAGTACTTGATGAACCTCCTATAAAATCCGGCGTGACCAAGGAAACTTCTTATACCTTTGATGTCCTTGGGGCATGGCATCTTTTCAATAGCATCAACCTTGGCTTTATCAACTTCAGTACCTCTTTCTGAAACTTTATGCCCCAAGACAATGCCTTCATTAACCATAAAGTGGCACTTTTCCCAATTCAAGACAAGATTATTTTCTTCACATCTCTGCAAAACTCGATCAAGATTGCTCAAGCAATCATCAAAAGAGGATCCATAGATGGAAAATTCGTCCATGAAAACCTCACAAATCTTTTCACAAAAGTTAGAGAATATAGCCATCATGCATCTTTGAAAGGTAGCAGGTGCATTACATAAACCAAAAGGCATACGTCTATAAGCAAAAGTACCAAAAGGGCATGTAAAACTAGTCTTTGATTGATCTTTAGCCGGCACAGGTATTTGAGAAAAACCAAAATAACCATCTAGAAAGCAATAATGTGTATGTTTGTATAATATTTCTAGCATTTGATCGATAAAAGGTAAGGGGTAATGATCTTTCTTAGTAGCTTTTTTTAATTTGCGGAAATCAATTACCATCCTATAACCTGTAATAATTCTTTGCGGGATCAATTCATCTTTATCATTAGGAACAATAGTAACACCTCCCTTCTTAGGGACACAATGAACAGGACTTACCCACTGACTATCAGCAACGGGATAAATTATACCTGCCTCCAAAAGCTTTAGTATTTCTTTTCTTACCACTTCTTTCATCTTAGGATTAAGCCTCCATTGATGATCACGAACCGGTTTGGCATCTTCTTCCAAATTTATTTTATGTTGACATAGAGTGGGACTAATGACCTTAAGATCATCAAGAGTATATCCAATAGCAGCACGGTGCTTCTTCAGAATTTTCAATAACCTTTCTTCTTCATGCTCTGAAAGGTTAGCACTAATAATAACAGGATATATTTTCTTTTCATCAAGATAAGAATATTTAAGATTATCAGGCAACGGTTTAAGCTCAAACACGGGATCACCCTTGGGTAGAGGAGGATCCCCTAGGATTTCAACAGGCAAATTATGTTTCTGGATAGGTTCCTATTTAAAGAATACTTCATCTATTTCCCTTCTTTCATTCATAAACATATCATTTTCATGGTCTAGCAAATAATGTTCTTGAGGATCACTAGGAGGTACGGCAATAGAAGCAAGACCAATAATTTCATCCTTACTAGGCAATTCTTCTTCACGGTGTTGTTCACTAAATTTAGAGAAATTAAACTCATGAATCATATCATCCAAGACCATAGTAACAACATTCTTCTCGCAGTCTATCCTAGCATTAACAGTATTCAAGAAGGGTCTACCTAATATAATTGGACAAAAGCTATCTTGTGGGGAGCTTAGAAAAAGAAAATCAGCAGGATATTTGATTTTCCCACACAAGACTTCAACATCTCTAACAATTCCCACTGGCGATATAGTATCTCTATTGGCAAGTTTAATTGTGACATCAATATCTTCTAACTCAGCAGGTGTAATTTCATGCTTTATTTCTTTATATAAGTCATAAGGTATAACACTAGCACTAGCACCCATATCACATAAGCCATGATAACAATGATCTCCTACTTTAACAGAAATAACAGGCACGCTTACCATAGGTCTATGTTTATCTTTAGCGCTAGGTTTAGCAATTCTAGAAGATTCACCATAGAATTGAATAACAAGCCCATCAATATTATTAGACAAGAGATCTTTAACAATAGCAATATTAGGTTCTACTTTGACTTGCTCAGGAGGTGTATAAGTTCTAATGTTGCTTTTACGAACCATAGTTGAAGCTTTAGCATGATCCTTTATTCTAACAGGGAAAGGTGGTTTCTCAACATAAGAAGTAGGAACAATAGGATCATTATAAGTGGTAGTATTTTCTTCAACTTTAATAGGTGCAGCTACTTTTACTTCTATGGGAGGATGATATTTAAACCACTTCTCCTTGGGGAGATCAACATAAGTAGCAAAATATTCACAGAAAGAAGCTACTATCTCAGAGTCAAGTCCATATTTAGTGCTAAACTTACGAAAAATATCGATATCCATAAAAGATTTAACACAATCAAACTTAGGTGTCATACCTGACTCCTTACCTTCGTTGAGGTCCCAATCTTCAGAGTTGTGTTTAATTCTATCCAATAAATTCCATCTGAATTCAATAGTCTTCATCATAAAAGAGCCAGCACAAGAAGTATCGAGCATGGTTTGATTATTATGAGAAAGCCGAGCATAAAAACTTTGAATAATTATTTCTCTCGGGAGCTCATGATTGGGGCATGAATATAACATTGATTTAAGCCTCCCCCAAGCTTGAGAGATGCTTTCTCCTTCGCAAGGCCAAAAATTATATATGTAATTGCGATCACAATGAACAAGATGCATTGGATAATATTTTTGATGAAATTCCAATTTCAATCTTTTGTAGTTCCATTATCTCGTATCATCACATAACCTATACCTTGTCAATGCATCTCCCTTCAAAGATAAAGGAAGACCTTCTTCTTAACAACATCATCGGGTATACCTGCAAGCTTAAATGATCCACAAACCTCATCCACATATATTAAGTGTTCATCAGGATGCTCGGTTCCATCTCCTACAAAAGTATTAGCTAGCAGTTTTTCCATCATACCCGAAGGAACTTCAAAAGGAGTTTCATTTTCAATAGGTTCAGTAGGTTGAGGAGCAACTCTTTGCTCTACTGGTCGGGGTGAAGATACCCCGAACAAGCCCCTCAGAGGATTACTTTCCATAGTAACAAGTGACAGTAAATTTCAGCACACTATATAAATTTTTTCTTACCAAATTCCACCTACCAAAGGCGCTTCACTCCCCGGCAACGGCACCAGAAAAGAGTCTTGATGACCCACAAGTATAGGGGATCTATCATAGTCCTTTCGATAGGTAAGAGTGTTGAACCCAACGAGGAGCAGAAGGAAATGATAAGCGGTTTTCAGCAAGGTATTCTCTGCAAGTACGGAAATAAGTGGTAACAGATAGTTTTGTGATAGGATAATTTGTAACGAGCAACAAGTAATAAAAGTAAATAAAGTGCAGCAAGGTGGCCCAATCCTTTTTGTAGCAAAGGACAAGCCTGGACTAACTCTTATAATAAGAAAAGCGCTCCCGAGAACACATGGGAATATCGTCAAGCTAGTTTTCATCACGTTCATATGATTCGCGTTCGGTACTTTGATAATTTGGTATGTGGGTGGACCGGTGCTTGGGTGCTGTTCTTACTTGAACAAACATCCCTCTTATGATTAACCTCTATTGCAAGCATCCGCAACTACAACAAAAGTATTAAGGTAAACCTAACCACATCATGAAACATATGGATCCAAATCAGCCCCTTACGAAGCAATGCATAAACTAGGGTTTAAGCACATCACTCTAGCAACCCATCATCTACTTATTACTTCCCAATGCCCTCCTCTAGGCCCAAATAATGGTGAAGTGTTATGTAGTCGACGTTCACATAACACCACTAGAGGCTAGACAACATACATCTCATCAAAATATCGAGCGAATACCAAATTCACATGACTACTAATAGCAAGACTTCTCCCATGTCCTCGTGAACAAACGTAACTACTCACAAAGCATATTCATGTTCATAATCGAGAGGGATATTAATATGCATATAGGATCTGAACATATGATCTTCCACCAAATAAACCAACTAGCATCAACTACAAGGAGTAATCAACACTACTAGCAACCTACTAGTACCAATCCCGGACTTGGAGACAAGAATTGGATACAAGAGATGAACTAGGGTTTTGAGAGGAGATGGTGTTGGTGAAGATGTTGATGGAGATTGCCCTCTCCCGATGAGAGGAGCGTTGGTGATGATGATGATGATGATTTCCCCCTCCCGGAGGGAAGTGTCCCCGGCAGAACAGCTCTGCCGGAGCCCTAGATTGGTTCCGCCAAGGTTCCGCCTCGTGGCGGCGGAGTTTCGTCCCGAAAGGTTGCTTCTGATTTTTTTTCTCGACGAAAGACCTCATATAGCAGAAGATGGGCATCGGAGGGCCACCAGGGGGCCCACGAGGTAGGGGGCGCGCCCTAGGAGGGGGGCGCGCCCCCACCCTCGTGGACAGGGTGTGGGCCCCTGGCCTTCATCTTTGGCGAGGATTTTTTATTATTTATTGTAAGATATTCCGTGGAGTTTCAGGACTTTTGGAGTTGTGCAGAATAGGTCTCTAATATTTGTTCCTTTTCCAGCCCAGAATTCCATCTGCCGGCATTCTCCCTCTTCATGTAAACCTTATAAAATAAGAGAGAATAGGCATAAGTATTGTGACATAATGTGTAATAACAGCCCATAATGCAATAAATATCAATATAAAAGCATGACGCAAAATGGACGTATCAGTCCCCTAGTTCGCCGGAAAGCCATGGTGCGCCGCAAGATCACGTACTACAAGATGCTGACGTTGGAGCGCTGCGTAGAAATCGCGGCGGCGGTCGGCGCCACAAACCTTCGTTCCCAAGCTCGCTTTGGAGTGGGCCAATCCCCGAGTTCTCTGGAGCCAAGCTACGAGGAGGAGGAAGCCGATCGAATGTTCATGGCGGAGGTCGCAGTGCAGAAGGCCCCCCATGGGTATGAGACAATGGACGTCGATTTTGTGCCGGCGTCCGGGTCCCCCATGGTGCAGGTGGACCAACGGTTCAACCTGGCGGTACTAAAGGAGGACCGGGAGGCAGAGGCTCAACTCGACGCGGAGCGCGCGCATGCCGTTGCCATCGAGGCTCTCCTGCAGGCGGAACCGGATGTCGTGGATGTGAACTGGGCGGCGGAGGCTCAACTTGAGGCGGAGCGCGCGGATGCCGCTACAATCGAGGCCCTCCTGCAGGTGGAACCGGACGTCCTCAACTTGAACCGGGTGGCGGAGGCTCAACTTGATGCGGAGCACGCAGATGCCGCTGCCATCGAGGGCCTCCTGCAGGCGGAAACGGACGTTCTCGAATTGAACCGGGCGGTGCTCTCGTCCGTGCAGAGCGCCCGCACACTCTCCGTGAACAAGTAGCTGGAGGCCGAGGACAACCACGGTGCGGAGACACACGTCAGCAACTATGGCTGGTTCGCGCCGCCAGCCAAAGACGACGAGGCCGTCTCGTTCCGCGAGCAGTGATATTTTTCTTTATGTTGTTGTTTTTAGGGATCTTTTGATGTGTAAAAACATATATTGTTATGCAAGTCGTCTGACTTTCATCATTTTGGTCAGTCTACCATTTCAGGCTGTTGGATGAATATCCTACATCTTCTAACCCTTCTTCCTCGCCTCCTCTTCTTCCCCAACAGACCACCGCACGGGCCGTAAGGATCCTCCCCAACATGCGGTTCGATAAACATACTGTATGAACGAAAATTATGTGTCAGCGGTAGGATGGCTGAGTTTGGTTTGTTCACATGCGGTAGCACGTGTCAGTGAGGGTGCGTTCCCTTGGTTGGGTTTGCGGCGTGCAGGAGCGACTGTGTGAGGGTGCGGTGCGACCGCGACAGCCGTGCGCAAGTGTACCTCCTTTTCATTTTGAAAACTTTAGGCAAGCTTGGCAAAAATGTGTGGCGAAGTATGGCAATGCAAGGCCTAGACCTAAATAGGATAAGTACGTACGTACTAGGAGTACTGGTGTTAATAAAGAAAGGCGGGGTTTTCCTTCGCGGGAATAATAGATACAAATCCTCGTTTGACGTGTCACTTAATGCGTATTTTTTCCTCCGAAGCCCAAAGAGCTAACCATCTCACTCCTCATCGCTTGATTAATGCAGCACCATGCAAACCAACCTTCTCACTTTTGCATGCATGCAAGGGTATATTAATGTTCTTGGTTACTAGTACGAGGCAAACACCATCCATTTTGCCTCGATTAGTGTTAGTGGCCTTTTGCAAATTGTAATTTTGATATACCGGCCTTGTGTACAAAAAATGGAGGTAGTAACTATTTGACTTCCTTCCCCATTGCGGTGACGTCAACGATATCTCGAACGTTGTGGTTTGACGAAGTGCATTCGACGGAGAACACCGTTGAGGGAGACCACCGGACGCTGGTGCCGCCTGCAAGCCGAGACATCCGCCTTATTTGCATCCAGGAAGTCAACTGAACCAAAGGACGCGTAAATGTACTAGTACTACTAGTAAACAATAGAATCGTCCGTCCAACTTAGTGCGGTGAGGTGGTTTCTCGAAGAAGACGATGGAGAAGCGGAGTCAGTGAAGAGTGAAATGATGGTTGCTTCGTCCGTGCTTTCTGATTTGACGCCTCAATGCTTTGTGATTTGTGATAGAAGGGACAGGGGAGTAGACTCTGTGCTCTATATTGTACATGCGTTGAAGCACGGGAGCAAGAGGAGAGACGTTGCATTTTTCTATTCCTTCAATCAATTAATCAGGGAGCTTCGGTTCCATCTTTTTGGGTTTGGCAGCACCGTCCACAATGGTTCCCATCGATGCCAAAAGCTATTTTCACATTTGGCCACACATAGTGGATGCCCTTAACCGTACCACTTGGTTTCGCTCCTGTGTGCTATCTATACAAATCTCAATTATATTGATCTAAAAAATTATAGAATCAAGATTAGTAAAAAGGAGGTGATTTTGCCGCGCGGATGGCGGGGGAGGTTTCTTATTTTTAGAGGACGTTGGCCTAGTGGTTTGCTAACATGCAGTCCCACGTGTCAGTGCTTTACCAAGCCGATCTGCGTCCCACATGAGGCAGAACAACGGCAGAAGCAACACGTGGTTAACTTGAAGAAGATCTTATAAAAAAACTTGAAGAAGATGAGGGAGAAGCGGATTCAGCAATGAGTGAAATGATAGTCACTTCGTCCCTCCAACTTCTTTTTTTAGCATTATTACTTCGTCCCTCCAACTTAACTGCGGGAAAGGTGCAGCTTTGTGATTTGACGCCTCATTGCTCATTACTATGCCGGCGCCATGACTGGGGTGCTTCACCCCTACTGCTCTGCACTGTATTTCGGTATGGCACGTGGACCCGGTAGCATGATGTCCCACATGTCGGCGAACGGGACTAGAACATTTATGAAAGCGAGCGCTCCACACTTACGACGGAGGAGTACACGACACGGTGGCCCCGTGAACTGTCACCTGTACTGTATAGTACTATAGTTTTGCGGTTTCGCACGATCCATCAATACAAACCCGATTAAACAGGAAAGGGCGGGATTTTTCCTGCGTGGTAGATGATACTGGGCCTACATTTCAAAGGCAATTTTAATGTATGCAAACTGAATAATTAAGTAACAATATGATATCTAGTAAAATTAAAAACACATATGATTTATTGTGTTAGAATGTAGTTCTAGAGCTGTATTGCATAGCTGTTAGACGTAAAATGCGAGAACATGTAGAGATGTAGTTTCGGAGGTCCTATAGAGAGAAAAGCGTAATACGGTCACAGAAGTTCGGAATACGCTCATTACGGTCACTATATACGTTTTGCGGTGATTATACGGTCGCTTGCTCACCGTTCAGCATCAGATAGCACCCTGTTGACCGACCAAATATTCTGCCTGACACCATGTTGACTTGTTAAACTGACCACATTCCTTATGGGTCGCACATGTCAGTTCACATAAGAAAAAGGTCAGATAAACACAAATTTACCCAGGCATGACAAGACTCCAACCCGTGCGAGGGAATCATCTGGTGGTGAGATAATGTGATAATGTGGTGCAACCTACATGTGCACGTGCAATGTGGAGTAGACAAGAGGAGCAATGTGGAGCGTTTAACTGGTCAACTAGTCGTGTCTTGAGCAAATACAGAGTTGTACGGTGAGCCCGTGACTATATAATAACCACAAAACGTAAATGGTGACCGTAATGAGTGGATTCTGAAGTCCAATGAACGTATCGTGCTTTCGCTCCAAATACAATGATCGTCACTGTATATATCGCGAGAGAAAGATGAAACATGTGTGAATGTGGTGGGGGCTTACTTTTAGAGGACCTGGAGATAGTTTGTGTGCATACGTGAAAGGGGCGTAGAGGGGGTGTATGCGATGGGGAGAGAGATGCTCTTCTTTTCTCTTTATTGTGACTAACTTTATATATAGTATAAAAATATAAAAATTCACAGTGCGGAATAAATATCATTGTGGGCACCATGCAATGCAAATTAACGTTCATACTCCATATAACTTTGTAATGTTGTATATATGTAGAAATTCTAAAATAATTTTTTGACCACACTTTATTCAAAAGGAATGTTGTATGTGAAATAAACGTGAAGAGAGGGCGTTTTAAATCAATGGGGTACGTGATGTAACATGTGTGAACGTGTAGTTGATGTATTTGGCAGGGCCTAGAGATGTATGTGTGTGTATTATGTATTCGAGAGAGGCATGGATAGAGGGGCCGGCGGGGGGAGGGGCGTGGGAGATATAGCACGAGATATGAGAGAGGTCTAGAGAGAGAGAGACTAATATATGATGTCATGGTGAGAGATTCCCTTGAGTGTGTATATGCAAGGGGGAGGGTATAGAGGCACGAGGAGATTTTTTTGTGTGGTGTCTGTGTTGGTATGTGTGGGTGTGAGAAGATAACGAGACCTGGGGGCAGAGGTGAGGCCATTGGTTCAGTTTCGTCCTGCGCCACATTGGTCAGCCCGTGACGCATTTAGGGAGACCCATGGATGACTTGTCGTACAAGACAAAGATAGCAGAATTGTGATGGACTCTGTATCCACTGACAAAGCCGGCTAGGATTTGTAACCCTGGGTTAGCAGACTAAGGTAACCCCTTATCTCTGATATTACTATTCATCCAACCTAACTTTAAGAGGCATCCTACAGAATGCTCTGCTAGAATCATACTCGTCGATTAGGAAGAGAGGTGTGAGACAATGCGTGAGAGATCGGCCTAAAGATAATGTGCATATAGGAGACACGTAGGCAGGTCTATGTATATAGAAAGGGTCGATGGGGATTGTGCGTGTGTATGCTTGTGAGAGGAAGAGTGCTTGTGATAAAGGTTAGTGAAAACAGTCGTAAATGGTTACGGGAGGGAGGGAGGGTTATACCGAGAGCATGTCTCATGAGAAAGACACCTCGGGAGAGAGTGTGTGAGCATGTGTGAGAGACCACCAATGGAGAGTGAAACTACACGTAAAAGACTGATGTACACATTGATTAAAGATATAAATTGTATCCAAATATTAGGATGGGATCATGATATTTGCAGTTCGTGCAAGGAACGGTCATTGATCCATCAGACATCTAGATTCTATCGAATTTGAGCATGTCTATGTTATTATTCGACATAATTGATCCACATAGTTAGTATTTTGAACTCTAGACAATGCATCGCTTTAGCAGTCAAATATAAACGTGAGTATAGTTCATGTTGTGTGTGTAAAGCACATTATACATACGGAAGTTACACAATGAACATTATAAATAGCTAGATATGAACTAGCATACATTTGAATTCAACTTTGGGTGGTTTAAAAAAATTGAATTCAACATGAAGTCCATTCAATTATTTGAATTTGATATCATGGCATTTGTAAATCATACCTAAGTTATGGGCGCACCAATCTTTGCTCTGATTTTGTACATAATAGGATATATAGTCGTGTACAAAATAGATTCAAATTTAGCTCCTCCATTCCAAAATAATCGTAGTTATAGGATTTTCAAGTGTCAAAATTTCAAAAAGAAGCGGATAATTTAATGAGGTTTTCAAACATACAAGGTCAAATTTAACGTTGTCTATTTAGGTCAATCCTCAAAGTTCAAGAGTACTCTAAACGTGAATGCTTCTATTTCAAAATTTTGAATGAAGCGCCAAAAGAGCATCTACTAACCCGAAATCGCGTGAGACCAATGTTTGGTAGTAGAAGGAAATTACTTTTCTAACTCCGATCCGTGAAATCTACCGGCCCGACGTCCAAAGGTATAAACCGGGGTTGGTTTGTAGCTTCATCTAGACGCCACGCAACCACCTCCGAAAAACTTTCATACACAATGGTCGCCCAAGCACACATACGCGCGGCCGAAATCGCTCCCGACCACTATTTGGGACACCTGGGATTACCATCCAACCTCGACCCGCAGTAGGTCCAAAATTTAAGAGGGGGGTAAAGTTTGTACTTTCCCCAAATTTCAAACAAGCGCGTCCTATCTATTCAAAAAAGCCAAAAACAAGCGCGTCCCAGACCGAAACATGGTTCTCCCTTAGCTCCCCCCGCCCCGCCACCCCCCATCCGATTACCCATTCGTACTCCGTGGGCGCCAAAACTACCTCTCCACCAGCCGCGAAACGCCGGTGTCCTCCGTCCGCCACCCCATCCCACCCATCAACCACTGCCCTCCTCCATCACGTCGGAGCCCATACCCCGACGTCGTCTTCCATCGCAACCTCAACCGCAACGCCCTGCACGGCTAGTAGTTGAAGCTGAGGCCGAACCGTCCGTACCCGAGCCAGTTCAACCACGCTGTCCTGCGCCTCACCGTTGCCGCTCCAACTTTGCCACCGTCCACCGCACCAGAGCTGTTCCTGCTACGCCGTCCTTCGCCGCCTCGGATCTGCTTCCCCTCCGCCGACATACGGCCATGGCAACACTGATCAACAATTTGGCCATGGGTTCGTCCAAGCTCGCACCCTCCTCCGTAACATCGTTTTCCCGGCCAAAAGAAGAAGATCGGCGCGACATCTGGAGGCGACCACACCGGCAACCGAAAATGGTACTCCTCTTCCCTTATTCGTGCAAATCTTACGTGTCTGCTTGCATGGTATTCATCCCACAAAAGACACTAGTTGACCGCTTCTTATTGATACTAGATGTTCCTAGTTACTCGCGATGCACAAGGTTTCTCCTCAGATACTATTTCACCTTAGCTAGAGGTCTGTCGCGCCCCAGGATTTCAATTCCTAGTCAGTTGATTCCCAATTAATGGAAGCATTCCCCGGCGTAACAGGCGCTAGTCCGCCTATTACACCGGGGAAGCAGCACCTCGGTGTTTATCTTGGGTGCGTGTGGGGCCTAGAGCTGCTGGCGCCCGATCTGGAGGTCGGCCGGGATTAAAGGGATGGCTTGGGGGCGCTGCCAAGCACGGCGATGGTGTGAGGTCGAAGGGAGGATGGGGTGGTGGAGGCAGGGCTCTAGGCCGGTGGTCGCTGGCGGTTCAAGAAAGATCGTCAACAGTGACTGGCGGGAGGTAGACGAAGGACATCTGCCCGTTCCTTATAGATCGGGCGGTTCATAAAAAAATCGACTAGCCTATTTATTTTCAGTCGCCTGTTATCTTGATAGGACCACATGTGGTGGTGTGCTGGAGGAGTACCTACATTTCCTGTGCTCATATATTACAAAATCATATGGAGTAGAATCTAATTTTGTTTGCCATGCAATGTTGTAGAGCTATCATATGTCTCATGTCATTTATTTTCCAGCCACCTGTTATCTGCTACTTTTAGAGTGTACTAGTTCTGCACACACTTCACCCATACTCTCACTATTGTGTTTTTATGCAAGGGTATTTCAGACCCTGCCTTGATGTATGTAAAAGAGTAGATGTAAGTCGCTCCAAGTGGTATGTGGCTAGGCCAAGGACGTTTCAAGACTTTAAAGGGTGTAGTGTCAGCAGATGGAGACGGGAAACGTAGCTCTGGAGTTGACGATCTCGCTCCCTGTGAACCACCATCCTAGGTGCTTGCTTTAACTTCACGGTGTCATATGTGGTTGCATGTTGCATATGGTGTCTAGCTTGTATTCGAAAGGCCGAAGTCGGTCTTTATCAAGATAAGGAAAGATATTTTTACATGAACCACCATCCCGGAGCACCAGATGACAAATAGCTAGTCGTGGCAATCGGTCGAGCCAAAGGACAAGCCCAAAGACGGACATGCATCACTGAAGCCAACTAAAAAGCCACGATGGTGGTGAAGCAGCCCGCCTCCCACCAGGCTCTCAGGTCCTAGATGATCATGCTCACCACTCCAGTCGGATGTCTAGCTTGTATTGCTTCCAATTTGGTTAAATTGCATCTGCTTAGCTTACACACTATACCTTTGAAAATGACAAGCCTTCCTGTTTTTGGTACATACTAGCACATCTAGCTATTAACCATGTTCTTACATCAAACTAATGTTCTTGTCTATCCCTCATCAATAACTTATGATGAGGCAGTCAGGCAAGTGGCCTACTGTGAGAAAATATCCTCATTTACAGAATCAGCGTCAGTCTCCCCACATGATTGTCAAGAAATAGCAAGGCTAGATGAAGATAGTGAACATAGCTCTATAGTTGATTACGACATTTCCCCTACACTAGCGTCGCATGTGCTTGCTCTAACTTGGCAGCGTGATATGTGGTTGCATGTTGCATATGGTGTCTAGATTGTAATTCTTCTAATCTGGTTAAGTTGCATGTGCTATTCTGCTTAGTTTATACATTATACCTGTTAATGTGACATGCCTTCCTATTTTTATTACATAGTACATCTGTCTATTAAGCATGTCCTCACATAAAACTATTGTTTTTTTGTATCCCGCATAAATCAATATGACGAGACAACTTCAGTATATGCAGTGTGATATTAGTTGCATCTTTCGTATGATTCATAGCATGCGCTGCTTCTAATTTGTTGAAATGCCATTTATGATGGGACGCTTTTAACTTGGCAGAGTCATATTGGTTACATCTTTCATGTGGTGTCTAGCTTGCATTGCTTCTTATTTGTTGAAATGGTTTTTGCTTAGTTTACACAAATAGTTGTGAATATGCCATGCCGTCCTGTTTTTCGTATTGTTCCATCCTGGAATCATGTGTTTGCCTTACATCAAAGTAGTGATTGTCAGTATCATGCACGAATGAGTTCTGAAGAATGAATGTTATTGCTTTTTCTTGTCGGTTTTACTTGACAATTCAAAATCAACAAAGTGGAAGGAAGTTAGCAAGGCAGCGGATGAAGGTGCTCCTTCCAAACGGAGGGCCTCTACAGATTCTACTCCTCCATCCCCCCAAGATGATTTCCAAGACAACACATGCATAGACACTTAACGTAGCTGTGTTCGTGATTAGAACTTCTCCACTAGTGCACCATCACAAAAGCGCCTCTAACTTGGCAATTTATATGTGGTTGCATGTTATGTATGATGTCTAGCTTGTATTGCTTATAATTTTGTTGAATTTCATCTGCTTACTTTACACATTATACTTGTGACTAAGACACGTGTTCCTGTTTCTAGAACATACAATATATGTCTATCACACCATGTTGTTACATCAAAGTACATTTGTTATGAAGAACTAAATTGTTATAGATTTTTCTTGTCGGCTTGACTTAACATGGCACAGAGAAAGAGGAATCAACACAGAATGACAGGGAGAGGGAAGCGGAACAATCCTGCAGATTCTACTTGTACTGATGGTGCAATAGAAGATCAAAGTCCAGCGGAAAATTGTACCGACAGGGTATCCCGTGCTACACGAGCTGCAGAACAAGCCAAACAGAATCAAATAGCTGCCACCAAACAAGCAGAGCTAGCCCTAGTTGTTGCAACACCTTCCATAGTACAACCAGCTACATGATTTACTTGTTGGTCAACTCAGCTAGCAGCACGTTCCCAAGCTTCCTTGCCACCTGACACTACTTCTGAAGCACTCTCGACACAAGATGAGCTGGCAAGATCAGATGAACTTTGTGAGCTTCAACAGCAAGAAGGTAGTTGCTGGAGTCAAGTTACAGTTGCATGCTTCTTTATATGTAGTCTCACAGTTTGATGTACACTAACACTTCCTATTTTCGTTGTTGGACTAGCACCTAGGCGCAAGAGGAAACAAACATCATTGATAATGCTCGATAGGTTAACTAAATCTAGAGGAGGAAGAATGGAGATCCGTTTTGAGGCAGGTTTAAAAAGGCCACGTGATGCTACAGAGTCAGCCAAGTTAGTATCAGAGGCAGCGGTTGCCGTTAAGTGTCACGTACGTATCCTCCCAACATGGATTCAATATAGGAATGACAAAGACGAAACCCAGTTCAACACCTTCCTCGACCATTTTGTCAGATTTCGGGTTCCGGCAGACCCTTGAGGTTCGAACACTGGGGTGCACGCGGAGATCTTTCCCGTACCACCTCACGCGTCGATGGATTGCGAGGGATCTAAACTATGAACGTTGAACAACACAAGGGACACGAGGTTTATACTGGTTCGGGCCACCGTTGTGGTGTAATACCCTACTCTAGTGTGTGGTGTGGTGGATTGCCTCAAGGGCTGATGATGAGTAGTACAAAGGAAGAACAGCCTCACGAGGGACTATTCTTGAGCTGGTGCGATGGACTGCTTGGGTGAGTCCAGTCGCTTCTCTCTCTCTAGGGCTCTATCAGATGCCTCTCCGGTCGCTTCGACCCGTCCTTCTCTCTGTGGTGGCTAGACCTATTTATAGAGGGAGGCCACGTGGAACGAGGACATCGCAGTCGGGCGCCACCGGGCGCCTCACCTGGTCTTGATCGTCATGGCTTGCGTCACGGGGCACCCTCGTGAGGTACCCTGCCTTGATGTCTCCGCCTCCTCGCGAGCCTACCTGCCGAGGTTGCTCCTGAGGAAGGTTCCTGTCGTCCACCCCGCGAGGCTTGGCCCCTCGTGAGGGTCTTGAGCTTGAGCTGATGAAGCTGGGCCGCGCTGGGCCCCCACTTGAGCCATGCAGCAGGCCGCAGGAAGGCAAGTCTGGGGACCCCCGTTCCCAGAACGCCGACAGTAGCCCCCGGGCCCAAGGCGCGCCCGGACTTGGCTAAGCGGAGAAGCGAAGGGGCAAGTGCGAAGCGCCGCGGGCCCCAACAGCCTGCAGCCTTGGGCGCCGCATAGCGATTGACTGGTCATGGGCGCCTTCGCTTCCCCATGATGCCTCGGCAACCGTCTGACTTGACAAGTCCCTGCACGCAGAAATGAGTCATGATTACCTGTGATCGTGGAGGCCGACGGTTGGCCTCCTTCGGCTATAAGTACGGAACGGTGTGAGCCCTTCCAGTCCATCTCTTCATGCTTCTTCTTCCTTTCCATCCTTGCCCTTGCTCCACATTGTGCTAATGGCTCCGATCCGCCGGTTTTCTGCAGAACAGAAGGGAAAGGCCCCCCGAGAGGGTCCTGACCCGCTTCCGCCGAAGAAACGGCTTATCCGCTGCCGCCGAGATGAAGGCGCCCTGCAGGAGGTGTCGAGGCCCTGGTACGAGCGGCCGCCGCCAGGGTTCCCGCTTCCCTTGTACGCCTGCATCGAGGGCCCAGGAGGAGTAGACGCCGAGCGCCACGGACGACGCCGCCGTCGGCGCCGGTGGGTCACGGCGGTGCGCGTCGTTCCTCCTGGAGTCCATGCCGAGGGCTCCTCCCGAGAGCTTGTGCTCCACGCCGCCATGCCTCCTCGCCTTGGATTCGCCTTCCTCCTTCCTTCGCCTTGAGATCCCACCAAGGGACTCTCTCGAGCTTTGGTTGCAACATGCTGGCTGCAGCACCCTCGCGACCGAGCGGAGGTTGCGGTTGTCGCCCGCAAGGTCTACATGACCCGAGGCTTGGGCGAGATCGCCTGGTCTGCGGACAAGGCGCCCTCATGATCCACCTGGAATACGATGGCGCCTCCTTGATGTTCTTCAAGGTCTTCGACGGAAGGACGCCGGCTGGAATGCTGCCCCGAGAAGGGCGGTCGGCATTGTCGTGGCGAGACTAGGCCCGCCGTCGCCTCATCAGCTCCTCGGCAGCATGAAGTGGCTGGAGGGTCCAGCGCCTCGCCGAGCTTCGGGCGATTTTGAGACGAAGCGACGACAGCTTATGAGCCTCAGCTCAAGGCCGTGCTTGGAGCCGGGCGGGCGCTTCAGGCTACCGGCGCCGGTGATCTGGATGGGGTTGACGTCGGCGCCTGGCGGCCCACTGTTGATGATGGCGTGTCCTGCGGAGGCACGCCTAGTCGGCGTTCCTTAGGATTAGCACCCTTTATTTCTTGCAAAGAATCGTAGTAGCACCCCGCAGGGGTATGTAAGGCGTTGGCCATGTTTTTGTGAATATTATGTCCTTATGATGAATCGGTGCGAGAGGCCTGTTCTGCCCCAGCTCAGCTCCCCTTTCTTTCCTCGTGAGGGCTTGGTGCTCTGCGCTGACAGGTCCCGGTCCACAGGTAGGCTTCAACCGTCGCTGGTATGACAGGTCGCAATGCCGTGGGTCAAGGCCAGGAGGTGAGCGGCCCGAGGTCCAGTAAGAGCAATTGAGTCGTGATGCTCATGAGGTCCCCTTTAGCGCTCAAGCAGCTTCCGCTGGGCAAGAAAGGTAGGCGGCTTTGCCGTGACAGAGCGGCAGTAGGCGAGGGTTTGGCGCTGAGTCGGATCAGTTTTTTGCATGACTAATCTTGCGGGTTCGGAGCAGCGTTTGATGAGGTGTTGTGCCTGCGCGACGGCAACTGAGGTGCTGCTGGGTTGGGCCCTCGCGAGCTTCTTTCCTCTCGCCTGCGCTTTCCTTAGTGCTCTACATTCTCAGGTCCCGGCCCTCGAGCGAGCTCAGCCACCGCTGGTATGACAGGTCGCGATGCCGTGGGTCAAGGCCAGGGGGTGAGGGCTGGAGAGCCAGTAAGAGCCCGTGAGTCGCGATGCTCAGGCGCCCCCCTTTTAACGTGCAAGCGGATCGCGCCGGAGAGGAGGAGAGAAGGCTCGTGATGCCACCAGCGTTACTCCTGGAGCAGGTCCTATGTACCAATCATGAGGGGAAACAAGGTTCGTCGTTACGGTTGCCAGCCAACCATTGGTCGCTCCGAGGGAGTGATCGGGGGCACTGAGGGCTTGGTGAGGTGGCACCTTGCGGGGCTGCCACGGCCAGAGCTCAGCCACTCAGATTTATCAGCGTTGCAGGGACGGACCCATGTGCAAGTACCGTTCCTGAGCGAGCGGCTCCAAAGGTAGGTGTCAATCGAGCAGGTGATTAGGTCAAGCATGTTATGTATGAATAAGCAAATCCATCTAGATAGGTGCGGAGAAAGCATACGCCACCGGGTCTGGCCCGAGCAGCTTGGGGATAATGCAGCCCGAGGGCGCCCAACAAGGTAAGTAAAGAACATAAGCAAAACGGATACATGCCGCAGGGATGGACCCACGCGGCCTGGGAATGATGCAGCCCGAGGGTTGCTCCCAGCTGAAAACGGAACTTGGAAAGGTGTCACCTGATATGGTCGGAGATGGCGAGATGTTGGGGTAGCAAATGACGCGTGATGAGGAAGCAGGCCCTCATGAGCCCTCCAGACCCTGGAGCCTCGGGAGGCTCCTGGGGTACGGGGGTTCCATGAGAGCCATCTCCATCTCTGCCAGGATCGCGCGCTGCTTGACCTCCTGAGCCTCCAGAGCGCACCTCAGCAGGCGCTGATGGGGCGGCAACCGCGTTCGGCAGGCCGAAGAGCATGCGAACGTAGCTGTGAGGCGGACCCTCGCAACGCCCCACGCGTGAGGGCCAGGGGCGCTCCTGAGACGCGGCCTGGTTGAGCCCTGGTATGTCGATGTAGATTCGCAGCCCAGCATCCTCGCCTAGATGTGGGGCCACGGTGGGCAGGCGGCGGCAACCACGCATGACTCTTGACTCCTGTAGCTCCTGGATGCTCCTCGCGATGAACTCCTGAGGGTTTGGCCCTCCTTGCCTCATACCTTCCTGAGGGAAACGTGCCTCGAAGCACGCCTCCAAGTGGTGCCCAAGCGCCTCCCTCGTGACCCCGGCTAGGTCGGTGGCTCGCCATGAAAGAGCCCCCGAACCCCGCCTGAGGACGGCGCTGGGCGTGCCTTCCTACGCGACAGAGCGTGGCGCCCCTTGAACGGGCGCGGGTCCTGTTGCCACGCCTCCGGAGGTGCCTACCCCATGAGGGCTTGCACCAGGCGAAGCCTTCTTCTTCTTGGGGATCGCCTCGGGAAGTCTCCCGCTCCTGCGATCTGGGTCTTCGATTGCTGCAGCTTGGAAGGCACGCTCAAGAGAGCACACTGCATCCCTTTCCTCACAAGGCACTGTGATGACTCCTCCGCTTCCTGGCATCTTGAGGACATTGTAGCCGTGGTGAGTCACTGCCATGAACTTGGCCAAAGCTGGGTACCCGAGGATGGCATTGTGGGCGATGTCGAAGTCGATGAGCTCGGTGCGGTAGTTGTTGTGCTGTCCGAAGGTGACGGGGAGGCGAACTTGCCCTATCGGGACGGTGGAGCCATCGGCGACTCCTGAGAAGGGCTTGGTCGGATGGAGCTGATCGTATGGCACTTGTAGATCGTTGAATGTCTCGACAGATAGGACGTTGAGTCCTGCTCCGCCGTCGATGAGGGTCCCGTGACTTGCACGCTGTCGATGACCGGTGAGCAAAGCATGGGGAGGACTCCGCCGTTGCCAAGACTTGAGCTGATCCGCCGAGCTGAACGTGATAGCGCACGACGACCACCTGAGAGGGCGTGTGGCCTCAGGCTTGGGGAGGACTGTGTTCACCTCGCGAGCAAACTGCTTGAAGATGTGCTGAGAGGCTGGGGCCTGAGCACCACCCAGGATGCAAGCGATCCCGCGCAGCTCCTGGAAGCCCCCAGCCCCCTCGTCCTGATGATTGTCTTCGTACCTCCTTGGCGGCTGCGGCAGAGGTGGGAGCCCTGCACTGCATTGAGGGCGGTCCTCACGAGGTTGGTCCCTCCAACCTCCCTCGTGAGGCTGGTCCTGCCAGCGGTCCTCGCGAGGTCTGTCACGTCATCCCTGGCGAGGGCCACGGTCTTCCCAGCGTCCTGCGCCTCTTCCTCCTCCTCGGCTGTAGCCTCGATCATTGCGCTTGGGGCATCGGCCGATATGCCCTTCTCGCACGGCCCTGAGCTCCTGGCATTCGTTGGTGTTGTGGGTGTGGAGGTTGCGGTACACGCAGTACCGGCTGCCCTTGGATGACTCGGGCTGATCCCTGCCTCGCTTGGTGTGCGGTTCTCGCCATGAGCACGGCAGCCCCCTTGCGCTTCACGTCCTTGGCCTTGGGATTCTTCTCTTCTGGATCAGCAGTTGGAAGCTCGAGGAGCGAGAGGCGCCCTTCCTCAGCCCTGGCGCATTTGGTCGCCAAGTTGAACAGCTCCAGGGATGTGCACAGGTCTTCATGCATTGCTAGCTCCTCCTTCATCTTGACGTCACACACGCCATCGGAGAAGGCTGAGATGATGGCTTCCTCGCCACCACAGGGATCTTGAGGCGGCGTTGTTGAAGCGCTGGATGTACTTCGCAGGGTCTCTCGGCTACTACTTGATGCGGGCGCATGTCGCCACGCCGAAGGCGATCGCGAAAGTGCCTTGGAAGTTGGCGATGAAGCGGGTGCGCATCTCGTCCGAGGAGGAGATAGTGCTGGGAGCCAGGTTCAGGAGCCAGGTTCGGGCTCCGTCCTTGAGCACCATGGGGAACCAATTCGCCATGACCTTTTCATCCTCGTTGGTGGCTTTGATGCCCAGCTCGTAGAGCTGAAGGAACTCCGCGGGGTCGGCAGTGCCGTCGTAGCGAGGAGGCAGGTCTGGCTTGAACTTGCCGGGCCATGCGACGCTGCGTAGCTCGGCGGTGAAGGCGCGGCAGCCTGCATTGGCCGCCAGGGCTCTCTGCTGATGCGGAACTTGCTCTTGCGGATTCCCGCGCACCGCTGCTTGGAGTAGTGCGGGGTCTTGACGCGGCGGTGCCAGAGCATGGTTGTGGCGCTCCGGTGCTGGGAGCACGCGAGCACCGTCTTGGGGACGAGGGATCTCCAGGCAGCTCCTTTCTTGTTGCGCCGGCGCCGGACGCGGAGGGTCTCGGCCCAGGGCCATGCGCCTTGGAGCCAGGGCGCCTTCTTGGGGAGGAGGTGGCGGGGGCACCTCCGGCTACCTGCCTCCCGCGCGGGGTGAAGGGCGAGGCAGCGGGAGGGACGGCGCGGGGGAGCCCCCTGCAGCGCGGACGAGCTCGGCGACGCGGTTGAGCCACTCCTCGTAGACGTCGTCGACAGGACGGTAGCGCAGGAGCTCATTTGCCGCGATGAGCGCGGCTCGAGCCTCCATGGGAGCGCGGTGTGCGCGGGACGAAGAACCAGCAGGGGCGAGCGAAGGAGTAGCGGTGTGGCCTTCTCGCCTCACCGATGGATGCAGGGACGAGGCCTGCTGCTCGTTCCCCACCGGGATGGTGGCAGCGTTGGCGGCAGGCGACGGGGAATGACGGGGGTGTCCGCCGACGGGAGCCGTCTGGGCGACTCGAGCGGCGCGAGCAGCCCGGCGCTCTGCGCGAGCTCGGCGAGCGTCAACCATGGACACGACGGAAGATCACACGCGACCAGCGGAAGAAAGATTCCGGCGCACCCCTACCTGGCGTGCCAAATGCCCGATTTCGGGTTCCGGCAGATCCTTGAGGTTCGAACACTGGGGTGCGCACGGAGATCTGTCCCCTACCAGCTCACGCGTCGATGGATTGCAAGGGATCTAAACTATGAATGATGAACAACACAAGGGACACGAGGTTTATACTGGTTCGGGCCACCGTTGTGGTGTAATACCCTACTCTAGTGTGTGGTGTCGTGGATTGCCTCAGGGGCTGGTGATGAGTAGTACAAAGGAAGAACAGCCTTGCGAGGGACTGTTCTTGAGCTGGTGCGATGGATTGCTTGGGTGAGTCCAGTCGCTTCTCTCTCTCTCTCTCTCTCTCTCTCTCTCTCTCTCTCTCTAGGGCTCTATCAGATGCCTCTCCGGTCGGTTCGACATGTCCTTCTCTCTGTGGTGGCTACACCTATTTATAGAGGGAGGCCTTGGGCCTCTTCCCAAATAATGAGCGGGAAGGGCGCCAACAATTGGCCATTTTGAAGGGGAACGTCTAGTACACTTATCCTGACTAAAGTTGGTCTTCGGCTGCCAAAGGCTCTGACGGTGACGCCGTCCTGGGCTCCACGATGACCTCCGTCCTGCCGCTCTGCTGGTCTTGGTCTTGTTGCATCGAAGCGGTAACCTTGGCCTGATGCCTTGTCCTGTGCTTGCCTCCTTTGCACCAAAGGGGAAACGAGGACACTGCGCAGGCTGGCGCCCACCTGGCGCCTGCCTGGTCTTGATCGTCATGGCTTGCGTCACGGGGCACCCTCGTGAGGTACCCTGCCTTGATCTCTCCTCCTCCTCGCGAGCCTGCCTGCCAAGGCTGCTCCTGAGGAAGGTTCCTGTCGTCCACCCCGCGAGGCTTGGCCCCTCGCGAGGGTCTTGAGATTGAGCTGATGAATCTGGGCCGCGCTGGGCCCCCACTTGAGCCACGCCGCAGGCTGCAGGCAGGCAAGTCTGGGGACCCCCGTTCCCAGAAAGCCGACACATTTATCTGTAAGTATGGCTATGTATGGAAACTAGTAATATCGTCTTGCTCTGTCCAATACTTTCTAGGTTGCTGATAATGAGACTCCCATAATTTTCAACAGATGAGGTTCAAGTTAGATAGCCAAGATGATGCAACACGACAAGCTTGCACCCATGTTTTCAAGTGCGCTTTCTGCTGACGATATCGGTATAACTTGAGGAAAACTCACTTTGAAGGCAAGGCTAACAGTGAACTTGCCCAAATATCTCCAGTGGAAAATATATCGGATGAAGACTGGAGAGGCCTCATAAAACATTGGTGTTATCCAAAGTATCAGGTACATTATATATATGTGATCAGATCACATGCTGAAGTCCTATTTACGCATGTGCCACACAAATCTATCTTCTTGTAGGTGAACTATTCAAAGAACAAGGCCAACTGTATGAAACTGAAATTCCAACAGACGACAGGATCTCGTAGCTATATTGCACACTGCAAGGCTCTTGTAATTAGTTGTAGTTTCACTCTTTTTGTTGTACCATATTATCAGATCTATAATGAATTGTTCCAAATGCAGAGGAAAGTCCGCAAGGACCAAAAACTACCTGAACCAAATGCTGTGGAAATCTTCAAGGACTGTCACACCACCAAGACGAAGGTCATGACTACACCAGTCAAAGCCGCTGTTGTAAGTCCTTAATCCTCATGCCTTTTAACTACTACTTATTGTGACTTGTGCCTTGAACTGCATGGTTTGCAGCCAATGTCTATTACTCTTTTCAATTCTATACACAATTGTCTTAGTGTATCATTACACCTTACAAGGTTTAAAAGAGAGGAGTGATGTTCCTTTGATCTTGACATGTAATCTAGTTCCATGCTGGACTTGCCCACACAACGTCACAATTGCATGTTTGTCTGTTCTCAGTTGTTTTGTGATATGAATGATGTCATACTATGCTTACCATATTATAAATTTTGTCTCTTTATCCTTAGCTGTAAATACAATGTGAAGAAATAGACAATACATTAGCCATGGTACATGGTCATATGTTTGGAACCTGGTTTTATTATGTACTTTGCAGTAAAATACAACTAATATTTTACATGGGTTCACCAGAATAAGTTCTATATATAGACAAAAGCTATTTTGTTTTTTTGCTGCCTCCTTAATATCTTCTGTTCTGGTACTACTAATGTAAAAACTCAATTTTTCAGGCAGCTATGGAAAAACTGGTGGAACCGCCACCTTCTGAAGGTGGTGAGGAACTATAACCACAATGTCAGCTCTTGCTGCAGTTGGTCAGTACATGTCCACTAACAGTGCCAAAAGCACGTTCCTGCGTAATACGGGGTTGGTTGTTAAGGCAATCTCATCCAAACTACCTCATGATCAAGATATGCAAGCTCAAAACAATGTTATATCTGCGCTCCAGACACAAGTCCATTCCTTGACAGAGACCCTTTGTGAAACAAGGATGGAACAATCGCTCGATGTCGTCCAAGATATGCATGGTTTTGAAACCAGACTATCGACATTTGCTATGTCGTTCGTGATAAAGGCGAAGGTTATGGTCCTCCATCGAGACAATATGATGAAAACGTAATACCAGTCAAATGAACTAAGCTTCTGAACTTCTAGTGGTGCATTTATCTGCCAGACTGTTAATTTTTATGCCAACCTTCCTTTTGTTTTATAGTTGTAATTTGTTATGTTGCGATATAAAATTTGTTCTTAACGTCCAGCCACTGGCTGAAGAAAATAGCAAGCTATTTTTGTATAGTGTAGGGTGTTCCCTATATTTGCACTGGTGGCGATCTTTGATGCCCAGTGGATGTAATTTGTGCAATCTCCTTAATAGCCTAGCGTTAGTTTCTGGCTTATTTATTTCCTAGTCTTCTTTTTCCCTGGTTTGCTAGTGGCCGCAACAACCATGGGCCATATACGGACCGTGGTAGCCTTGACCCTGCTACGGGCCGTAGGATCCATGGGCCTCCTACGGGCCATCTTTAAATGGGCCTCGAACACGGCCGTAGAATCGGTGGGCCTCGGGACGTCGGATAAATGGGTCTACATGGACCATAAACAGGTCTAATTGGTATCGGCCCAGCACGGTAACAGGTCGTTAACAGGCCAGAGGACAGCAAAGGCTTAATTCTGTCACAGGCATAACGGGTCATTAATGGGCCAGAATATAGGACGGGCTGGAAACAGCGCAACAGGTTAACAGGCTAGAAACGGGCCGACTCTTGCCATGGGCCGAATTTGGCCCATTAGGGGAACATGCCAGTAACGGGCCGAAAGTAATCGAGGGCCAGAAAGGAGCCCAAGAACGTATGGGCCGTCCGAAGGCCGAGAACTAACACGGGATGGAAACGGCCCATGTGAATCATGGGTCGTTAATGGGTATAAAGAAATTTACTGTTCATTACGGGCTAGAGTCACCGTGGGCCTCTAAACGGCCTAAAGATACGAAGGCCTCATATGGGCCAAAAGACATCATGGGCCATACATGGGCCGAAAGTGAAACGGGCTGGTGTTATATTCGACGGCCCACATGACGTTGTTGGGCCGATTTCATGCAGGCCCTGATGGGCCGTGAGTTACTGGGTCGTAAAATGGGCTATTTGCGAAGAGACTGTTAACGGGCTTTTCATGGGCCAGCCCGCTATCTATTGACCAAGTCAAACAGGCCGACCTTTGTAAGCTAAATGGGCCAGTGGTGGGCCGTCGCACGTGTCGACATATCATAGGCGCCTATCTGACCCACTAACGAGCTGACACGTGTTTCCTCCGGCCAATCAGAATTTTACACATGGAAATTTCCCATTGGTCCAGGTTGTTAACGGGTTATCGGATCCAAAAACCGGACCCGATAGCTTAACGGCGTCCCGTTACGGTGGATGCCACATGTCGGTCACCGTTGATGAAAGCACTTCTATGGCGCGCTATTTGTCGTCATGGAAGTGGACACTTCCGTGATGATAATTTTGGTAATGTCATGGAACACTTCTACGACAACACATGTATGACTATCTTGATTCTGTCATAAATTTGTCATGGATGTACATGCATGACAGAAAATGTGACCTACTATGACAATCACGTATCATCATGGAAGTGTATTTTTTTGTAGTGGTATCACCATACCTAGTTCAATCTCATTACCGGCAAGTCTCTTCCGTAATACATCATCCCGCAACTAACTAATTAGTCACATTGCTTGCAAGGCTTATAGTGATGTGCATTACCGAGAGGGCCCAGAGATACCTCTCCGACAATCGGAGTGACAAATCCTAATCTCGATGTATGCCAACTGAACAAACACCATCAGAGACACCTATAGAGTATCTTTATAATCACCCAATTACATTGTGAAGTTTGATAGCACACTAAGTGTTCCTCCAGTATTCGGGAGTTGCATAATCTCATAGTCATAGGAACGTGTATAAGTCATGAAGAAAGCAATAGCAATTAAACTAAATGATCATAGTGCTAAGCTAACGGATGGGTCTCGTCCATCACATCATCCTCTAATGATGTGATCCCGTTCATCAAATGACAACATATGTCTATGGCTAGGAAACTTAACCATCTTTGATTAACGAGCTAGTCAAGTAGAGGCATACTAGGGACATTCTATTTGTTTATGTCACTGGTTCGCGTCGGTCCTAAACAAACGGTTTTTAACCCCTTTCCGCGATGGCATTTGGAACCGTCGCCAAGTGAGTGTGGGCGATAGGGGGGTCCTTCCCACACGACCTAGAAATCTTCGGGGATAGGCCCTCCTGGGACCCAGGCTGGGGTCGTGTGCGATCGGGCGAGGCATCGAAACCCAGTCATTTCCGTAGGTATGTACATCCCACACGATAATCCGAGAAAAACATTTCCGCAGGTACGTACATCACACACGTTGAATCCCAGAGAAACATTTCCGTTTGTATATATATCACACACAGTCAATCCAAGGAATACGTTTCTGTTCTTATGTAGATCCCCCACAGTCAATCCAGGGAAAACGTTTCCGTTCGTATGTACATCCTACACAGTTTTATGTATACGCTCGTGTGTGAAAGGTGTAACTATCACACACGCTCTGCCTTGGTTAACTCTTTGCTTTCATTAACTACATCACACACGATTTGATGTAGAAAAGCATCTTGACATTGGGCTATCCATCACAAGTGTTTTTACCGCTGTAACCATTTGCAAAGTTCCATGACCGTCTGTTCTCTTTTTATTTTTGCTTGTAATTTATTATTCGAATTGGAAATTTTGAAATATGAAACATGCAATTCAAATTCTCAGCACAATGATTCAACAACGAATCCATAAATCAAATTGCCAATACAATATATTCAGTAATTACAGGATTAGGCAGCAATTAACTATGATGAACCACAATATTTAAAGGCGGTAAAGGTGAAGAGACAAGTGTAAATCATTTTGACTGCCGACGGTTTTGAAGAAGCGGAATGCCCATATGTGCCTGCCTGCATGCCATAGGCACAAACCACTTTTGTCCAACCCCTTGTGACGATCGCCCGCCCATGCTTCACCGCCTTCAGGAAGACTCCTAGAGCATTATCATGGTAGCATGAATTATATACTTTAACCTAAGTTGCCTCCACTCCGGTCATGTAGTTTGCCAAGTAATCATCAAGAAATAGCTTGAAACCAATGAAAAGAGAAAATATCGAATCTGAGGTCTAATAGTGTAACTTTTTGTGGGCAGGGGGAAAAGGCAACACATTACTTACCATCCTAAAGTTCGTTGTTGTCTTCGACAAAGTGTAAATAAAGAGCTTAATTCCAATCACCCGTTTCTTTCGTCTAACAATCTTTCTTAGTTTCCTCACTTGACACTTGTTCATGAATATCTCATTGCCCCATACGTAAAAGGGATCGAAGCGTGGATCAGTACCACTCATATATGTACCTACAAGCAACCAGTAAATGTTAGAAGCTAAACTGAGTTGCACAAATGATGTAAAATACAACTACCTATGTTCCTAGGTACAAGTTTTTTTTTTTTTGAGATTTCAATATGAACTACATACGGATGTATATACAATTATAAATATAGTTTAGATTAGAATCTAGATTCACTCATTTTGCTCCTTATGTAGTCTATATTGGAATCTCTAAAAATACTTATATTTAGGAATAGATGGTGTATAAGACATGGGATGCAGCTAACCTCGACGACAAACAACAACATCGCCCATTGTAGCCCTGTGCAAGTACATGGAAAGCCAATGTTAACTACAATAGGGTTAACATCCACCAAAAATAGCAAATGGTAATAAAACGGCAGCATCTGTAGTGACATATCTTCATTTCGAAAGAGTAGCATGGTAGCAAAGGGACGGATTAAAAAATGGATACAACTGTTAATTGCAACAGGCTTAACAACATCCTAATTCATGTTTTGTAAGTTTGTAGTCATTGAAATACAACTCTTTAAAAATGGATACAACTGTTAAATGCAAGAGGCTTAATGGCCATTGAAACCTCTAATGATAAAAATGCAATTGGCAGAGTTAAACATCACAGGGCAGGTGCTGCCAGAGCAGATAATGACCCAATTGTCTATAAAAAGGTAGGGAAAATAGCTAAAACGTGTTAGGCATGTTTACTACAACATGCTTAATACATCGACTGCATACAAAACATAGCCATTAATTGCAACTGGTATTGGTAAGATTGAACTGGTGAGTTCATACTTGGTAAGTCCTGAGAGGTAGTTGCTGGGGTACTTCATCTTGGCCAAAGCCCACCCAAAGTCAGCGGCGGTGGAGGCGAGATGTTCCTCCGGGTCGAAGCGGGGATCAGTGCCACTGACATGTGTACCTACAGGCAACCAGTAAATGGTAGAAGTTAAACTGAATTGCACAAATGATGTGAAATACTGTAAGAGATGGGATGCAGCTAACCTCGACGGCAAACAACAACATCTGCCGTTATGACCCTGCGTAAGTACATGGATAAGCATATTAAGTACAAAAGGGTTAGCATCCACCAAAAATAGCAAATGAGCAGCATCTCTAGTATATCTTCATTGCGAACAGTAGCATGGTAGCAAATGGACATATTAAAAAATGGATACAACTGTTAATTGCAACAGGCTTAATAGCATCCTAAGTCATGTTTGGTAAGTTTGTAGCCATTGAAATACAACTGTTTAAAAATGGATTGAACTATTAATTGCAACAAGCTTAATAGACATTGAAACCGGTACTGATAAAAATGCAATTGGCACAGTTAAACATCACAAGGCAGGTCTTTGCCGCCAGAGCGAAGAATGGCCCGGATGTCTATAAAAAGGTAGGGAAAGTAGCAAAAACGTGTTAGGCATGTTTACTAGAACATGCTTAATACATTGACTGTACAGAACATAGCCATTAATTGCAACTGGTATTGGTAAGATTGAGCTGGTGAGTACATACTTGGTAAGTCATGTGAGGTAGTTGCTGGAGCACTTCATCTTGGCCAGAGCCCGCCGAAAGTCAACGGCGGCGGAGGCGAGCTGTTCCTCCGGGTCGAAGCGTGGATCAGTGCCACTGAGATGTGTACCTACAGGAAACCAATAAATGGTAGAAGTTAAACTGCAATTGCACATCATGTATTGGAAGTTTGTTGCTTGTATTGGTGAAATTGAGCTGGACACGGTAATATTTGAACATCACATAGTGTGCAGTACTGAAATAAACAAGGCACGAACATGCTTAATACATCAACTGTACAAATCACAGCCATTGCAAGTGGTACTGGTAAGATTTAGTTGGTCAGATCTTACATGTTAAGTCCTGGGGGGTAGTCGCTGGGGGACTTCATCTGGACCAGAGCCTGCACCATGTCGGCGGCGGCGGCAGAGGTGAGGTGTTCCTCAGGGTCAACACGCACAGCGGCCATCGCGCCATGGACCACCATCAACTCCAGACGGAGGGGATTTGGAAGCATGCGGATGTTTCGCATGCGCCATTTAAGCAATCAGTCCAGGGCCGTGATAGAGATCAGTGGGTTACCTGACTAGATCCGAGCAGAACGTAGATGTGGTTGCGGCGGCGGCAGTTTGAGATGTCGGTAGGGGGAGGCGTGGGGGGTATAGAGGGTGGGGATGATGTTGGAGGAATAAATTCTGAAATCGCGCGCCTAATGAAAATTTCACTACGAAACTTGAAACTTGGGCGGGGGAAACACACAACACAGACGAAGCGCATAAAATACACGGGTGCGAGAAAAAAGAAAGTTGGCAGATCCCGTCTCCAAAAAAATGTACACGTGTACTTGATTTTTTTCGGTCAATAGTACGCCTGGTTTATTAGGAAACATCACACAGATAACTGACTTATGGATCATTAACGCAAAAAATGCAGACGGGTACGGCATAGAAACCGTGTGTTTTGTGATCTTATAATGGTTAACGCAAAAAAATGCACACGAGCACACATGCTAATGAACGCTCAAAGCCCTCAAAGGATGCTCTTACCGACATTGTACATTAATACTACAAACTTAAAGTACTACTGGTAATTTGCTCTAATACTACAAACTTAAACTACTTCTCACATCTGCCATCAGGGCATGCTGGCCAGACGCGGACGTTCCCCTTCCCGGCCTTGTAGGCAGCAGCCCACCGTGCTTCGATCTCCGCCAAGCTCTCCTCACCATGGCGTGCGGCATCATTTTTCTTGCGGTGGCGGGACTCTCTTTTCTTGACTGCTTTCTGCCTTTTCCGCTCCTTCTGTGCAGCTTTGGCCGCCTCTAGATCCACCACCCATTCAGCCATGTCAGCCTCAAAATCCGCCCATGTAACTGTCTGGCCGCCGACGGTGATGAACTCGGCGCAGCGAGATGCCATCACTTCCTTACCGTGTGTGCAGTCGCGGGCGGCGAGGAACGCGGCACGGCAGGATGCCATAGCTTCCTTACCAGTTACTGTGTGTCGCGGTGCCATGGACGATGCCTAGAGAGAGCTCTGGGGCGGAGGGGCCGGACAGCCGTACAATTCAGTGGTATTCAAGGGCTCAACGGCAAACGACAACAGAAATTTGGCTTCACTTACAATATTACTCGTTCATTATCGCACACGGTTCACCTCCGTCGCTTCTGGATGTGCGCTGAGCCTACTGTGTGTTGCATTATGATTGATCGGAACCGCAGCCACGCGGATCGCGCGTGTGCACTGTAGGATGCGCCACGATCGAACGGCAATCCACGTCCCTCACATCACACCTGTGCACCTGTAGCTGGATTGGATTTATATGCGCTAAATGCCTAGAAAATGCACATAATCCCCTAAATATGGTAAATGAGCCTGGAAAAATGCCAAATTTGAACACGGTCATTTGCAGGGTGTATGTTCATCGTAGAAAAAAAACTCCAGGGCAAAGAACAAAGAAAATTTGGATTCCCCTTCAATCTTGGGGATTTCCCTCTCGAAAGTGTGGAAGTTCCTCGGTGATGGTTCGATTTATGAAGGGGGTGCATGGCGACATAAGCCAAACCTTCTCAAATTTTTACCAAGGCATGGTGAGGTCATACCATGGCACCATGCCAGGCGTCATGTTTTTTAAGCATTTATTCCATTTTTTCTATAGTTGAAAACCCAACAAACAAACATTTGTGGTTGACTATTGCCACACATTTCATCGAAATATCTGTCCATTCCTTGTAAAAGGCATGAGAATTTACTAAATGGCACGAGCATGGTTTTCCAGGCCATTCTTGTGGACCCTTTCATGCACCGATTGTTTGAACTTGAATTATGCGAATTAATGCCTAGGAAATGCACATAATCCCCTAAATATGGCAAATGAACTCGGAAAAGTGCCAAATTTGAACACGGTGATTTGCAGGTTGTATGTTCGTCATAGAAAAAACTCATGGACAAAGGACAAAGGAAATTTGGACCCCCTTCAATCTTGGTGATTTCCCCCTCGAAACCATGAAACTTCCTCGGTGATGGTTCGATTTTATGAAAGGTGTGCATCACGACTAAGGAAAACATTCTCCAATTTTTACCAAGGCATGGTGAGGCCATACCATGGCACCACGCCAGGCGTCATGTTTTCTAACCATATGTTTCATTTTTTGTATAGTTGTTAACCCAGTAAACGACGTGTTTATGGTTGACTATTTCCAAGCATTTCCTTGAAATATCTGCCCATTCCTTGTAAAAGGCATGAGAATGTACTAAATAACACGAGCATGGTTTTCCAGACCGTTCTTGTGCACCTTTTCATGCATCGATTGTTTGAATTTGAATTATGTCCATTGATGCTTAGAAAATGCACATAATCCCCTAAATATGGTAAATGAGCCCGAGAAAATGTCAAATTTGAACACGTTGCATTTGAGGCAGTACGTCGATCCTTGGAAAAAAACTAAATGACAAACTAGGACAAAAATTTGGATTCCCCTTCGAAAGCATGGAACTTCCTCAGTGCTGGTTCGATTTATGAAGGGCGTGCATGACGACATAAGCCAAACCTTCTCAAATTTTTACCAGGGCATGGTGAGGTCATACCATGGCACCATGCCAGGCGTTATGTTTTTTAAGCATTTATTTCATTTTTTTCTATAGTTGAAAACCCAACAAACAAACGTTTGTGGTTGACTATTATGCCACACATTTCATCAAAATTTCTGTCCATTCCTTGTAAAAGGCATGAGAATTTACTAATTGGCACGAGCATGGTTTTCCAGGCCATTCTTGTGGACCATTTCATGCACCAATTGTTTGAACTTGAATTATGTGCATTAATGCCCAGGAAATGCACATAATCCCCTAAATATGGCAAATGAACCCGAAAAAGTGCCAGATTTGAACACGGTGATTTGCAGGCTGTATGTTCATCATAGAAAAAAAACTCGTGTACAAAGGACAAAGGAAATTTGGACCCTCCCTTCAATCTTGGTGATATCCCCCTCGAAACCATGTAACTTCCTCAGTGATGGTTCATTTTATGAAAGGCGTGCATGACGGCATTTTTACCAGGGCACAGTGAGGTCATACCATGGCACCACACCAGGCTACATGTTTTCCAAGAAAGTATTTCATTTTTGTATAGTTGTTAACCCACTAAACGACGCGTTTATGGTTGACTATTGCCACACATTTCCTTGAAATATCTGCACATTCCTTGTAAAAGGCATGAGAATGTACTAAATAGCACGAGCATGATTTTCCAGACCGTTCTTGTGCACCTTTTCATGCACCGATTGTTCGAATTTGAATTATGTGCATAATTAATGCCTAGAAAATGTGCATAATCCCCTAAATATGGTAAATGAGTTCGAAAAATGTCGAATTTGAACACGTTGCATTTGAGGTGGTATGTTGAACGTTGAAAAAAAATTATATGACAAACTATGACGGAAATTTTGATTCCCCTTCAATCTTGGTGATTTCCCTCTCGAAAGCACTGAACTTCCTCGGTGATGGTTTGATTTATGAAGGGCATGCATGATGACATAAATCAAACCTTCTCAGCTTTTAACTAGGGCACGGTGAGGCCATACCAGGCACCATGCCAGCCGTCATGTTTAGCAAGCACATATTTAATTGTTCTATATATAGTTGATAACCCAGTAAATGACGCGTTTGTGGTTGACTATTGCCACGCGTTCCATTGAAATCTCTGCCCATTCCTTGTAAAAGGCTTGAGAAATTACTAAATACCACAAGTATGGTTTTTCCAGACCGTTCTTGTGCACCCTTTCATGCACCGATTGTTTGCATTTGAATTATGTGCATTAATGCCTACAAAATACACATAATCCCCTAAATATTGTAAATGAACCCAGAAAAGTGTCAAATTTGAACACAATGATTAGCAGGGTTTATGTTCATCGTAGAAAAAAAACTCATGGATCAAGGACAAGGAAATTCGGATTCCCATTCAATCAGGGTGATTTACTATCGCACACGATTCATGTATGTCGCCTCTGTGAACCGTGTGTGTTCACTCACACATGCAAAATGAAAAAAGAAAACCCTCACCCACCTTGCCCCCACTCACTCGCCGTTGACTCCTCCGCAACTCTGCACCCTAAGATCGACGGCTGCTGGCGGCGAGCGTAGGTCGCACTCCAAACGGCACCGGATTTCACCACTACCGCTTTCCGCCGCCTATCTGCACCGACATTCTAGACTCTGGTCGACTAGGGTTTTCTGCGGGATTGGGCCAGAGATTTTTCTCATGGAGAAGGTAATCAACTTAATTAGCAAAATATTCACTCATCTCTTATCGCAGTACGTCCGTCGTTGTTAATCAACCGGCAGAAATCACCGTGGAATCATTTTTGTTCTAGCTGATTCATGGGTGTTCATTCATTTGTCCACAGTGCGAGCATAAATCGGGCAACTGTGCTCGTGGCCAGTCGGAAACAAAGTTCTATCTCACCATTCCGGATGACTTCAGGGAGCGCTCGGTATGTTCAATCTCAACCTACCACGGTCGGCATGGCCTACGTTTGTGAACATATACCGTCTGTTGCTACATTATCTATATATTTGCATCAAAACTTTGTTACATTATCTATTTTTAATTCTATATTTTTGTACTTCGCTTCCATCTATATATGGATATGTTCTATCAATTACTCCCATATTTGCATCTTGCTCTGTTATTTCAATATATCTAATTTACGATCTTAATTTTCATTTCAAGCAGTACATCCCTTGCTTTGCAAGAACATGAGTAGAAGGAAATCTTGGGCTTTACTTTGTTGATGACTCCCAGGATGTCATATTGACAATTCAGCATGGATTTAAAATGATGGTTAGCATAAAACTTGATAAAGATGGTCACTCCTATTTTAATGCGGACCTTTGGAGAATAATGTCTAAGTGTTATGAACTGAAAGCTGGCAATAAAATTCTAGTGCGTGCACCACAACCTGGTCTAATTAACATGGATGTTTACTTCCCCAACGTCATCAAACGATCAAAGTTTGATCGAGGTTAGTGTCCTTTAAACTTTCTCCATGCTGTCATATTACTATTTAAGCAACCAATTGATCACTATTTAAGCAACTAATTGTGATATCATATTTTGACTCCGTTCCTAGGCAGTAACAAATTCTATTTGCCAATATATGTGCACTATATATTCTTCTGCCATGTTCTCAATAAATACTACCTTTCCACCTTTCAAGCAGGATATGTTGGATGCATAGTGAACGACATGTATGTTACTAAGCGTACCAAATTTCACTAGAAGGACTTGAAGCATGTCATAAACTTTGTTGATAATCTGACAGAGATAGAACAGCGTATGAACGCTGGATTTGGGATGGGATTAATTAGACCTATGGTGCACATGCTGAACAAGGCCAATTGTGTGCACAAAGCGCTATAAAAAGTCTTATTTTAATGTTGATGCTCATAAACTATATATATCTTCAATGATATGTTACAATTGTTTTTTATTTTACATTCAACAGAAATTGCCCCCTATAGCAGTTCCTGGATCGATTTCCCGGCGTGGTCGAATTACACTTGTGCCTGCTAATAACGCCAAAGTGATTGCAAGGTACTGCATTTCCCGCAAAAATGGAATCATTCAAATTAACAAGTTCTCACTTCTCGTGGCAATGCATCCATACTGGAAAATTGGAGACACTGTTCTACTCATGCTCAACCAAGGCACAGAAGGGCTCTTCCTTTTTATTGACGAGATACCGAGTCGCCATGATCAAGCTGCTTCTAGTGGATAGTTGTCGTTGTTGGCTCTCAGCCTCTTAAAATGTGCTAGTTATTATTATATATGTTAAATATGTAGATATGGACCATATAGTTGTTGGCCCTTAGCCTCTTAAAATGTGATAGTTGTTACTATGTTAAGTATGTAGATATGGACCATATGGTTGTCAAAACCGTGTTACAAAGATCCTCCTTTTGTCAAATAGTGTAACCAATATATATATGTTACTCAAATGATGTTACCCAAGTTCATAATTTTTCATGAAAAGTATTAGTATCATACACAGTTCATTGAGTTTAAGAGTGTGCCCGATGTCCAGAAGGCATTTGCATATTAATTGTCCATATTGCAAATTCACACACATGTTAACATAAGGAAACGTATGTGTAACATACTAATCATCGCACAAGAGTACTCGCAGACGCACTGTGTGTGATACTCCTAGCCACCGCAAGCAACTAGTTTGCATTTTTCAAAGTTTTTGTACACACAGAATGACACGTGAAGTAACCATATTGACCGTTTGTGTTGTAATTTCTCATCGCAAACAGTTCATCCGAGTCGGCTGTTTGCCACGTATCACACACATCTTGTTTACACAACTCGTTTGTCTTCTTTTGGCTCATCGCAAACAGTTCATCCATGTGAACTGTATGCTGCATATCACACACATCTTGTTAAGTTGAACCGTTTCTGTTGTTTTCCCTAATCGAAAATAGTTCGTCCGAGTTAACCGTATGCCGTATATTCCACACAAATTGATATGGCTGCCCGCTTCTGTTGTTCTACCTCATCGCAAACAGTTCGAATGGATAAACCGTGTGTCCTGCATCGCACACACATTGTTATGGCTGCCCATTTTTGTTGTTCTGCCTCAACGCAGAGAGTTTGAATGGATTAACCGTGTGTCCTTCATCGCACACGCAACTAAAATCTTAACCGTGTTTGATGGCTCCGCCATCGCAAACATTTTGTACACTTTTTTGATGATTTTTTACACCAGCGTTTGTGATTATTGCATCGCACACAGTTTCAGCAAAGGGTCTCTGATCGTAGTGTCGCGTGTCGGATTTCGGGTTCCGGCAGACCCTTAAGGTTCGAACTCTGGGGCGCGCGCGGAGATCCAACCCTCCACCGTCCCGTACCTCGCTAAATCACAGGGACCTAAACTACTAAACAGAACAGCACAAGAGACGCAAGATTTATACTAGTTCAGGCCACCGTTGTGGTGTAATACCCTACTCTAGTTTGTGGTGTGGTGGATTGCCTCTTGGGCTGATGAAGAACACTACAGGGAAGAATAGCCTCGCAAGGGTCTGTTCTTGGTGGGTGTGATGAACTGTTATGTGGTGTCCCGTCGCTCTAGCTTGAGGATCGGGTCTCCATCTCTCTTTGATCTGGATGCGGATCGTCCTGTCTCCCCCCCCCCCCCCCCCCGTCTACTCTGAGTGTGGCTACTCCTATTTATAGGCGAAGGCCCTGGGCCTCTTCCCCAAATATTGAGCAGGAAGGGCGCCAACAATTGGCCATTTTGAAGGGGAACAGCGGGTACACTTATCCTGACTAAAGTTGGTCCTCGCCTGCCAAAGGCTCGTGATGACGCCGCTTGGGCTCCACGATGACTCCTTCCAGCCGTTGGGGCTGGTCTTGGTCTTGTTGCACCAAAGCGGATGCCTTTGCTTGATGCTCTTGCTGCGCTTGCTCCCTTTGCACCAAAGAGGAAAGGAGGACGATGCTGGGCTGGCGCTCGACCGGGCGCCCTTGGTCGTCATGGCTTGCGCCATGGGCACCTCGCGAGGTACCTCGCTTGAACTCTCCGCCTCCTCATGAGCCACCGACGAGGCCGCGCTGAGGAAGCTCCTTGTCGCCCGCCTCATGAGGCTTGGCCCCTCGCGAGGGTCTTGAGCTTGTGTTGATGAAGATGGGCTGTCCTGGCCTCCTTTGAGCCATGCCGCAGCCGCAGTGAGAAAGTCTGGGGACCCCGTTCCCGTAACGCCGACAAGCAGCCCGGGCCCATGGCGCGCCGAACTTGGCCGAGCAGAGAGGCGAAGGGCAAGCGCTGAGCGTCATGGGCCCCTAACAGCCTGCGGCCTTGGGTGACGCGTGGCGGTTGATTGGGCGTGGGCGGCACTTGTTCCCCCACGCCTCCTTATTTCGTGCCTTGCTAGGCGGACACGCTGCTGTACACATCCGTTCTCCTCTCTGTTGCTTGTGCGCCCCTGTCCTTCCCTCTCTCGAACTCCAGCCTCCATTTTCAATCCAATCCCGAATCTCCCCCCCCCCCTTTCGATCGCCATGGCTCCGACGAAGAAGGGGAGAGGGAAGAAACATGTGCCTCCGCCTCGCTCGCCGCCGCCGGCGGCCTCCACTGTCGACCCGTCAATCATACTCAATCTAGAGGGCTTGGGAAAGGTTAGTTCGGCTCTGGCTACCTCCTTCAACGAATGCAGGAGGATGACGGCTGGGCCCGCGTCCCACTTCTCCATCTACAGGATAGTCACTGAGGTCCGGTATTTCACGACGCCTGTGGCGGGGCTGGTTCCCCCCTTCTCTGATTTCTTCAATGTCGTGCTTTCCCACTATCAGATCCACATGATGCATCTGGGTCCTGAGTCCATCACTCTCCTCTCGGTCTTCGCCTTCGTTTGCGAGGCAATGATGGGCATCCTTCCCTCGGTTGCCTTGCTGCGCCACTTCTTCTCTCTACGCCTTGTCGACCTCACTCAATGCTCGGCGTGCGTGAGCTTCGTCGCCGCGCCTGAGACAGCGGCCTCAGGGATCGACTTCAGCCTGCCTCCGCCCGCAGCTGAGTTCCGCGAGAGGTGGCTATACGTGGATGTGGGGGTGCCCAGCCCCTGCTATCGGAGCAAACCTCGCATGCTGTCCCCAATTCGGGCTGGGGCCAGGAGACGCTTTCAAGCCCTCGGCTCATCTTTGTCTAGCGCCGCTTCGTGTTCTTGAGGTCGCTTGCTGTAACAGCGCCCAAGGTGGTGAAGGAGTTCCTGATGCGCCGCATTGCTCCTCTCCAACGCCATTCCCACCCGATGTGGGCCTTGGTGGCTGGTGATCGTATGAGGCTCGGAGAAGAAGACCCGACGCCCGAGGCGCTAAGGAAAGTGCTCTGGTCCCGATGGCGACCCTAACCCCGGTGGCATCCGGCATCAAGGGGCCTTGCTGTACCTCTGCCAGAACAGGGGTGATTTGGTGAACCAGATGCCTATCTTCGATGAATGGGGGCCGCACCCCGCTGGTCTCCAGGGGCCTCGCGAGAATCCGGTGATGGTGACAGCCCTTCCAGTCGGCCAAGGCGGCTCCTCCTCGAATGGCGGAGCAGGGAGGAACGAGCCGCCAGAGGCCGAAGGGACCCCCGCCGGGGTGACAGCGCTGGGCGATGCTCATGAGGGGGCAGCTCCTGAGGCTCGTGCCACCGCGGCTGAGGGCGGCAGGCTGCCACCCGCAGCGCTATGGGATGGAGCCCCGAGGCCCTGCCGCTTCTCTTGGGAGGCGATCAAGTGTAGCCAGCAGACGCCGACGTGGGTCGCCTCGATGCTCCTTCCTCGCCGCAGGCTGACCCCTGCGCTCAAATCTTGGGTCGCTTCCGCGTGAACTTTGAGGCCCTCCTAAGAGAAGGGAGGCCACAGGCGATGATTACCCTTGTCGCTTCAAGCCTTGAGGAAGTACTTCGCCACTGATGAGTAAGCCTTCTCCTTCTCCAGCTCCCGATTCTTCTGCCGCTTGTACTGATCCTTGCCCTGCAGGCCCCTTCCTTCCGAGCTCACGGAGACGGGAGAGGAGCCGTCCTCCCCGGCTTCGCCCCTTGCTCCGTCCTTGAGCGCTCCAAGCAGTGGAGCCCTTGTGGTGAGGGCGACCGGGGAGGTGAACCGTCCCGAGGCGCGTCATGGCCCTGCGCGCCTCGCGATCCTTCCTCGCGAGCCTTCCCGAGGCATAGGTAGCCTGCCAGGCTTCTCGCCCGTCGTGGACGGCGATTGGCTGAGGCGCTTCCTGCGCCCCTCCTCTAGGGATGGGCTGGCTCCAGGCCGGGCTTCTGGCGCGGCGTGCCCGGCCGTCGCGAGGGTGCCAGCCCCCAGCCCCCTGCCCGGAGGTGGAGTGCTGATTCATGGCTCCCGGCGCCCGTCTGGGGCGGTTGATGGTGTGGAGAACGTGCTCGAGCGCGCCCGGGAGCGCCGCGCCCTTCGCCAAGGATTTCTTCGAAGGGCGGCTGACGCGGTGAGCCTTCTCAGTGAAGAGCTTGCTGATGAAGACGCGCGCCTTGAGGCCGATGGCCTGCCCGGCCGCAGAGAGGAGTGAGCTGGAGGGCGCCGCCCTTGCAGCGCCACCAGCATGATCTTGTTGATGAAGAGGCCAAGGCAGCTGGCAGCCTCTCGGGAGGCCTGTTCTCGGCCGCCGAGGAGGCCCGGCAGCTAACAGCGGCGAGAGGCGGCGGAGGAGCAGCGGGAACTCCTGGCCCGGTTCCACTCACTGGAGGAGCAAGTGGAGCTGCGCGAGGCAGCCCTCGCGTCGATGAAGGTGGCCTCCGGCGACCCAGCGGAGCTCCAGAAGCATGAGGAGGCGCTCACGCTTGAAGCCGCCGAACGCGCGCGCGAGTACGAGCGCTTGGAGACGAGGGAGCGCTTGGCAACATGGGCAGAGGATGAGGTCGCGGCACGGGAAGCCTGCGTCCTGGAGGAGGTCGGACGCCGAGTGGCGGCGGCGCGCTCAAACCTCGAGCGCGAGTTCGAGGAGCGGTTGGGGTTGATCAAGGCCGAGGCTGAGGGCAGGACTGCTGCCTTGAGGGCCAAGCTGGAGGAGGCGACGCGGCGGGTCGATGCTCTTCGGGCCGCCCTTGAGGTGGCATAGAGGAGTCCACCACCTCTCGTGCCGAGGCGCTCCTTCTTCGCCAACGGGTGGAGGAGGCCGAGGCATTGCGCGCTGAATGCGGACGAGATGCGTCAGCGGCGAATCTTGGAGCATGAGCACCGTCCCATGCTCGCCACGCTCCGGGAAAGAGCTACGCAGCCTTGGATAATATCTGCGAGGCGACAGTAGGCGAGCCGCACGCAGTTAACTACGCCGGCAACCTTCAGTTCTTCACCGACGTGGTGGCGCGGGCCGGAGGCGCGGTCGGTCGTGGCCAACAGGTTGGTGGAGGAGAGGAGCCGTGCGCTGCTCGGGCGCCGCTTTTCTCGTGTCTTCAGCCATCTCACGGACATGGACCCCACTTCGATTTTGACG
Organism: Aegilops bicornis; assembly: GCA_021605145.1. Classification (NCBI taxonomy): domain Eukaryota; kingdom Viridiplantae; phylum Streptophyta; class Magnoliopsida; order Poales; family Poaceae; genus Aegilops; species Aegilops bicornis. Next base: position 752,742,325 of record CM038670.1, on the reverse strand, counting down.
CAGTTATCGCTTCAGATTCCCGAGCCGTCCGGCGACTGGCGACCGGGTGGAAGATAACGTGGATGCCATCGTCCGGACGCTTCGCTTCGGACGACGACGGCGTGGTCGTGGCGCCGATGAGCGGCGTGGTGAACGGCCCGAACACCACCGGCGATCACGCAGATAGCGACGGCGAGGCCAGCGACGCCAAAGAACGGCTCGGGAGGTGCTCCCGAGGACGCATTGGGGATTTATCCGACCGATTATGTATTGTCCTCGCTTCATTACTCGCATGAATAGAACTCAGGTTTTGGCCTGATGGCTGTGAGAGCATTTTGGGAGGGGGAGCCCCTCATGTAAAACTTGTGTTCATTGTATTAGCAGGTGTTACATCGCCCATACGCCCACGCCAAGTGGTTGGCTAAGCGACGTGTTGGTTGGCTGGTTTACCTTTGTTTCGTACGAGCCCTGGGATAGCATGTGGGAGGCTGAGGCGATCTGAGTGCCTCCTGATCGAATCCGTAGGACCTGCAGTGAAAACCCTCCGGAGAGGACGCAGTGGCGACAGGCATGGTTGTGCGCAAGCTAGGCCTGGCCCGGCTCGCGAGGGGAGGCAGCTGAGGCGGAGTTGTAACCGAAACGTGAGAGATTTGCTCGAACGAGACTAAGCACCCCTTCCCCGAACACACGCAAATCTCAAATTCGAATCCAATGTAAATCCAGCGGGGGAAAGCGACAACCAAATGGAAGGCAAAGAAAGCAAAAGAAAAGCCGTGTCCGGCACCTAGTCTAGTCTTGGACGTCTTCTCACCAGCACGGAGCTAAGTGCTGCCACTGGTCGTGGGAGGGAGCCCCAGGGCCTGAGGCCGGCACCCCTGAGACTCCGGGGCGTGTACAGCCCCACTCATTATTACGTGAGAGTGTCACGGGGCGGCGAGCTTCACAGGCACTGGGCCTTCTTCACAGGTACCGTCCTTGCTTCATATCGCCAGACGAGGGCCCCGCCTTGCGCCACACTCTAGTGCCACCAACGAAGACCGGAAACAGTGACGCGCCGGTGGGGTAGAGCGGTCGCCAGCCAGTTCCCTTGACGACCACGGGTCCTCCGCCCGGGGCAGGCCTGAGGCACCTCCCAGCAGAGGGCCTACCTCGAGAGCGCCTTGCTCAACGTCATGGTGGTTATGTCGGATCTGCCCCTCTCGGCAGCCCCTGCGCGCCCCCTCCCGAGGGGTAGGAGATCGCGGAGCGGGCAGCCGCTCGTCGTGGCGACCTGTACCTCCTGTGACCTATGGTTAGCGTATGTTGGCTCTTGAGGAAGCAGCGGTACCTGATAATCGTCGCCCCCGGCGTGACCAGTGAGACCGTCTCGAGGCTCCTGGAAGAGCGCGGCTTCTGGCGCCTCATCCCCAAATTTGGGCTGAGGAGCGAGTCTTGTTCTCCCTCATGCGGGTGCCCTTGGTCCATCATGTGGGGCACGTATTCTTCGGCGCCCGTCATCCCGAAGGCCACGCCGTAGTGCTTGGCGTGCCTTGCTGCTCGCTTGATGCGCCCGCCATGGGGTGGTGGCGGCGGTCCACCAGGCCGTGGAGTTACGCCGAGTCCTTCTTCTCCGCGGGCGGAGGCGGGGCAACCCGCCGCCGCCCGGGCCGACTGGCTTTCGCCGGTGTTTGAGTAGCTTTGGAGCCTGGCGCAAGGCGTGCAGCCTCGTGCGGGCCGCCTCGCCCGAGATGGAAGCTGGGTGCGAAGGGTGAGCCTCGAGGCGGCGAAGCCAGTGAGCTCCGCCACTCGCTCAAGCGACGTCGCGGCTGCTCTCCAAAGAGCCGCTGCAGCAGCTCTCGAGCCGTGAGCGCGGCCCTCGAAGTTCGCCTGCTCCGGCGGGTGTACGGTGATGTGGTCGCGGCGTGATTGGAGGCCTCGCTGCAGACCGCGCGCCGCCGCGGCGTGAGAGCCGTCGGCTTTGTCGGCGTCGCCCGCGACCATGGCGCCCTGCGGACCGCGAGCTGCACAGAACGCACGGGTCGCCCGAGGCGAAGCGGCTCTGCGTGGGCGGCCACGCCGCCTAAGGATCTGGGTTGTCCGCAGTCGCACGGACATGGTGGTGACGGCGCGACGGGACACGAGGTGGCAGAAGGTGGATTCGGCGCACCCTACCTGGCGCGCCAAATGTCGGATTTTGGGTTCCGCAGACCCTTAAGGTTCGAACTCGGGTGCGCGGAGATCCAACCCTCCACCGACTGCACTCGCTGAATCGCATGGGACCTAAACTACTAAATGTAACAGCACAAGAGACGCAAGATTTATACTAGTTCGGGCCACCGTTGTGGTGTAATACCCTACCCAGGTTGTGGTGTGGTGGATTGCCTCTTGGGCTGATGAAGAACAGTACAGGGAAGAACAGCCTCGCGAGGGTCTGTTCTTGGTGGGTGTGATGAACTGTTAGGTGGTGTCCCGTCGCTCTAGCTTGAGGATCGGGTCTCCATCTCTCTCTGATCTGGATGCGGGTCGTCGTGTCTTCCCCCATCTACTCGAGTGTGGCTACACCTATTTATAGGCGAAGGCCCCGGCCTCTTCCCCAAATATTGAGCGGGAAGGGCGCCAACAATTAGCCATTTTGAAGGGGAACAGCGGGTAAACTTTTTCCGACTAAAGTTGGTCCTCGCCGCCAAAGGCTCACAGTGATGACGCTCGCTTGGGCTCCACGATGACTCCCTTCCAGCTGCCGTTGGGGCTGGTCTTGGTCTTGTTGCACCGAACGGATGCCTTTGCTTGATGCTCTTGCTGCGCTTGCTCCCTTTGCACCAAAGAGGAAAGGAGGACGCCATGCTGGCCGGGCGCCTCGATCGGGCGCCTTGTTCGTCATGGCTTGTGTCACGGGCACCTCGCGAGGTACCCTGCCTTGAACTCTCCGCCTCCTCATGAGGCTGCCTGACGAGGCCGCGCCTGAGGAAGCTCCTGGTCGTCGCCCCGCGAGGCTTGGCCCCTCGCAAGGGTCTTGAGCTTGCGTTGATGAAGATGGGCTGTCCTGGGCCTCCTTTGAGCCACGTCGCAGCCGCAGTGAGCAAGTCTGGGACCCCTGCCCTGAACACTGTGATCATGTTAGCAGTATCCTGCAGTAGTGTGTATTCACACATGTACTAAGTTTCCGGTTAATACAATTCTAGCATGAATAATAAACATTTATTATGATATAAGGAAATATAAATAACAACTTTATTATTGCTTCTAAGGCATATTTCCTTCAGTCTCCCACTTGCACTAGAGTCAGTAATCTAGATTACATAGTAATGATTCAAACACCCATAGAGTCTTGGTGCTGATCATGTTTTGATCGTGAGAGAGGCTTAGTCAGCGGGTCTGCAACATTCAGATCCATATGTATTTTGCAAATCTCTATGAAACCCTCCTTGACTTGATCGCGGAAGGAATTGAAGCGTCTCTTGATGTGCTTGGTTCTCTTGTGAAATCTGGATTCCTTGCCAAGGCAATTGCACCAGTATTGTCACAAAAGATTTTCATTGGACCCGACGCACTAGGTATGACACCTAGATCGGATATGAACTCCTTCATCCAGACTCCTTCATTTGTTGCTTCCGAAGCAGCTATGTACTCTGCTTGACACGTAGATCCCGCCACGACGCTCTGCTTAGAACTGCACCAACTAACATCTCCACCATTCAATATAAATGTGTATACGGTTTGTGACTTAGAGTCATCCGGATCAGTGTTAAAGCTTGCATCGACGTAAACATTTACGATGAGCTTTTTGTCACCTCCATAAATGAGAAACATATCCTTACTCCTTTTCGGGTATTTCAGGATGTTCTTGACCGTTGTCCAGTGATCCACTCCTGGATTACTTTGGTACCTCCCTGCTAAACTAATAGCAAGGCACACATCAGGCATGGTACACAGCATTGCATACATGATAGAACCTATGGCTGAAGCATAGGTAATGACTTTCATTTTGTCTCTATCTTCTGAAGTGGTCAGGCATTGAGTTTGACCCAACTTCACACCTTGTAATACAGGCAAGAATCCTTTCTTTGCTTCATCCATTTTGAACTTCTTCAAAACTTTATCAAGGTATGTGCTTTGTGAAAGTCCAATTAAGCGTCTTGATCTATCTCTATAGATCTTGATGCCCAATATATAAGCAGCTTCACCAAGGTCTTTCACTGAAAAATTCTTATTCAAATATCCTTTTATGCTATCCAGAAATTCAGTACCATTTCCGATTAGCATTATGTCATCCACATATAATACCAGAAATGCTACAGAGCTCCCACTCACTTTCTTGTAAATACAGGCTTCTCCAAATGTCTGTATAAAACCATATGCTTTGATCACACTATCAACTTGTATATTCCAACTTCGAGATGCTTGCACCAGTCCATAAATGGATCGCTGGAGCTTGCACACTTTGTTGGCACCTTTTGGATCGACAAAACCTTTTGGTTGCATCATATACAACTCTTCTTTAAGATATCCATTAAAGAATGCAGTTTTGGCATCCATTTGCCAAATTTCATAATCATAAAATGCGGCAATTGCTAACATGATTCGGACAGACTTAAGCATCGCTACGGGCGAGAAGGTCTCATCATAGTCAACTCATTGAACTTGTCGAAAACTTTTCGCAACAAGTCGAGCTTTGTAGACAGTAACATTACCATCAGCGTCAGTCTTCTTCTTGAAAGATCCATTTATTCGCTATGGCTTGTCGATCATCGGGCAACTCAACCAAAGTCCACACTTTGTTCTCATACATTGATCCCATATCAAATTTCATGGCCTCAAGCCATTTCGCGGAATCTGGGCTCATCATCGCTTCCTCGTAGTTCGTAGGTTCGTCATGGTCAAGTAACATGACCTCCAAAACAGGATTACCGTACCACTCTTGTGTGGATCTTAGTCTGTTTGACCTACGAGGTTCGGTAGTAACTTGATCTGAAGTTTCATGATCATCATCATCAGCTTCCTCACTAATTGGTGTAGGAGTCACTGGAACTGATTTCTGTGATGAACTACTTTACAATAAGGGAGCAGGTACAATTACCTCATCAAGTTCTAGTTTCCTCCCACTCACTTCTTTCGAGAGAAACTCCTTCTCTAGAAAGGATCCATTCTTAGCAATGAATATCTTCCCTTTGGATTTGTGATAGAAGGTGTACCCAACAGTTTCTTTGGGTATCCTATGAAGAGACATGTTTCCAATTTGGGTTCGAGCTTATCAGGTTGAAGCTTTTTCACATAAGCATCGCAGCCCCAAACTTTAAGAAACGACAACTTAGGTTTCTTGCCAAACCACTATTCATATGGTGTTGTCTCAACGGATTTAGATGGTGCCCTATGTCATGTGAATGCAGCCATCTCTAAAGCATAACCCCAAAACGATAGCGGTAATCAGTAAGAGACATCATAGATCGCACCATATCTAATAAAGTGCAGTTACGACATTCTGGCACACCATTACATTGTCGTGTTCTGGGTGGCGTGAGTTGCGAAACTATCCCGCATTGTTTCAAATGAAGACCAAACTTGTAACTCAAATATTCACCTCCATGATCCGATCTTAGAAATTTTATTTTCTTGTTACGATGATTTTCTACTTCACTCTGAAATTCTTTGAACTTTTCAAATGTTTCAGACTTATGTTTCATCAAGTAGATATACCCATATCTGCTCAAGTCATCTGTGAAGGTTAGAAAATAACAATACCCGCCGCAAGCATCAACACTCACTGGACCGCATACATCACTATGTATTATTTCCAACAAGTCTGTTGCTCGCTCCATCGTTCCGGAGAACGGAGTCTTAGTCATCTTGCCGATGAGGCATGGTTCGCAAGCATCAAGTGATTCCAAAAGCCCATCAGCATGGAGTTCCTTCATGCGCTTTACACCAATATGACCTAAACTGGTGTGCCACAAATAAGTTGCACTATCATTATTAAACTTATATCTTTTGGCTTCAATACTATCGAGATTCAATAAAAATAGACCACTCATCAAGGGTGCGTGACCATAAAAGATATTACTCATATAAATAGAACAACCATTATTCTCTGATTTAAATGAAATAACCGTCTCGCATCAAACAAGATCCAGATATAATGTTCATGCTTAACAATGGCACCAAATAACAATTATTCAGGTCTAAAACCAATCCCGAACGTAGATGTAGAGGTAGCATGCCGACGGTGATCACATCGACTTTGGAACCATTTCCCACGCGCATCGTCACCTTGTCCTTAGCCAATCTTCACTTAATCTGTAGCCCCCGTTTCGAGTTGCAAATATGAGCAACAGAACCAGTGTCAAATACCCAGGTGCTACTACGAGCATTAGTAAGGTACACATCAATAACATGTATATCAAATATACCTTTCACTTTGCCATCCTTCTTATCCGCCAAATACTTGGGGCAGCTCCGCTTCCAGTGACCAGTCCCTTTGCAGTAGAAGCACTCAGTCTCAGGCTTAGTTCCAGACTTGGGCTTCTTCACTTGAGCAACAACTTGCTTGCCGTTCTTCTTGAAGTTCCCCTTCTTTCCTTTGCCCTTTTTCTTGAAACTAGTGGTCTTGTTAACCATCAACACTTGATGCTCCTTCTTGATTTCTACCTCCGCAGCCTTTAGCATCACGAAGAGCTCGGGAATTGTCTTATCCATCCCTTGCATATTATAGTTCATCACGATGCTTTTGTAGCTTGGTGGCAGTGATCGAAGAACTCTGTCAATGACACTATCAACTGGAAGATTAACTCCCAGTTGAGTCAAGTGATTGTGGTACCCAGACATTTTGAGTATACGTTCACTGACAGAACTATGCTCCTCCATTTTGCAGCTGTAGAACTTATTGGAGAATTCATATCTATCAATCCGGCCATTTCCTTGAAGTATTAACTTCAACTCCTGGAACATCTCATATGCTCCATAACGTTCAAAACGTCGTTGAAGTCCCGGTTCTATGCCGTAAAGCATGGCACACTGAACTATCGAGTAGTCATCAGCTTTGCTCTGCCAGGCGTTCATAACGTCCGGCGTTGCTCCTGTAGCAGGTCTTGCACCTGGCGGTGCTTCCAGGACGTAATTCTTCTGTGCAGCAATGAGAATAATCCTCAAGTTATGGACCCAGTCCATGTACTTGCTACCATCATCTTTCAACTTAGCTTTCTCTAGGAACGCATTAAAATTCAAAGGAACAGTAGCACGGGCCATTTATCTACAACAACATAGACATGCATAATACTACCATGTACTAAGTTCATGATAAATTGAAGTTCAGTTAATCATATTACTTAAGAACTACCACTTAGATAGACATCCTTCTAATCATCTAAGTGATCACGTGATCCACATCAACTAAACCATGTCCGATCATCACATGAGATGGAGTAGTTTTCAATGGTGAACATCACTATGTTGATCATATCTACTATATGATTCACACTCGACCTTTCGGTCTAAGTGTTCTGAGGCCATATCTGCATATGCTAGGCTCGTCAAGTTTAACCCGAGTATTCTACGTGTGCAAAACTGGCTTGCACCCGTTGTATGTGAACGTAGAGATTATCACACCTGATCATCACGTGGTGTCTCTAAGACGCATTTAACTGTAGCAATGGTGCATACTCAGGGAGAACACTTGTACCTTGAAATTTAGTGAGAGATCATCTTATAATGCTATCGTCGTACTAAGCAAAATAAGATACATAAAAGATAAACATCACATGCAATCAAATAAGTGATATGATATGGCCATCATCATCTTGTGCCTTTGATCTCCATATCCAAAGCACCATCATGATCACCATCATCACCGGCATGACACCTTGATCTCCATCGAAGCATCGTTGTCGTCTCGCCAACTATTGCTTCTACAACTATCGCTACCGCTTAGTGATAAAGTAAAGCAATTACGTGGCGATTTGCATTTCATACAATAAAGCGACAACCATATGGCTCCTGCCAGTTGCCGATAACTATTACAAAACATGATCATCTCATAAAACAAATTATATATCATCATGTCTTGACCATATCACATCACAGCAAGCCCTGCAAAAACAAGTTAGACGTCCTCTACTTTGTTGTTGCAAGTTTTACGTGGCTGCTACGGGCTTATAGCAAGAAACGTTTTTACCTACGCATCAAAACCACAACGATTTTTTGTCAAGTGTGTTGTTTTAACCTTCAACAAGGATCGGGCGTAGTCAAACTCGATTCAACTAAAGTTGGAGAAATAGAGACCCACTAGCCACCTGTGGGCGAAGCACAGTGGTAGAACCATTCTCATGAACGTGGTCATGTAATGTCGGTCTGGGCCGCTTCATCCAACAATACCGCCGAATCAAAGTATAACATGCTGGTAAGCAGTATGACTATTATCACCCACAACTCTTCATGTTCTACTCGTGCATATAACATCTACGAATAGACCTGGCTCGGATGCCACTGTTGGGGAAAGTAGTATTTCAAAAAAAATCCTATGATCACGCAATATCTATCTAGGAGAAGCGTAGAAACGAGCGGGGAGAGTGTGTCCATGTACCCTCGTAGACCGAAAGAGGAAGCGTTTATCAACGCGGTTGATGTAGTCGTACGTCTTCATGATCCGACCGATCTTAGCACCGAACGTACGGCACCTCCGTGTTCAGCACACATTCAGCTCGATGGCGCCCCTCGTACTCTTGATCCAGTTGAGGCCGAGGGAGAGTTTCGTCAGCACGACTGTGTGGCGACGGTGATGATGAAGTTACCGGTCCAGAGCTTCGCCTAAGCACTACGACGATATGACCGAGGTGTGTTTCTGTGGAGGGGGGCACCACACACGGCTAAGAGAAACTTTGGTGTGCCTTTGGGGTGCCCCCCTCCCACGTATATAAAGGGGGGAAGGAGGAGGAGGCCGGCCAAGGTGTGGCGCGCCCAGGGGGCGAGTCCTACTCGAAGTAGGATTCGGCCCCCCTTTCCTATTCCCACAAGGAGAAGGGGGGAAGGAGGAGAAGAAGAGAAGGAAAGGGGGCCGGCCCCCCAACCCTAGTCCAATTCGGTTTGGGCTAGGGGGGCGCGCGCCACTCCCTGGCATGCCTCCTCTCTTCCACCAATAGGCTGGTACGTCTCAAACGTATCTATAATTTATGAAGTATTCATGCCATGTTTATAATAGTTTTATATTATTGTGGTATGATTTGATTAGAAATAACCCGGACTGATGTTGTTTTCAGAAGAACTACCGTAGTGTTGTTTTTCTGCGATGAAAATCAACGGAGAATTTTTCTAGAAAATATAAAAAATAGGAACGAAGAGTTACCGGAGGGGAGGCCCGTGGGCCCCACGACGGTGGAGGGCGCGCCCACCCCTCTAGGGTGCGCCCCTATGCCTCGTGGACTTCCCGTGAGGCCCCCTGACTTGTTCTCGACGCCAACCTCTCCTATAAATACCCAAACCTCCAGAAAATAACCGAGATTGGAAGTTCCGCCGCCGCAAGCCTCTGTAGCCACGAGAAATCAATCTAGGCCCTCTCTGGCACCCTGCCAAAGGGGGCCATCATCACCGAAGGCCATGTAGGAGGATCCCGGAGGGGACATCATCGCCATGACACTACTAGGGAAAAGCCTAGCAGCAGCGCGGGTTTTAGGCCTATCAAGAGCGGCAAGGTGAGCACTCTTTGATGCACGACGTCAGAAGAAGGTTAGCGATGGCGTGGGTTAACCCATGCTACTGCTATACCGACTTAGTAGTAGCGCTTTCTCCAAACAGCGCTACTGGTAATTACCAGTAGCGCTTCTCCCAGCCCGCGCTACTACTATTATTCCGTAGTTTATTTCTTTTCTATTTCATGTTATTCATACACCTCTATACAAGTTTTCATACAACATCAATTTAGAGATTGTTTTTACATCATAATGAGTTATTACATCACTGGGTGAAAGAACCATGGACTAGTTTCAAGTGGATGGACATCCACTTGAAACTAATCCGCGGTTCTTTCACGCAATGATATAATAAATATCATCATCATCATATCATTAACAACTTATCATCATAATACATCATTGTCATATAACACCTCCTCATGATCATCATTTTCATCAATGAGACATCACATAACAAGTTGGTCACTAGTCATAATCACAACTACTCCTCACCATCAACTCTAACACATTGTACAACATAATAAACATATTCTACCTCACAGGACCTACTACATTCTCTTAGGACCTACTATATTCTCTAAGGTAAAATAGCAAAAAACAAGATAGCCCCTGACTCTCCATTATGGAGAATGGATATTATCCTGTCTCCAATTCTTGCCTTTCGCTTAATGTTGCTTCCAAGAACCTTGTTACGACTGTCCAAACATTTTTTCCATTCTTTGATTAGCATGTGTTCGCCGGTTTTAGAAATCTCATATGCACAGGTGAGATCCGTAGGATGACTTGGCTGTATGTTCAGAACATCAAGGCGACCATTCTGATACATCAGATGAGGCACACAATCCATCGGGATTTTCGGTTGAAAAACATAGTAATAACTTCGTAGTTAGCAATGATGTACAAGTTTTAGAAGTATGCAAAAGATGCACGTATGTCGTAATAGTAAAAAATCTTACCAGGGTATCTCCATAGAAGTTACCATGGTTCAACATGTGCACTAGTGGCACATATTCACCATAATTTGCAGGAGTTCGATAATAGGTATTGTAATTCTCAAGATCAGTACAAAATGCGATCAGATGATTTTTCTCCTTATAAGTTAATTCGAAGCCATCGGTGCAGTGGGTTTTGTCTACCATCCTCCGCACATTCTTTGAAGAATGAAAATAAGCTATCAATGGAAATAAGCTGTCAACTATTTTGAAATAAACAATATAAATTAGTTAATAACTATGTTTGAGAAACTCACATAGCGGTAGAATCGGAAGCGTATCAACAAGGACCCAAATGTCCATATTGTCTTGCTCGATGTCAGGATCACCCAGATCCATGGTGACAATCATATCCTCATAAAAACCATACATTTTGCAAAGTGCTTCCCAGTTTTGGCAACCAAAATGGGTTACACTCTGAGAATTGTACAGATTTAGTTCAAAATCCATATCATGATGGGTCCTTAGGTGTATTTTCTTTGTTTCAAAATTTTCATGGTCTTCAAAACCCATCCTCTCCAAGACATAGCGTCTTGCATGGCATGGGACAAGCTAGTCGAATTGTAAAAGATGAAAATTAGACGTTGAAATAGTTGAAGTCGTGCTTAATTACGAAAAAAACACTTGTCGTCATTGCGTACCGTTTCAACATCGAAGGTCTCCTCGATCTTAATGTTGAAGCGCCGATCTTCGTCCAGGTGAGGCCTGTCGCACAGAACTCGATCGCCGTGGCACCAGCTGCACTCCCCCGGGAGACTTTCGTCGTCCGAGTACGACATTTCCTACGTTCATAATTCAAAGATTAAACTTGTACAATTAAATATATGTACTAAAAACCAAAATTAGATCATTATTATTCATCACGGCTTGACTATCAGTCTGTCGAAATGGCATTTAATTATTTTTCGAGAAAATCCAGGCCACTCGATATTTCCTACATATTCTAGCACAAGTCATGCCAGAATTCACGGAAAAATCCGGCATGACCTTTGCTAAAAACAGGACATATCGAGCACCTAAAATTTGCCGGAACGGAAATTAATCAACACTCCGGCAAAACATAGGCCACTCGAAGGTGTAACCTGAACATGACCGGCCACTTGGACAACCACATATCCTATTTGAGCAACACAAGATATATATGTTTTTATCTACATCATATCTTATAGGACTCATATTGACATGGAAATTTGGCTGGTCTCACCTCGAGGTAGGGGGGGGTCGGTGACGGGGACGACGGCGGGGATGACGGAGGGGCTCCTTGATTTATGCAAAAACAAAATCCCTATAAGTTATCACTAATACATCCTGAATAATTGCTTAAACTAAAAAAATAACAACAAATATGACATGTTCAACTAGTTCTATTAATTCAACTAGTTCTTACTAAATATAAATTTACTATAAATAGAAAAAAACTAGTTCTTTCTAAAAATAAAGTAGTTCAACTAGTTATATTAATTTTCTTAATAAAAATACATTAGTTCTATTAATTCAACTAGTTCAACTAGTTTATTAATTCACTTACTAAACTAGTTCAACTAGTTTATTAGTTTACTTACTAATTATTTTAAACACTTACTAAAAACAGTAAAAAAACTACATTATACAATAGTAAAAAACATCTACTATTAACCATACTGCCCTAGTTAAGTAGTACCATCACTACTACTAATTAACATCTACTACTAATAAATATCATTATCTATGAACCCTAAATTAACATCTACTACTACTAAAAAACATCTACTAACTAAGCAGAGAGAGAAGGGGTGGGGGAGGGGTGGGGGCTTACATAGAGAGGGGAGAGACAGTGGCTTTGAGGTGCTCTGCGACGGAGGTAGGGGCGGCGAGGGTGGCCTCGGGATCGGGAGGCGGCGGTCCTGGGCTGGCTCGGGCGGCGGCGGTGAGGTCGAGGGCGGCGACGGTGAGGTCGAGAGCGGCGGCGGGCGGCGGCGGTGAGGTTGAGGGCGGCCTCGGGCGGCGGCGGTGAGGGCAGGCTCGGGCTTGGGCGGCGGTGACATAGGTGTAGGGGGAACACGGGGAAGGAGGACTTAGCAAAATTTTGAGCCCGCGGGTGGTTAAGTCGAACTAGCAGTGGCACACTTAAGGAAATGCTTTATAGCAAACTTAGCTATAGCACGTTTTAGAAACATACGCTACTGCTAAAGGAAGCAGTTATTTCTTTTTATCAGTACCGCTTTGTCCTGGAAATACGCTATAAGTCTAAGCATGTAAAAATATCAAAAATATACATTGGGCATCATTGATTTTTTTGTGTAGAATCTAAATAGTCAACATGAATCCTCACTGTACCTGTATAGGTACAGGCGAGGATTCATATTGCAGCCACAAATCCTACACATATAGTTCAATGAAGACCAAGTGCTCGAGATAGTTTAAGAAGTAACGTATTTAAGGTGGTAAACACCATGTTCGCTTAGCAGTATGGGACTAAACTTAATTAGTTGCGGTGATACTTAGCAGCAGCGAGTTTTGAAGAAAAGCGCTTACTGAGTACTTTAGCAGTAGCGCGTCCAGGAGAAGGGTGCTACTACTATATTTAGCCTGGAGGTAACGACGTGGCAATTATAGTAGTAGCGCTTATTTCACCTAGAGCGTACTGCTATGTGGGTGTTAGTAGCGCAGATTACTGGAGCTCGCTACTGCTAATTAGCAGTAGCGTTTGTTTTTAAACCACGCTGCTGCTAAGATTCTGTGTATAAGGTTTTCCCTAGTAGTGTGAAGGCCAAGGACAAGAGGGAGAACCTCTCCCCATCTAGGGGGGGAGGCCATGGAGGAGGAAGCACAAGGGGAAGAACCTCTCATCCTCTCTCTCTCGATGGCGCCGGAGTGCCATCGGCAGGTGAATCATCGCCGCGGTGATCGTCTTCATCAACATCACCATCATCATCACCATCCTCATCTCTTTTACGCGGTCCACTCTCCCGCACCCCGTTGTAATCCCTACTTGAACACGGTGCTTTATGCCACATATTATGATCCAATGATGTGTTGCCATCCTATGATGTTTTGAGTAGATATCCTTTGTCTTTAGGTTGATTGATGATCTTAATTGGTATGAGTTGTATGTTTTAGTTTGGTGCTATCCTCTTGTGCCCTCCGTGTCGCACAAGCGTGAGGGATTCCCGCTGTAGGGTGTTGCAATACGTTCATGATTCACTAATAGTGGGTTGCTTGAGTGACAAGCATAAACCCGAGTAAGGGGGTTGTTGCGTATGGGATAAAGGGGACTTGATATGTTAATGCTATGGTTGGGTTTTACCTTAATGATCTTTAGTAGTTGTGGATGCTTGCTAGAGTTCCAACCATAAGTGCATATGATCCAAGTAGATAAAGTATGTTAGCTTATGCCTCTCCCTCATATGAAATTGCAATGACGACTACCGGTCTTGTTAACAATTTCCTAGGACAATTATGCACACTGATCCATCATTATTCCACACTCGCTATTTATAATACATTAGTAATATATTCTAACTTTATGATAACAACACCTACTTTTATGTTTTAGCTCTCTGATGTCATGCAAAGTTATCATCTTCATACCCACAAAATAGTTTTATTTCTCGTTTCTAGTTGGAAGCAAACGTTTAGTGTACGTAGAGTTGTATCAGTGGCAGATAGGACTTGAGAGAATATTGATCTTACCTTTAGCTCCTTGTGAGTTCGACACTCCATACTTATCACTTCCACCTTTGGGAATTGCTACGATGATTCCCTGCACTTGGGGATTATCAAGCTCTTTTCGAGCCGCTGTCTTGGGAGCAATAGCATGGGGTTGATATTCTCGTGTGTGCTTGTTTGCTTTCTTCACTAAGTAGATTTTTTTCCTTTTTGTTTCTATTTAGTTGTGGGTGAAACATACAAAAAATTAAAAGAATGAAAATCCAAAAAAATTACTTGCCTCTCATGCCTAAATTTTTTTTCAATAAGAGAAGTGATTGGAAGGTTATGCATTGGAGAAGTGAGGGTCGACCTTGAACACTTGTGTTCATGCTCATGGAAAAAATGTAAAAAAATTCATGGAAGATTCTCTGAAAATAATTATCCCCTTGTATATATCCATTGTATTATAAAAATTATGTGCCAAGCTTCGGTTTTAGGATGATTAGATTGCTTGTTTACTATGTGCAGTACAAAAACAGAAACTTTGGCTATAGCGCGTGAATTTACATTTTTTTACTGGAAAGTAAAATGGGTCTGAAACTTTTTGCAAATTACTTCTGTACAAATTGTTTAAATTGTCATATTTGGTTTTGAATTTTTTGGAGTAACAGAAGTTTACTAAACTTCCAGATTACTACAGATTGTCCTGTTTTTGACAGATTCTGTTTTTTTATGTGTTGATCGCTTATTTTGATGAATCTATGGGTAGCATCGGGGGGTATGAACCATGGTGAAGTTTGAATACAGTAGATAAAGTCCTAATATGAAATTGGAATAAGTTTGCAACAATACCTAAAGGTAGTGATTTGCTTTATTATACTAACGGATCTCACAAAGTTTTTGTTAAAGTTTTGTGTGGATGAATTGTTCGAAGATCGAGGAGCTATCAATATGAGAAGAACAAAGAGAGGCAAGAGTTCAAGCTTGGGGATGCCCAAGGCACCCCAAGTAAATATTCCAAGGATACTCAAGCATCTAAGCTTGGGGATGCCCCGGTTGGCATCCCATCTTTCTTCTTCAACAATTATCGATATACCTTGGTTTTTATTTTGCTCACATGATTTTGTCCTTTGTGTTTTTGTTCTTCTTTAAGAACCATGCTAGTATGAGATATCCCTTCATCCATTTATAGAATGATTCATGTGCTTCACTTATATCTTTTGAGTATGACCTTATATAATGCTCTTTGCGCTTCACTTAAATCCTTTGAGTATGGTTTTATAGAATGCTTTGTGTGCTTCACTTATATATTTTGAGCTTGGATATTGGTTAGACAATGTTAATTGTATAATGCTCCATGAAATTCACTTATATATTTTGGAGTGTGAATAATACTATCATCTAAAGCGGGTTTGGAAGAGTGTCAACTTTAGGAATTAGTGATCCCACTATTTTGGAGGGTGTTGAATCTTAGTGTGATATTTATCAAAGTGGATTTGGAAGAGTGTCGACTTTAATTAGTAATGATTCCACTAATTCGAAAGAGGTTCCAATTGATTATGAGAACAAAGTTGCTATCTATGATGATTATTGTGATGACATGTATGATATAAAGAATAATCTTAACCATGAAACTTGTCATCATGATTTTAATTTTCAATTGGATTATGCCTCACATGACAGTTATTTTGTTGAGTTTGCTCCCACTATTTCGAATGAGAAGAATTTTGCTTATATGGAGAGTAGTAAAATTTCTATGCTTGTATATCATGAAAAGAATGCTTTATGTGATGGTTATATTGTTGAACTCATTCATGATGCTACTGAAAATTATTATGAGGGAGGAATACATGCCTGTAGGAGTTGCAATAATATCAAGTTTCCTCTCTATGTGCTTAAAGTTTTGAAGTTATACTTGTTTTGCCTTCCTATGCTAGTTGATTCTCATTCCTATAAATTATGTGTTCACAAAATCCCTAGGAATAGGAAGTGGGTTAGATTTAAATGTGCTAGTCATATTCTTCTTGATGCTCTCTTTATGTTTCAATTCTTATATTTTAAGTGAGCATCATTGAAATCATCATGCCTAGCTAAAAGGCATTAAAGAAAAGCGCTTGTTTGGAGACAACCCAATATTTATCCTTACTGTTTTTGTGTGTTTAAATGATTAAGCTACTGTAGTAATCATGTTTTATAGCTTTTGTTTCAATAAAGTGGCAAGTAAGACCTTTGGGAAGACTTGGGTGAAGGTTAATGTGATCTTGCTGTAAAAACAGAAACTTTGCGCTCACGAGATAAGCTGTCATTTTTTACAGCAGAGTGATTTTGAGTTGATTATTTTTGCAGAATATTAATAGACAAATTAATCATGTCCACCAATTTATTTAATAATTTTTGGAGTATCACAAGTATGGTTGCTGTTCAGATCATTACAAATTGTTCTGTTTTCATTTCATAGTTTGCTTGTTTTCTAGTTTCTATGGCTTATATTTCTCAATATAAATTGTCGAAATGATATGGTACAGTAGTCATTGTGTGAGAACAATTATGAACCTTGTCTTTGACAGTACCAAAGTGAATGGTTTACTCTTTATCATACTAACCTATCTCACGAAGTTCCGTTAAGTTTTGTGTGATTGAAGTTTTCAAGCTTTGGGTGAGATATCGATATGAGGAGAATAAGGAGTGGAAAGACCCTAAGCTTGGGTATGCCCAAGGCAACCCAAGGTAAAATTCAAGGAAGACTCAAGCGCCTAAGCTTGGGGATGCCCCGGAAAGCATCCCCTCTTTCGTCTTCAAAACTATCAGTATACCTTACTCGGAGCTATATTTTTATTCGTCACATGATATGTGTTTTGGTTGGAGCGTATTTTAAATTTTACTTGATGTCTGAATAAAATCATTGGATCTGAAATCTTGAATGAAAAAGAATCCTCCCATGGCTATTTAATTATTTGACTACTCAGTGTTACTCACTTATATCTTTTTGAGTAGTTTGTCATTTACTCACGTGCTTCACGTATATCCTATGAGTAAATGGTTGAATGAATTGAATATCATAAATCTGAATTTATATACGTTTCATATGCTTATAACATGGGTAGTAATGACTTCACACATAATAAGTATAGGTAGTAAACTTATTTAAAGTTAGCAAACGCAGAATTGGTCACTTGAACAATTCACGAAAGAATATTGAAGGAAGAGAGATTTCACATATAAATATACTATCTTGGACATCCTTTGCAATTGTGAGCACTCATTAAAATATGACATGCTAAAAAGTTGATGTTGGACAAGGAAGACAACTTAATGGGTTATGTTTTCCTATATCCGAAACGTTATATTGTCTTGGATCATCCAACATGTTGAGCTTGCCTTTCCCTCTCATGCTAGCCAAATTCTTTGCACCAAGTAGAGATACTACTTGTGCTTTCAAACATTCCTTAACCCAGTTTTGCCATGAGAGTCCACCATACCTACCTATGGATTGAGTAAGATCCTTCAAGTAAGTTGTCATGGGTGCATGCAATAAAAATTGCTCCTTAAATATGTATGATCTATTAGTGCGAAGAAAATAAGCTTTATACGAACTTGTGATAGGGAAGAAATAAAAGCGACGGACTTCATAATAAAGGTCTTTATCACAAGCGGCAATATAAAGTGACGTTCTTTTGCATTAAGATTTTGTGCATCCAACCATAAAAGCACATGACAACCTCTGCTTCCCTCTGCGAAGGGCCTATCTTTTACTTTTACCTTCTACCTTATACAAGAGTCATGGTGATTTTCACCTTTCCTTTTTACACTTTTTCCTTTGGCAAGCACTTTGTGTTGGAGCGACACGGATATATAAATCCACTTGGATGTAGGTTTTCATAAATTATTATTGTTGACATTACCCTTGAGGTAAAAGGTTGGGAGGTGAAATTATAAGCCCTATCTTTCTCTGTGTCCGATTAAAACTTTGAACCCATAAATATCACATGAGTGTTAGCAATTGTGAAAGATTAAATGATAGTTGAGTATATGGAGTTTGTTGAATCAAAGCTCTTACATAGACCCTTCCTGAAAATAAGATGATTTGCAATTGTTTGATGACTAAGAGCACAGTTTGTTAGTTTTCAAGAAAGTTTATGATCTATACTTTAACATGTGAATAGCTTGTTACTTGATCATGAGAAGTTTTATGAGTTGAGCTACTGTTATGATATATAATGATGCTAGATAAAGTGTTTGGAACTATCATTGATCAAACTTATGCACTTGCTAGCATTCACACTTCATAAATTATTTCTTTTATCATTTACCTACTCGAGGACAAGCAGGAATTAAGCTTGGGGATGCTGATACGTCTTCAACGTATCTATAATTTATGAAGTATTCATGCCATGTTTACAATAGTTTTATATGATTCTGGTATGATTTGAGTAGAACTAACCCGGACTGACGTTGTTTTCAGTAGAACTACCGTGGTGTTGTTTTTGTGCAGAAATAAAAGTTTTTGGAATGCGATGAAAATCAACAAAGAATTTTTCTGGAAAATATAAAAAATACTGGAACGAAGAATTACCTGAGAGGAGGTCCGTGGGCCCCACGATGGTGGAGGGCGCGCCCACCCCCCTAGGGTGCGCCCCTGTACCTCGTGGACTTCCTGTGAGGCCCCTGACTTGTTCTCGATGCCAACCTCTCCTATAAATACCCAAACCTCCAGAAAATAACCGAGATCGGAAGTTCCGCCGCCGCAAGCCTCTGTAGCCACAAGAAATCAATCTAGGCCCTCTCTGGCGCCCTGCCGGAGGGGCCATCATCACCGGAGGCCTTGGAGGAGGATCCCGGAGGGGCCATCATCGCCATGAAGGCCAAGGACCAGAGGGAGAACCTCTCCCCATCTAAGGGGAGGCCATGGAGGAGGAAGCACAAGGGGGAGAACCTCTCCTCCTCTCTCTCGGTGGCGCCGGAGTGCCATCAGGAGGGGAATCATCGCCGCGGTTATCGTCTTCATCATCATCACCATCCTCATCTCTTTTACACGGGCCACTCTCCCGCACCCCGCTGCAATCCCTACTTGAACATGGTGCTTTATGCCACATATTATGATCGAATGATGTGTGTTCATCCTATGATGTTTTGAGTAGATATCATTTGTCTTTGGGTTGATTGATGATATAGATTGGTATGAGTTGTATGTTTTATTTTGGTGTTGTCCTATTGTGCCCTCAGTGTTGTGCAAGCGTGAGGGATTCCCGCTGTAGGGTGTTGCAATATGTTCATGATTTGCTTATAGTGGGTTGCTTGAGTGACAGAAGCATAAACCCGAGTAAGGGTGTTGTTGCGTATGGGATAAATGGGAATTGATATGTTAATGCTATGGTTGGGTTTTACCTTAATGATCTTTAGTAGTTGCATATGCTTGCTAGAGTTCCAATCATAAGTGCATATGATCCAAGAAGATAAAGTGTGTTAGCTTATGCCTCTCCCTCATGTGAAATTGCAATGACGACTAATGGTCTTGTTAACAATTGCCTAGGACAATTCCGCACACTGATCCATCATTATTCCACACTCGCTATTTATAATACTTTAGTAATATATTCCAACTTTATGATAATAGCACCTACTTTTATGTTTTAGCTATCCGATATCATGCGAAGTTATCCTCTTCATACCCACAACGTAGTTTTATTTCTCGTTTCTAGTTGGAAGCAAACGTTCGGTGTACGTAGAGTTGTATCAGTGGCAGATAGGAATTGAGAGAATATTGATCTTACCTTTTAGCTCCTTGTGGGTTCGACACTCCATACTTATCACTTCCACCTTTGGGAATTGCTATGATGTTTCCCTGCACGTGGGGATTATCATAGGCCCATGAGGCCCAATAACTTACCGGGGGGGGGGGGGTTCCAGTAACCCCAGGTATTCGAAACTCATCCGAAACAACCCGAACCTTTCCGTTGTCCGAATGTAACCTTCCAATATGTGTCTTTATGTCTCGACCATTTCGAGACTCCTCATCATGTCCATGTTCTCGTCCGGGACTCTGAAAAAACTTCGGTACATCAAATCACATAACTCATAATACAAATCGTCATCGAACGTTAAGTGTGCGAACCCTACAGGTTTGAGAACTATGTAGACATGACCGAGACACATCTCCGGTCAATAACCAATAGCGGAACCTGGATGCTCATATTGGCTCCTACATATTCTACGAAGATCTTTATCGGTCAAACCGCATAACAACATACGTTGTTTCCTTTGTCATCGGTATGTTACTTGCCCGAGATTCGATCGTCGGTATCACCATACCTAGTTCAATCTCGTTACCGGCAAGTCTCTTTACTCGTTCCATAATACATCATCCCGCAACTAACTCATTAGTCACATTGCTTGCAAGGCTTATAGAGATGTGCATTACCGAGAGGCCCAGAGATACCTCTCCGACAATCGGAGTGACAAATCCTAATCTCGATCTATGCCAACTCAACAAACACCATCAGAGACACCTGTATAGCATCTTTATAATCACCCAGTTACGTTGTGACGTTTGATAGCACACTAAGTGTTCCTCCGGTATTCGGGAGTTGCATAATCTCATAGTCATAGGAACATGTATAAGTCATGAAGAAAGCAATAGCAATTAAACTAAACGATCATAGTGCTAAGCTAACAGATGGGTCTCATCCATCACATCATTCTCTAATGATGTGATCTCGTTCATCAATGACAACACATGTCTATGGCTAGGAAAGTTAACCATCTTTGATTAATGAGCTAGTGAAGTAGAGGCATACTAGGGAAACTCTGTTTGTCTATGTATTCACACATGTACTAAGTTTCCGGTTAATACAATTCTAGCATGAATAATAAACACTTATCATGATATAAGGAAATATAAATAACAACTTTATTATTGCCTCTAGGGCATATTTCCTTCAGTATGAAACATGGAGAAGTTGGAATATAGTCGATATTACACCAATATAAATAAAGAATGAGTTCACAACAATACCAAAAGTGGTGATTTATTTTATTATACTAATGGAGCTTATAAGATTTTTTGTTGAGTTTTGTGTTGTGAAGTTTTCAAGTTTTAGGTAAAGATTTGATGGACTATGGAATAAGGTGTGGCAAGAGCGTAATCTTGGGGATGCACAAGGCGCCCCAAGGTAATATTCAAGGACAACCAAGAGCCTAACTTTGGGGATGCCCTGGAAGGCATCCCCTCTTTCGTCTTCGCCTGTCGGTAACTTTACTTGAGGCTATCTTTTTATTCACCACATGATATGTGTTTTGCTTGGAGCGTCTTGTATGATTTGAGTCTTTGCTTTTTAGTTTGCCACAATCATCCTTGATGTACACACCTTTTGAGAGAGACACGCATGAATCATGATTTATTAGAATACGCTGCGTGCTTCACTTATATCTTTTGAGCTAGGCAATTTTGCTCTAGTGCTTCACTTATATCTTTTTAGAGCATGGTGATGGTTTTATTTTATATAAATTGATGAACTCTCATACTTCACTTATATTATTTTGAGAGTCTCTAAACAGCATGGTAATTTGCTTTGGTTATAAATTTAGTCCTAATATGATAGGCATCCAAGAGGGATATAATAAAAACTTTCATATAAAGTGCATTGAATACTATGAGAAGTTTGATTCCATATGATTGTTTTGAGATATGAAGATGGTGATATTAGAGTCATACTAGTGAGTAGTTGTGAATTTGAGAAGCACTTGTGTTAAGGTTTGTGAGTCCCGTAGCATGCACGTATGGTGAACCGTTATGTAACGAAGTTGGAGCATGAGATATTTTTGATTGTCTTCCTTATGAGTGGCGGTCGGGGACGAGTGATGGTCTTTTCCTACCAATCTATCCCCCTAGGAGCATGCGCGTAGTACTTTGTTTCGATGACTAATAGATTTTTGCAATAAGTATGTGAGTTCTTTTGACTAATGTTGAGTCCATGGATTATACACACTCTCATCCTTCCACCATTGCCAGCCTCTCTAGTGCCGCGCAACTTTCATCGGTACCATAAACCCACCATATACCTTCCTCAAAACAGCCACCATATATACCTACCTATTATGGCATTTCCATAGCCATTCTGAGATATATTGCCATGCAACTTTCTACCATTCCGTTTATTATGACACGCTCCATCATTGTCATACTGCTTTGCATGATCATGTAGTTGACATCGTATTTGTGGCAAAGCCACCGTTCATAATTCTTCATACATGTCACTCTTGATTTATTGCACATCCCGGTACACTGCCAGAGGCATTCATATAGAGTCATATTTTGTTCTAGTATCGAGTTGTAATTCTTGAGTTATAAGTAAATAAAAGTGTGATGATCTTCATTACTAGAGCATTGTACCATGTGAGGAAAAAAGAGAAAGGCCAAATAAAAAAAAGAGAAGGCCCAAAAAAATGAGAGAAAAGGAGAGAAGGGGCAATGTTACTATCCTTTTTCCACACTTGTGCTTCAAAGTAGCACCATGATCTCCTATTTTCGTCAGTTTCATATACTAGTGGGAATTTTCATTATAGAACTTGGCTTGTATATTCCAACGATGGGCTTCCTCAAATTGCCCTAGGTCTTCATGAGCAAGCAAGTTGGATGCACACCCACTTAGTTTTCTGTAACATCCCAAATTTTCAATTTGGAATGTTATATATTAAGTCATCATGCATATCATATTTTCTTGCATTTTGCCGATCCTAGAAATTTCACGCAACTCAAGGACCCTCGGAGAAAGTTGGAGGTTTCAAATTTTCATATTTGATTTCTCTCAAAACTATGAAAAGAGGATCATTGGATTTATATATTTTATCTTCAAATATTTTTCCAATAAAAAATTAAGAGAGGGAATAATATGACTTTCCCAAAATTTAGGAAAAATGAAGATTTAATAATAAATCAATTTTTGAATTTTTCGGAGTTTATTTGCTTTAGGAAAAAATGCGTATTTTAAAAGTTTGCATTTTTGCCCCGTATTAAAGTTCATTTTGTTCGACTCATTTTTAGGAGTCGGGAAAATTTATTTTATTAAATTTGGGGTTCGTTTAGATTTTTTAATTAGTTTTTACATTTATAAAAAAAAAGCGCTTGGTGGGCCAAGGCCCGGCGAACCACCCCGCCGCCGCCTCCCTTGGGAGTCCCGCCGCCCGCCCGCCGCCGAGTCCGGCTCGGCCACGCCCGCCGCCGCCCCTCCCCAAGGCACCCCCTCCCTCCTTAAAGCCGACGCCCCCCTCCCACCTCGACCCACCCGCCGCCCAGCGTCGCCGCCGCCGCCCGTGGAGCCCACCCGACCCATGGGAGCCCGGTGCCCGTGGCGACCTCGCCGGAGGTAGCCACCGCGCCTCCCCCGGTCCGGTCTTGTTAAAAAAACCATTCCGGTTTTCTTTTTCTTTTTGTTGTTCGGTTTTTTTTTGAAAACCCGAGATCGGTTTATTTTTTCCTTTCGGTTTAGTTATTTAGTGAACGTTCACCGATCCGTTCGTTTTAACGAACGTGTTCACCGGTTAGTTTCTGTTAACGAACGCCCGTTCGTTTAACCGTTCTTCGTTTTTCTTTTTAACCGGATTTAATCCGTTATTTTCCGATCTCGATTTCAGATCCAATCTTCAATCTAGTTTAATTTCTCGCCGTTTATCAGAATCAGGTGATTCAAGCGGCTTGAGTTTCGTTTCGAAACCGCCGTTCCGACTAATCAACTTAAACAAAGTTTTGCTACTGTAAAATTTGACCTAGTTTCAAATTGCTAGAACCGAGTCGTTTTCTTTCGACATTTGACTGTCGTTGCTTTATTTGATTCGATTCTTTTTGCAACGGGGTTCTTAAGTTGAACTTTCTGGTTAGATCTTTTACTCGAGTTTTACCTGTGCATTAGATGAGTACTTATTGTATGCTTGTTGTTTGTCTGCGATAGATCACCCGGAGTGTGCCGCTTGTTACTCGAGTCTCTAGGTTTCATGGATCGTCGACAAGGCAAGTAACACTTGATCATACCTTTTCTACTACCCAGTTTTATGCATTAGATCAATCCTCAAACACTTGCATGATTAGGATCTAATTAAATTGTGGGATGGGAAGTAGATTGAGGTAGTACCTATTACCTGTATTACTTATGAAACCTTGGGAGTTACTTCTACGTTTGCTTATTATGCCATGCTATGCTAGTAGACGTGGATTGGGTGAGTGATGTCCATGACAGATGTGAGATTGTTAATTAAAGGTTTATTTAAGGTGGCAACTTAAACACACATCTGGGTGGATTGAGGCACCTGGTTTCCATCAGGACTTGCCTGTTTTTCTTCGGACCGCCACCCAGGCTCAAAGGGATCATAAGATTATTCAAACTAGAAACTTCTGTGTGCAGCCACAAGCCATTATGGGCTCTGGCATAGTTGAGTAAGTCGTGCGAACTCTTATAGTGGTGGACTAGCAGATGTAGGGGATGTAGGTGTACGGTCCACCCATCGTAAGGTGCTAGCGCTTACGAAAGACTGTGTCTCGGTCATCCGTCTCTCAAACACCATGTAGTGCGAGAACCAAACGGAGGCGATCGAGTCTTGTGGGGAAAAGTGCGCAAACCTCTGCAGAGTGTATAAACTAATCATGATTAGCCGTGTCCCCGGTTATGGACATATTGAGTATCTAGTACTTGAATATCATGTGAATCTCAACATGTTACTCTAAATAATGTTATTGGGTTTTTAATGAGTACTTTTAATTGGGATTGAGGATCTTGTCAACCATTCTCAATGTTTAACAACCACCATGATAGTTAAACAAATTTATTCCTTTGCGATGAGGAAAAACCAGCTTTATGCAAAACTGTAATCAGAGAGCTTTTCCACCAGCCATATATGCATGTAGTATAGGCTTAATCCTTCATTACTCTCTATGTGTTACATTGCGGCATATTCCATGTCTTGACCCGTTTTCGGGCTGCAACGTTCATGTTGCAGACTTTTGAACGACGTGTAAGGTGTTTAGGTCGTGGTTCTATACTCGGTGATGCCGATGGAGTTGATGGACTCACTTATCTTCCAAGTCTTCCATTGTTATCGTTATTAGATGGCCTTAAGCCATATTTATTGTAATAAGTCCTCTTTTGGACAACGATGTAATAAGTGTGTGATTGCTACTCGTTATAAATCCTTCAAATCTTGTGTGGTGTCAGACATCGATCCAGGATGACACACGAGCACGAGACTTGATCCATTCGGTCGGGTCGCGACCGAGATGGTATCGAGCACAGTATTGTAGGACACGACCACTAAGTTAAAGCCATAGATGACTACTCTCTTCTCAATTTCTAACTCCTCATCTTTTCCACTCTTTTAGGATGAAGGACGCGAAGATCAAGTACACCCAGCCGAATGAAGGCACACCTTTTGGATTTCACTTGAAGGAAGTCACTAAGTACCTAAACATTGGACTACCAAGTTTCACCGGGACTTTCAACGCCACTCTACCTGAAGAGGAGCGCTGGAAGATTCAAGCTCATGTACCAGGAAGGACGTTCGCCCCAATCACCAAGCCTATAGATAGTGTTTTCGGTGCACCAACCTGGAGTCTGGGGAAGAGCATGGCAGCTCATATCACCATGGGACGCATTGGAGAAGTTTATCAAGAAGACCTCAAGGACACCATCTATCGATTTGTGGACGCCGAGATGAACAATGGGAGATAGTCGGCACCAAGAAGGATAGATCCATTGCAGCTTTTATCCAGGAGTTAAACCAAAGCACATTCGGCCAGGAGAACCGGATGTGCAATGATATGATAGAATTGAAGGATGCGAAGGGAAGGATAATCGAACTTGAAGAAGAACTAAAGTCTACACGTAAGGACTACATGGACGAGATAGTAGCTCTAGCAAGACACAATAACGATCTTAAGTATGAGATTGAAGAACTCAAGAAGAAATTGGCACTCAAGAATGAAGACCAGTACGTCGGTTGTCCAAGCGACTACATCAACATCGACGACACCGATTCGGATCCAAGTGAACCCGACTTTGAAGATGAAGCTGGAGCAGACATCATGGAGTCTTCCACCGGTTCAAATTAATAGATGACCCCCACATATTAGTAGTATTTCCTCCATGTAACTTTTTTTTTCACGCACTTTTGCGATAGTTAGACCGTTGTAAGCCCTTTTGTTTGAATTGAATGAAGTGATTTTGTGTGCATTCGCTCATATACATTTGGGTAGTGTTTCTCCCTAGACCCCACTCTATTCTTAATCTCTCATCTTTTCTAAACCCATCAGATGCCTCCGAGACGCGACCCCGGATTTGTTTTCCCGCCAGAGATCACCCAGTTGATTCAGCAACAGAACACTTTGATCCAAACATTGGTGCAGAATCAAGGCAACAACAACAACAACCCACCGCCACCACCACCACCTGCGGATCACTTGACACGTTTCTTAAGACTGAATCCGCCAAGATTTTCCAAAGAGCACCGAGCCGATAGTAGCAGATGATTGGCTCCGTAAGGTAGGAAGGAGTTGATCACTGCGGGATGTCTGAGATGGAGAGAAGGTGAAGTTTGCTGCGCACCAGCTTGAAGGACCAGCAGCGGCATGGTGGGAGAATTTTACAGCCACTTACCACAGAGACACGGTCACATGGGATCGGTTTCAGCAAGCTTTGACCGCCCATGTTTCTGCAGGAGCTATGGCCATGAAGAAGCGTGAGTTTCGCAACTTACGCCAAGGAGGAAGGATTGTTGGCGGTATGTGGATGATTTTAGTAAGTTAGCACGTTATGCCCCGGATGACGCGTTGCTACAGATGCGACTAAGCGGGAGAAGTTTACGGAAGGACTGAATGATGAGTTAAGCATGCAGTTGATGGTAGCAAGTTTCAATAACTACCAGGAGTTGGTAGACCGTGCCCTCATGATTGAAGGAAAGCAACAAAGAAATTGAGAATCGCAAGAGGAAGTATGGACAGGGAAGTATAACTCGAGCTCAGCAGAAGCCTCGTTATACCCCTAAACAAGGAATTCAGTTTGACATACCCACGGAGGAAGTAATTCACACAACCATAATGGTACCACGAATGGGAACGGGAATGGAGGAAGCAATGGACAGAACCGCACCACACCATCAACCCCAACCAAGAAAGACCTAAGCCATGTCAACTGTTTCAAGTGTTCCAAGATCGGGCAGTATGCAAATGACTGTCCAGAAGGCCAAGGTGGCAATGGAAGCTCTGGAAAGAAGCCAAACCCTTTCAATAGGGGACAAGTGAACCACATTGATGTGGAGGAGGTTGAAGATCAGCCCGATGCAGTAATTGGTAAGTTTTGGTTAAGTCATTTACTGCACTAGTTCTTTTCGACACCGGTGCATCAAATTCATACATATCAAGGGTATTTGTAGAGAAGTATAGTCTACCTACTCATTGCTAGTAAGCTCACCAGGAGCGGAGTATATGGCCAGACAAGGATGTTTTCAAGTGCCATTAAGTATAGGAAGGCATGTGTTCCCGACGGATTTGATCATTTTGGAATCCCAAGGATTTGATGTGATAGGTATGGATTGGCTGTCGATGTACGGAGGGAACATCGATTGCGCAAGTAAGACGATTTTGCTCACAACACCAGAAGGAAGAAGGATTAAGTATGTATCACGACATCAGCCGAGGAGAGCTCATGTAAATTGCCTATCAGGAGTGGTGCAGGAAGAGGTGCCAGTAGTAAAGGATTTCCCTGATGTATTTCCTGAGGAATTGCCAGGAATGCCACCGGATAGAGACATTCAGTTTTTGATTGAACTTTTGCCAGGAACAGGCCCAATATCGAAGCGACCATACAGGATGCCCGCACAGGATTTGGCGGAAATCAAGAAGCAGATAAAGGAGCTATTGGATAAAGGTTTTATACGCCCAAGTTCTTCGATTTGGGGATCACCCGTGCTGTGGAGAAGAAGGATGGATCGTTAAGGATGGTTGTTGATTATCGTGGATTAAACAAAGTAACAATCAAGAACAAGTACCCACTACCAATGATAAATGATCTGTTTGATCGTTTGCAAGGAGCTAAAGTGTTTTCCAAGATCGATTTGCGATCAGGGTACCATCAGTTGAAGATTCGAGAACAGGACATACCTAAGACAGCATTTACCACGAGATATGGACTATATGAGTACACCGTTATGTCATTTGGACTAACTAACGCTTTGCCTATTTCATGAACCCGATGAACAAAGTGTTTAAGGAGTTATTTGATAAGATCGTCGTGGTGTTCATAGATGATATTTTGATTTTCTCGAAGAATGAAGATGAACATAAGGAACATTTGCGATTGGTTTTGGAGAAACTAAGGGAACATCAGTTATACGCCAAGTTCAGCAAATGTGAGTTTTGGCTAAAGGAAGCTGGATTTCTTGGACATGTTATATCCGGAGAAGGGATAGCAGTTGACCCCACAAAGGTTGAGACCGTAACCAAATGGGAAGCACCCACGACAGTTGGAGAGATTCGGAGTTTCCTTGGACTAGCAGGATACTACCGAAGATTCATTGAGAATTTCTCAAGGATTGCAAAGCCTATGACGGAATTGCTGAAAAAGGATACCAAGTTCATATGGAATGAGGATTGTGAGGCAAGTTTTCAGGAGTTGAAGAAAAGATTGGTTACCTCACCGGTGTTAATTTTGCGGATCGGACCAAGGATTATGAGGTGTATTGCGATGCTTCACGCCGAGGACTTGGAGCAGTGCTTATGCAAGAAGGAAGAGTTGTTTCAGTATGCTTCACGACAACTTAAGCCTCATGAGTTGAATTATGCCACCCATGATTTGGAATTAGCAGCTGTTGTGCATGCATTGAAGACCTAGAGACATTTTCTCATTGGAAATCATTGTGAGGTATATAGGGATCACAAGAGTTTCAAGTACATCTTCACGCAGAAGGAATTAAACCTTAGACAGAGGAGATGGTTGGAGCTAATAAAGGATTATGATATGAGATTGCATTATCACCCCGGAAAGGCTAACGTTGTAGCAGACACGTTGAGCCGTAAGAGCCACGTCAATACATTAATAATGGGAGGAATACCCAAGGAGTTAGCCGAGGATCTTCGAGAGCTATGTTTAGAAATAGTTCCGAGAGGCTATGTAGCAGCATTGGAGATTCAGTCTACGTTGATGGACAAAATCAGAGAAGCTCAAAAGGCAGATAAGGAAGTTGCCTCTATAAAGGAGAAAATGAGCAAAGGAAAAGCTAAGGGATTTCGTGAGGATGAGCACGATACCCTATGGTTTGAGGACCGTGTTTATGTGCCAAATGACCCGGAGATCAGGAAGTTGATTTTGCAAGAAGCACATGATTCACCATATTCGATTCACCCAGGAAATACCAAGATGTATTTGGATTTGAAGGAAACGTTCTGGTGGACCGGAATGAAGAAGGATATCGCGGAGTATGTAGCAATTTGCGATGTATGTCAGAGAGTGAAGGCAGAGCATCAGAAGCCAGCAGGATTGTTGCAACCATTGCCAATACCCGAATGGAAGTGGGATAAACTAGGCATGGATTTCATCACAGGTTTGCCAAAGACTCGTTCTGGCTATGACTCAATTTGGGTTATAGTCGACCGCTTGACGAAGGTAGCTCATTTCATTCCAGTCAAGACTACCTATAGCAGTGCTAAGTTGGCAAAGATATACATGACCAGAATTGTGTGTTTACACGGAGTTCCGAGGAGTATCGTGTCAGATAGAGGAACTCAATTTACCTCAAAGTTTTGGAATCAGTTGCACGAAACATTGGGAACCAGGCTGGAATTCAGTACAGCTTTCCACCCACAGACCGATGGACAGACTGAGAGAGTCAATCAGATTTTGGAGGATATGTTGAGAGCTTGTGCACTAGATTATGGATCTAGTTGGGATGATAACCTGTCGTATGCAGATATTTCTTATAACAACAGTTACCAAACCAGCTTGAAGATGGCACCTTTCGAGGCTTTGTACGGAAGAAGGTGCAGGACACCGTTATCATGGGACTAAGCCGGAGACCGTCGGTTGTTTGGACCAGATTTGATTAAGGAGTGCGAACAGAAGGTTAAGTTGATTCGTGATAGGCTCAAGGTAGCCCAGTCGAACCGATGAAAAGTTATGCGGATTCAAACGCAAGGCGATGGAATATGAAGTTGGAGACAGTATATCTTAGAGTATCCCGCTTCGAGGAGTTAAGCGTTTGAGTTAAAGGAAAATTAGCACCACGTTTCGTTGGACCGTATAAGGTTTTGCAACGCATGGGAGAAGTTGCTTATAAGCTGGAATTGCGGAGGGACTGTCAGGAGTTCATGATGTATTCCATGTTTCTCGGTGAAGAAATGTCACGCCGAGATGGCAGAGGTACGGTTAAGAGATACAGTGCCACTTGAAGCGATTCAGTTGAAGGAGGATTTGACATATGAGGAGAAACCAGTCAGGATTCTTGATTATGCCAGCAGAGTTACTCGCAGCAAGGTTATCAAGTTTTGCAAGGTTCAGTGGAGCCACCACACTGAGGATGAAGCCACCTGGGAAAGAGAAGAAGATTTGCTCAAGGATCACCCCCACCTATTTTCTAGCCAACCCGAATCTCGAGGGCGAGATTCATCTTAAGGGGGGTAGGTTTGTAACATCCCAAATTTTCAATTTGGAATGTTATATATTAAGTCATCATGCATATCATATTTTCTTGCATTTTGCCGATCCTAGAAATTTCACGCAACTCAAGGACCCTCGGAGAGAGTTGGAGGTTTCGAAATTTTCATATTTGATTTCTCTCAAAACTATGAAAAGAGGATCATTGGATTTATATATTTTATCTTCAAATATTTTTCCAATAAAAAAATTAAGAGAGGGAATAATATGACTTTCCCAAAATTTAGGAAAAATGAAGATTTAATAATAAATCAATTTTTGAATTTTTCGGAGTTTATTTGCTTTAGGAAAAAAAATGCGTATTTTAAAATTTTGCATTTTACCCCGTATTAAAGTTCATTTTGTTCGACTCATTTTTAGGAGTTGGGGAAAATTTATTTTATTAAATTTGGGGTTCGTTTAGATTTTTTTTAATTCGTTTCTCCGTTTATAAAAAAACCTGTCATACTGATTGGGCCAAGGCCCACTGACGGCCCACCTCACGCCTCCCCGCCTCGGGAGTCCCTGTCGCCCGCCCGTCGAGTCCGGCTCGGCCACGCCCGCCGCCCCCCCCCAAGGCACCCCCTCCTCCTTAAGCCGACGCCCCCCCCCTCGGCCCACCCGCCGCCGCCTCACCCGAGCCCACTTGGCCTCGCCCGAGCCGCCAGTCGCTCGGCAGCGTCTTGACGCCGCCGCCACCCCTCGCCGACCCTGCCGCCGCCCGCCGAGCCCACCCCGACCCCGCCGGAGCCCCGGTGCCCCGCCGGCGACCTCGCCGGAGGTAGCCACCGCGCCTCCCCGGTCCGGTTTTGTTTTAAAAAAACGTTCCGGTTTTCTTTTTCTTTTTGTTGTTCGGTTTTTTTTTGAAAACCCTAGATCGGTTTATTTTTTCCTTTCGGTTTAGTTATTTAGTGAACGTTCACCGATCTGTTCTTTTTAATGAACGTGTTCACTGGTTAGTTTCTGTTAACGAACGCCCGTTCGTTTAACCGTTCGTCGTTTTTCTTTTTAACCGGATTTAATCCGTTATTTTCCGATCTCGATTTCAGATCCAATCTTCAATCTAGTTTAATTTCTCGCTCGTTTATCGGAATCAGGTGATTCAAGCGCCTGGAGTTTCGTTTCGAAACCGCCGTTCCGACTAATCAACTTAAACAAAGTTTTGCTACTGTAAAATTTGACCTAGTTTCAAATTGCTAGAACCGAGTCATTTTCTTTCGACATTTGACTTTCAACCAGGGTTCTTAAGTTGAACTTTCTGGTTAGATCTTTTACTCGAGTTTTACCTGTGCATTAGATGAGTACTTATTGTATGCTTGTTGTTTGTCTGCGATAGATCACCCGGAGTGCGCCGCTTGTTACTTCGAGTCTCTAGGTTTCATGGATCGTCGGCAAGGCAAGTAACACTTGATCATACCTTTTCTACTACCCAGTTTTATGCATTAGATCAATCCTCAAACACTTGCATGATTAGGATCTAATTAAATTGTGGGTTGGGAAGTAGATTGAGGTAGTACCTATTACCTGTATTACTTATGAAACCTTGGGAGTTACTTCTACGTTTGCTTATTATGCCATGCTATGCTAGTAGACGTGGATTGGGTGAGTGATATCCATGACAGATGTGAGATTGTTAATTAAAGGTTTATTTAAGGTGGCAACTTAAACACACATCTGGGTGGATTGAGGCACCTGGTTTCCATCAGGACTTGCCTGTTTTTCTTCGGACCGCCACCCAGGCTCAAAGGGATCATAAGATTATTCAAACTAGAAACTTCCGTGTGCAGCCACAAGCCATTATGGGCTCTGGCATAGTTGAGTAAGTCGTGCGAACTCTTATAGTGGTGGACTAGCAGATGTAGGGGATGTAGGTGTACCGGTCCACCCATCGTAAGGTGCTAAGCGCTTACGAAGACCTGTGTCTCGGTCATCCGTCTCTCAAACACCATGTAGTCACGAGAACCAAGCGGAGGCGATCGAGTCTTGTGGGGAAAAGTGCTAAAACCTCTGCAGAGTGTATAAACTAATCATGATTAGCCGTGTCCCCGGTTATGGACATATTGAGTATCTAGTACTTGAATATCATGTGAATCTCAACATGTTACTCTAAATAATGTTATTGGGTTTTTAATGAGTACTTTTAATTGGGATTGAGGATGCTGTCAACCATTCTCAATGTTTAACAACCACCATGATAGTTAAACAAATTTATTCCTTTGCAGTAGGGAAAAACCAGCTTTATGCAAAACTGTAACCGTAGAGCTTTTCCACCAGCCATATATGCATGTAGTATAGGCTTAATCCTTCATTACTCTCTATGTGTTACATTGCCAGCATATTCCATGTGCTGACCCGTTTTCGGGCTGCAACGTTCATGTTGCAGACTTTTCAGACGACGAGTAAGGTGTTTAGGTCGTGGTTCTATACTCAGTGATGCCGATGGAGTTGATGGACTCACTTATCTTCCAAGTCTTCCGCTGTTATCGTTATTAGATGGCCTTAAGCCATATTTATTGTAATAAGTCCTCTTTTGGACAACGATGTAATAAGTGTGTGATTGCTACTCTGTTATAAATCCTTGAAGTATTGTGTGGTGTCGACATCTTGATCCAGGATGACACCGAGCACGTAGACTTGATCCATTCGGTCGAATTCGCGACATTTTCTTTTTGAGATTTCATAAACTTATAGCTCTAATGCATCCGTTGCATGGAAATCCCTACTCATTCACATTGATATCTATTGATGGCCATCTCATAGCCCGTTGATACGCCTAGTTGATGTGAGACTATCTCCTTCTTTTTGTCTTCTCCACAACCACTGTCTATTCCACCTATAATGCTATATCCATGGCTCACGCTCATGTATTGCGTGAAACTTGAAAAGTTTGAGAACATTAAAAGTATGAAACAATTGCTTGGCTTGTCATCGGGGTTGTGCATGATTTGAATATTTTGTGTGATGAAGATGGAGCATAGCCAGACTATATGATTTTGTAGGGATAAGCTTTCTTTGGCCATGTTATTTTGAGAAGACATAATTGCCTTCTTAGTATGCTTGAAGTATTATTGTTTTTATGTCAATATTAAACTTTTGTTTTGAATCATACGGATCTGAATTCCTGCCACAATAAAGAAATTACATGGATAAATATGTTAGGTAGCATCAAAAAATCTACTTTTAGCATTTACCTACTCGAGGACGAGCAGGAATTAAGCTTGGGGATGCTTGATACGTCTCCAACGTATCTATAATTTTTTATTGTTCCATGCTATTTGAAAGCACAAGTGCTCCCTAGGTGGTTTTGGTAATTAATTTCAACATATCTCTTGTTGGACTAACACTTTTATCTAGTATGTTTCAGATAAGTTCAACAATGGAGTGGCATGGACTAAAGGATGTGGGAACCCCTTCAAGATGCTAAGGACAAAGGATTGGCTCAAGCTTCAAGCTCAAGACTCTTCATTTTATATTTTGGTGATCCAAGATCACATTGAGTCTATAGGAAAAGCCAATACTATCAAGAAGGGATGAGGTGTTGTGAATGAGTTTCTTGCTCCACAGTGCTTAGTGATATGCTCCAAAACCCTCAACTACTTTCGCACTGCCACACATATGACCTAAACCTAAAGTCAAACTCGGCCCCACCGATTCTTTCTATCCGGCGCCACCGAGTTCAGTTGTCATAGCCACTGCCACAAACCCTAGGCAAATCGGTTTCACCGATAGGGATCTCGGTCTCATCGAGATGGGATTGTAATCTCTCTGTGTATGTCCATTACCAAAATCGGTCTCACCGAGTTTGTGCAATCGGTACTACCGAGATTACAATTCAAACTCTCTGGTTAACTTGTTACCAAAATCGGTCCCACCGAGTTTGAGTAATCGGTCCCACCGAGTTTGCCTGACCAACTCTCTGGTCAGCTTATTACCAAAATCGGTCTCACCGAGTTTGTATGTCGGTCTCACCGAGATTACGTTATGCCCTAACCCTAACCATATCGGTCCTACCGAGTTGCATGTCGGTCCCACCGAAAACCCTAACGGTCACTAGGTTTACTGAATCGGTCCAACCGAGTTTGTTGATTCGGTCCCACCGAGTTTGGTAAAATGTGTGTAACGGTTAGATTTTGTGTGGAGGCTATACATACCCCTCCACCTCCTCTTCATTCGTGGAGAGAGCCATCAGAACAAGCCTACACTTCCAGTATCCTATTTCTGAGAGAGAACCACCTACTCATGGGTTGAGGCCAAGATATTCCATTCCTACCATATGAATCTTGATCTCTAGCCTTCCCCAAGTTGCTTTCCACTCAAACCTTCTTTCCACCAAATCCAAATCATGTGAGAGAGAGTTGAGTGTTGGGGAGACTATCATTTTAAGCACAAGAGCAAGTAATTCATCATCAACACACCATTTGTTACTTCTTGGAGAGTGGTGTCTCCTAGATTGGCTAGGTGTCACTTGGGAGCCTCCGACAAGATTGTGGAGTTGAACCAAGGAGTTTGTAAGGGCTAAGGAGGTCGCCTACTTCGTGAAGATCTACCGCTAGTGAGGCAAGTCCTTCGTGGGCGACGGCCATGGTGGGATAGACAAGGTTGCTTCTTCGTGGACCCTTAGTGGGTGGAGCCCTCCGTGGACTCGTGCAACCGTTACCCTTCGTGGGTTGAAGTCTCCATCAACGTGGATGTACGATAGCACCACCTATCGGAACCATGACAAAAACATCTGTGTCTCCAATTGCGTTTGAATCCTCCAAAACCCTTCCCTTTACATTCTTGCAAGTTGCATGCTTTACTTTCCGCTGCTCATGTACTCTTTGCATGGTTGCTTGTTATGTATTGTGAATGTTAAACTTGTGCCTAAACTCCACTTAAACCTAAAGAAGTTAAAAACTGCAAATTTGGTACTTAGTGTCTAATCAACCCACCCACCCCCCCCCCCCCCCGCTAGACACATCTTCTCAAGATCTTACAAGTGGTATCAAAGCATTGGTCGCCATTGCCTTGGTTTAATCACCATTGGAGGAATATGGATGAGTCTACTTTGGGGAGTCTTAGACATAGAGTGCCTATTCTTGATGGAGAGTATTTTCATGAGTGGAAAAATGAGATGCTTGTAATTTTCAAACAATATCATTTGAACAAGTACATTGCTAGCCCTTGTGCACCTCATGTTGATCCTATGCATCCTACCCTTGATGAATCAATTGACATGACAAGGAATCTTAGAACTATTAATCTTATCACTAGAGGCTTGCCTAGAAACTTAATTAGAAACTTGCCTACTCTTGAGTGTGCCTACACTATATGGAATTTTTTTGAGGAACGCTTTCCAAATTATTCCTTGAAAAACCTAGATGAAATTCTCCATAAGTCTATTGCCATGAGTAAGATGAATACTAGTGATCCTATGTTTGGTGATCGTCTATTTGAACTTACAAACCTTATGTGTGCCAAAGGAGATGTTGGAATTATTGGTGATATTATTTCAGAAGCTATAAGAATTCATAAGCAAGATCATTGTCAAACTCACTCTAACGAATTACCCTCTCTAGGACTTGATCCACCACATGATGATGTTGAACATGGATACTATGAAGAGGATGATGATAGTGACTTCGATCTTGTGATGCAATGAGACATTTTGGTCTTATGGCAAATCTTCGGGGATATATGTCAGGAGGAAAGGAATGGGTTCTTGACAGTGGATGTACCGATCACATGACCGGAGATAAATACATGTTTCGTGAGCTTGCTAAAAATGATAGTCCTCGAAAGTATGTCACTTTCGGTGAGAACTCAAAGGGTAAGGTGGTTGGCCTCGGTAAGGTGGCCATCTCACATGATAGCTCCATTCAGAATGTTATGCTCGTTGAATCTCTTGGCTACAACTTACTTTCAGTATCTAGACTTGCTGATTTCGGTTTCAATGTCCTACTGAAGTAGATTGCCAAGTGTTTCATCGAGACAATCATAAAATGGTATTTACCGATATACGTAGAGGTGATCTTTACATTGTTGATTTCTCTAAAAAGGCTCAACCTAAAACTTGCCTCATTGCTAAATCCTCAAAAGGTTGGTTATGGCATAGACGACTAGGTCACGTTGGCATGAGAAACATTGACAAGCTTATTAAGGGAAATCATATCCTTGGAGTTAACGATGTCATATTTGATAAGGATAGACTTTGCAGCGCTTGTCAAGCAGGTAAACAGGTTGGAGGAAGGCATCCCGTGAAAAACATCATGACCACAAGGAGGCCACTTGAGCTACTTCATATGGATCTCTTTGGTCCCAACGCTTACAAAGGTCTCGGTGGAAATTCTTTTTGTCTAGTTATAGTTGATGATTTTTCAAGATTTACGTGGGTATTCTTTCTCGATGACAAATCGCAGGTCCCAAAGATCTTCAAAAATTTCGCTAGGAAGGCCCAAAATCAATTTGAAGTAAAGATCAAGAAGGTTCGCAGCGACAACGGAACTGAGTTCAAGAACGCAAATGTGGACACCTTTCTTGACGAAGAAGGGATTTCACACGAGTTCTCGGCTACGTACACACCTCAACAAAATGGAGTTGTTGAGAGGAAGAACCGACGCTCATCGAAATGGCGAGAACGATGCTTGATGAGTACAAGACGCGAAGCACTTTTGGGCGAAGCGGTTGAGACAGTTTGTCATGCAACAAATCGCTTGTATCTTCACAAGCTACTCGGCAAGACGACATCTGAGCTCCTCACGGTAACAAACCCCAAGTTGGATACTTTCGAGTATTCGGCTCAAAGTGCTACATTCTTGATAAGCATCGTCGTTCTAAATTTGCTCCTAAGTCTCATGAAGGTTTCCTACTAGGTTATGGCTCAAACTCTCACACTTACCGTGTCTACAACAATTTCACTCGAAAGGTTGAAGAGGCGGTAGATGTGAAGTTTGATGAATCTAACGGCTCATAAGTAGAGCAATTGCCAATTGATGTAGGAGACAAAGATCCTTCGGAAGCAATCCAAGACTTGTCTATTGGCAAGGTCCGTCCAATGGAGGTGAAGGAGAGTACCTCGTCCGTCCAAGTGGAAGCTTCTACTTCACGACAAGGTGAACCAAGAGTTAATACGGAAGCATCCACAAGTGGAACACACCAAGATGAAGAAAACAAGGAAGAACATCACGAACGTCAACAACCTCCTTCTCCACCACGACAAGAAAACGACAACGCCAACAATGAAGAAGATCAAGAAGAAGAAGAACAAGATGAAGAAGATGTTCAACCAAAACCCAAGCAAAAGCTTTCACGAGTTCGAGCAAGAATTGCTAAAGACCATCCCGTAGAGCAAATCTACAATGATATTCAAACTGGGAGAATCACTCGCTCTAAAACTCGTTTAGCTAACTTTTGTGAAAACTATTCTTTCATCTCTAGCATTGAACCTATGAATGTCGAGGAAGCATTGGAAGATCCGGATTGGATAAATGCTATGCATGAAGAGCTACACAACTTTGAGAGAAACCAAGTTTGGACATTGGTTGAGAAGCGGACAACAACCACAACATCATCGGTACCAAATGGGTGTTTCGCAACAAGCAAGATGAAGATGGACAAGTAGTTCGCAACAAAGCACGTCTAAATCGCCCAAGGCTACACACAAGTCGAAGGTATGGACTATGGTGAGACTTATGCTCCCGTTGCTAGGCTTGAATCCATTGCATATTACTTGCCTATGCTAATCACCATGATATCACCTTATACCAAATGGACATTAAAAGTGCCTTTCTAAATGGTGAAATAGAGGAGGAAGTTTATGTTAAACAACCTCCTGGCTTTATCAATCCTAAGAAACCCAATCATGTTTACAAACTTCACAAAGCTCTTTATGGTCTTAAACAAGCTCCTAGAGCTTGGTATAAATCTTGACCAAGTTTCTTCTTGAAAAGGGATTTGAAATTGGGAAAATTGATTCCACACTTTTTACTAAAAGGGTTAATGGAGAATTATTTGTATGCCAAATTTATGTTGATGATATCATATTTGGATCAACTGACCCTCATTTTAGTGAGAAGTTTGGAAAGTTAATGTCGGAGAAGTTTTAGATGTCAATGATGAGTGAACTCAATTTCTTTCTTGGGTTGCAAATCAAGCAAACTAAGGAAGGTACTTTTGTTTCTCAAATGAAGTACACTAAGGACACATTCAAGAAGTTCAATATGCAAGAGTGCAAAGGTATGTCTACACCCATGCCTACTAGTGGACATCTTGATTTGACCAAAGATGGTAAACCAGTTGACCAAAAGGTTTATCGCTCTATGATTGGTTCATTGTTATACCTATGTGCTTCACGTTCCAATATTATGCTAAGTATGTGCATGTGTGCAAGATATCAAGCTGCTCCTAAAGAATGTCATCTTAAGGCCGTAAAAAGGATAGTGAGATACTTAATTCATACACCAAATTTTGGCATTTGGTATCCTAAGAGGGCCTCTTTTGATCTTGTTGGCTACTCCGACTCGGACTATGCTGGAGACAAGGTTGATAGAAAGTCCAATTCGGGTACTTGTCAATTTCTTGGTAGATCTCTTGTGTCTTGGTCCTCCAAGAAACAAAACTCGGTATCCTTATCTACCACCGAAGCGGAGTACATTGCCGCTGGTTCATGTTGTGCTCAATTACTTTGGATGACCCAAACTCTTAAAGATTATGGGATATATGTGAAACATGTTCCATTGCTTTGTGACAATGAAAGTGCTAACAAAATTGGTCATAATCCCGTACAACATTCTCGAACTATGCATATAGAAGTTCGTCATCATTTCATTCGAGATCATGTTGCTAAGGGTGACATTAATCTTAAGCATGTTCGCACAGAAAAGCAATTAGCGGATATATTCACTAAACCTCTTGATGAGAAAGTGTTTTGCAGTTTGAGTGGAGAATTGAACATCATTGATGCTTCAAACTTGGAGTAGAAACTCCATTGGATACATGCAAGACATGAGCTTATGACTAATCCTTGATATTTCTCTTATGATGAAAATCTTATGTCTTGGACATATTTGCATCTTGCATGTTATATAACCCATGTAGGTACTTGGTTGAATCAAATTCCATGAGATTGTAATCTACTCACATCTTGAGCAATCTCTACATCACCAAGTCTCCACACTATGGTGGTTGAAGACAAGGAAGGACGGAATCATTCAAACATATCCTTTGACAAACTCTATGTTGAGCTTCATGATTGACATTTTTGGATACACAAGTGCTCCTCCTTGCAAGAACTAACCCATGTAGGTAGATGGACTCAAATTCCAAGTGGTGCTCCCAACTCTTGATGAGCTACATCAACCTTGAGCAACCCACACAAGTTCAAGTACGTGGTCAACACCACCAACCAAGGTATGTTATTCCATCTTAGAGAAGCTTTACTCTAAGTCATGAGCTAAAGCAACTCGACAAGATGAGAATACACCAAGATGCTTAAACGAAAATGGTAACCCCATTTTGAGCTAAACAATGGGTATGACCTATGATCAAGTGAACTCACTTAACTCCTAAGTCAATATACTCTAACATAGGTGACTTTGTCGCCGACCATCTCTAGATGAAGTTCTCTCGTGTTCTTTTCTGTGTTTTTGCATTTGTCTCATGCATATTTGTTTCCCCTTTCAAAAAAATAAAAAAAACTTCATCTAGATTTCTTTATTTTCTTTTCTGTTTGCTCTGCATTTCCTGCATCCAATTCATTGCATATCATTCAGTAAATTCCTTGCAAATCTTTGTGAGATCTTACTAGTCTAGTGAGCTGAGGTGACAAGTGTTTTCTCTGCGATGGACTCGGTTTCACCGATTTGTTGTTTTCGGTCCAACTGAATCCTTTCGGTACAACTGAAGCATACCACTCGGTGCCACCGATTTCACAACAGGAAAAATAGTTTGCCACTTATTATGTGTTTCTTCTGATCCAGCTCCACTCAATGAATCTTGTCCTCTACAAGCATCACATTTATATAAATGCTTTGTCTTGTGACTCAAGGATCAAACCCTTCACGGAAATTGATGTCAAAGGGGAGAGAGAGATCACATCAAAGCTTATCACTTCCGAAGGAGAGAGTATTACTTCCACAAGGGGAGAAAGAGATCTCGTGGGGAGAGAATACTCAAGTAGAAAGTATTTCTCAAGGATCCCAGATGCTTGGTGTTCAAGAGGGGAGATGCCACATGTCTTCTTGAGGGGAAAGATATGTTCATATGTGCTTATTTGCATTAGCTCTGTTCATTTATATCTTTCAGCTCTGGTTTTCTGTTCCCTATCTTCTCCCAGTATCCCATGCTAGATTCAGGGGGAGCAAGACATCTAAGGGAAAGAAATCATTTAAATTCATTGCATACCTTTACCCTTGGGGACATGTCTAATCCAATGTGGTACTTAGTACTCACTCTCTACATGTCATCCCAGTCTTGGTATTCTTGTGGTTTCTTCTGTTTGCTCTGGCTAGTAGATGTACTTGTGTTATCTAACCTTGTTTACGCAGATTCATTCCATCCTAAGCCAACTCAAGACTACAAGGTAAGTATATGCATCACAATCATGTGTATGAGGAATTCTTGCTGATGTACATACTATTTGCAAGGACTCATGAGCATGAAGGTATTTTCTTTAATATTCTTTGCTCTGATGCATATGGCCAAGATACATGTAACACATTGCCTACTCTATCATAGTTATGCTCTCAGATGCTTCTATATTCCATATTCACATGATTGCATACATGTAGGGGGGCATATGCTTGTTACATGTCTTTCCGAAGCTTTACTTGCTATTTTTATATCTTTATCTACAGCTTTGATGTATGTTGTCATCAATTACCAAAAAGGGGAAGAATGAAAGCACAAGTGCTCCCTAGGTGGTTTTGGTAATTAATGACAACATATCTCTTGTTGGACTAACACTTTTATCTAGTATGTTTCAGATAAGTTCAACAATGGAGTGGCATGGACTAAAGGATGTGGGAACCCCTTCAAGATGCTAAGGAAAAAGGATTGGCTCAAGCTTCAAGATCAAGACTCTTCATTTTATATTTTGGTGATCCAAGATCACATTGAGTCTATAGGAAAAGTCAATACTATCAAGAAGGGATGAGGTGTTGCTTAATGAGTTTCTTGGTCCACAGTGCTTAGTGATATGCTCCAAAACCCTCAAGTACTTTCCCACTTACACACATATGACCTAAGCCTAAAGTCAAACTCGGCCCCACCGATTCTTTCTATCCGGCGCCACCGAGTTCAGTTGTCATAGCCACTGCCACAAACCCTAGGCAAATCGGTTTCACCGATAGGGATCTCGGTCTCACCAAGATGGGATTGTAATCTCTCTGTGTATGTCCATTACCAAAATTGGTCTCACCGAGTTTGTGCAATCGGTACTACCGAGATTACAATACAAACTCTCTGGTTAACTTATTACCAAAATTGGTCCCACCGAGTTTGAGTAATCGGTCCCATCGAGTTTGCCTGACCAACTCTCTGGTTAGCTTATTACCAAAATCGGTCTCACCGAGTTTGTGTAATTGGTCTCACCGAGATTAAGTTATGCCCTAACCCTAACCATATCGGTCCTACCGAGTTGCATGTCGGTCCCACCGAAAACCCTAACGGTCACTAGGTTTACTGAATCGGTCCGACCGGGTTTGTTGATTCGGTCCCACCGAGTTTGGTAAATTGTGTATAACGGTTAGATTTTGTGTGGAGGCTATACATACCCCTCCACCTCCTCTTCATTCGTGGAGAGAGACATCAGAACAAGCCTACACTTCCAGTATCCTATTTCTGAGAGAGAACCACCTACTCATGGGTTGAGGCCAAGATATTCCATTCCTACCATATGAATCTTGATCTCTAGCCTTCCCCAAGTTGCTTTCCACTCAAACCTTCTTTCCACCAAATCCAAATCCTGTGAGAGAGAATTGAGTGTTGGGGAGACTATCATTTTAAGCACAAGAGCAAGGAGTTCATCATCAACACACCATTTGTAACTTCTCGGAGAGTGGTGTCTCCTAGATTGGCTAGGTGTCACTTGGGAGCCTCCGACAAGATTGTGGAGTTGAACCAAGGAGTTTGTAAGGGCAAGGAGATCGCCTACTTCATGAAGATCTACCACTAGTGAGGCAAGTCCTTCGTGGGCGGCGGCCATGGTGGGATAGACAAGTTTGCTTCTTCATGGACCCTTCGTGGGTGGAGCCCTCCGTGGACTCAGCATAACCGTTACCCTTCGTGGGTTGAAGTCTCCATCAACGTGGATGTACGATAGCACCACCTATCGGAACCACGACAAAAACATCCGTGTCTCCAATTGCGTTTGAATCCTCCAAAACCCTTCCCTTTACATTCTTGCAAGTTGCATGCTTTACTTTCCGGTGCTCATATACTCTTTGCATGCTTGCTTGTTATGTATTGTGAATGTTAAACTTGTGCCTAAACTCCACTTAAACCTAAATAAGTTAAAAACTGCAACTTTGGTA
Source organism: Aegilops bicornis (assembly GCA_021605145.1). Lineage (NCBI taxonomy): Eukaryota > Viridiplantae > Streptophyta > Magnoliopsida > Poales > Poaceae > Aegilops > Aegilops bicornis. The sequence continues at coordinate 752,698,892 of CM038670.1, read as the reverse complement.
CTTAGTGTCTAATCACCCCCCCCCCCTCTAGACACCTCTTCTCAAGATCCTACACTATTATATTATCTGTTTTGGATGTTTTATATACATTAATATTCTATTTTATACTCCCTCTATTCCTAAATGTAGTGCGCATAAAATTTCCTAGAAGTCAAACATTGTTTAGTTTGACCAAGTTTACTGAGAAAAGCATCAACCAAAATAATACCAAACAAATATAATATAAATATATGCTTAATGATGTATCTAATGATATTTACTTAATACTGTAGATGTAGATATTTGTCCTCTATAAATGTAGTCAAAGTAGGGGGAGTTTGACTTTTGAACTTTCATATGTGCACTACATTTAGGAATAGAGGGAGCATTATTTTTGGGACTAACCTGTTAACCTAGAGCCCAGTGCCAGTTTCTATTTTTTTCCTTGTTTTAGAGTTTCGCAGAAAATGAATACCAAATAGAATAAAACTTTCGCGATGATTTTTCTTGGACCAGAAGACATCCAGAGGACTTGGAGTGCAAGTCAGAGAAGCCACGAGGCGGCCACAAGGACAGAGGGCGCGCCCCCCATTGTTGTGGGCCCCTCGTGACTCCACCGACCTAGTTCCTTTGCCTATATATTCTCATATATTCCAAAACCAACAGAGAGAGCCACGAAAACACTTCTCCACCGCCGCAACCTTCTGTACCCGTGAGATCCCATCTAGGGGCCTTTTCCAGTGTCCTGTCGGAGGGGGTTTCGATCACGGAGGGCTTCTACATCAACACCATTGCCCTTCTGATGAAGCGTGAGTAGTTTAGCACAGACCTATGGGTCCATAGCTAGTAGCTATATGCCTTCTTCTCTCACTTTGATTCTCAATACCATGTTCTCCTCGATGTTCTTGGAGATGTATTCGATGTAATACTTTTTTGCAGTGTGTTTGCCGAGATCCGATGAATTATGGACTTATGATCAGCTTATCTATGAATATTATTTGAGTCTTCTCTGAATTCTTATATGCATGATTTGATATCTTTGCAAGTCTCTTCGAACTATTGATTTGGTTTGGCAGACTAGATTGGTTTTTCTTGCAATGGGAGAAGTGCTTAGCTTTGGGTTCAATCTTGCAGTGTCCTTTCCTAGTGACAGTAGGGGCAGTAAGGCACGTATTTTATTGTTGCCATCGAGGATAAAAAGATGGGGTTTACATCATATTGCTTGAGTTTATTCCTCTACATCATGTCATCTTACTTAATGCGTTACTCTGTTCTTCATGAAGTTAATACTCTAGATGCAGGCAGGAGTCGGTCGATGTGTGAAGTAATAGTAGTAGATGCAGGTAGGAGTCAGTCTACTTGACACAGACATGATGCCTATGTTCATTATCATTGCCATAGATATCGTCATAACTTTGCGCTTTTTTATCAATTGCTCGGTAGTAATTTGTTCACCCATCGTAATATTTTCTATCATGAGAGAAGCCTCTAGTGAAACTGAAAAGGATCAAGAAGAGGTGTCTAGAGGGGGGGTGATTAGACACTAAGTACCAAAAGTTGCAGTTTTTAACTTCTTTAAGTTTAAGTGGAGTTTAGGCACAAGTTTAACACTCACAATACATATCAAGCAAACATGCAAAGAGTATATGAGCAGCGGAAAGTAAAGCATGCAACTTGAAAGAATGTAAAGGGAAGGGTTTGGAGGATTCAAACGCAATTGGAGACACGGATGTTTTTGTCATGGTTTCGATAGGTGCTGCTATCGTACATCCACGTTGATGGAGACTTCAACCCACGAAGGGTAACAGTTGCACGAGTCCACGGAGGGCTCCACCCACGAAGGGTCCACGAAGAAGCAAACTTGTCTATCCCACCATGGCCGTCGCCCACGAAGGACTTGCCTCACTAGCGGTAGATCTTCACGAAGTAGGCGATCTCCTTGCCCTTACAAACTCCTTGGTTCAACTCCACAATCTTGTTGGAGGCTCCCAAGTGACACCTAGCCAATCTAGGAGACACCACTCTCCAAGAAGTAACAAATGGTGTGTTGATGATGAACTCCCTGCTCTTGTTCTTAAAATGATAGTCTCCCCAACACTCAACTCTCTCTCACAGAATTTGGATTTGGTGGAAAGAAGAATTGAGTGGAAAGCAACTTGGGGAAGGCTAGAGATCAAGATTCATATGGTAGGAATGGAATATCTTGGCCTCAACACATGAGTAGGTGGTTCTCTCTCAAAAAATGGATGCTGGAAGTGTAGGTTCGTTCTGATGGCTCTCTCCACGAATGAAGAGTGGGTGGAGGGGTATTTATAGCCTCCACACAAAATCTAACCGTTACACACAACTTGCCAAACTCGGTGGGACCGAATTGGTAAACTCGGTCGGACCGATTTAGCAAATCTAGTGACCCTTAGGATTTTCGATGGGACCGACATGCAACTCGGTAGGACTGATATGGTTAGGGTTAGGGCATAACGTAATCTCGGTGAGACCGATTACACAAACTCGGTGAGACCGATTTTGGTAATAAGCTAACCAGAGAGTTGGTCAGGCAAACTCGGTGAGACCGACTACACAAACTCGGTGGGACCGATTTTGGTAATAAGTTAACCACAGAGTTTGCATTGTAATCTCGGTAGTACCGATTACTTAAACTCGGTGAGACCGAATTTGGTAATGGACATACACAGAGAGATTACAATCCCATCTCGGTGAGACCGAGATCCCTATCGGTGAAACCGATTTGCCTAGGGTTTGTGGCAGTGGCTAAGACATCTGAACTCGGTGGCGCCGGATAGAAAGAATCAGTGGGGCCAAGTTTAACTTTTGGTTTAGGACATATGTGGATGTGAGAAAGTAGTTGAGGGCTTTGGAGCATATCACTAAGCACTGTAGAGCAAGAAACTTATTAAGCAACACCTCATCCCCTCTTGATAGTATTGGCTTTTCCTATAGACTCAATGTGTTCTTGGATCACCAAAATAGAAAGTGTAGAGTCTTGAGCTTGGAGCTTGAGCTAATCCTTTGTTCTTAGCATCTTGAAGGGGTTCCACATCCTCTAGTCCATGCCACTCCATTGTTGAACTTGTCTGAAACATACTAGGTAAAAGTGTTAGTTCAACAACAGATATGTTGACATTAATTACCAAAATCAACCAGGGAGCACTTGTGCTTTCAATCTCCCCTTTTTGGTAATTGATGACAACATACATCAAAGCTTTAGATAAAGATATAAAGAATAACGAGTAAAGCTTTGGAAAGACATGTAACATGCATAGGGTCCCCCTACATGTATGAAATCATGTGGATATGGAATATAGAAGCATGTGAGAGCATAGCCATGACAGAGTAAGCAATGTGTTACATGTATCTTGGCTATATGCATCAGAGCAAATGATGTGAATATGGGAAATGTACCTTCATGCTCATGAGTCCTTCTTGCAAACAGTATGTACATCAGCAAGAATTCCTCATCCACATGATTGTGAAGCATATACTTACCTTGTGGTCTTGAGTTGGCTTAGGATGGTATGAACCTGTGAAAATAGGGTCAGATAACACAGATACACCTACTGGCTAGAGCAAGCAAAAGAAGCCACAAGAGTACCAAGACTGGGATGACATGTAGAGAGTGAGTACTAAGTACCAATTGAATATAGACATGTCCCCAAAGGTAAAGATGTGCAATGAATTTAAAGAATTACTTTTCCCTTAGATGTCTTGCTCCCCCTGAATCTAGCAGGGGATACTGGAAGAAGATAGGGAACAGAAAATCAGAGCAAAATGCAAAATCAGAGCTCAAAGAAACAAATGAACAGAGCTAATGCAAATAAGCACATATGAACATGTCTTTCCCCTCAAGAAGACATGTGGCATCTCTCCTCTTGAACACCAAGCATCTGGGATCCTTGAAGATTACTCTCTTCTTGAGTATTCTCTCCCCCCTGGAGATATCTTTCTCCCCTTTTGAAGTGATAAGGCTTTGATGTGATCTCTCTCTCCCCCTTTGACATCAATTTCCAAGAAGGGCCTTCTGGAATTTGTCGTGAATGGGTTTGGTCCTTGAGTCACAGTATAAAGCACTGATAAAAATGTGATGCTTGTAGAGGACAAGATTCATGGAGTGGAGTTGGATCAAAAGTAATGCAGGAATAAGTGGCAAAATGTTTTTCCTGTAGTGAAATTGGTGGCACCGAGTGGTATGCTTCGGTTGCATCGAATGATTTCGGTTAGACCGAAGACAAGAAACCGGCGTGACCGAGTTCATACAGAGAAAACACTTGTCACCTCAGCTCACTAGACAAGTAAGATCTCACAAGGATTTGCAAGGAATTAACTGAAAGATTCGCAATGAATTGGATGCAGGGAATGCAGAACAAACAGAAAAGAAAAGAAATCTAGGTGAAGTTTTTTTTTTGAAAGGGGAAACAAATATGCATGAGACAAATGCAAGAGCACAAAAAAAATAATACAAGAGAACTTCATCTAGAGATGGTCGGCGACAAAGTCACCTATGTTAGAGTATATTGACTTAGGAGTCAAGTGAGATCACTTCATCATAGGTCATACTCATCGTTTAAGCTCAAAATGGGATTACCATTTTTCGTTTAAGCATCTCGATGTATTCACATCTTATTGAGTTGCTTTTACTCATGTCTTGGAGTAAAGCTTCTCTAAGATGGAATAACATACCTTGGGTGGTGGTGTTGATCGTGATCATGTAGTTGAACTTGTGTGGGTCGCTCAAGGTTGATGTAGCTCATCAAGAGTTGGGAGCACCACTTGGAATTTTGAGTTCATCTACCTACATGGGTTAGTTCTTGCAAGGAAGAGCACTTGTGTATCCAAAATGACAATCATGAAACTCAATATAGAATTTGTCAAAGGATATGTTTGAATGGTTTCGTGCTTCCTTGTCTTCAACCACCATTGTGTAGAGACTTGGTGATGTAGAGATTGCTCAAGATGTGAGTGAGTTGCAATCTCATAGACTTAGATTCATCCAAGTACCTACAAGGGTTAGATAACATGCAAGGTGCAAATATATCTAAGATATAAGATTATCATTATAAGAGAAATATCAAGGATTAGTCATAAGCTCATGTCTTGCATGTATCCAATGGAGTTCCTACTCCAAGTTTGAAGCATCAATGATGTTCAATTCACCTCTTAACCTGCAAAACACTTTCTCATCAAGTGGTTTAGTGAATATATCTGCTAATTGCTTTTCAGTGCGAACATGCTTAAGATTAATGTCACCCTTAGCAACATGATGTCGAATGAAATGATGAAGAACTTCAATATGCTTAGTTCGAGAGTGTTGCACGGGATTGTGAGCAATCTTGATAGCACTTTCATTTTCACAAAGTAATGGAACATGTTTCACATATATCCCATAAACTTTAAGAGTTTGGGTCATCCAAAGTAATTGAGCACAACATGAACCAGCGGCAATGTATTCCGCTTCGGCGGTGGATAAAGATACCGAGTTTTGTTTCTTGGAAGACCAAGACACAAGAGATCTGCCAAGAAATTGAAAAGTACCCGAAAGTGGACTTTCTATCAACCTTGTCACCAGCATAGTCCGAGTCGGAGTAACCAACAAGATCGAAAGAGGCCCTCTTAGGATACCAAATGCCAAAATTTGGTGTATGGATTAAGTATCTCACTATCATTTTCACAGCCTTAAGATGACATTCTTTAGGAGCAGCTTGATATCGTGCACACATGCACACACTTAGCATGATATCGGGACGTGAAGCACATAGATATAGCAATGAACCAATCATAGAGCGATAAACCTTTTGATCGACCGGTTAACCATCTTTGGTCAAATCAAGATGTCCACTACTGGCATGGGTGTAGAAATACCTTTGCATTCTTGCATATTGAACTTCTTGAATAAGACCTTGGTGTACTTTGTTTGAGAGACAAAGGTACCTTCCTTAGTTTGCTTGATTTGCAAACCAATAAAGAATTTGAGTTCACTCATCATAGACATCTCAAACTTCTCCGACATTGGCTTTCCAAACTTTCACTAAAATGAGGATTAGTAGAACCAAATACAATATCATCAATATAGATTTGGCACACAATAGTTTTCCGTTGAGCCTTTTAGTAAAAAGAGTAGAATCAATTTTTCCGATTCCAAAGCCTTTTTCAATAAGGAACTTGGTCAACCATTTATATCACGCTCTAGGAGCTTGTTTAAGACCATAAAGAGCTTTGTGAAGTTTGTAAACATGATCAGATTTCTTAGGATTAACAAAGCCGGGAGGTTGTTTAACATAAATTTCCTCCTCTATTTCACCATTTAGAAAAGCACTTCTAATGTCCATTTGGTACAAGGTGATATCATGGTGATTAGCATAGGCAAGTAAGATGCGAATGGACTCAAGTCTAGCAACGGGAGTATAAGTCTCATCATAGTCCATACCTTCGACTTGTGTGTAGCCTTGGGCGACGAGACGTGCTTTTTTGCGAACTACTTGTCCACTTCATCTTGCTTGTTGCGAAACACCCATTTGGTACCGATGATGTTGTGGTTGTTGTCGGGCTCCTTAACCAATGTCCAAACTTGATTTCTCTCAAAGTTGTGTAGCTCTTCGTGCATGGAGTTTATACAATCCGGATCTTCCAATGCTTCTTCAACCTTCATAGGTTCAATGCTAGAGATGAATGAATAGTGTTCACAAAAGTTAGCTAAACGAGTTTTAGAGCGAGTGATTCTCCCGGTTTGGATATCATTGTAGATTTGCTCGACGGGATGGTCTTTAGCGATCCTTGCTCGAACTCGTGAAAGCTTTTGCTTGGGTCTTGGTTGAACATCTTCTTCATCTTGTTCTTCTTCTTGGCCTTCTTCATTGTTGGCGTTGTCGTTCTCTTGTCGTGGTGGAGAAGGAGGTTGTTGACGTTCATCTTGGTGCACTTCCTTGTTTTCTTCATCTTGGTGTGTCCCACTTGTGGATGCTTCCATATCACCTCTTGGTTCACCTTGTCGTGAGGTAGAAGCTTCCACTTGGACGGACGAGGTACTCTCCTTCATCTCCATTGGACGAATCTTGCCAATAGACAAGTCTTGAATTGCTTCCGAGGGGTCTTTGTCTCCTACATCAATTGGCAATTGCTCTACTTGCGAGCCGTTAGATTCATCAACCTTCACATCTACTGTTTCTTCAACCTTTTGGGTGAATTTGTTGTAGACACGGTATGTGTGAGAGTTTGAGCCATAACCAAGTAGGAAACCTTCATGAGACTTAGGAGCAAATTTAGAAAGACGATGCTTATCAAGAATGTAGCACTTTGAGCCGAATACTCGAAAGTATCCAACTTGGGGTTTGTTACCGGTGACAAGCTCGTATGCCGTCTTGCCGAGTAGCTTGTGAAGATACAAGCGATTTGTTGCATGACAAGCTGTCTCAACCGCTTCCGCCCAAAAGTGCTTCGGCGTCTTGTACTCATCAAGCATCGTTCTCGCCATTTCGATGAGCGTCCGGTTCTTTCTCTCAACAACTCCATTTTGTTGAGGTGTGTACGTAGCCAAGAACTCGTGTGGAATCCCTTCTTCGTCAAGAAAGGTGTCCACATTTGCGTTCTTGAACTACATTCCGTTATTGTCTGCGAACCTTCTTGATCTTCACTTCAAATTGATTTTGGGCCTTCCTAGCGAAGTTTTTGAAGATCTTTTGGACCTACGATTTATCATCAAGAAAGAACACCCACGTAAATCTTGAAAAATCATCAACTATAAGTAGACCAAAAGAATTTCCGCCGAGACTCTTGTAGGCGTTAGGACCAAAGAGATCCGTGTGAAGCATCTCAAGTGGCCTCCTTGTGGTCATGTTGTTCTTCACGGGATGCCTTCCTCCAACCTGTTTACCTGCCTGACATACGCTGCAAAGTCTATCCTTATCAAATATGACATCATTAACTCCAAGGATATGATTTCTTTTAATAAGCTTGTCAAGGTTTCGCATGCCAACATGACCTAATCGTCTATGCCATAACCAACTTTTAGAGGATTTAGCAATAAAGCAAGTTCTAGGTTGAGCCTTTTTAGTGAAATCAAGAATGTATAGATCACCTCTACGCACACCGGTAAAGACCATTTTATGATTATCTCTACGAAACACTTGGCAATCTACTTCAGTGAATAGGCCATTAAAACTGAAATCAGAAAGTCTAAATACTGAAAGTAAGTTGTATCCAAGTGATTCAACGAGCATGACATTTTGTATGGAGCTATCATGTGATATGGCCACCGTACCGAGGCCAACCACCTTACCCTTTGAGTTGTCACCAAAAGTGACATACTTTCGAGGACCATCGTTTTCAGCAAGCTCCCGATACATGTCTTTATCTCCGGTCATGTGATCGGTACATCCACTATCAAGAACCCATTCCTTTCCACCTGCCATATATCCCTGAAGATTTGCCATAAGACCAAAGTGTCTCATTGCATCATCAAGATCGAAGTCACTATCATCATCCTCATCATAGTATCCATGTTTAACATCGTCATGTGGTGGATCAAATCCTAGAGAGGGTGATTCATTAGAGTGAGTTTGACAATAATCTTTCTTATGAATTTTTATAGCTTCGGAAATAATATCACTAATAATTCCAACATCTCCTTTGGCATGCATAAGGTTTGTAAGCTCAAACAAACAATCACCAAACATAGGATCACTAGAATTCATCTTACTCAGGGCAATAGACTTATGGAGAATTTCATCTATATTTTTCAAGGAATAATTTGGAAAACATTCTTCAAGAAATTTCCATATGGTGTAGGCACACTTAAGAGTAGGCAAACATCCTATCAAGTTTCTAGGCAAGCCTCTAGTGATAAGTTCAGCAGTTCTAAGATTGTTAATCATGTCAATTGATTCATCAAGAGTGGGATGCATAGGATCAACATGAGGTGCACAAGGGCTAGCAATGTACTTGTTCAAATGATATTGATTGAAAATCACAAGCATCTCATTTTTCCACTCATGAAAATACTCTCCATCAAGTATAGGCACTCTATGTCTAAGAATCCCAATAGTAGACTCATCCATCTTCCTCCAATGGTGTTTAAACCAAAGCAATGAAGACCAAAGCTCTGATACCAATTGATAGGGATTGAGAAGAGGTGTCTAGAGTGGGGGTGATTAGACACTAAGTACCAAAAGTTGCAGTTTTTAACTTCTTTAAGTTTAAGTGGAGTTTAGGCACAAGTTTAACACTCATAATACATATCAAGCAAGCATGCAAAGATTATATGAGAAGCGGAAAGTAAAGCATGCAACTTGCAAGAATGTAAAGGGAAGGGTTTGGAGGATTCAAACGCAATTGGAGACACGGATGTTTTTGTCGTGGTTCCGATAGGTGGTGCTATCATACATCCACGTTGATGGAGACTTCAACCCACGAAGGGTAGCAGTTGCCTTGAGTCCATGGAGGGCTCCACCCACGAAGGGTCCACGAAGAAGCAACCTTGTCTATCCCACCATGGCCGTCGCCCACGAAGGACTTGCCTCACTAGCGGTAGATATTCACGAAGTAGGCGATCTCCTTGCCCTTACAAAATCCTTGGTTCAACTCCACAATCTTGTTGCAGGCTCCCAAGTGACACCTAGCCAATCTAGGAGACACCACTCTCCAAGAAGTAACAAATGGTGTGTTGATGATGAACTCCTTGCTCTTGTGCTTCAAATGATAGTCCCCCCAACACTCAACTCTCTCTCACAGGATTTGGATTTGGTGGAAAGAAGAATTGAGTGGAAAGCAACTTGGGGAAGGCTAGAGATCAAGATTCATATGGTAGGAATGGAATATCTTGGCCTCAACACATGAGTAGGTGGTTCTCTCTCGGAAAATGGATGATGGAAGTTCGTTCTGATGGCTCTCTCCACGAATGAAGAGTGGGTGGAGGGGTATTTATAGCCTCCACACAAAATCTAATCGTTACACACAACTTGCCAAACTCGGTGAGACCGAATTGGTAAACTTGGTCGGACCGATTTAGCAAATCTAGTGACGTTAGGATTTTCGGTGGGACCGACATGCAACGGTAGGACCAATATGGTTAGGGTTAGGGCATAACGTAATCTCGGTGAGACCGATTACACAAACTCGGTAAGACCGATTTTGGTAATAAGCTAACCAGAGAGTTGGTCAGGCAAACTCGGTGAGACCGATTACACAAACTCGGTGGGACCGATTTTGGTAATAAGTTAACCAGAGAGTTTGCATTGTAATCTCGGTAGGACCGATTGCTCAAACTTCGATGAGACCGAATTTGGTAATGGACATACAGAGAGATTACAATCCCATCTCGGTGAGACCGAGATCCCTATCGGTGAAACCGATTTGCCTAGGGTTTGTGGCAGTGGCTAAGACATCTGAACTCGGTGGCGCCGGATAGAAAGAATCGGTGGGGCCGAGTTTGACTTTTGGTTTAGGACATATGTGGATGTGAGAAAGTAGTTGAGGGCTTTGGAGCATATCACTAAGCTCTGAGGAGCAAGAAACTCATTAAGCAACACCTCATCCCCTCTTGATAGTATTGGCTTTTCCTATAGACTCAATGTGATCTTGGATCACTAAAATAGAAAGTGTAGAGTCTTGAGCTTGGAGCTTGAGCCAATCCTTTGTTCTTAGCATCTTGAAGGGGTTCCACATCCTCTAGTCCATGCCACTCCATTGTTGAACTTGTCTGAAACATACTAGGTAAAAGTGTTAGTTCAACAAGAGATATGTTGACATTAATTACCAAAATCACCCAGGGAGCACTTGTGCTTTCAGAAACCTATGGCCCCTGGGTCTATTTTCCATCATATAAGCTTCCGATCTACAATTTGAGTTTCCGATTTACTTCTGTTGCAATCTTTTACTTTCTGATCTATAAACCAAAAATACCAAAAATATTTACTTTATCGTTTATCTATCTCCATCAGATCTCACTTTTGCAAGTAACCGTGAAGGGATTGACAACCCCTTTATCGTGTTGGTGCAAGTTGTTATTTGTTTGTGCATGTATTTGGTGACTTGTTCGTTGTCTCCTACTGGATTGATACCTTGGTTCTCAAACTGAGGGAAATACTTACTCTACTTTGCTGCATCACCCTTTCCTCTTCAAGGGAAAAACCAACGCAACCTCAAGAGGTAGCACTTCCGCAAGTTTCTTGCTAGCTATTGGTCGGGCATAGACCCCGAACTACTTCTTTCTGCCAAGCTATTTTCACAACCTCCTCTACAGCCTCTTCTGCCAACCATCGGGCCTCAAACTTCCAGCCATATCGAGGTCGCGGTGCAGCTACCCCTACCAAGTAATCTGTATCCAGACAAATTGGCTGGTGGTCAGACTTGCCCATATTAAGGTTAGGCAGCCCACACAATGGGTGTTGTTTCATCCATTCAGCGTTCGGAACAGCCCGGTCCAGCCGTTCCCCCGATCCTCCTCTACAGAAAGTGAATTTGTCACTATGGTAGCCAATATCTTCCAGTGAGCAATCTGAGAGTGCATCTTGGAATGCCTGAAGCCAAACTTGTTGTCGTGGTGCTCCTCCTTCCTTTTCAGACAAGAATAAGATCTCATTAAAATCACCAATCGTAACCCACAGAAGTCTACACTGAGCATGCAAATCAAGAAGGAGTTGATATGTTCTCTCCTTATTATCCCAGCTTGGCTCGCTGTACACACATAACCTCCACTCTTTCCCATCCAGTTCCTCCACCGCCACATCAATGCAACTAAAGGTAGTAGTTCGGGACTAGATCCTAACCTCCTTCTTCCAGACTAGTAACAATCCACCTTTTCTGCCATCAAGACTTGGTGCCACTATTTTATAATCCATCCCGATCTTCCTCATTAGAACATCTGCCTTATCCTCGTCCAGGTGTGTCTCAGACAGAAAAAAAACGCATCTGGATTATGCTGCCTCTCGGCAGAATTAAATTTGCATCATATAAAAACGGAATTTATAAACTATGGAAAAAAGAAATAGTTTGGTTTAGCGACTAAGTCATGGCATGGGATCCCACTTCTCAAAACCACAACCTTATCTCTCTATGTTGCTCTTGAATGTACACAAATGACACATTTTCATGCTTAGTTTTGTTCACTGTAACTTGATGATTAGCATGGTGTTGTAATGTAGAATGTAGCTATGTCAAAATGTTACTATGCGACTTCTCTCACGTTGCGAGAAATTTGCAAGAAGTAGTTCAATATTACAATGTAAGCACGTCTAAGGTTTAGTTGTAATTCTAAGCTTATACAGTTGTGCCAAGTAAATACCATTTAAAATGGAAGAAAATAGGGACTCGTGTGCTTAAATTAATATAAACTTACTTTTCAAGGCTTAAGGACAACACCTTCAAGTATCGTCCTCATGTCTTCAACATCTCTTGCGAAATTGTAACGTCAAGAATATTCTTACCATCAATGAGATCAATTTCTTCAATAGGCACATCAACCACTTACATTAGCTCTTCTCCCTTTTATCGCAACTCCAGTGGGTCATGCTTTGTTTGGAGACTACTAACTCCATTTGTTGGAAGTTATGTGCTAGAACATGCTCCGTTGCCTTAGCCTATGAACTGACTAGGGGTTGTGTCAATCTCCTTCAGCCACACTATTTTGGAAAGCTCGAGCACCCTCTAAATGCAAAAAACTTGTTTAGAACCAAGTTTGGACTACGAAGCACCAAGAGAAACAAGGTTAGAATGATTGTGGCTTATACCCGCTATTCACATTGTACCTCCTCTTCCAATGTATTTGGATTACCCTTGGGACTAGCAAGTCGTGAATTGACACTATAGCAAACCTATGTGGTGTATGGATTATATGTAGCAACTTACATAGCCATGTATACATGATCAATCGAGCAACCCATTTGGTTATTAGAGCTTAGTTATTGATAACAATGCAACATATTAAATCTATCAAAAATTTAGGAACATGTTTTCTTATTATTAGGAGCCCGGATGTGTTGCAATGAAAGCCAAGTGATCCGCAGTTTCATCATATGCACATGACAAAGAACTGACACTCCTCGAGTGCTCCACTGCCCGTAGCAACACAGACCATTTTCATATACCAAAACCATAGTCGTTTAACGCACTTTTCTGTCTTTGCCCATCCATACTCTGGTTAGAAAACAGTAATTATCCTAAGTCTATTTTTTCGTTGAAATTTCTAAGGTTTACATATTGTTATTCCCTTTTTTATTTGTTTGTATAGAGCAAATAGGAGATGTTAGTGTTAACCCCTTTGTATATATATTCGTCCTTTCTCTACGTGCTAGCTCAGAGGTATGGCAATTTTAATGTCTAACTGGCAGTTTAAATATCATAAGGAGCAACGTTGTATTACAAATATTGATGGAGCCAGGGTGGAGTATTGATGAAAGTGACAATGATATTCCTATATGTTATATGAGTGAGTCCAGATATTTGAAGGTTCAGTCAGCAATGGTTTTTTATATAATACAACCATACATCAAAGCTCACAATCATTATGAAGTATGTTTATCCATTACCTTACTGAAGGGAAAAAAGAGTTCATAATTCATTTCTTCTTAGTTACAACTTCTAGTTGAGAGTAGCGTGGGGTAAGCTCTACCAATTTGGAGTTCTTCGTTTGCTAAACCTTCCATGTTATTAGCTTGATGAGACTCAAGTTAGAATATGATTAGTAGAACATTAGTTTGAGGAATATGTAGGTGTGATATAATTATACTGCAACAGTTTTCTTCTTCTTCAAGATAGCATCAACATCAGAGAACTGAGACACTTGCATAACTATGCTTGCACCAAAACGGTTGGAATTGTTGGGCCTAGCCTATTAAGTAATTTATATTTTTCAATATTTCCTAATAATTCCCAGAGACCCCTGTGACTCATTGATACGTCTCCAATGTATCTATAATTTTTTATTTTTCCATGCTATTATATTATCTATTGTGGATGTTTAATGGGCTTTAATATGCTATTTTATATTATTTTTGGGACTAACCTATTAACCGAAGGCCCAGTGCAAATTGCTATTTTTTGCCTATTCCAGTGTTTCGCAGAAAAGGAATATCAAACGGAATCCAAACAGAATGAAACCTTCGCGAGGATCTTTCTTGGAAAAAACGCAATCCAGAAGACTTGGAGTTGAAGTTTGGAGCACCGCGAGGCAGCCAAGAGGCAGGAGGGCGCACCCAGGGGGATAGGTGCGCCCCCACCCTCATGGGCCACACGGAGCTCCACTGACCTACTTCTTTCGCCTATGTATACTCTTATACCCTGAAAACTTCCAGGAGAGCCACGAAACCACTTTTCCACCGCCGCAACCTTCTGTACCCGTGAGATCCCATCTTGGGGCCTTTTCCGGCCTTCCATGGGAGGATTCGATCATGGAGGGCTTGTACATAAACACCATAGCCTCTCCGATGATGTGTGAGTAGTTTACCACAGAACTTCGGGTCCATAGTTATTAGCTAGATGGCTTCTTCTCTCTTTTTGGATCTCAAGACAAAGTTCTCCTCGATGTTCTTGCAGATCTATTCGATGTAATACTTTTTGCAGTGTGTTTTTTGAGATCCGATTAATTGTGGGTTTATGATCAAGATTATCTATGAACAATATTTGATTCTTCTCTAAATTCTTATATGCATGATTTGATATCTTTGCAAGTCCCTTCGAATTATCAGTTTTGTTTGGCCTACTAGATTGATCTTTCTTGCAATGGGAGAAGTGCTTAGCTTTGGGTTCAATCTTGCGGTGTCCTTTCCCAGTGACAGCAGGGACAGCAAGGCACGTATGTATTGTTGCCATCAAGGATAAAAAGATGGGGTTTATCATATTGCTTGAGTTTATTCCTCTACATCATGTCATCTTGCTTAATGTGTTACTCTGTTCTTATGAACTTAATACTCTAGATGCATGCTGGATAGTGGTCGATGTGTGGAGTAATAGTAGTAGATGCAGAATCGTTTTGGTCTACTTGACACGGACGTGATGCCTATGTTCATGATCATGCCTAGATATTCTCATAACTATGCGCTTTTCTATCAATTGCTCGGCAGTAATTTGTTCACCCACCGTAATTTATGCTATCATGAGAGAAGCCACTAGTGAAACCTATGGCCCTCGGGTCTATCTTACATCATATTAGTTTCCCGTCAACTAGCTATTTCTGTCGATGTTTATTTTGCAATCTTTATTTTCCAATCTATACAACAAAAATACCAAAAATATTTATCCTATTATCTTTATCAGATCTCACTTTTGCAAGTGGCCTTGAAGGGATTGACAACCCTGAAAGTACATGTAGTCCCCATGTGTGGTTTTGGTAATTAATGACAAATCCTTATGGACTAATGTTTGCATTGAGATATACATTTTAAAGGTTAGTCCCATTGGAAAATGATTGAAGAATAATGGAAGACAACTCCTTTGAAGCAACAATTACCTTGAGATGATCAAAATGAACTTCATTGGAGTATCTTAAGGGTTGCCATGCTTAGAGCTATGGTTTGAGCCATAATGGATCAAGATCTTAAAAGGATGATTTGAATGATGAATTGTAGGAGTGGCTCAAAGATATGATCATAATGGACTCATGCGTTGAGTCATGATTGATCAAGTATTCTCAAGTGAAGAATTCAATATACCCTTCAAGACATCAAGATTAAACATGAACTAGAGATATAGGTTGACCAATATGAAGCTCAAAGATCGAACTCTAAATGGTCAACACACGAGCGCAAATGATGCACCACATAGGATCTTGTGGTATGATAAGAAATTATCGATTGCACTCTGTGTACTAACCCATACTATGTGTTGTCTATGTTTTTGAGAGTTAGGTGATTCTCATGGGCTAGCATCGAGAGAGAGATTTCAAGTGTCTATGAGAGGATGACATCAAGCGTTGGTGATCATGGTTGACAAGGGCAAGTTCAAAATAACCATCCCAAAGGATTACATGCTTGAAGTATGTGGATGATCACATGATGGACAAGTGAAGATGAATACAAAGCAAAGTTTCCCACATTGTGTATGAGGGAGAGACTTGAAGACTTCACCAATGTCTTTCCTTCATCTTGAGCCAAGAAGAAACATCAACATCAAGCTCAATTGAACGGCTCGTGTCAAAGGTATTAGTTCCTTTGACGTTAGGGTTGTGGAGTGATGACCACCAAAGAAACATATACACTCAAGAATTCATTCCCAATAGCTATGTAGTAGCTCTTATATGATTCTTGAGTTATAGGGATCCCGCACTATTAAGAGGGGATCAAAGGGGTTTGTGATGTATTTCTCAAGTCAACATCTTCTATACACAATTCCACTCATATCCTATATGCCAAAGAAAAGCCAAAGCCAAATAGTTTCCCAAAATATATGATCTAACCTTTGCATACTTTGCACCCTCCATTTTGATTTATCTTGGGCGGTTCTCTATGTGACGATCTGGAGTTTTTCCATAGCTTCAAAACGAGCCAAAGATCATCAAAATCGGAGTCCGTGTGAAAAAGTTGTGCATGTTTTAGTTTTGGGGTTCCTGCTGTTTTTTATTGCCCGGACGTCCGGTAGCATCCGGAAATCCGGTGGCCATATCCAGCAGCAAATGGGCGGATTTCCGGTACTTACCGGACATCCGGTCACCGGACGTCCGAAAAGTGTTGAATGTCCGTCAAACCTGTTTCACAAATATCCTAGTACATTCGTCTGATGGCGTGCTACAGCCGTCGGACATTCGGTGTTCCACCAGACGTCCGGTGCCTATTTTGCCACCGGACGTCCGGTAATCCACTGGACGTCCGACACTTTCCTGGGCAGAATTCCCCCAAATGGCCAGATTTGTGCCCATACTATAAATACCCCTTCACCACTTTGTGGAGGAGTTGAGCAACACCAGTATCCTCACCCACATTTTAGTAAATCTCCCTCTCCTTCTCCTACCTCAAATCTTAGATCCCGGAGAGATTTGTTAGAGTTCTTGAGAGAGATTTCACCCATTGATAGATCCACTCCCTCTCCCTCTCTTGACTAAGGGAATTTGTGATTTGAGCAAGTCTTGAGCATTTCCCCTTTGTTCTTATTACTATTGGAGGTTGGAGACTCCTAGGCGGTAGGAGTGCTCCGGTAAGGAACCAACTTGGGATTTGTCCCCCCGGAAAGGTTGTGAAGGTTTGGAGGCCACCTCAAGGTCTACCACTAGTGGTTGAGAATCGCCTTCGTGGTGATATCTCAAGGAGAATAGGGTGAGCCTTCGTGGCGTTGGTGTGCCTTCGTGGTAACATCCACCTCTCTAATGATGACTAGCTTCCCTCCAAGGAAGTGAACATCGGGATACATCCTCGTCTTTGTGACTTTGGTATCCCTAACCCTAACTCCTTGCTTGTGGTTTACTTTGGTCACTTGACCGTGCATTCACTATATCTTGTTCTCCTCATTATATTGTGTTGGCCATTCCCTTGAAGAGATTATTTGGCCTACAATTTATATTCGCAATTCATACTTTCTACTATTGTTCTATCTTATGCTTAGTGTGAGTTGCTAGATTGTAACATTCATTTTCATATCTTGTGACATAACTTGTGTAAGCTTGTAGTGCTTACTTGAGTTTTCTTGTATCATTCAATTCCATATATTGTGATACAATTTGTGTAAGCTTGTATTGCTTACTTGTGGTTGTGTGTATTATTCATTTCCATATCTCGTGATATACATTGAGTAAGTTTGTGTGACTTACTTGTGCTTACTCATATCCTCAGTGTTCCCATCTTGTTTAACCTAAGTTGTTGGTGCACTTAGTGAGCCTAGTATATTTAGGATTTGTTCTTGAAAAGTATCCGCTTAGTTTATTTCCGCAATAGGATATAGCCCAATCCATAAAAGATTTTAAAACACCTATTCACCGCCCCCCCCCCCCCTCTAGGCGACATCGTGGTCCTTTCAATTTGTATCAGAGCTAGGTCTTTCCTTATTAGGCTTTACAGCCTAGAGAGTAACGATGTTGACTAGTGAACTAGTGCACAATGACACATTTTGTTTTAATGGCACAAATTACATTATGTGGAGATTATGCATGCTTTGTCACTTTCGGGCCATGGGTCCAAATGCTTTGAGGATTGTGGTTGTAGGGAATTCAAATATAAAGGATGGACAATCTCCATCACTTGATGATATGCATCTTGATTGTGAAGCTTTAAGTTTCATTCACCAAGCTATAACCTTCGAGGTGTTCAAGTCAATCTCGTCTTGTTCGTTGGCTCATGAGGCTTGGACCAAAATTGAAGATATATATGGTGGGTCCAATCTTGATGAAGACAATATTATTTTCGGGGAGTTAATGGAGGAGTTCTCCACATTTTTAAATCATGAAGATCTCTTTATTGCTTCCACCTCCAATTACTTGCATACCTCAACATCTTTCACTTCACCAACATGTGGCTTACCACAAGGTAATGACATGGTGAGTGAAGAAATATCTCGTGATGATGGTATTAAGCTCATCATTGATGATCTTGCTTATGTTGATACTAGTGATGTATCTTCTATGGACACGATCATATCTAACACCAAAAACATCGTACATTCTTGTGTAGAGAGTCCATGCATATCATCTAATGATGCACTCATATATTCTTGTGATGATATGCTTGGTCGTTTGTGTTGCCATATTCAAAATGCCGTGATTCCCTCTAGTTCTCTTTGTGAAACTAACCATGTAGAGGAAATCAAGAAAAATGAGGCACGCTTGGTTGTTGAAGAACCCTCTTCTCCAAAAGAATCTTCATCAACCCCCTGTGTTCACATGTGCCTCATGGAAAGAGGTAATGACGAGGTATCATCTTCTCTTAGTGATAATGATGATATTTGTTATGAGGAAGATGATGAAGTCTTGACTCAAAATCTCTATGAGATTGGGAAAACTCTTCGTAGAGCTAAAAATAACACTTATAAAAGGCTCCAAGATGTTCTTGCTTGCTTTAAAAAATGTAATGACTTATTTCTTTACGACCAAGCAAAAAAAGTGAACAACTTGAACATGAACTTGCTATGGCTCATCAATGTCTTAGTAACTTTAGGTCTTTAAAAGAAGAGGTTGAAGTTACTCATTGTAAACTTAAAGAGGATTTTGAGCACCTTGACCTTGACTACAACAAGGTCAAAGGAGAGCTCACCAAACTCTCTAAGTCCCATGAGGAACTTCAAGCGACTCATGCGGAGTCTCTAGCTTCTACATGCTCCCCTCATATTGTCGGATGGTAGGTGCGACATATGCCAACGGGTGGCTTGTCATTGTGGGAGCCAATAAGACATCAACGGTGCCTGGAAACGGGATGAGGCGAAGACATGCACGCCGGCGGATCTTACCCAGCTTCGGGGCTCTCCGGGGAGATAATACCCCTACTGCTGCTCTGCGGGATCTCCGCATGATCACTAGATCAACAAGTAGCTACAAGAGGCTCCTTGACCTGTTCGGCGAGAGGAAGAAGAAGGGCAAGGCTAGCTCTCTTCTCCCCTCAATGTGGTGTCTAAAACTCTAAGAGATCAACCCTTTGCGTGGGTGCCCTGGGGGGTTTATATAGGCCTACCCCCAGGGGTACAATGGTAATCCGGCTGGGCGTGGACCCTAGCCGTCAGTATCTATGTTCGCCGGCTTCTCCGCCGGCCACTGGGGCCCGCCGACTGGAGGGTCCTGCCGGCTGTCGGCTTCTTGGTCGACAGGCAGGTCCCACCGCTTGGGGGGGTCTTGTCGGGGGCTGGTTACTGTTGCCTCACTCTTGATGACGAGGGTTTTTTCGGGGTAAGCATGGCTACAGTGCCGCCGCCTGGAGGGCGCTCACGGTAGCCTTACCTCGGTCTCCTTAATGAGGCGCCTCCTTCGAGGGAGGGAGCAAGCCGGCTGCTGGGAGCCGGCCACATCCCAGGCCGACTGGGGGAGGCCTGGCCGCCTTCGGGCGTCTCTCTGACTGAAGGGGCCCGCCGCCTGCGGGCCGTACTGACAGCTTGTCGTGGGTGACGTCATGGTCAACATGGCAACAGTTGCCACCGGACGGGTGATGGCTGCCCAGTCTGGCGATCAGGCTATCGTGCTCCGGGATTCGGGGGTGGCACGCTTCACTGTAGCCACGCCCCGTCTTGTCGCCGTTATGTGGGTGCCGAGTTTGAGGGTACGATCTTGGCCGCCTGCTGAGGGTCGGCTTCTTGGAGTCGGCCCTCTCGTGGCTTTATTCATGAGGGTTTAGGGCCGGTCCGCCTCCCGGTAGTCGGCTTGAGAGACAGCCGGCCAGGGGAAGGCGGCCCCACGCCTTGGATGCTTGAAGGCTTGATCGGCCTGTAATTTTTCTGAAGAGCCAGGGGGAGCCGGCTAGGCTACCCGTGGTCATTTACTCTGACAGTAGTCCCCGAAGCTGGTTGGGCTTTGAGGCTGAAGGGAGGACGAGAAGCTCAATCAGCTTCCTATCTTGAGGAGCCGGTAGCTAGGAGCCAGCTTTGATTAAGTGTACAGTCCTTGGGAGGCCTCGAAATCTGAAGGCGGGAGCGAGCTGGCGCGCGAGCCAGGCTGCGGGCTGACCGCCTGCCGCCCGTGCGCCACATGGCACCCTTCTGCAGGAAGGGCCTGCCAGCCCACGCGTGCAACGAGACGTCGCCGCAGACCGGGGCCCGCCACTCCCTGGCCTCGGCCCAAGTGGGGATCTTTTGTGGCCCGAGCGATCCGCTCGCCTTCCGACGGCAGTTTCCGCATGCCGTTAGGGCGCAATAATCGCGGGACATGGGGGAGTGGGCGCAGTTAATCCCACGTCCCCCCACGCCTCACCTCCTCGGCTTCGCCGCACGAGGCTATAAGTAGGGGGAGGAGGGGAGTGGCGGGCAGCCTTCGCTGCGCTTCGCCCTCGCTCCTTGATTTCTTCTTCTTCTCTCCTCTCCATCGCCACAGCTCCTCGCTGCCGCGCTGCCCTTCCGCCAATCTTCTCGGCGCGCCGTAGCTCTGCTACAGCTGGGTCACGCGCCCTCCGCCGCCGCGCCTTTCCCGACGCCTCTCCATCCTCATGCGTTGTCCAGTTCCTGGGACGGCTCCAACGTCCACGAGGACCACGTCGATTTCCTCCGCAAGACGCGGCGGTTGCCGGGCACGGACTATGTGCGGGTCTGTCTCGTGCCGGAGAAGGAGATCTCGCCGGTGCCGGATGAGGACGAGCGGGTAATCTTCCGCTCGCATTGCCTGCGCAGCGTCGGCCTGCCGGCGAGCGGATTCTTCCACACTTTTCTCGAGTTCTATCATCTCTAGCCGCCTCACCTTACTCCAAACACGGTGATGCTTTGTCGCCGGCCTTAAATCACTTTCTGCGAAGGCTTCCTTTGCGTCCTCCCCACCCTCGAACTCTGGGGGGAATTCTTCCAGTGCAAGCTCGGCACCATTGTGGCGGGCGTGCCCGCCCCATGTGGTGCCTTCATCGCCATGCGGAGATCGGGCGACAATCCATTTCCGCCCATTGTGCTGATCCAGTCGGTGAAGCTCTCGCAAAAATCTTACTTCTACATGAAGAACGTCGCTCTGCAGGGCGACTTCGTCAATCTGCCGGCTTACGTAGCCGGCCCGCCTGCTGGGAGGCAGCCTTCATGATCCTAGCGAGCCAGATCGCTGTCTCCGGCTGGGTCTGCCGTCGTCGCACGGCTATGGATGATGGTCCGATCGGAAGGCCTGACCGGGGCCGACCTGGTTGCCGCCTTCGTGGAGCGCCAGGTGCTCCCACTTCAAGGCCGCCCTCATATGATTTGCCAGATGAGCGGTCGTTTCGACCCAAGTCGGCTCAGCACCAAGGAGATGCCTCATGACGAGGTATCTTACATGGTGAATTATATCGCCAACTGCAAGCTCACCGAGCAGTGGCGGTACGGCAAGGAGCCGTACTCTCGCGCCAATCCTCCGCCTTCGGTAAGCTTCCCTTCTCTTCTCTTCTCTTGTTGCCGAGTTCATAGCGGTCGACTCTTGATCAGTCGGCTTGTTTTTAGCAGAGCCCCCTCCTTCGGCCGGCGGCCGGAGCCACTGGGATAGAGCGCCGATTCGTCCCCGACCACGCGACGAACAACTTGGACGACCCCGACTTGGGGGCGGCCTCCCTAGACGACGATGTCGTAGGGGGAGGCGGTGAGGCAGGCGGCTCCGAGCTCGGAGCCGGCTTCGGGGACTGGCCGAATGACGACAAGGCCGAAGTTGTTCTGCGCCGTCAGCCAGCGTCCGATCATCAAGGCGCGGGCCCATCTGCCGCGCCGGCTGCTCGTGGTGGCGCGCAGAAATGCCGTGCCGCGCCGACCCTCTTGGGCAGCCGGCCGAAGAGGCCCAAGGGTTCCCGCGGTGACCAAGCGGGACGAGGCGGCCGCGAAGGCGGCCCGCTTCCGCAAGGTGGTGAAGCAGCCGCAGGCAGTTTCGGCGTAAGTGTCAATTTTCTCACGCCTTTCTTTTTTCTCTTCGGTTGATATTCTTCTAAGCCTTTTCCTTTACTTATAAAACAGGGCCCCGCTTTCTCTCGAGCGGGTCCCTGCCGCCTCCATAGTTGGAGCGGCGGGAGGGTCTTCGAGCACCTGCCGCGTGGATCCCCGTGCCGATCTCCTAGCGGCGACGGAGTGGAACGCGCGGGAGCCTCGGGAGGAGCGGGAGGCGGAGGAGCGGAGGGCGGCTCAGGAGACGACGGAGAAGTCGGCGGAGGCGCAAGCCGACGCGGCGGCCAAGGCCCAGGCGGAGGCCGCGGCCGCGGAGAGGGAGGCGGAGGCCCTGCGTAACCAGCCTCCGCAGCTCATCATCCCCCTTCGCACCATCGGAAGAAAGGCCGCGATCGGCCGGTGCTGGAGAGGGAGGAGGGCGACGTAGTCGTCCTGGAGGGGGAGGCGGCACCGTCAATGCCGACTGGGAAGGGCCAAGGCGGCCGTCCTGACGTGCCGCCTGAGCAGCTGGCTGGAGGCGAGCCGACTGTGGGGGCGGATCTTGTGGTCCTGTCGCTGTCTCGTCGGCGCGCGGGTAGGCGACTTCAGCGCCGGAGCCACAGAAAGCCGCGGGCACCAGCTCGTCGGCCCAGGATCTGGAGGCGGCCAGCGCCAGCTCATTTGGGTGGACGGCCGAGCTGAACATGGCGGCTTGAGGAGGTCCGGGCCGGCATCGAGCCCGAACCGCCGTATTTGAAGCGATATACTCAAGAGTTTCTCTAGCGGAAGGTCATTCGGGTGAGTCCTCCCGCTTTTCGTCAATTGCTCTTGATTTCTTCCGTGGGGGCGCGTCAGCGCACCCACTGGGTGTAGTCCCCGAGTTCCGAGTCGGCTGTTGAGCATGCGGCTTGGAACTTTTTAGTAGACTTTGATTGTTGTCTTGTTCTTATTCGCACCTCCGTCCTATTTGCAGGAATATCACAATCTTCGCGCGGCTGCTTTCAACTGCCAGGCCCAGGAGATGAACCAGAAGACCGTTGATCTGACTGAGAGCCAGAGTGAGTGCTTCATTTTTTATCTCATGTGAGGCGCCAACAAGACTCCTGCTGGGTGTAGTCCCCGAGATTCGGCCGATCTTTGGCAGTCGGGTCGGATCTTTCCTGACGACTTCTTCCTTATTGCTTTTTTCTTCTTTTTCATATCTGCAGGGGCCAATGCCGACTTGAGGGAGCAGCTAGGCGGGGTCCAGACCGCCCTTCGCTCCAAGGAAACCGAGTGCAACGCCTTGGCCCAGGAGCGTGATCGCTTGGCCAAGAAACTGGCCGACCAGGAGGAGAGCCATAAGGCGGCCCTGAAGACAGCGATGGACAGCGAGGCCGCCCTCAAAGCCGAATATGAGACCGAGGCGGCAAGCTGGGCTGAGGCGAAGCAAGCGCTGAGCGAAGGCTATGGGCGGATCAAGGATTTGATTGACGGTAGGCCGCCTTCTTCTTCGTCCCTTTGCTTGCCCCTTGTCATCTGATTTGTCTTCTGATTTTGTGCTACTTCTTTCTTCTTTGTGCAGATTACTTTCCTGGTTACTCCGTTGCCACCAGCCAAGCCATCGAGGCCCACCATGACGCACGACGGCAGGCAGGGGTCGAGATCGCACCGGATGCCAGCCGGTCACTTGAGGAGCAGCTTCTGGCGATTCAAGCTCGTCTGCAGCCGGCACACCGCATGCTCCGCCGTCTTCATCGTGTCGGGACGCAGGTGCTGGCCGCCCTCTGGCCCGGCGAGGCGGTTCCCCACACCCCCAGTCGGACTGCCGACTGGCTGGAGGTAGCAGTCGGCCGCTTCGAGGCCTGGAAGGCTTCTGCAGCTCGGTCCGGCGCTAGGCGGGCGCTAAAGTTCGTCCGAGCTTGGTATCCTGGGCTGAATTTGGCCCAGTTGAGCACCTGGCGGCAGGAGGCCGACGAAGAGCTGGAGGCGGTGCGGCCGGCTATCATCCAGCGCGCCTCGGCGATCACCGATTACACCGACACCAGTGCCTTTGCCCCTGAGGTAAATGATGACGGCGTCGCTCAGCCGGAGGAGTGGTTCGGGCTGAACCCGGCAGAAGGTGAAGACTCGGCGGAGGAGATCGCTTCCAGCGACGAGGGCGAAGAGGAAGAGTGGGAGGATGGTGAAGACGTGTGCCAGACGGTGAAGCGACCAGCCAGCCTCAGCTTGATCGCGCCTCCAGCAATGAGGCGCGTGCAAGCGCGCTGCCTGCAAGAGGTGACGATCATGCCGAGACTCGCCAGCCGGCTACTCCTCCAGCCAGCACTACCGTCTCCACCAACCTGCCCGACTCGCATGTTGCTCCCTTGGCCTGATCCGCCATCTTTGCTTTCCTGCTCGTTACTCTTTGAACAACTTTTATTAAATTTGCGCAGTTCCACCCACTGGGGGTGTATTCAAACTATGTTGAATGCTGGCCTTTTGTGTAAATATAATCATGCATGTGCTTGGCTTCCGTTCATATTTGCTTTTCATCCTTTTGGCAGTTTCCTTTGCCGCCTTCCCTTGGTCGCCGCCTTCCCAGCCGGACGGCTGCTCTGCGATCTGTGGTAGGGAAAAACTTAACCCGTTTTGGGAAGGCAAGTACTCGAGCTTTCTTAGATTGTAGCAAGGTGAACGGGAAGCCGGCCAGCCGGCTGCTCTGACAGCCGGTCGGCGGGGTGGGAAGCCGGCTTGCGTTATGTAAGTTCGTTAGTCCTTAGCCGTTTTTCATGTGGGCATCCTTTCCTGCCTTTGGCTCTTGCCAGCCAGACAGTCGATTCTTCGAGCTGCGACTTTCGACAAGAGAGGGCTTGGGTGCCGGCACACTACTTGTCTGACTGCATCTCGAACTTGGATATAACTCAAGGCGGCAAGTCCCCAGGCCAACTGGTCGAACCCGGTTCCGGACGAGAAAACAAATGTAGTGACATAATCATAGGCATGATACTCATCATTCATAGATAAAAGAGGGTAGTCCCCGAGTGTTCCTCGGGGGGCCCGTTGTCTCGTACTTAATACAAAAGGTAGCGTGGTACATACTGCATTTTAACTGTAAAATCTCCGGAGGAGATTGGCGTTCCATGGTCGTTCCGACTCCTTGCCGGAATCATCTCTCTTGCGTGCCTTCGGCTTCTGTGCGTCGATCAGGTACTAGGAGTCATTGCCTAAGGTTCTGCTGATGACGAAGGGGCCTTCCCAACGGGCCGAGAGCTTGTGCTGGCCGGCTGTTCGCTGGATCAGCCGGAGCACAAGATCACCCTCTTGGAAGGATCTTGGCTTGACCATCCGGTTGTGGTAGCGGCGTAAACCCAGCTGGTAGATGGCGGACCAGCTGAGGGCTAACAGCCAGCTTTCTTCCAGCAGGTCGACACCGTCTTCTCTTGCTTCCTTGGCCTCTGCCTCCGTGTACATGGTGACCCGAGGTGAGTCAAACTCAATGTCAGTTGGGATGACAGCCTCGGCACCATATACAAGGAAGAAAGGGGTGAAGCTGGTTGACTTGTTCGGGTAGTGCGCAAACTCCGGAGGGCGGCGGCAGCTCGTCGAGCCAACAGCGGCGAACGCTCGATGGCACAACCAATCGGGGCTTGATGCGGAGAGGATGAGGCCGTTTGCTCGCTCGACTTGGCCGTTTGACTGCGGGTGGGAAAGCGGACGCTAAGTCGATCGGATGCCTGTGTCGCGCAGAACGCGTGCAGTGCTCCCTTGGCAAAATTCGTGCCATTGTCGGTGATGATGTTGTGCAAGACGCCGTGCATCGGGTTGTAATATCTGCGATGAATGTCACGGCAGTCGGCCCATTCAGTTTCTTGATCGGCTTCGCTTGAATCCACTTGGTAAATTTGTCCACGGCGACGAGCAGATATGTCATGCCGCCGCGCGCCGTCTTGAATGGGCCCACCATATCTAGTCTCCAGACGGCAAAAGGCCAGGTGAGGGGAATGGTCTTGAGTGCAGAAGCCGGCAGGTGTTGCTTGGAGCTGAAGACTTGGCACCATTTGCAGTGTTTGACTAATTCCTTGGCATCATCCAAAGCAGTCGGCTAGAATAAACCATGGCGGAAAGCTTTGGCGACGAGTGATCTTGAGGCCGCGTGGTGGCCGCATTCGCCTTGGTGAATGTCCTTAAGGATTGCTATGCCCTTCTCTGGCTTGACGCCTTGCTGGAAACTCCAGTGACGCTCCGCCTAACGAGCTCTCGGTTTACTATCGTGTATGCTCCGGCTCGGCGTTGGACTTGCCTTGCCGAGATCTCGTCAGTCGGCAGCTCTCTGTTTACCAGGAAGTTGAGGATGGGCTGGGCCCATGATGGATCTGTGACTTCTTCTATTGCCAATATGGCTACTGCGACCAGGGCGGGCGGGCTGGGTGGTGAAGAGTTGGAGTCGGCCGCCGCATGTTGTGTCGATGCAGTCCCCGAGCCGACTGCCGTAGTCCCTAGGCCGGGTTCTAAAGTCCCCGGGCCGGGTGCGACTATGGCAGTCCCCGGGCCGCCTGTCGAAGTCCCCGAGCCGCCTGCTCGGTTCCCCAAGTCGGATCCGACTACGTCGGGGTCAGGCGGTACAAAGATGGAATCAAATTCTGGAGATGGCTTGAGAGACGGCTTGAGGAGGCGTTGGAGAGAGACGCCAGTTGGTATAGCTTGTCGAGTGGAGCTTATTCGTGCCAGGGCATCTGCTTGCTCGTTGTCGTCCCGTGGCACGTGGAGGAACTCGCATCCTTCAAAATATCCACTGATTTGCTGAACGAGGAAGCGATAGCTCGCCATGTTTGCGTCTTTGGCGTCCCAGTCACCAGATGACTGCTGGACTACCAAGTCTGAGTCACCATAGCACAGGATCCGGCGGATGCCGAGTTCTTTGGCTAGTCGGAGCCCGTGTATGAGCGCCTCGTACTCGGCCACGTTGTTGGAGGCGGAAAAATGAATTTGCAATGTGTATCTGAGCTTGTCGCCCTTGGGAGATGTGAGGACGATGCCGGCTCCCAAGCCGGTGCGCATCTTGGACCCATTGAAGTGCATCCGCCAATGAGTGGAGTCGGGGGCCGGTGGCAGGTACTGGGTCTCGGCCCAGTCGACAAGGAAGTCGGACAATGCCTGGGACTTGATGGCGGTGCGAGGCCGGTAGAAGATCGTGTAGGGAGCCAGCGCAATGGCCCATTTTGCCACCCGGCCGGATGCATCCCGGCTGCCTATGATCTCGGCGAGCGGGGCAGTACATACGACCGTGATGGGGTGCTCTTGAAAGTAGGTCTTGAGCTTCTTGGCGTGAAGTACACACCATAGCACATCTTACGGTAGTGCGAGTAGATTACGCTCTGAGGTGGATGATGCCAGCTCAAATAATACACCGGCCTCTGGACTAGCTGAGCTCGACCTTCTTCTGGGCGCTGAACCACGATAACGGTGCTGACCACCCGGCTAGTGGCGGCAATGTAAAGGAGCATGGGCTCTTTCTCAGTCGATGCCGCCAAGACAGGCAGCGTGGCCAGCATCTTCTTTAGCTCGTGGAAAGCTTGGTCTGCTTGGTCGTTCCACTCGAAGTGAGTGGACTTCTTCATGAGTCGGTAGAGGGGGAGAGCTTTCTCTCCCAGCCGGCTGATGAAGCGGTTCAGGGAGGCCAGGCATCCGGTAAACTTCTGGACGTCTCGTAGCTTGGTAGGAATCTCCATTCTCTCTATGGCCTTGATCTTCACTGGGTTGCATTCGATGCCGCGTTCGGAGACCAGGAAGCCTAGAAGTTGGCCGGTTGGTACTCCGAACACGCATTTCTCGGGGTTGAGCTTGATCTGGAACCGGCGCAAGTTTTCAAATGTCTCTCTGAGATCTTCCAGCAAAGTGTCGCGCTTCTCCATCTTCACCACAATATCGTCTACATAGGCGTGGGCATTTCTGCCGAGCTGCTTGAGGAGGCATTTCTGCATGCAACGTTGAAAGTGGCACCGGCATTTCTCAAGCCGAATGTCATAGTCAGGTAGCAGAAAGCTCTGAATGGTGTGACGAAGGCGGTCTTCAGGCGGTCAGCTAGATCCAACTGTATCTGGTGGTAGCCTGAATAAGCATCCAAGAAGCTCAACAGCTCGCATCCGGCTGTGGAGTCTATCACTTGATCAATCCTTGGCAGGGCGAAGGGATCTTTGGGGAAGGCTTTGTTGAGGCTGGTGTAGTCTATACACATGCGCCACTTGTTATTCTTCTTCAGCACGAGGACTGGGTTGGCCAGCCACTCTGGAAAGAACACCTCCATAATGAAGCCGGCTGCCAGAAGCCGGGCTATCTCTTCTCCTACAATCCTTCTCTTTTCCTCCGACAGTCGGCGGAGGGGCTGCTTGACTGGTTTTGCATCTGCTCGGACATGTAACTTGTGCTCGGCGAATTCCTTCAGAACACCCGGCATGTCCTTGGGGGACCACGCGAAGATGTCCCGATTCTTACGGAGGAAATCGACGAGCTCGCCTTCCTATTTGTTGTCCAGGTTCGCCCCAATGACGGCAAACCTTTCTGGGTTCTCTGGGTCCAGAGGTATCTTCTTTGTTTCTTTGGCCGGCTGGAAAGAACCTTGGGCATCATATTCCTTGGGGTCAGGGGACAGGGCCGGCTGCTTGCCAGCCATGGCCACGACTAGATCCAGCATCTTCTTCTCTCCAGCGATCACGAGGGACTCGGCCAGCCGGCTGCTAGCTGCTGCACACTTGGAGGATTTCTTGTAGTCTCCGGCTACTGTGATGATGCCCTTGGAACTCGGCATCTTCATCTTGAGGTAAGCATAGTGGGGCACAGCCATGAACTTGGCCAGAGCAGGTCAGCCAAGCAACGCGTGGTAAGGGCTCTCCAGGTCCACTACTTCAAACCATATTGCTTCTCGGCGGAAATGATCCTTGTCCCCAAAGAGAACATCTATCTTGATCTTGTCGATTGGTGAGCAGGACAGGCTGGGTACGATGCCATGGAACACAGTCCGACTAGGCTTGAGCTGCTTCGTCTTGATGTTCAGCTTCTCCATGGTGTCACGGTACAGTATGTTGATGCTGTCCCACAATCTATCAGCACGCGGGAGAAACGGGCAGCTCGCCTTTCTGTTGCGAGGGTGGCGTCCAAAACCAATGTGTAAGAGCCGGGAGATGGCATCACCTCTGGGTGATCGGCCCGGCTCCAGCTGATAGGCCTTTCCGACCAGTGCATGAACTCAGGGTTGTTGGAGGCGACCGTGTTGACTTCCTGGTGCTGTCGGCGCCGGCTGCGCCGGTCTTTTGGCTGGCTCGTAAAGACGACGTAGGCGGCATGCTCATCAGTGAACTCGTCTTGAACAGCCCCGACCGCTGGTCGAGCGGCCGGCTGCTGAGGGGCCGGAGGTGGCTGACCAGCAGGCGGAGGCAGCACCAGCCCTTCTCCGTTGGAGATTCATGTGAGCCAGTGGCATTTCTGGGTCGTGTGGTTGGACGGCTTCGCGCCACTATGGAACTTGCATGGGGCATCAAGGGCTTGCTCGTAGGAGAAAGCCGGCTGCCAAGCCGGCCTGCCGCCTTTCTGCTTCTTGGGCGCGGGCCGCCCTTCGGGTTGTTCGTCTTCGACTGTGGCCACCTGCCGACTGGTGGAAGGCGGCATAGGGGCCTTGCGCTTGTTGTCGTTCTGGTACGTCCGCCGGTTGGAGTCTCCAGCCGGCGTCTTGGGAGCCGGAGTGAGTACCTTCCCGGAGGCGTCTACTCGGAGCTCGGTCTTCATCGAAGAGTCGGCCGTGGCGTACTTGTCTGCTATGACAAGCAGCTCGTCGAGGTTAGTCGGCTCGTCGCAAAGGAGTCGCTGCTTGAGGAGGGTGCCTTCTCGGCATCTGACGGTGAAGTACTCTATGACTTGAACCTCGTGCAACCCTCGCAGGAGTTGCGGAGATCGGCCCAACGCTTGAGGTAGTCGCGAGTTGATTCATTGGGCCATTGAACACACAAGGAGAGCTGTCGGGGCTTGGAAGCTTGTTTCTAGGTGCTGGTGAAGTTGCGGATGAAGGCTTCTGTGAAGTCTAGCCAGCTGTTGATGCTGTAAGGCTTGAGGCTGTTGAGCCAGGTGCGCGCCGTGCCTTGGAGCATGAGGGGGACGTATTTCACGGCAACACGCTTGTTGCCGTTTGCAATGCGAACTGCGGTGGAGTAATCGATCAACCAATCTTCCGGCTTCATGGAGCCATTGTACTTGGGCGTGTCTCTTGGGAGCGAGAACCCTTTGGGGAAAGGCTCGTCGCGGATGAGGGGGCCAAAGCAAGGCGGGCCGATATCGTCTTCTTCTTCTAGCGCCAGGGATCGTGCTAGGCGGTCGATCCGATGGCGGGCGTCATTCTCGCCGACTCCTTCGCGGCGGCCTAGTCGGCCGCTGAGAGTCGGATGCGTGACAGGCGGCGGGGTGGGATATCTCTCCCCACGAGGTGGAGGAGGACGCGGGTTGCCTCGTCGTTCCACACCTCGAGGGCGGCCTTCTGCGTCGCGCTCGATGGAGATTCGAGTCCGGCTGCGACTAGCAGCCGACTCCTTTTCTTGCCTTGCGCGGGTGTTGCCCGCAGTCGGCGTCCGTGGTGTTGCACCGTGCTCTCGGCGTGGGGAGGACTTTCGGCGCGGACGCCGGCTTCATGCCGCTCTGCGGCCGCGTCGATCAACTGCTGGATGCGTCTGGTCATGTAGGGGAGCTCGTCAGCCCCCAGTCCATTCAGCTCGTCTACGGCCGACTGGGCGGCGCGTAGGTTCTCGAGGGGCGTGGCATAGACCGGGCGGTCTGCTCCCAGCATGTTGGTGATGGCCGGGCCGCTCTTTTTGACGATGCCGACTCGGCTCGGCCCGTCAGGAGGCAGCGTGCCAAAGGCGGCGCGGTCGACTTCGCGTTGGTGAGCCTCAGTGAGGCGTCTCATGGAGGCTATCTTCTGGCCCTCCGCGATGAGGGCGAGGCGGCGTGCCTCTAGTGTCTCAGCGTCGGCGTCGGCCGGAAGGGGGACAGACAAGTCGTGCAGAGCCGCTTGCAGGGCGTCGTGGGTGTTCTCGCCAGAGGTGACGCCGTGGCTGATGACTAGTCCCTCGGTGATGGGCGCTGCCACAGCTATCGGCTCAAGGAAGAGGGTCGTTGAAGATCACTACGTTGGTGGGGAAAGCGTCAAGCAATACCGTGTCGGATCGACAAGCATCGGGTCGGTGGAGCCAATAGACTCCAAGTCTGCGGCAGGCCCACAGGAGACGTGGAGTTGGTCGAGGAGGCTGACGAGGTGGCTCTCGGGGTAGCCTGTGCCCGCGTCGGATGCGGGCTCGCCAGAGATGCGGGCCTCGCCAAGAAGATCGGCGAGGCAGCTCGTCAGCGCGAGCACCGATGGCGCCTTTTGCGCATCGGGCAAGCGCCTTGGCGTGCCGGGCTGGCTACGCTTCATTTGGGAAGGAAAAGGGTTCCCGTCTAGAGCAGGTCTCCGGACGACGGTGCACCTGGCTCCACGGTGGGCGCCAAATGTCGGGTGGTAGGTGCGACATATGCCAACGGGTGGCTTATCATTGTGGGAGCCAATAAAACATCGCCGGTGCCTGGAAACGGGATGAGGCGAAGACATGCACGCCGACGGATCTTACCCAGCTTCGGGGCTCTCCGGGGAGATAATACCCCTACTGCTGCTCTGCGGGGTCTCCGCATGATCACTAGATCAACAAGTAGCTACAAGAGGCTCCTTGAGCTATTCGGCGAGAGGAAGAAGAAGGGAAAGGCTAGCTCTCTTCTCCCCTCAATGTGGTGTCTAAAACTCTAAGAGATCAACCCTTTGCATGGGTGCCCTGGGGGGTTTATATAGGCCTACCCTCCAGGGGTACAATGGTAATCTGGCTGGGCGTGGACCCTAGCCGTCAGTGTCTATGTTCGCCGGCTTCTCCACCAGCCGCTGGGGCCCGCCGACTGGTGGGTCCCGCCGGCTGCCGGCTTCTTGGTCGACAGGCAGGTCCCACCGCTTGGGGGTCTTGACGGGGGCTGGTTACTGTTGCCTCACTCTTGATGACGAGGGTTTTTCGGGGTAAGCATGGCTCTGATGCCGCCGCTGGCGCGCCACTGTAGCCTTACCTCGTCTTGTCTCCTTAATGAGGCGCCTCCTTGAGGGAGGGAGCAAGCCGGCTCTTTGAGGAGCCGGCCACATCCCAGCCGACTGGGGAGGCTTGGCACGCCTTTAGGCGTCTCTCGTTGAAGGGGCCCGTCGCTGCAGCCGTCTTGTGACTTGTCGGGGGTGATGTCATGGTCAACATGGCAACAGTGCCGCGCCGGACGGGTGATGGCTGCCCGTACGGCGCACTGTGGCCATGCGTGCTCCGGGATTCGGGGGTGGCAGGCTTCACTGTAGCCACGCCCCGTCTCGTCGTCATTATGTGGGTGCAGAGTTTAAGGGTACGATCTTGCCCGCCTGCTGAGGGCCGGCTTCTTGGAGTCGGCCCTCTCGTGGCTTTCTTCATGAGGGTTTAGGGCCGGTCCGCCTCCCGGTAGTCGGCTTGAGAGACAGACGGCCAGGGGAAGGCGGGCCCATGCCTTGGATGCTTGAAGGCTCGATCGGCCTGTAATTTTTCTGAAGATCCAGGGGGAGCCGGCTAGGCTACCCGTGGTCATTTACTCCGACACATATTGATAATCATGCTTGTGCTACTAACTCTATCTTGTGTGAAGCATCGATACTAAAAGAAAATGTTGAGCTAAGGACTCAACTTGATTTGCTAACTAGCAATTATGGGAAATTGGGAGAAAGCCATAAAAAGGTCTCAGGCAATCATGAGGATCTTCTAATCTCTCATGATGATTTAAAGTTAGCTCATGAGGCCATGGTCACCAAGGTAAAATCATGTGAGTCTCATGTGGATATTAGCACATCTTCTACTCGAAATGCCTTATTGACATGTGCTAGTCCTTGCAATTCCTCTCTACATGATATTTGTGCATCTTGTAATGAATTTCTCACCATGCCTTGTTGCTCTAATAATGAAGCTTCTACTTCCTCTAGTTCTTTTGTTAATACTAACCTTCTAGAGGAAAATAAAGAGCTCAAGGCCCAAGTCACTAGTTTGAAGAAAGACTTGGAAAAATTTTGTAATAATATCTTGAGTGTGCAAAAGGACCCTCAAGACAAAATAGGGCTTGATTTCATCTCCAACAAGAAGAAGTCCAAGAACAAGAAGAAGGGACAAGATCAAGTCAAGAATTCGGCCAACATTACTTGCTTTAAGTGCAAAAATGTTGGACACCATGTGAGATCTTGTCCACTAAAGAAGAAGGCTTCAAATAAGAAGCAACATGGGAAGTGGCCTCAAGTTCAATCTAGAGATGTAGAAAGGCCTCCACCCATGATGAACCATGATTATGCTTCTCAAATTGAGAAAATAAATAAGAAAAGAAAAGGGAGCACATGTTGCTATGTTTGTCGTGAGAAGGGACACATAGCTTCATCTTGTACCAATGGTAACATATCTAAGCCTCCTATAGTCAATAATCATTATTCGCTAAGGAAGGAAGTTGTTGGCAATGTGTTTGCCAAGTTTGTGGGTACCCAAAGAAGTTTGAAAGTGGACAAGACCATTTGGGTTGCCAAGCCTGTTGTTACTAACTTCTTAGGACCCAACTTGGTTGGGGACCATCAAGCTCAAACTTGATCATTAGGTGTGTGGAGGGCATTGGAGACTTGGCTACTTCATGAAGAAAAACTATTTTCACCATATGTTATGGTTAATGCCAAGTCAAGTGGATTATCATCATATCTATCAATCCAATCCTCCTCTTTACGGTAACATGTACTTGCATTGTTTACATTGAAAGTTACTATGTCCCCTGCATGTTTAGGTTTTGTACCTAGCATGTGCTTGTATATGTTGTGCTTCCTAGTATGCTTTATTTGTGTTATCTAGCATGTGTAGGTCGCAATGCACTTCATATATTTGTGTGTGTGGCTTTGAGCCTTTATTAATTCATTAGTTGAATCTTCCTTGGCTCTTTTGAGATATTAATGGATCATCACATCATGGGGGAGTGCTATATTTTATGTGTATCACAAACCTTAAATGTGTATATATGTTGGATACCACCTAGTATTGTTAGTGCAATATTTTCTAGTTACTATGTGGTAAGTAAAGCTCATTTGAAACTCAAATTTTCATCCATTAATTATCCTTAGTCGGGTTTCATTTGCTTCTTGTGGATAATACATGGATGATCATATTATGGGGGAGTGACATGCTTTGTGCATATCACAATCCTTGTTAATTGAACAATTGAGGGATGCCACTTAGAATTTATATTCGAGATTATCTTATATCTCTGTGGCATGCAATGCCTTGTTTACGTATGGCATTCTTGTGCGGTTTTGCCCATGGTTAACTTTTAAATGATATTCAGAAAATCGTTTGATTAAAGCTATTCCATTTTTTTCTTTCCATGATGATCTATCTAGTTGGAATGATTATAATATGCTATCCAAGCATTGTGTTTATTTCTAAACTCTCATGTTATGGTTGTGTTAGTATAGATGATCATGTACTTATTTTTTCTCTACACCAAATGATAACCTGAAATACCATTTTGTTTGAATTCATATTATTGCTCTATATGAGAGTTTGTTATATCATTTTTTATAGTGTCCTATATCTACTTGAGTGAGATATTCCCATGAGTATGTGTGCAATGGATATCTTATATGCTCATTTGTTTTTCCTTGGTTCATATGTTGAAATTTGTGTGCTATCATATGTTGATTTGTCACTTTGATTCATTTTGGGCAACATGAATGACTAGTGATGTTATTGGAAGTATTAATGGTTATGTGTTCATTTGTCCAATTTGTATCTCCCTGGATTTTGGTAGCCTTGTGCATGCATATTTACTATGTGTAAATTCACATGCCTTGTTTTCTTTATTTGATCCAATATATATATGGTAAATCCATGAAATTCATAATAGCTAAGATGTGCATGAAATTCAAATTCATATCAATATGCACATATTTAAGTGGTTTTACCCTATGTGTTGTAGTTATGCTAACTACTTCGGACACAATAAGTTTGGGGACATATTGTACTTAAAATATTTTAGGTACATTTGAGAAGCATTGGGTGCTTGGCTTATTCATGAAGGTGGTGGCACTATGAGGAAATTAGAGCCAAGCTTGGACATTTTATTGATCTACGACATCATTCCAAGACTATCTCGGTAACAAGTATTTACTTCATGAATATATATATATATGGGGTCAACCTTGTGTAGGTTGCATCATGGCATGAACTTCTTGACTCGTTCCTGTGATACTTGTTTCCTTTCTCAAAGCATCCCAACGATGATCTCTTGTTGCTAGTAGTGATGTCTTTGATGGTTTTGTGTTTGGAGTTCATTAATATACAATAAGATTATATTAAGCCACGTGCTATGCTTTCAAGCAAATATCTCATTGGTAGATTTTATGACTCCCTTTTGGATATCTTATTCTTTCATTTTGTAACTATTTTATGTCAACATCCTTCTTTGTGGATATCATCTACCTAGAATCTTATACACGTGAGAGAAGTTACATCTCTAGTTGATATCCCCATTCTTGCATCTCCACCATTTCATTCACTTTTTATATCTTTGGTGGCTCCATGGAAGCATTTGTTGTATGAGTGCATGTCTTACCTCTTTGCATCTTAGTGCACTCATGTTTGGTGAAGATTGTTGTCCTCATGCTTGTCTTGACAAGCCTATTATTTCCTATCTTCATCATGGGACGTCACAAGCTTTGATTTTTAATTTGCTATTAGTGAGCTTGTGAACCCGTTTGCTTGACGTGTGTGTGACCTTCTTATCTTTGTGTGTGTGGGAAGGACATGTCTTGCACCTTGTATCTCATTTACTCAAGACTATGTTGATACTTAATTCTCATTCTTATACTAGTCTTCTCAAGTGCTTTGGCGTGACTCACACACATCATTTTGGTTGTGCCTATTCTTAGGTTGCCTCATTTACATGTTGCTCAACCCTATGTTTGTTTCAAATGCTAGGCTTCTTTTCTTATCTATGCCTGCTTGCAATTGTTTTGTGTTCCTATTGATTTTGGGGGAGTGATGATCCTATTTTGTGCGCTTGCATCCAAATACAAAAATTCTAAATAGTGCACAAATCATGGGGAGCTTCTCTATTTTCCTTAGAACACTCCTTTGCCCAAATCATAATATTCTTTTATCCTTTTGGCTCATCAGATCTCTTGATTGCTTGCTTCACTCTGTGTTATGCAAATGAGATCAATCTGCGCCATGTGCTTTGTGCCATGTGCATTGCTATTATGACTAGGTTTCAGTTGTATAATAATGGATTCACTTGTGTATATCATGTTCTTATCAATTGCGTCTATTTTGTGTATGCAAAGTTTCTTTGTGGATACATATCATGATTATGATTGGCCACTCAGAAATTTTTATACAAGACAAAGTTCGTATCTTTCCTTGATATCATTTATTCCTTGCCGGCCACTTTGTTTGTTTCCTCTTATTCTTATGGTGGCTTCGGTAAGAGGTTGTGTCGTGAGTGCTTGTATGCTTGGCATATAATCTTGCGCACTCATGTGTTTTGTTTGTTTTCCTCACATGTCTAATGCTTGTTTTCATATCTTCATATCTGGTTGCATTCAATAGATTTTGAGCTCCTCAAATTGTTCATTATTGAATATGTGCATTTGCGTTCACTCACATTTTGTAATATGTTGTGACGCCCAGATAATTAGGCTACAGTAATCCCGCGTTAATGATGACACGTCACCTCGGTTACTGCTGATAATCTCGCGTTAGTTCGAAGCAGATTCAAATTCAAAATTTGGATTAAAGTTAAAACAATTAAATTTTTCAAAAGTCAAAACTAAAATGTTCGATGTGTTGAAAATATTCCCTAACTATTTGTCATGCAGAAACCATGTTTTTATATAAGGACTATATATTTAAAATGAGCGAAAACAAAAAAGAAATATAAATAAAAAGAGAAAGAAAAACAAAACAAAAAAACAAATCAGGGAGACCCCCTGGCCAACTGGGCCAAACGGCCCACCCAGCTAGCCCACCGTCCCAGGCCGGCCCACCCCCGCACTCCATAAACCTCCCCCACTCCCCACTCGCCACACCGACACCCCCCACTCCTCCCCCCGAAATATCTCCCCCCCCCTCTCTCCCGATTGGATCGGGATTGAGAGGAGGAGGCCGCGCCGCCGCCGCCTAGGACCACCTCGCCGGCGCCTCCTCTCCCGCGTCGCGCATCGACCCCAACGCCCACGACGCCGTGGCCACCGTCGCCTTCCTCTCCCTCACGGGATCTCCTCCTTACCGGCGTCGCGTCCCCGTCTTCCTCCCCGAGCACCGTTGCCTAGACCCCACGGCCCCATGGTGAGGCCTCGGCATCTCCTCCTCCTCCCCTGCTCCGGCCACTTCGGCCAGGGCCGCGCTCACCGGCGCCCTCACGGCGCCCGGCCGCCTGGCAGCGCCGCGCCTCCCTCCACAATGCCCGCGTGGCCTGCCGCCCGTAGTCACCCGTCGGCCTCGTCATGCTCCCTTTCGGCCCTGGTGACGCCTTGCGCCCGCTCCGATTGCACGCCACCGCCCGGCCACCGCTTCGCCCTACCTCGCACCGCTGGACACCGCATCCCCACACCATCGCCGCGCCATCCCATGCGCCTCGCTGCTGCTCCGGCCACCGCCTTGCTGATGCCGCGCGCTTCCCCCTCATGATTGCCCGCCACCACTACCTCCCCTCGCCGTCGCTTGCCCGGCGTCCGGCGCCCGCCACCGTAGTCGTCCTTCCGCCGCCTCCCTTGGCTTGGCCGTGTGGCGCCGTCGTCGCGGCTCCAGCGCCCTCGGGCATCGCCCGCTTCGTTGCGCACCACACATGGCGCCCGTACTTTGATCGCCCTTCGTCTTGCCGCGCACTTTTGAACGCCCGATCCGCCAGCTCCTTGGGGCCTATGACATATGGGGCCCAGCCCCATAACGAAAAGGAAAAAAAGAAGAATAAAAATAAAAAATAATAATATAATTAATTAATTAAGATAATTAATTTACTTAATTAATCATGTTAATTAATCTAATTAAGCCTAATTAATTAACCTAATCACTTAAATTAAATTAATTAATCTTGTTTAGTTAACTAAGTCAATGACCAGTGGGACCTACACGTCAGTTTGACCCAGTCAACGTCATGTTGACTGCTGACGTCAGCATGCACTATACTGGATAATGTTGGATTAAGTTAATTAAATAAATTCTAAAAATGATTTAAACCTTTAGAAAATCATATAAAATAAACCGTACCTCAGATGAAAATACTTTTGACATGAAAGTTGCTCAGAACGACGAGACGAATCCGAATACACAGCCCGTTCGTCCGCCACGCGTCCCCAGCATAGCAAACACGCAACTTTCCCCCTCCGATTCATCTGTCCGAAAACGCGAAACACCGGGAATACTTTCCCGGATGTTTCCCCCCTTCGTTGGTATCGCCTACTACTGCGTTAGGTCACTCCTAGCACCGCTCATTGTCATGTCATGCATCATCATGCTTATGCTTGCATTATATCTATTGTTTCTTCCCCCTCTTCTCTCGTTAGACACCGAGACTGACGCCGCTGCTACCCAGTACGACTACGGTGTTGACGACCCCTCCTTCTTGCCAGAGCAACTAGGCAAGCCCCCCCTCCCCCCTTGATCACCAGATATCGCCTATTCCTGCTCTTTACTGCTTGCATTAGAGTAGTGTAGCATGTTACTACTTTCGGTTAATCCTATTCTGCTGCATAGCTTGTCATTATTGCTACAGTTGTTACCCTTACCTGCAATCCTAAATGCTTAGTATAGGATGCTAGTATTCCATCAGTGGCCCTATACTCTTGTCTGTCTGCCATGCTATACTACTGGGCCGTGATCACTTCGGGAGGTGATCACGGGCATATGCTATATACTTTATACTGTTACATTACTTATGATACTTGTTAGGAGATGAAATTTGAAGGCGGTGGCTCCATCCCGGTAGAGGTGGGCCTGGGTTCCCGACGGCCCCGATCGTTACTTTGTGGCGGAGGCGGCAGGCGAGTTGAGACCACAGGAGAGAGGTGGGCCTGGCCCTGGTCGGCGTTCGCGGTTACTTCAAAATAACACGCTTAACGAGATCTTGGTATTTGATCTGAGTCTGGCCATTGGCCTATACGCACTAACCAACTACGCGGGAACAATTATGGGCACTCGACGTCATGGTATCAGCCGAAGCCTTCTTGACGTCAGCGACTGAGCGGCGTGTGCCGGATTGGACTGGAACGCCTGCTAGGCTAGGTCTGCTTCCGACCGCGTACGCAACATGCAGGTGTGCAATGGGTGATGGGCCCAGACCCTTGCGCGCATAGGATTTAGACCGGCGTGCTGACCTCTCTGTTGTGCCTAGTTGGGGTTGCGACGTGTTGATCTTCCGAGGCCGGGCATGACCCAGGAAAGTGTGTCCGGCCAAATGGGATCGAGCGTGTTGGGTTATGTGGTGCACCCCTGCAGGGAAGTTTATCTATTAGAATAGCCGTGATCTTTGGTAACAGGACGAC
Source organism: Aegilops bicornis (assembly GCA_021605145.1). NCBI lineage: Eukaryota > Viridiplantae > Streptophyta > Magnoliopsida > Poales > Poaceae > Aegilops > Aegilops bicornis. The sequence continues at coordinate 752,658,901 of CM038670.1, read as the reverse complement.
TTGGAGTTGTACCTTGACCTTATGACAACTAGAACCGGATACTTAATAAAACACACCATTCCAAGTGCCAGATATAACCCGGTGATCGCTCTCTAACAGGGCGACGAGGAGGGGATCGCCGGGTAGGTTTAATCTATGCGATGCTACTTGGTGAACTTACCGTCTACTCTCTTCTACAGCTGCAAGATGGAGGTGGCCTGAAGCATAGTCTTCGACAGGATTAGCTATCCCCCTCTTATTCTGGCATTATGCAGTTCAGTCCACCGATATGGCCCTTTACACATATACCCATGCATATGTAGTGTAGCTCCATGCTTGCGAGTACTTTGGATGAGTACTCACGGTTGCTTTTCTCCCTCTTTTCACCCTTTCCCTTCTACCTGGTTGTCGCAACCAGGATGCCGGAGCCCAGAGCGACGCCACCGTCCGACGGCGACTCCTACTACACCGGAGGTGCCTACTACTACGTGCAGGCGGCGGCGGCGACCGGGGAGTAGTTTAGGAGGATCGAGGCGGGAGGCATGCGCCTCTTCGATCTGTATCCCAGTTTGTGCTAGCCTTCTTAAGGCAAACTTGTTTAACTTATGTCTGTACTCAGATATTGTTGCTTCCGCTGACTCGTCTATGATCGAGCACTTGTATTCGAGCCCTCGAGGCCCCTGTCTTGTATTATGATGCTTGTATAACTTATTTATGTTTTTAGAGTTGTGTTGTGATATCTCTCTGTGAGTCCCTGATCTTGATCATACACGTTTGCGTGCATGATTAGTGTACGATTGAATCGGGGGCGTCACAAGTTGGTATCAGAGCCAACTGCCTGTAGGAATCCCCCTTCCACACTCCTTGGCCGAAGTCGAGTCTAGACATTGCAAAACTTTTACTAACATGGCTGTGTGGCCAAGGGCCCATGTCGCCATTGGGTGGTATTAGGATCTTTTATTCCTCGTCTATACTCTGGGACTCTGATCTCTCTTCTATTCGGGTTAAATGATTTTACTAAATCTGACTCTAGGATCTCGTAACTACTTCCTTCCGGAGAGCCCTTAACGCAAATGATCGCCTGCTGCACCGAAGGATTCCGAAGATACTCTCCGATGTTCTCTCGAGACTTTGTGTCCGTTGCTTTTGCAATTCCCTACCACCAAAATATCCCTATGGATAAATACATACACTTTCCATTCTTACTTTTATCCCCAGTTGATCTTGTTATTACAAGATACCCTGAAATCCTCTCTATTGTTCCGAGAATATTTTGTGCCAACTGCCTTTTGTAGTTCCTTGCCATCTGAATACCCCTACGGATAATTTCTCGCCCTTATCGAGCATCCGTTCATCCCCAATTGTTCATGTCTTTCAAAATGGTATTCGAAATACTATTCGATCCTCCAAAAAATCCGCAGTGGCTTATTGCTCTGCAATATTTGTTTGCTTGCATTATGGATGCTTTCCATATGTCTGGCAATATTCGTTAGTATCCTTAGACACCGTCATTTTGATCCTATTGATTCAACATTAGTTCGAATGCACGCAATCATCAGTTGATCCTTTTAAATTATCTTTCTGGCTCAGGAGTCATTTTGAACATGAGCTTGTTTTCGACCAATCTATTTGCCGTCAATTATACCCTTAGGTCTATTGAACTTATCCACCCTTGATCAGAGCGTCTGCTTCTGATCCTTCGATTTGGAAATCATAATTCCTTTGATACCTAAGCATTGAATCATTCAGCTTTTCTATGATCTGATGCCCTTGCATTCTTTGTTCAACTGGTTGTGTGCCGATGCTCACATCAGCTCCGCTATGGACCATCGGATCCTTTGTTGTATTTTATCCGACAACGTCCTTCATAATCACTTTAGAAGTTCTTTCCCTGATACATAATGCCATTGGTAAATCATATTCCTTGATTTGGCCAACCATGCTCTACTTTTGAGCTGGTGGTATTTACTATTGAAGCTTGTGGTATATGTTTCCACGATGCCCCGATGGGTTGAACCTATGCCTTCCTTACTCTGTTGAACCTGAATGATTTCACGGGTCATACTTATCTGGTATTGCACTAGGTAAAACTTTCAACAACTAATGCCTTTATCAAAAAAAGAAGTGAATGTAAGGTTGTGCATTGGAGAAGTGGGAGTCGACCTTGAACTCTGTGTTCATGCCCATGGACCCGATGTAGAACTTATCATGGAAGCTTCTTTCAAAATATTTAATCATTTGGGTAATTCTTTAGGTGTCACTAAATTCGATCCCTTGCAGCTATGGTTCCGACCATATTGTTCTTCTTTGATCCCATTTCTCGGACAAGTTAAGCATTTGTCTTCAACAGATCAATACCCCAGTCCAACCTTTACTTTGATCTATCATCGAGTATTACACTCTGGTATCTCGAGATTATCGTGCAACTGCATAACTTCTTATGGTTTCTTCATGAATTGTTATTTCTCACCGGTTCCAATTTTCCTGGGTTCTGGGTTATCGTCAACCGAGGATACCAAATAGTGAATCGAGTCCGCACTCTGATTCAATAACTCTAAGTAATTTTCGTTGCTTACGAGTTTAATAATCCTTCAAGTCATCCCAAGCCTGATCGGCTATATCATTATCGTGCTAAATTTTAATTGTGCTACTTGGTCCTTATTCCCGGAGCACAACTTTCGACATTGAGCTCAGCTTACATCGATCTTCCTCGTCTTATCATTTGTTCTTGAACAGCGAGCTTAATTTCGACTTTGTGTCGTACCCATGGTTCCAATAACCTTTCGCTTCATCATTCCTTTAACTTGATGTCATCGCCGATCAGTTACATCTTCATGAAATATCTCGACAAATGTGTCGTGATCATCATCGACATTCAGCGCTCTTCCAGGATATCAATTAAATTCATGATGAGAAATACCATCCTTACCCTCGATGATTTGTGTTGTCATTGACCACTTTATTGCCTTCCCTCCAACACAAACTTGTTCGTGTTCTGTGTTATACCTTGAGTTCCTTGCTATCCAACATTTTTTCTTCTTTACCTTGGAGTATTACCATCTTTTATGTCAAGAATGTCATGAGGATTACTCCACCTCTTAAGAATTCTTGGTATAGTGATACTTCTCACCATCACCATTCTTTCTTAGTCCCCCTATTGATTCCAACAAGTGAACGGTGTTGTTTGGATTCTTTCCTTCTAGCAACCTTATTGCTTTGAAGTTAATGGTCGACATTTCATTCTTAGACCATTGGGTATCGGATCACCATTATAACATCAGTCATGCTACCTAAGCCCAGATTTCAGGTGCACCTTTCAACCAATGTTTAAATTGGGTATGTTTTCCTCGATCATATCTCCTTATATCTTTTGATTTCACAAATGTTATCTCTTTGTTCACATGATTGTGGAAATCCATCTTTTGAAAATGTTGATGGATTGTCGTTTAGTTCATCAGCCACCCTCTCATCCTATCCTTGGTTTAATGATGAACTCTTGTTTCGGAACTCGCTTCCATAGATCATTTCCGAGAATCTCACAATGTCATCTCGTCAATGTGTGTTACACCTTTTCTTCTCAGGCACCCTAAGTCTGAGGTACCCTAACAACGACCAAATCTGAATCCCGGGCAGATATGATGGTTGGAATATATTTCCAAGGGCAATAACAATGTTGTATTATGACCTGGTAAGGTGATGTCATGCCCAGCACACCTAGCCGGAGGACCTATTGTTATAGTTTCCATTTTAGCAAGGTTAACCATTCTTCCATGAGGAAATTGTAAGACTTATTCTATAAGTTGTTCCTGATGAATCCTTTGTATATCCAAGTCCAACCTTTGCTTGAAGACCCTGTCAATGCTATCTCGAAGCATGTCTGTGGTACTCCGATTTTTTTTACAAGAACATTTGAAGCCCAATGCTAAATGATTCTTGCTCAATTATCCAAACACCGTTGCATGGGTAATGTCATGAAATTTCTCTCCCCTACCTAAAGAGTTTTCTACGTTATATCCTGTCATGGATATCATGCTCAGCTTGTCCTTGGGAAGGATATACCCTTGAAATATGTGTTTAAACACATTTTCCTTTCCATTGTTCTGTTTAATCTGATGATCACCCTTTTCCTTTCCATTATTTTGTTTAATCTTTCTTGTGATCTATATGATCTAAGCAGTAATAATTCACTGCTTATGTAAACACCTCGGTGTACTACTCTGTCAATAAGACCCTGTTACTATTGTTGATGACATTCCGGTAGCCACCAATGGACGAGAACCTTGACTATTGGTCCGCCTCGTTCAACGAGCAGGAAAATGGTTCTCTTCGTCCCTCGCCTTTGGTACCGACGTTGTTGCTGACATATAACTGACAGGCTACCCTCTGACATGCCTTACTTGCATGATCGTGCAAGACATCACCGCCTTCCTACTTTTAACCCACATGGTGGGCCCATAACCCACATTTCCACAGGATCGAAACCTAACTCCTATACACCCCCTGTTCTTAAGGTTATTCCTCGTGCGTGGCCTCGTACGTAATTCAAGAGCCACCTTCTGAAAGATCACCAATTCTGGTATCTGACACAATACTTATTCCCATTGCTATGAACCCTATCACGTTTTGTTTCAGGCAATGAACGATTGGCTATCCTCTCGAAACTTCTTATTGCACCGTCTTACTTGCTCTCGGTGTTTTCTTAAGTTCCAATTCGAGAGTTACTTTCCGCCACCTTCCCCGATGTTATCGACCAGATAGTCAACCTTGTGGAGGTCCATTCTCCTGGAATACCCACCCCTTTATTCTTTCGTAAGTACAATGGAGTTCCCGAAGAAAGGATGCTGACTTCATCATGATGACCTGAAGAAGAGAAATGAAGACATCAACATAATGGATCGACGTCTTCGAGAAGAGCAACCAAGACCGAGGACACTCGTCAAAATTTCATAACCAAATCCAATCCCCCTTACTCCCGCTCCTAAATCTCGGGACGAGATTTCTTGCAGTGGAGGAGATTTTTGATGCCCGGATAATTAGGCTACAGTAATCCCACGTTAATGATGGCATGTCACCTCGGTTACTGCTGGTAATCTCGCGTTAGTTCGAAGCGGACTCAAATTCAAAATTTGAATTGAAGTTAAAACAATTAAAGTTTTCAAAAGTCAAAACTAAAATGTTCGATGTGTTGGAAATATTCCCTAACTATTTGTCATATAGAAACCATGTTTTTATATAAGGACTATATATTTAAAATGAGCAAAAACAGAAAAGAAATATAAATAAAAAGAGAAAGAAAAACAAAACAAAAAACAAATGAGGGAGACCCCCTGGCCAACTGGGCCAAACGGCCCAGGCCGGCCCACCCCCGCACTCCATAAACCTCCCCCACTCCCCACTCGCCCCACCGACACCCCCCACTCCTCCCCCCGAAATATCTCCCCCCCCCTCTCCCGATTGGATCGGGATCGAGAGAGGAGGCCGCGTCGCCGCCGCCTAGGACCACCTCGCCGGCGCCTCCTCTCCCGCGTCGCCCACCGACCCCCAACGCCCAAGACGCCACGGCCACCGTCGCCTTCCTCTCCCTCGCGGGATCTCCTCCTCGCCGGTGTCGCGTCCCCATCTTCCTCCCCGAGCACCGCTGCCTAGACCCCACAGCCCCATGGTGAGGCCCCGGCATCTCCTCCTCCTCCCCTGCTCCGGCCACTTCGGCCATGGCCTCGCTCACCGGCGCCCTCACGCGCGTCGGCCGCCATGGCCGCGCCCGCGCCCCCTGCCTGTGCCCATGTGGCCTGCCGCCCATAGTCACCCGTTGACCTCGTCGTGCTCCCGCTCAACCCCTGGCGACGCCCGCGCCCGCTCCGACTGCACGCCACCTCGTCGGCCACCGCTCGCCCTACCTCGCACCGCAGCTAGCCACCGCATCCCCCACACCATCGCCCCGCGTTGTCCCTGTGCCTCATTGCTCCGGCCCTTTGCCTTCTTCTTGCCGCCGTGGCCGCTTCCCCCTCATTGCTGCCCTTGACCACTACCTCCCTCGCGCCTTGCCTCGCGACCGGCGCCCGCCACCATGATCGTCCCTCCGTCGTCCCTCCACGCCGCCCGCTCGGGTTGCGCCACTCGCACACGGCTTGTCGTCATTGCTGGCTCGTCATTGCAAGACGCCCGCACCCGAACGCCCGATCCGCCAGCCCCTTGGGGCCTATGACATATGGGGCCCAGCCCCAGAACGAAAAGGAAAAAAATAAGAATAAAAATAAATAATAATAATATAATTAATTAATTAAGATAATTAATTTACTGAATTAATCTTGTTAATTAATCTAATTAAGCCTAATTAATTAACCTAATCACTTAAATTAAATTAATTAATCATGTTTAGTTAACTAAGTCAATGACCAGTGGGACCTACACGTGAGTTTGACCCAGTCAACGTCTTGTTGACTGCTGACATCATGATGACGCCAGCATGCACTATTCTGGATAATGTTGGATTAAGTTCATTAAATAAATTCTAAAAATGATTTAAAACTTTAGAAAATCGTATAAAATAAACCGTAGCTCAGATGAAAATACTTTCTACATGAAAGTTGCTCAGAACGACGAGAGAAATCCGAATACGTAGCCCGTTTGTCCGCCAGGCGTCCCCAGCATAGCAAACACGCAACTTTCCCCCTTCGGATCATTTGTCCCAATTAAGCATCAACATTAACCCTGCAAAATTAAATTAAGTAACATGATGAGATTCACATGATAATCCAAGTACTAGATACTCAAAACATCCATAACCGGGGACACGGCTAACCATGATTAGTTTATACACTCTGCAGAGGTTTGCGCACTTTTCCCCGTAAGACTCGATCTCCTCCGCTTGATTTCTCACACTACAAGATGTTTGAGAAACGGATGACTGAGACACAGTCTTTCAGAAGCATTAACTCTCTACTCCGGGTAGACAGTACCAACCTACATCCCCTACATCTGCTAGTCTACCTCTTCGAGAGCTCACGCAACCTACTCAACTATGCTAGAGCCCATAGTAGCTTGCGGCTGCACACGGAAGTTTCTAGCAAGAATAATCTCATGATCCCTTTGAGCCTGGGTGGCGGTCCATAGGAGAATCACACGGTACCCCGGGATTTCCAAAAATACAAGCAACACTGGGTTCCCCAGGTGCCTCAATCCACCCAGGTGTGAATTTAAGTTGCCACCTTAAGTAAACCATTAATTAACATTCTCACATCTGTCATGGATACACTCACCCAATCCACGTCTACTAGCATAGCATGGCAATATAAGCAAACATAGAAGTAACTCCCAAAGGTTTGATAATAAAACAGGTAATAGGTACTACCTCATCTACTTCCCAAAACCCACATATTAATCAGATCCTAATCATGCAATTGTTTGAGGATTGATCTAATACAATAAAACTGGGTAGTAAAGGGGAATGATCAAAGTGTTACTTGCCTTGTTGATGATCCGTGAAACCTAGAGATTCGAAGTAGCAAGCAGCACACTCCGGGTACTCTATCGCAAACAAACAAGCATACAATAAGCACTCATCTAATGCACAGGTAAAATTCAAATAAGGTATCTAACCAGAAAGTTCAACTTAAGAACTCTGGTTTGCAAAAAGAATCAAATCAACCGAAGCAACGAAAGTCAAATGGCGAAAGAAACAATCTTCATTTACTAATATGGACCTAAGTCAAATTTTACAGTAGCAAAAACTTGTTTGAGTTGGCTAAATGGAAAGAGGGTTTCGAGAAGAAACTCTAGGCGCTTGAATCGCCTGATTCCGATAAACGAGCGAAAAGTTATACTAGAACGAAAATCGGATCAGAAATCACGATCAGAAATATTCGCGGAAAATCCGAGAAAAAGAAAAACGGACGAACAGGCTAACGAACAAACGTTCGCTGTCTGCGGCTAAACTACAAAAACCGTTAGTTAAAACGAACGAACGAACGGGCGTTCACTAAATAACTAAACCGGGAAAAAAACCGATCTATAGAAGAAAAAAACCGCGGTTTTAATAAAAAAAACGGGCGGTTAACCGGCGAAAACCGGCGGCGGATCCGGTGGCTAACTCCGGCGGCGGCGGTCGGCGGCGAGGCGGCGGGGTTCGGCGGGTGGCGGCGATGGCAGCGGCGGACGGCGGCGACGACAAAGACGGCGGCGGCGGCTGGGCTGGGGCTAGGGTTTGGGGCACGGGTGGGCTGGGTGGGCTCGGGGGCGCACTATTTAAAGGGGGCCGGCTGGGCGGAGTCCTGGCCGAATACGGCCCGAGGTCGGTTCGCGTTTTTTTAAAATAATTTCACGCAAAAAAATAAATACTAAACGGACTCCAAAAATCCCAAAACAAAATTCCCCGTCCTCTAAAATCGAGCCGGGAAAGATGAACATTTATTTGGGGCCTAAATGCAATTTTGAAAAACGCGCATTTTTTCTAATTCAAATAAAATAGCGATAAAACTCTGAAATAAAATCTTGTTTGATTTTAATATTAAATCCTCAATATTTCTTTATTTTGGGAAAGTCATTTTATCCCTCTCTCATATTTTTATAATAGAAATAATTGAATATAAAATAATAAAAATCAAATGATCCTATTTTCAAAATTTGAGAAAACTCAAATATGAAAATAACGAACTCTCTCCATGGGTCCTTGAGTTGCGTAGAATTTCTAGGATCAAGCCAAAATGCAATAAAATATGATATGCAATGATGATCTAATGTATAACATTCCAAATTAAAAATTTGGGATGTTGCAAACCTACCCCCCTTAAGATGAATCTCGCCCTCGAGATTCGGGTTGGCTAGATAATAGGTGAGGGTGGTCCTTTAGTAGATCTTGTTCTCGCTCCCAGGTGGCTTCATCTTCGGTATGGTGGCTCCACTGAACTTTGCAAAACTTGATAACCTTGTTGCGCGTGACTCGGCTGGCATATTCGAGAATCTTGACTGGTTTCTCCTCATAGGTCAAATCACTATCCAACTGAATCGCTTCCAGTGGTACTGTATCTCTCAGCGGTATATCAGCCATCTCCGTGAGGCACTTCTTCAACTGGGAAATGTGAAACAGATCATGAACTCCTGACAATCCTTCAGGAAGTTCCAACTTGTAAGCAACTTCTCTCATACGCTCCAAAACTTTGTATGGTCCTACAAAACGTGGCGCTAACTTTCCCTTAACTCCAAAGCGCTTAACTCCTCGAAGTGAGGATACACGAAGATAAACTCGGTCTCTTACTTCGTAAACTGTCTCCTTGCTTTTAGAATCTGCATAGCTCTTTTGCCTAGACTGGGCTACCTTGAGCCTATCGCGAGTCAACTTCACCTTCTGCTCAGACTCTTTAATCAAATTCGGTCCAAACAATTGGCGGTCTCCAACTTCGTCCCATAACAACGGTGTCCTGCACCTCCTTTCGTACAGAGCTTCGAAAGGGTCCATCTTCAAACTGGATTGATAACTGTTGTTGTAAGAAAACTCTGCATATGGCAAATTATCGTCCCAACTAGATCCATAATCTAGCGCACAAGCTCTCAGCATGTCTTCCAGAATCTGATTGACTCTCTCGGTCTGTCCATCTGTCTGAGGATGAAAGGTTATCTTGAACTCTAGCTCGGTACCCAAAGTTTCGTAATCGATTCCGAACTTTGAGGTAAACTAGGTTCCTCTATCTGATACAATGCTCCTCGGAACTCCATGCAGACATACGATCCTGGTCATGTATATCTTTGCCAACTTAGCACTGGTGTAAGTGGTCTTCACTGGGATGAAATGAGCTACCTTCGTCAAACGATCGACTACAACCCATATCAAGTCATATCCTGAACGAGTCATGGGCAATCCCGTGATAAAATCCATGCCTAGCTTATCCCACTTCCATTCGGGTATCGGCAATGGCTGTAGCAATCATGCTGGCTTTTGATGCTTTGCCTTCACTCTCTGACATACATCACATACTGCTACATACTCCGCAGTATCCTTCTTCATTCCGGTCCACCAGAAAGTGTCCTTCAAATCCAGGTACATCTAGGTATTTCCTGGGTGAATCGAATATGGTGAATCATGGGCCTCTTGCAGAATCAACTTTCTGATCTCCGGGTCATTAGGAACATAAATGCGGTCCTCAAACCATAAGGTATCGTGCTCATCCCCACGAAAACCTTTAGCTTTTCCTTTGCTCATCTTCTTCTTTATCTCTGCAATCTCCTTGTCAGCCTTCTGAGCTTCTCTGATCTTATCCATCAAAGTAGACTGAATCTCCAATGCTGCTGCATAGCCTCTCAGAACTATCTCCAAACATAGCTCACGAAGATCCTCGGCTAACTCTTTTGGTAACTCTCCGGTCATGAGCATGTTGACATGGCTCTTGCGGATCAATGCATCGGCTACTACGTTAGCCTTTCCAGGGTGATAATGCAGTCTCATATCATAATCCTTGATGAGCTCCAACCATCTCCTTTGCCTGAGATTCAACTCCTTCTGCGTGAAAATGTACTTCAAACTCTTATGATCCCTGTACACCTCACAACGGTTTCCGATGAGAAAATGTCTCCATATCTTCAATGCATGCACTATGGCTGCTAACTCCAAATCGTGTGTAACATAATTAAACTCATGAGGCTTAAGCTGTCGTGAGGCATACGAAACAACTCTTCCCACCTGCATAAGCACTGCTCCAAGTCCTTGATGAGAAGCGTCGCAATATACTTCATAATCCTTGCGCTGATCAGGCAAAATCAACACTAGTGACGTAAACAAACGTTTCTTCAATTCCTGAAAACTGGCCTCACATTCCTCAGTCCATTTAAACTTGGTGTCCTTCTTCAGGAACTCCGTCATGGGCTTTGCTATCTTCGAGAAATTCTCAATGAGCCTCCGGTAGTATCCTGCGAGTCCAAGAAAACTCCGGATCTCTCCAACTGTTGTTGGGCTTCCCAATTTGTCACAGTGACAACTTTGGTGGGGTCTACTGCTATTCCTTCTCCGGATATAACATGTCCGAGGAATCCAACTTCCTTTAACCAAAACTCACACTTGCTGAACTTGGCATATAACTGATGTTCTCTGAGCCTCCCAAGCACCAAACGCAAATGCTCCTTATGCTGCTCTTCATTCTTTGAGTAGACCAAAATATCATCAATGAACACCACGACGAACTTATCCAGAAACTCCATAAACACATTGTTCATCATGTTCATGAAATAGGCAGGTGCATTAGTCAGACCAAACGACATAACGCTATACTCATACAGCCCGTACCTGGTGGTAAAAGTCGTCTTAGGTATATCCTGCTCTCGAATCTTCAACTGATGGTATCCTGATCGCAGATCGATCTTGGAAAATACCTTAGATCCTTGCAACTAGTCGAACAAATCATTGATCATCGGCAGTGGGTACTTGTTCTTGATTGTCACTTCATTCAATCCTCGATAATCAACAACCATTCTCAATGATCCATCCTTCTTCTCCACTAGAAGCATTGGTGATCCCCAAGGTGAAGAACTTGGGCGAATATAGCCTTTATCCAGTAAATCCTTAATCTGCTTCTTAATTTCCTCCAAATCTTTTGCGGGCATCATGTACGGTCTCTTGGATATTGGTCCTATGTCTGGCAAAAGCTCAATCAAAAATTCAATGTCTCTATCCGATGGCATGCCTGGCAACTCCTCTGGAAATACGTCAGGGAAATCCTTCACCTCTGGTACTTCCTCATGTACAACTCCTGATAAGGAATTTACTTGAGTCCTCTTCGGCACATGCCGGGATACATACTTGATCCTTCTTCCTTCTGGCGTCGTAAGCAAAATTGACTTACTGGCGCATTCAATGTTCCCTCCATACTTCGATAACCAATCCATACCTAATATCACATCCAGTCCTTGCGATTCCAATACTATTAGGTCTGAGGGAAACACATAGTTACCAATCCATAATGGTAACCGATCACACCATAGACTAGCCATATACTCTGCTCCTGGCGAGGTTACTAACATGGGTGACCTAAGGGCTTGGGTTGGCAGGTTATACTTATCCACAAATCCCCTTGATATGTATGAATGCGATGCACTGGTATCAAAAAGAACGATTGCAATAAATGACTTAACCAAAAACTTACCTATTACTGCATCTGGCTGCGCTTCAACCTCCTCCACGCTAACGTGGTTCACCTGTCCTTTGTTGAAAGGGTTAGGCTTCTTCCCAGAGCATCCATTGCCATTTCCATTCTTCGCTTCAGGACATTCGGTGGCATAATGTCCACTCTTCTGACACTTGTAACAGGTGATGTGGCTCAAATCCCTTTTGGCTGGTGTTGATGGGTTGGTGCGGTTCTGTCTGTTGCTTCCTCCATTCCCATTACCATTCTTGGGGCCACTATGGTTGTGCGAACTCCCTCCTCCATGAGTATGCTGAAAATGTCCTCCCGAGTTCGGGGTAAAACGGGGCTTCTGCTGAGCTCCAGAATTGTACTTCCCTTGTCCATACTTCCTCTTGCGGTTGTTAATCTGCTGCTGCTTCCCTTCAATCATGAGAGCTCTATCTACCAACTCTTGGTAGTTGTTGAAGGTTGCTACCATCAACTGCATGCTCAGCTCATCATTCAGTCCTTCCAGAAACTTCTCCTGCTTAGCTGCATCTGTAGCAACGTCATCTGGGGCATACGTGCTAGCTTACTAAAGTCATCCACATACTGGCCAACAGTATGTCCTCCTTGGCGTAAGTTGCAAAACTCGCGCTTCTTCATGGCCATAGCTCCTGCTGAAACATGAGCAGTACGGAAAGCTTCTTAAATCGGTCCCATGTGGCGGTGTCGATGGGATAAGTGGTCGTGAAATTCTCCCACCATGATGTTGCGGGTCCATCAAGCTGATGTGTGTCAAACGCACCTTCTCGATCTGCGCATCTGCGATGGTCAACTCCTTCCCATCTTGCGGAGCCAATCATCTGCAACTATCGACTCGGTGCTCTTTGGAGAACACCGTGATTCAGCCTCAAGAAACGGGCTAAGTGATCAACAGGTGGTGGTGGTGGTGGGTTGTTGTTGTTGTTGTTGTTGTTGTTGTTGTTGTTCCCCTGATTCTGATTTTGTACTAACATCTGCATTAATGCATTCTGCTGCTGGATCAACTGAGTGAGCTCTGGTGGGAAAGCAAATCCATTGTCACGTCTCGGAGGCATCTGAGGGTTTAGAAAAGATAAGAATATAGAATAGAATGAGGTCTATAGAGAAAAACACTACCCATATGCACATGAGACAAACACAACAATATCACTTCAATCAATTCAAGCAAGGGCATACAACGGTCTAACTATCGTTACAAAAGTGCTCGGACTATACTATATACATGGGGGAATACTACTATTGTTTTGGTGGTCGACTAGAAAAATTGCTCGGTCGAAGACTCCATGATATCTGCTCCAGCTTCATCAACAAAGTCATCATCGCTATCGTCTGGGTCTGAGTTGATGTCGTCGATGATGATGTAGTTCTCCGGGCAAGTGCAATCATCGTCTTCTCCTCCAGTCGCAGGGAATCCCATAAATACTTTTAGCTTCTTCTTCAGATCTTCACTCTTCTCCAAAAGCGTCGTTATTTCCTCCTCATATCCATTGCGTGTAGACTTGAGTTCTTCCTCCAGCTCTGTGATCTTGGTCATAGCCTTCTTCAGATCTATCATGCCTGCGCACATCTGGTTCTCCTGGAGACGTATGTGCTGGTTTAACTCCTGGATGAATGCTGCAATTGATCTATCCTTCCTGGAGCTGATCATCTCCCATTGCTCATCTCGGCGCCCACAAATCTGGTAGATAGTATCCTTTAGATCCTTGTGGTAAACTTCTCCAATGCGTCCCATGGTGATGTGGGCTGCCATGCTCTTTCCTAGAATCCAGGTTGGTGCATCAAAGGAAAACTCTATGGGCTCAGTGAAGGGCATGAACGTCCTTCCTGGAACTTGAACTTGAATCATCCAACGCTCCTCTTCTGGTAAAGTGGCGATGTAGGTCCCAGTGAAACTTGGTACTCCGATGTTCAGGTATCTATTAACTTCCTTCAAGTGGCGTCCAAAGGGTGTATCTTCATCCGGTTGCGTGAACTTGTTCCTTGCATCCGCCATCCTAAAAGAGTAGAAAACATGAGGAGTCAGAAATGAGAAGAGAGAGTAGTGATCTAGGGCTTTAGCTTAGTGGTCGTGTCTCTGATCGTGGTGTGCTCGATACCATCTTGTAGCGACCCGGACCTCAAGCGATCGATCTTCGTGCATCGGTGTCATCCTGGATCGGTAATCTTGACACGCACGCAGTACTTGAAGGATTTATAACAGAGTAGCAATCACACACTTATTACATCGAATGTCTCAAAAGAGAACCTATTACAATAAATATGGCTTAAGGCCATCTAATAACGATAACAGCGGAAGGCTTGGAAGATAAAGAGTCCATCAACTCCAACGGCATCACTGAGTATAAGACCACGACCTAAGGCACCTTACTCGTCGTCTAAAAAGTCTGCAACATGAATGATGCAACCCGAAAACGGGTTAGCACATGGAATATGCTGGCATGTAACACATAGAGAGTAATGAACAGAATAATGTTATCACTACATGGATATATGGCTGGTGGAAAGCACTATGGTTACAGTTTTGCATAAAGCCAATTTTTCCCTACTACAAAGGAATAAATTTTATTTAACTATCATGGTGGTTGTTAAACATTGAGAAGGTTCCTCCAACTCAATCCCAATTAAGCATCAACATTAACCCAGCAAAATTAAATTAAGTAACATGATGAGATTCACATGATAATCCAAGTACTAGATACTCAAAACGTCCATAACCGGGGACACGACTAACCATGATTAGTTTATACACTCTGCAGAGGTTTGCGCACTTTTCCCCGCAAGACTCGACCTCCTCCGCTTGATTTCTCGCACTACAAGGTGTTTGAGAAACGGATGACCGAGACACGGTCTTTCAGAAGCATTAACTCTCTACTCCGGGTAGACAGTACCAACCTACATCCCCTACATCTGCTAGTCTACCTCTTCGAGAGCTCACACAACCTACTCAACTATGCTAAAGCCCATAGTAGCTTGCGGCTGCACACGGAAGTTTCTAGCAGGAATAATCTCATGATCCCTTTGAGCCTGGGTGGCGGTCCATAGGAGAATCACACGGTACCCCGGGATTTCCAAAAATACAGGCAACATTGGGTCCCCAGGTGCCTCAATCAACCCAGATGTGAATTTAAGTTGCCACCTTAAGTAAACCATTAATTACCAATCTCACATATGTCATGGATACACTCACCCAATCCACGTCTACTAGCATAGCATGGCAATATAAGCAAACGTAGAAGTAACTCCCAAAGGTTTGATAATAAAACAGGTAATAGGTACTACCTCATCTACTTCCCAAAACCCACATATTAATCAGATCCTAATCATGCAATTGTTTGAGGATTGATCTAATGCAATAAAACTAGGTAGTAAAGGGGTATGATCAAAGTCTTACTTGCCTTGCTGATGATCCGTGAATCCTATAGATTCGAAGTAGCAAGCGGCGCACTCCGGATACTCTATCGCAAACAAACAAGCATACAATAAGCACTCATCTAATGCACAGGTAAAACTCAAATAAGAGATCTAACCAGAAAGTTCAACTTAAGAACTCCGATTTGCAAAAAGAATCAAATCAAACGAAGCAACGAAAGTCAAACGGCGAAAGAAACAAGCTTCGTTTACTAATATGGACCTAAGTCAAATTTTACAGTAGCAAAAACGTGTTTGAGTTGGTTAAAGGAAAGAGGGTTTCGAGAAAAAAACTCTAGGCGCTTGAATCGCCTGATTCCGATAAACGAGCGAAAAGTTATACTAGAACGAAAATCGGATCAGAAATCACGATCAGAAATAATCGCGGAAAATCCGAGAAAAAGAAAACGGAGGCGCAGGCTAACGAGCGAGCGTCATTGCTCATGACTAAAATACAAAAACCGTTCGTTAAAACGAACGAACGAACGAGCGTTCGCTAAATAACTAAACCGGAAAAAAAACCGATCTATAAAAAACAACCGCGGTTTTAATAAAAAAACCGGGCGGTTAACCGGCGAAAATAGGCGGCAGATCCGGTGGCTACCTGCGGCCGGGCGGAGAGGCAAATGGTGGCGTAGCGACAAGGGCGGCATGGCGACAGCAAAGAATGGCGGCGCACATACATACAATGGCGGGTCAAGTGGCTAGGGTTTGGGGCGCGGGTGGGCTAGGGTGGGCTCGGGGGCGCACTATTTAAAGGGGCCCGGCCAGGCGGAGTTCGCGTTTTTTTAAATAATTTCGCACAGAAAAACGAATAAAAGAAATACTAAACGGACTCCAAAAATCCCGAAATAAATTTTCCCCGTCCTCTAATATCGAGCCGGACAAGATGAACATTTATTTGGGGCCTAAATGCAATTTTGAAAAACGCGCATTTTTCCTAATTCAAATAAAATAACGATAAAACTCCGAAATAAAATCTGGTTTGATTTTAATATTAAATCCTCAATATTTCTTTATTTTGGGAAAGTCATTGTGTTCCCTCTCTCATATTTTTATAATAGAAATAATTGAAGATAAAATAATAAAAATCAAATGATCCTATATTCAAAATTTGAGAAAACTCAAATATGAAAATAACGAAATCCCCAACTCTCTCCGTGGGTCCTTGAGTTACGTAGAATTTCTAGGATCAAGCCAAAATGCAATAAAATATGGTATGCAATGATGATGTAATGTATAACATTCCAAATTGAAAATTTGGGATGTTACACCATTCGTCACGGATGCTGTGTTTGAAGGCTGCTATGGCCTCGGCATCCGGACAGTCAACGATCTCGTTCTTTTTGGTTAGGAACCTAGTCCAGAATTTTCTGGCTGATTCTCCAGGTTGTTGAACTATGTGGCTTAGATCATCGGCGTCTGGTGGCCAGACATATGTTCCTTGGAAGTTGTCTAGGAAAGCTTCTTCTAAGTCCTCCCACCGCCGATAGAATTTTCAGCGGTTTGTTAAGCCGATCTTAGAGCTGGTCCTTTGAGCTTGAGTGGGAGGTATTTAATGGCATGGAGGTTACCTCCTCAAGCCATGTGGATGTGGAGGATGAAATCCTCGATCCACATTGCGGGATCGGTTGTGCCGTCGTATGATTTGATATTGACGGGCTTGAATCCCTCGCGGAATTTGTGATCCAGTACCTCGTCTATGAAGAAGAGAGGGTGTGCGGCACCTCTGTACCGAGCCGTGTCGCGGCGTAGCTCTGATGGAGTCTGTCTGCGGCACTCGGACCGGGCGTGGTTAGGTTTGTCACATCTGAATAGGTAGCTGTCTTCGTGCCTCGAGGCACGTCCTCGCGATCCGTAGATCGATCTTGTATGTCCTGCTCTACTTTTCAGGGTCTGCCGGAGGTCATACGTGTGACCCCGGACTCTTCCGTCTTTATTTTTGCAGGGCGGTTGGGCAGGCTGCTGTTCGGCCTGAGTTGTCTCGACCACATGGTGGTCGTTCCGCATCACGCGAGGGAGATGTGTGCTCTGGTGCCTTCTCATCGAATTGAGGTAGCAGTCTGCGTTTTGGGTAGCTCTTGGCTGGGCGGTTGAGGTCGTATTCTTCCGCTGTCAGGACGTCAGTCCATCTGTCGACGAGCAGATCTTGTTCAGCTTGAAGCTACTGCTGTTTATTTTTCAGGCTCCTTGCGGTAGCTATGACTTGAAGCTTAAAGCGCTCCTGCTCCAGAGGGTCCTCGGGCACGATGAAATCTTTGTTGCTGAGGCTTGTCTCCTCTTCGGAGGGTGGACGGTAACTATCGTCCCCGAGTCATCTTCTATGGCACGCTCATCGGGGTTGTCTTGTCTGTCGTCATGTTCCTCCTGCTCGGATGCAAAGACCGGCTGTGGTCTTCATTGTTTTCGGCGTCGCCCGGAGTGCTATTTTCTCTGGTACCAGTATTGCTATCCTTTGAGCGGCGAGGCTTAGAACAGCGTTTGGGGCGCCGGCGCTTGGACTGCGTCTCGGAAGTTTTATTCTTATCTGGCTCTTCTTTGTCGTCGCCAGAGCCCTTGGGTGTATCAACCATGTATACGTCGTACGAAGAGGTGGCCGTCCAACGTCCAGTGAATGGCGGGTCTTGGCCTTGCTCATCGTCGGCATCGTCGTCCATACCGGTGATGTCTTCGGAGCCATAGTCAAGCACGTCGGTTAAGTCGTCGACAGTGGCTATGAAGTGGGTGGCGGGTGGGAAGCAAAATTCCTCATCGTCCGCCTCTAGCTCGAACTGGACATAGTTCGGTTGTGAGTCTTCCACCAAGGACAAGTTCTTCAAAGAATTTAGCACGTCACCCAAGGCGAATGCTGGAAGACATCTGTGGTGCTAAATTCGAAAATCGACAACCGATCCAGCTCGGTGTCCGCAGGTGTATCCGGTCCGTAACATGCAGCCGGAAACGAGTCCGGGGTTCCGTTGACGGAAGCATTGCAGGATGTCGAGTCCGTGTGCAGCTCCAACGCCATGGACTATATGGCCTCGGAGGGCGCGATCTGCTTTGGTACTGAGGCCATTGCAACAACAGGATCCATCTCCTGGGTGTGCTCCGATGACAGATTTGAGTCATGTTCATCGGAGAGAAGGAGAGCAATCGCCGCCGTCTCAAATCCATCGAAGATCAAGTCTCCACGGATATCCGCGACGTAGTTCAAGCTTCCAAATCTGACCCGATGGCCAGGAGCGTAGCTATCGACCTGCTCCAGATGGCCAAGCGAGTTGGCCCGCAGTACGAAGCCGCCGAACACAAAGGTTTTTCCGGGGAGAAAGGTCTCTCCCTGAACGACGCCATTACCGATGATCGAAGGGGCCATCCAGCCTTTCGTCAACGGCACAATGGAACTCTCAATGAAAGCACCAATGTCGGTGTCAAAACCGGCGGATCTCGGGTAGGGGCCCCCGAACTGTGCATCTAGGATCGATGGTAACAGGAGACGGGGGACACAATGTTTACCCAGGTTTGGGCCCTCTCTATGGAGGTAATACCCTACTTCCTGCTTGATTGATCTTGATGAATATGAGTGTTACAAGATTTGATCTACCACGAGATCGTAATGGCTAAACCCTAGAAGTCTAGCCTATGAGTATATGGTAATAAATCTGTCCTATCCGGACTATGCTCTCCGGTTTGTATAGACATCGGAGAGATCTAGGGTTACATGGAGTCGGTTACATAGGAGGAAATCTTCATAATCGATCGCCTAGCTTGCCTTCCACGCCAAGTAGAGTCCAATCCGGACACGGTATAGTCTTCGGCCTTCATGTCTTCATAGCCCTTCAGTCCGGCCCAACAGATAACAGGCCGGACGCCTGAGGACCCCTTAGTCTAGGACACCGTCACCTAGTATATTTAGGATTTGTTCTTGAAAAGTATCCGCTTAGTTTATTTCCGCATTAGGATATAGCCCAATCCGTAAAAGATTTTAAAACGCCTATTCACCCCCCCCCCCTCTAGGCGACATCGTGGTCCTTTCAAACCCCTTTATCGCGTTGGTTGCAAGGTTCTTGATTGTTTGTGCAGGTACTAGGCGATTTGCGTGTAGTCTCCTTCTGGATTGATACCTTGGTTCTCAAAAACTGAGGGAAATACTTCCGATACTTTGCTGCATCACCCTTTCCTTTTCAAGGGAAAACCAACGCATGCTCAAGAGGTAGCAAGAAGGATTTCTGGCGCCGTTGCCGGGGAGATCTACGCTCAAGTGAAGACATACCAAGTACCCATCACAAACTCTTCTCCCTCGCATTACATTATTTGCCATTCGCCTCTCGTTTTCCTCTTCCCCACTTCTAAAACGATTTTCAAAAACCTTTGCCTTTTCTTCACCCTCCTTCCGTTCGATCTTGTGTTACCATGTGCCTTCTTTTTGCTTGCATCTTCGCTTGCTAAAAGTTTATGGATCCCCAACCCCTTGCTAATATTTTTAAGAGATCCAATTATGATGAACCAATTTCCAGTGATTTGAGTGCACTATATTATCTTTATGAGGTTTTGCTTGAAATTTGTGAATCTGAAAATTGTGATGAAGAAATTTATGAAGAGATTCACGATAGCTCCTTGAATAAAAAGCATGATTGCAATGATTTTACTATAAATTATCTTGATGTCCATTGTGTTAATAATACGCAAAACCCTAAGCTTGGGGATGCTAGTTTTTCTATGTCTACTACTTGTTGCAATCATCATGATTGGGGTGATTCACCTTATGATCTTGAAAATTTGTTTAAGCCCCATGATGAATATGAGATTGATAATAGTGTTTGCAATAATATTGAAAGTGGGTTTGGAAGAGTGTTAACTTTAGATCCCACATATTTGGAGAATGTTCAATCTTATGGTATTTTTGATAAAAGTGGGTCTGGAGAGGTCATGACTTTAGTTAATGACAATCCCACTATTTTGGAAGAGTGTCAACTTCGCATGCATGTGGATCATGTTGAGAATATGTTATGTGATAGCTATTTTGTTGAATTTTCCTATGATCCTACATGTAATTATTATGAGAGAGGAAAATATGGTTGTAGAAATTTTTATCTTACTAAATTACCTCTCGTCATGTTGAGATTGCTATCGTCTCTTTCTTCTTCCCTGCAGATGCTAAATTTTGCTTGCTATGATAATGTGTTTGCTTATAAAATGCCTATGCATAGAAAGTATGTTAGACTTAAATGTGTTTATCACGTGTTCTATGATGCTCTCTTTGTGCCTTAATTCTTGTCTTTGATGTGAGCATCATTAAAATTATCAATGCCTAGCTAGGGGCGTTAAACGATAGCGCTTGTTGGGAGGCAACCCAATTTTATTTTATTTCCTTGCTTTTTGTTCATGTTTAGTAATAAATAGTTCATCTAGCCTATGGTTAGATGTGGTTTTATGTTTTAATTAGTGTTTGTGCCAAGTAAAACCTATAGGATCTTCTTGGATGATAATTATTTGATCTCGCTGAAAAAGACAGAACCTTTCTGCACACGAAAACAATTGTTAAAAATCATCAGAGAATGATAAAATACTGATTCCAATTGCAGTAGATCAATAAACAAATTATATAGGTCTTCCTATTTTTGCAGAAGTTTTGGAGTTACAGATGTATGCGTTCGATACAGATTACTACAGACTGTTCTGTTTTTGACAGATTCTGTTTTTCGTGTGGTGTTTGCTTATTTTGATGAATCTATGGCTAGTATCAGGGCGTATGAACCATAGAGAAGTTGAAATACGGTAGGTTTAACACCAATATAAATAAAGAATAAGTTCATTACAGTACCTTAATGTGGTGGTTTATTTTCTTATACTAACGGAGCTCATGAGATTTTCTGTTAAGTTTTGTGTTGTGAAGTTTTCAATTTTTTGGGTAAAGATTTGATGGATTTTGGAATAAGGACTGGCAAGAGCCTAAGCTTGGGGATGCCCAAGGCACCCAAGGTAAAATTCAAGGACAACCAAAATCCTAAGCTTGGTGATGCCCCGGAAGGCATCCCCTCTTCGTCTTCGTCTATCGGTAACTTTACTCGAGGCTATATTTTTATTCACCACATGATATGTGTTTTGCTTGGAGTGTCTTGTATGATTTGAGTCTTTGCTTTTTAGTTTACCACAATCATCCTTGCTGTACACACCTTTTGGAGAGATACACATGAATCGGAATTTATTAGAATACTCGATGTGCTTCATTATATCTTTTGAGCTAGATAATTTTGCTCTACTGCTTCGCTTATATCTTTTTAGAGCACGGTGTGGTTTTATTTTTATAGAAATTATTGATCTCTCATGCCTCACTTATATTATTTTGAGAGTCTTTTAGAACAGCATGGTAATTTGCTTTGGCTATAAAATTAGTCCTAGTATGATAAGCATCCAAAATGGGTATAATAAAAACTATCATATAAAGTGCATTGAATACTATGAGAAGTTTGATTCCTTATGATTGTTTTGACATATGAAGATGGTGATATTAGAGGCATGCTAGTTGAGTAGTTGTGAATTTGAGAGATACTTGTGTTAAAGTTTGTGATTCCTGTAGCATGCACTGTGAACCGTTATGTGATGAAGTCGGAGCATGATTTATTTATTTATTGTCCTCCTTATGAGTGGTAGCCGGGGACGAATGATGGTCTTTTCCTACCAATCTATCCCCGTAGGAGCATGCGTGTAGTACTTCATTTCGATAACTAATAAATTTTTGCAATAAGTATGTGAGTTCTTTATGACTAATGTTGAGTCCATGGATTATACACACTCTCACCCGTCCACCATTGCTAGCCTCTCTAACACCGCCCACCTTTCGCCGGTATCATACACCCACCACATACCTACCTCAAAACAACCACCATACCTACCTATCATGGCATTTCCATAGCCATTCCGAGATATATTGCCATGCAACTTTCTACCATTCCGTTTATTATGACACGCTCCATCATTGTCATATTGCTTAGCATGATCATGTAGTTGACATTGTATTTGTGGCAAGGCCACTGTTCATCATTCATGCATGTCACTCTTGATTCATTGCATATCCCGGTACACCGCCGGAGGCATTCACATAGTCATATTTGTTCTAAGTATCGAGTTGTAATTCTTGAGTTGTAAGTAAATAAAAGTGTGATGATCTTCATTATTAGAGCATTGTCCCAGGTGAGGAAAGGATGATGGAGACTATAATTCCCACATAAGCCGGTATGAGACTCCGACGAAAAATAATAATAAAAGAGGCCAAAGAAGCCCAAATAAAAAAGAGGCCAAAGAAGCCCACCAAAAAATGATGAGAGAAAAAGAGAGAAGGGACAATGTTAGTATCCTTTTTCCACACTTGTGCTTCAAAGTAACACTGTGATCTTCATGATAGAGAGTCTCCTATGTTGTCACTTTCATATACTAGTGGGAATTTTACATTATAGAACTTGGCTTGTATATTCCAATGATGGGCTTCCTCAAAATGCCCTAGGTCTTCGTGAGCAAGCGAGTTGGATGCACACCCACTTAGTTTCTTTTGTTGAGCTTTCATACACTTATAGCTCTATTGCATCCGTTGCATGGCAATCCCTACTCACTCACATTGATATCTATTGATGGGCATCTCCATAGCCCGTTGATACGCCTAGTTGATGTGAGACCATCTTCTCCTTTTTGTCTTCTCCACAACCACCATTCTATTCCACCTATGGTGCTATGTCCATGGCTCACGCTTATGTATTGCGTGAAAGTTGAAAAAATTTGAGAACATCAAAAGTATGAAACAATTGCTTGGCTTGTCATCGGGGTTGTGCATGATTTAAATATTTTGTGTGATGAAGATAGAGCATAGCCAGACTATATGATTTTGTAGGGATAACTTTCTTTCGCCATGTTATTTTGAGAAGACATGATTGCTTTATTAGTATGCTTGAAGTATTATTATTTTTATGTCAATATTAGACTTTTATTTTGACTCTTATGGATCTGAACGTTCATGCCACAATAAAAAAAATTATATTGAAAATTATGCTAGGTAGCATTCCACATCAAAAATTCTGTTTTTATCATTTACCTACTCGAGGACGAGCAGGAACTAAGCTTGGGGATGTTTGATACGTCTCCAACGTATCTATAATTTTTTTATTGTTCCATGTTATAATATTATCTGTTTTGGATGTTTAATGGGCTTTAATATGCTATTTTATATTATTTTTGGGACTAACCTATTAACCGAAGGCCCAGTGCAAATTGTTGTTTTTTTGACTATTTCAGTGTTTCGCACAAAAGGAATATCAAACGGAATCCAAATGGAATGAAACCTTTGCGAGGATCTTTCTTGGAACAAACGCAATCCAGAAGACCTGGAGTTGAAGTTTGGAGCACCGATAGGCGGCCACGAGGCAGGAGGGCGCGCCCAGGGGGTAGGCGCGCCCCCACCCTCGTGGGCCCCACGGAGCTCCACCGACCTATTTCTTTCGCCTATATATACTCTTATACCCTGAAAACATCCAGGAGAGCCACGAAACCACTTTTCCACCGCCGCAATCTTCTGTACCCGTGAGATCCCATCTTGGGGCCTTTTCCGGCGCTCCTCCGGAGGGGGATTCGATCACGGAGGGCTTCTACATCAACACCATAGCCTCTCCGATGATGTGTGAGTATTTTACCATGGACCTTCGGGTCCATAGTTATTAGCTAGATGGATTCTTCTCTCTTTTTGGATCTCAATACAAAGTTCTCCTCGATGTTCTTGGAGATCTATTCGATGTAATACTTTTTGCAGTGTGCTTGTCGAGATCCGATGAATTGTGGGTTTATGATCAAGATTATCTATGAACAATATTTGATTCTTCTCTGAATTCTTATATGCATGATTTGATATCTTTGCAAGTCTCTTCGAATTATCAGTTTGGTTTGGCCTACTAGATTGATCTTTCTTGCAATGGGAGAAGTGCTTAGCTTTGGGTTCAATCGGGCGGTGTCGTTTCCCGATGTTGAGGCAGCAAAACACGTATTGTATTGTTGCCATCGAGGATAAAAAGATGGGTTTTATATCATATTGCTTGAGTTTATCCCTCTGCATCATGTCATCTTGCTTAATGCGTTATTGTGTTCTTATGAACTTAATACTCTAGATGCATGTTGGATAGCGGTCGATGTGTGGAGTGATAGTAGTAGATGCAGAATCGTTTCGGTCTACTTGACACCGACGTGATGCCTATGTTCATGATCATGCCTAGATATTCTCATAACTATGCGCTTTTCTATCAATTGCTCGGCAGTAATTTGTTCACCCACCATAATTTATGCTATCATGAGAGAAGCCACTAGTGAAACCTATGGCCCCCGGGTCTATCTTACATCATATTAGTTTCCTGTCAACTAGCTATTTCTGTCGTCGTTTATTTTGCAATCTTTATTTTCCAATCTATACAACAAAAATACCAAAAATATTTATCTTATTATCTTTGTCAGATCTCACTTTTGCAAGTGGCCGTGAAGGGATTGACAACCCCTTTATCGCGTTGGTCGCAAGGTTCTTGATTGTTTGTGTAGGTAGTAGGCGATTTTTGTGTAGTCTCCTACTCGATTGATACCTTGGTTCTCAAAAACGGAGGGAAATGCTTACTACTTTGTTGCATCACCCTGCTACCTCTTGAGCACTGCGTTGGATTTCCCCGAAGAGGAGAGGATGATGCAGCAAAGTAGCGTAAGTATTTCCCTCAGTTTTTGAGAACCAAGGTATCAATCCAGTAGGAGGCCACGCACAAGTCCCTCATACCTACACAAAACAATAGCTCCTCGCAACCAACGCGATTAGGGGTTGTCAATCCCTTCACGATCACTTACGAGAGTGAGATCTGATAGAGATGATAAATAATATTTTTTGGTATTTTTGATATAGAGATACAAAGTAAAAAAGTAAAAGGGAAAGTAAAAACAAAGCAAGTATTAAAGTGATGGAGATTGATATGATGAGAATAGACCCGGGGGCCATAGGTTTCACTAGTGACTTCTCTCAAGAGCATAAGTATTCTACGGTGGGTGAACAAATTACTGTTGAGCAATTGATGTAATTGAGCATAGTTATGAGAATATCTAGGTATGATCATGTATATAGGCATCACGTCCGAGACAAGTAGACCGACTCGCCTACATCTACTACTATTACTCCACTCATCGACCGCTATCCAAAGATGCATCTAGAGTATTAAGTTAAAAACAGAGTAACGCCTTAAGCAAGATGACATGATGTAGAGGGATAAATTCATGCAATATGATAAAACCCATCTTGTTATCCTCGATGGCAACAATACAATACGTGCCTTTGCTTCCCTTCTCACACCGGGAAAGGACACAGCAAGATTGAACCCAAAGCTAAGCACTTCTCCCATTGCAAGAACTACAAATTTAGTTGGCCAAACCAAACGGGTAATTCGAAGAGACTTGCAAAGATAACCAATCATACATAAAAGAATTCAAAGAAGATTCAAATATTGTTCATAGATAAACTGGATCATAAACCCACAATTCATCGGTCTCAACAAACACACCGCAAAAACAAGATTACATCGAACGGATCTCCACGAGAGAGGGGGAGAACATTGTATTGAGATCCAAAAAGAGAGAAGAAGCCATCTAGCTACTAGCTATGGACCCGAAGGTCTGAAGTAAACTACTCACACTTCATCGGAGGGGCTATGGTGATGATGTAGAAGCCCTCCGTGGTGGATGCCCCCTCCGACGGAGCTCCGGGACAGGCCCCAAGATGGGATCTCGTGGATACAGGAAGTTGCGGCGGTGGAATTAGGTTTTTGGCTCCTGTTCTGATCGTTTGGGGGTAGTAGGTATATATAGGAGGATGGAGTACGTCCGTGGAACAACACGAGGCCCACGAGGCAGGGGGCGCGCCCCCACCCTCGTGACCGCCTCTTTTGTTCCTTGGAGTAGGGTCCAAGTCTCCTGGATCACGTTCGGTGAGAAAATCACGTTCCCGAAGGTTTCATTCCATTTGGACTCCGTTTGATATTCTGTTTCTTCGAAACCTTTGAAATAGGCAAAAAAACCAGCAATTACGGGCTGGGCCTCCGGTTAATAGGTTAGTCCCAAAAATAATATAAAAGTGGAAAATAAAGCCCAATATAGTCCAAAACAGTAGATAAAGTAGCATGGAGCAATCAAAAATTATAGATACGTTGGAGACGTATCACACCCTTTCCTCTTCAAGGGAAAACCAACGCATGCTCAAGAGGTAGCACTCATTCTTGCATCACAAGAGGATGTGGAAAGTTAATGGCTGGCATTTTTAGTAGACATTTTTACTTATGTATAGACTAATTTTTGCTATACAAATTATTTTTCATTTATAAAACTTTAACATACCATTTTAATTATTACTTTACTATATCTAACAACATTAACCACATGTGATAACTAATAACTTAAAATTCACCTTTATAAGTTTTTTATCTTTTACCATTAAAAACATCGGAATGATAACTTCATTTGGTCATAAATATTGTGTTTTTTTATATTAGTTATCTAGGAGATGATGAACTACATGTGGGAAGAAGCACAAATGGAAAATCGTATTTCTCGTGGAATAACTTGTGCCACATGGATATACTATTATGCGTTTGTTTCTATTTTAGTACATTTAAATGTCTTGAGACAAGGCCTTACATAGAAGAGTCTAACAAATATCTGTTTGATATGTTAATATGTAGAGAAAAGTTGTCTAACTTAGTTATAACCAATATGATATTATGTACTGTGTGAGGTGTCAACAAGTAGTTTACTGCCGACCTCACTGATATTTACAATCAGGAGAAAACTTATACTAGCCAAACTACATGTCATGTTGCTATGATTTGGAGCACCTCTAGCTAACTATTACTACTTGGTGTAACCCCCTACGGTCGAAATGCATGGAACGTCTTACAAAATTTTAATGAGATAAATATTATACTTCCAAATTTATTTGTTCAAAATTCCTTTTACTTTGAGTTCTTCTTATATTGCAGGGAATTACCATAAAGGTTGATTAGTATGATTGGTGGTTGGAGTGACAAAATTACCAAACCCTAGGTTTTAGAACTGTGCATGAGGGGTTGTTGGAGCCCCGATGTCTAATGTTATGGTTAGATGTTATGTTAATCATTCTTTTGTATTCACGGATTCTTGCATAGAGTGCATAATCATAGGTATGTTATTTGTTCAAGTGAGAACAACGAATTATAATAGGTTCTGCCACAAAACAGTTATCAAGGCAATGAATACTAACTCAATGGAACTAGATGAAAGCAACATGGTGAAACTTCCATGTGTCATAGAGAGTGATTTGACTTCTATAAACAATACAACTGGCTTTTCCTTAACACAATTAAGGACTAGTCCACTTGCTGCATCATTACACTTTTGTTACTATTTACGTTTAGCAACCACCTTCGTTATCAAATAAACTATCCAACGGTATTTGCAACTTTTGCAGTGAATCCTTACAAAAATATATTAACCAATTCCTTCAGCTCCTAGTTGGGTTTGGCACTTACTTATCGAAAAGAGCTAGAATAGATCCCCTACACTTGTGTGATGTCACTATCTCATCTCTAAATAGCATTAACTACTTTGCATGCAAATTAACCATGCTAAGAATTTGTTGAAACCAAAGTCAAATATTCATAATTATTAAGCAAACTCTAACTTGGTGTTCTTATCTAGACAATGAGTATCCCAAGCATACAGGCCTTAAAATACAGAAATAAACCAATGATAATAGGCCCAACATATAACATTAAAATAAATGTTTCATAGGAGATTTTTGACATTTAAAACAATATCAAATGCTAAAAATTTGGCTCATACCTTATTTCATTTCATCACTAACATGATGGAAATGCCAGATCATCCGGTTGCCAAACAACGACCAATATATAGTACAAGTCTTCAAAATTTTCTTTTTGACATATATCAAAGGGTACTTATTAAAATCAATTGACAACATGTACTATATAAATAAGAAGCATGTTGCATTTCAGTTACTGTTGGGACTAGGTATTCGGGGCCGTCGTATTAGGAGAGTAGTCTTATGTCCGTCCTTTTGTCGGTTGCATTGTAAGTATTTAATTATTTTTTGTCCAATGAAATATGGCAAATCTTCCATTATTGTTTTTAAAAAGTGGGTGTCACTGTTTATCTCCAAAGGAAGCAACGATGTTGTTAAATCCTATATTGTAACTAAATAGGTGGTCCCCACTAATCCATTTCTATGAACATGCAAACATGTCAACTTAATATGCAACCATGCAGGCCACCTCAACATGCAACCATGCATGGGAAAAACTTTTCTTTCTAGTATACTACTTATTCAATCAATTTACAACTATACGGTAAACCATATTTATTTCAATATCAGTATTCATATTATCAATCTAAATATTCACAATCCATACAACCATTGAATTATATAGCAACCAATCCCCAAACGATGCACATGGTATCATGGAAGAGCTGAAGCCAACAACAAAAGGGCGACCGAGTTCACCCTTGTCAAAGTTGCAAGTGTTGTGCTGGTAGTACACATAGAGCCCTTCGAGTTAATCACCAGATGATATCAAACAAAGCAAGCTAAAAAGGCACAACCACATTAAAGAAGGAAAAACTTAGGTTAACAGCAATATGAGCATACACATTCAAATATTAAGACCATAAAATGGACAGTCCAGTTGTTGTAACTGATCGATAAATTTTAGATTTTTCCGTAGCAAGCCCTCATGAAGTAATGCGATATTCTATACCGAAATGACAGTTCCGAAATCAGAATAGTATGAGCCTCAACTATGGAATGTTGAAATTTCACATTCACATGCATGAAACAATAAATGTATTGCTGATATTAGAATTGTATTTTGGTGTCTATGGCACCTTCTTTTGCTTTTGTGTCAAATAAATTTGATGTGAAGATGTTGACGGGTTGAAAGTGCAACTAATCCTCGGGTGGTTTTGATAATTCATAACAACATATAGCTCATTGAACTAATATCCATTCAAGATGAATATTTCAGGAAGTTCAATGAATGGCATGGCATGGACTAGAGATGTGGACTCCTCAAAATGCTAAGGACGCATATTGGCAAAAGCTCAAGACTCTTCATCTTTGTTTTAGTGATCCAATATCACATTAAGTCCATAGGGAAGCCAATACTATTAAAAGGGGATGAGGTGTTGCTTAATGGCTTGCTTGCTCAAATGCTTAGTGATATTGCTCCAAATACCATCAACCACTTTCTCCATCCAAATATGTCAAAATCCCAAACTCCAACTCGGCTCCACTGATTCTTTCTATCCGGCGCCACCGAGTTCATATGACACAGCCAGAAACCCTAACAGTTCGGTCAAACGATACGGATCTCGATCTCACCGAGATGGCCTTGCCAACTTTCTGTTGCATGTTGCAAATATTTCAGTCTCGCCGAAATAGCGATCGGTCTCACCGAGATGGCTTGACCAACTCTCTGTTGCACCATTGCTTCACTTCGGTCTCACCGAGTTGATGCAATCGGCGGCACCGAGATGAGGTTTTCCCTAAGCCCTAGCACATCGTTCCCACCGAGTTGTTCCAGTTGGTCCCACCGAGATTTCTAAGGTTCGCATTTTGAACTAAATCTGTCTCACCGAGTTCATCTATTCGGTCTGACCGAGTTGGGTTAAATGTGTGTAACGGTTGGATTTTATATGGAGGCTATATATACCCCTCCGTCCTCTTCTCCATTTGAGAGAAAGCTATCAAAACGTGCCTACACTTCCACCATACATTTTCTGAGAGAGAACCACCTACTCATTTGTTGAGATCAATATATACCAATCCTACCACAAGAATCTTGATTTCTAGTCTTCCCCAAGTTGCTTTCCACTCAAATCATCTTTCCACCATATCCAAATCTGTGAGAGAGAGTTGAGTGTTGGGGAGACTATCATTTGAAGCACAAGAGCAAAGAGTTCATCATCAACACAACATCTATTACCTTTTGGAGAGTGGTGTCTCCTAGATTGGTTAGGTGTCTCTTGAAAGCCTCCGTCAAGTTGTGGAGTTGAACCAAGAAGTTTGTAAGGGCAAGGAGATCGCCTACTTCGTGAAGATCTACCCGAGTGAGGCAAGTCCTTCGTGGGTGATGGCCATGGTGAGATAGACAAGGTTGCTTCTTCGTGGATGGAGCCATCTGTGGACTCGCGCAACCGTTACCCTTCGTGGGTTGAAGTCTCCATCAACGTGGACGTACGATAGTACCACCTATCAGAACCACGCCAAAAATCCCCGTGTCTTCATTGTGTTTGCACTCTCCAAACCCTTCCCTTTACCTTCATATGCAATTTTCTACTTTCCGCTGCTATACTCTTAGAATTGCATGTGTAGGCTGATTGCTTGACTTGTGCTAATTGCTAAAATCTGCCCACAACTAAAATTGGGAAAATGTTAGATTTTTATTTGGTCAAATAGTCTAACCACCCCCCCCCCCTCCCCCTCTGGACATATTTTCGATCCTACACGGGTTTAAGTGGAGAAACTAGGTGAATATATGCATGTGCTAGCACCTCGAGGTGCACCAGTGCACTAGACCTCATGATCAACGTTTAGAAAGTCTTGGACAATTTTGACAAAAAAAAACAACAATATTCATGCAACATGTCACCATTTTATAGATACAATTTTGGTACACAACTATAGGAACAAAAATATGATCATTTGTTCATGATAGGACCACCGGGAAACTATTCATTTAGATTTGAATTTGGTATTTCTCATTTTATTTACAAAGTTGTGAATTGAATTTAGATATGCAACTTTCTGACATGGTAGATGTGTATTCTGTGTCATAAATTAAAATTTGATGAGTTTTAGACTTTGTTTTTATTGGCCTAGTGCATCTCATGGGTGCATACTATATGACCTGGACCCTGGAGAAGCATTACATCCTCTAGAAGAGGCAATTGTCTTATCATTCCAAAAAATGGAGATGCAATTGTGTTGCCAGCTAGTGATTTTGATAAGCCACATATTTAATAAAAAACAAATTGCAAACTGACAAATTATGACATGTAACAACACGACATCATAGAAACTAGCTACACCTCTAATTCAACACTAGGAATCTGAAACCACAAGCCCGCTACACACAACATCACCCCAGCTTCGCGTGCAACCCACAGTCCCACACATGACTTTCTGCAGCTACATAAGCAAGCATCTGTCTGGAACCACTTCCGGTGCCATACAACAAGAGAACCCCGTCAAGTTCAATGCCAGTCTGATTCCTTTTGTTTCTCGTCGGGCTCATCAAGTCTTTTCTTGAAGATAGCTGAATTGCGAAGCTTCTCTCTGGACTCGTGAGCTGAAGGTATTCTTGAGTTACCCCGATGTCCCTGAACAGATGCAGAGGTGGATTACATAATTTTAACTAATAGGGATATCGTGAATCTGGGTTATAGACCACCTTGAATCGTACCGTTCTGAGAGATTCTCTCTTGTTTGCACGGTGGCCATCCTTTTCCTTCATAGCATTGGGAAAGAGAAGATTCTGTGCTTTTTGAAAGAACATGAAGCCCTCAATATCACCATTCCTGATGCCTGCTTCTAGCTGCAAGGGAAGAAAGCATCTCATCAAATGAACACAACTTGCTTAATAAGTATACTGAAGAAGGCCACTCACTTACCTGAACATGTAAGATGCAGATGAAGATGCTGGCAATAGGCAACCAGCTCTCATCAGGGGACAGCGATAAGTTCGTTCTGGAAACAGCAATGACATTTGTAAGTTACCCGAGCAGACAGCTTGGGTCTAATCTCCAATTCATTGGATAGAAAGTGTTGAACACGCAAAAAGTAAGCTCACAGCAATTAGAACATGGTGGTATGCTAGAACACGGTCATATGGTACACCAGAAGTGCATATGAATTAGTTCACCGTTACAACTTACAAGGCAGGGTGGCAAGTAACATTTGGCTAATCAGTAATGACACTAAATTTCAATCATCATACTCAACTGAAGAGGCAGAGAAAAGTACGGTAACTTCGCTGCTCCATTTTGTATTGCTTCCATATATAACTTTACACATAAGAGCCACAACATGTACAACATGACAAAATAAAAGGCCTAGCAAGTAATGACTGTACTTAACGTTGCTTGGTTCATATTTCATAGCAACACCATGTGATAGAGCCCGAAGAGCAGTTCATAGTCCATAATGTACTAGTAGTACATTACTGACACCACAGAAGAAACTCACATCAAAAATCTGATGAGGGGTTGAGGTAAGATGGGGATAATGGCTGCTCACTCCAAGTTGTTTACTACATTGCAACTGCTAATCAATTGAAGATGGTCTAATAAGTGGATCTTTGTCGAAGGAAGCTTAGGGCAACACTGAAGTGGAATCCTCAACTTCCCTGAACATATGGTGATAATCGGCTGCTCACTCCAAGTTGTTTACCCAATTGCAATCGTTAAGCAATTGAAGATGGTCTAATAAGTGGATGTTTGTCAACGGAAGCTCAGGTCAATACTGAAGTGGAATCCTCAACTTCCCTGAACAATCTACAGGTCCAATGGCAGTATGGCACTAATCGGTGGATCTTTGTCGACCCAAGCTAAGGGCAATAGTGAACTGGAATCCTCAACTTACCTGAACACTCTACAGCTCCAATGGCACTAACAAGTGGGCAATACTGAACTGGAATCCTCAACTAGAACACTAGCAACTACCTAACTGCCAAATAGTGACATACTACATCACAGAGCCGGGATTTTTCAATGCAAAACAGCAGCTAATTGAAAAGTTGAATTACTAGTTTCAGATAAAAACCTAACAGAGCGAATAATCAATTGTTCCGGGATACCGAACAAAGAAAACAGAAGCTCGTAGCTCAGGATTCACAGTTACAAACCTAAGGTAAGGAGCCAAATAGACGGCCGCGTAGAGCAGATACAGCTTCCTGCCGCTGTCCAGCCACGCGAAGACCCAGCTCTAATCCCAGGGAGAAAAGCACCCAAAACATTATCAGTCTGCTGGGGAAAGAAACAATAAGAGCACCGGGATGCTTCGGCTCACCAGCCAGTTGAAGTAAGGCAGGAAGGAGATGATGGCCATCACGCCCATCCTCGTGTCCGTCGCACCGAACTCCCCGTCGTCCTCATCTTCGGCCGCATCTCCTCGGACCCTGGGCGTCGGGAGCGCGAGGGACGCGAGCACGCAGGCGCCGATGGCGGCCACGAACGGCGCGTCCTGCTGCAGCTCCGCCCGGCAGGCTAGAGTCCGCCGGCTGCGGGGCCGCGGGTTGAGAGAGCGGGCCCCGGGCTCGCATCCATGGGGGTCACCTAGGGGGGTTGCGCGCGGTGAGCGGCGGAGCGGCGGGGGGAGGGAGGCGGTGGTGGCGGCGGCGAGCATCGGGTGCCGGAGGGGGGAGAAGAGCAAGTGGCCGAGCAGGGGGTTTGACGGCTGCCGAGTTGGTAGTTGGTACACTACGGACACAACCTTTCCGCTTTCAGCTCATATACGGAGCTCCCGGTTTCCGCTTTCAGTCACCGTTCACGTATACTGCAAAACACATGACGAGTTGAAAACTACAGGCAGTAAATGCCACTAAATTCTTAAGTCCAATCTACAGTAGTAGTTTATATTAATCAAATGAACATTGTATAAGATCATATAACAAGGTAACTGATCCATATACAGAAATGAAACCCTAAACAAATGGAAGAATGCCAATACGAACCCCGCAAAAAAGAAAAAACAATACGAAAATAAACATATTGTCATCGTACCACCATAGCTCTCGTGGCCATTGTTCATCAGGTGTGCGCTATCATTTAGCATCACCGAGATTGGCTTTCACAGTCTGGGAGCCACCTCCATGCGGCGGTGGCTGATCTGCACTTGTATCTAGCTGCAAGACACCATTTTGTGTGGTGCAATAGAAGTGGCCTGGCTATCGGCATCTGCAACGCACCCGTTGAATTTGGACTAGGGGCTCTGGCGACGATGGCGCCAGGGTCTTCGACGCCGGCCAGCGCACGCGCCCCCGGTGATCGCTGGAGGGTCGGTGGGCGATTCTGGGCTCTTGCGGACGCTAACAGCGGAGATGACGAGGATGACGGTGGGCGCTCCGGCGGCTCAACGGCCTACTCGCCAACTCCCTCAGATACGATCTGTGAAGCTTTTACTCCCGGCTACGATGAGGATGAGGTGGCCGAGATCGTGGAGACGGTCGTCCCTCCCGAGGATCCGGCGAGGAACGGCTTGCGTCCCGGAGAGAAGTTGGAGCTGCTCCGGCGTGTCGTCCATCGGAGGACGGCGGCGACCGCATCTTGGCCATGGAAGGGCCCTATTCCCAAGATAAGTTTACCCAAGCTTACTGTTTTCGATTTGGTTGCGCCGGAGGCGTGGACGGTTGTGGTCAGAAGGAAGAAGGGTTGCCGGCGGCGCCGGCCGTGAAGCAGCGGCCGGCGGCATCGATCGGGATCGCGGCGGCGAGGGCCGTGCGTTTGAATTCCTTGATTAGCGCGTGTGGGCCACCGGTAGTTACTAGGCCTTCTTCGGCTGGGTATGTGGCCCAGTGCGACGAGGCTGCAGTTGGGCCGGGTCCGGTCAGACTGGAAAAGGATGGGGTCGAGGCTGTATCGATCGACAACGTTAGAGACGCATGCAACGATCGATCGGTTCCCTCCTCCTCCAACTCGCGCTGTAGGGTTTTGGTTCGGCGTGCTCTAGATCGGCGGGCGGATCCTGGCGGTCGTGCTCGTCACATTCCCCGCTAGAGTCCATGGCTGGACGTGGCGGCGGGAAGAGACCGCCGAGCCTCGGCGGGCAGCAGCGCCGGTCGCGTTCTGTCGGGCGGTGACCGTTGAGCGGTGCCTTCGGCCGTGGTACCGCTCTGGTCTTGGCCGTGGCGTGGTGCCCCGGTCTTTGCCGTGATCGGTCGAGGAGGCGATGGCGGGTGCGGCCGTGGGGCGTGGCGCCAAGGCGCCTACCGGCGCTCGCGTGCCGGTGCCTGCGGCTTCTGGTTTGGCGCCTGGTCGTAGTGGGCTGGCTGGTGGTGCTGCTGGTCGGGGCGGCACGGCGCCTAAGCCGCCAACAACAGGGGCGCCGGGGTCAGTGGGACATCAGCCTAGGCCAGCACCGCCACCTCACTTCGTCACCAAACCTTCGGCTGGTGCTAATGCCGCGCCTCGGGGACAATGGGGAGACGATGGTTTCGACGCCTATGGGGCAAGTGTACACCGTGGCTCGCCGTCGACGGACGGTGGTCGAGGTTACGCTTGGCAGAGCGACGGTTCGGCAGAGCGACCGTTCCTGGGTCCCCAGGGTGGCTTTATTGAGGGTGCTTCTGGCCCGGAGTCTAGACAGCGAGGTGGCTTCCGTGGACATCGTGGTGGTCGGGGCGGGCGAGGGGGCCGGTACCGTCCACGTCCGCCGCCACCACCTGTTGTTGTCGAGCAGACGACAGATAGCGGGGCTGCCGAGGAGCCAGTGTTGACCGGTCACGCTATGGAGGTGGTGACGGCTCTTGCTACTATTCTGGTTCCTGAGAACGAGGTTATGAATGATGTGTCCGTGGAGATGATGGACAGGGCTGAGTCTGATAGAGCGTCCAAGTGGGCGTGTAGGAAGGAAAAGATGCTTTGTTATCGTTGCGGAGACAAGCGCCACTTCATTGCGGACTGTGTGGCGTGGTTATGTGATACCTGCGGTAAACTGGCACACAAATCTCGGGATTGTCCATTACTGCGCGATCAGGCATCGTCACTCATGATGTATGGAGTATACTGTGCTGAGCTAACTTTTGTCGAGTCTCCGACTGAGCATGAGGTTCCTGACGAGTCCCCGAGTCTGACCACGGGGATTGTCAAGGTCACCAGAGGGGAGGTGTCTGAGACACAGATCGTGCAGAGGCTTCGAGAGCTGGCCCCTGGGGATTTCGGTGGGACCTTGTCGATCTTGATGATAAGATGTTCAGGGTTGAGCTCCCTTCCGTGGAGGATCTGCAGAGGTTGTTGAGTTTTGGGATGTGTAAGGTGCCGGGTACTGATGGCATCCTTGAGTTTCAGGAATGGAAGCTTGTTGAGCCTCAGGGCAAACCGCTTACGCAGGCGTGGTTGCGATTTTCCGGGGCCCCCTCTATGCCGCTGCAGGATGCTCGGGTTGTGGCCAGCATGGGCATTCTAGTGGGGAAGCCTGAGCGTGTGGACATGGCTTTCACCAGAGCTCACGGGATTGCTCGGGTTCTGGTCAGTATTCTGAATGTTGAGTATGTGCCGGAAGTGGTTAAGTGGGCTTATCGAGGCAGGATTTATAATCTGGTTATTGAGTTTGAGGACGAGAGCCTTCTGGCTACGCCGGCTCACGAGTCTGACGTTGATATGCACGAGGGCGGTGGCGCGGGAGTACAGGAGCCGCCGGTCGAGGAATCTGGACGACAGCTGTCCAAGGGGCCGGGGTCCGAGACCGCGACGACAGGGGATGGAGCTGCCCAGCCCTCCTCGGTGCCTTCAACGACTCTGAGATTTGGGTCCTTCGAGCCCTCTTCTGCACCACCGAGGTTGTGGAGTGATCGGGTCGAGTCCGATGAGGATTTTGAGCTCGCGTTGCCTGCTTTGGGGTTTCGAGGATCGTGGATACGAGTCACAGGGATCTTGGGGTTCCATCACTTTCGGTGCAGGGGAGGAGGAGGTGAGTCGGCGGTGGCCACTCCCTCTTACGCTTTCGGTAGCGTGGTTCCCTCAGAGATGACGCGCTTCTCGTGCACTGGCGTGTCGGGAGGAGCCACAGGGCAGGCGGCCTCGGATCGCTCTATTTCTGCTGAGGGAGGGGATGCGGGGCAGGTGGCTCCCGTGTCCTTTTCTTCGTTGGGAGGAGGTCTTGGGCAGGAGGCCTCGGATACCTCTTCTCCCGTTGCGTCTTCCATTCGGTTGGTGCCGGCTGTGCCTTCGGGAGAGAGCTCGGGGCAGGTGGCCTCGGAGCTTTCTCCTCCTAAGGCGCCTGTGGTGGTGGCTTCTCCGGTGCTGGGTGGGGAGCGAGGGCAGGCGGCCCTTGTTCTGCCTCCACTACCCTCGCTGCCGGTCCCGTCTTGTGGGGCGCGCCAGGCGTCTGAGATATTGGTGCATGTCTTTCCACCTTCTGGCGAGGCTGTGGGGGAGCCCGTGCAGGTGGATCGGCCAGCTGGTTGGGGTGAGGCAGGAGGCCGGACCCCAACCGCGATCTCTCAGGAGGAGGTCACTGCGTTTGGCGGGATTCAGGATCCGATGTCTGAGGGGCGCCGGGTGAGTGGCCGTCTCTAGGCACGCGATTGGATGTGGGCGACATTCAAGATGCGCCATGAGGGCGGCCAAGCTTCGTGACGTGGAGGTCACTACTGGTATGTCGGTCAATACTTCTAATTCCATCTTGCATTTTTCAAATGATGAGGTTGTTGATAATGCAAATCAATTCGGAGTTTCGCTGGGTAGTAATGGCACTGAAATTTCTAATTCTATTAATGATCTTATGGATCTAGAGGCTGAGCGGGCCTTAGAGATGATTCGTAATATTGCGGATGTTAAACCCATGAGTGATTCTGAGGTCGATGCGCTCGGGGTCAGGGTGCTCGACAATTTTTGTGCGGATCTTATGCCACCTAGTTCTGAGGCGGAAGTAGAGGATGATTCTACTGAGATAGTTTTGGCTAGCCCTCCGACCTTTGGTTGTGAGGACCAGTTGCAGCGTCAAACTGTCCCCAAGCACAAGTGCAAACGAAAGGTGTACC
Organism: Aegilops bicornis; assembly: GCA_021605145.1. Classification (NCBI taxonomy): domain Eukaryota; kingdom Viridiplantae; phylum Streptophyta; class Magnoliopsida; order Poales; family Poaceae; genus Aegilops; species Aegilops bicornis. The sequence continues at coordinate 752,620,593 of CM038670.1, read as the reverse complement.
CGGTGTCCGCAGTGCGTAGGAGTGCTAGGATTCGTACGGCAAAAAAAATTCCATGATGAACTATGAAAGGAATCTTTTGGAATAGCAGAGGTCTAAAGGACTTGGCTAAAAGAAGGTTTCTTGTTGAGGCGTCTACTGAGCATCGTTTAGATTTTATCGCTCTATCTGAGACGGGTAGAGATAATTTTTCGCCTCAATTTCTAAATACGTTGTCGGGGGGTATAGATTTTTATTGGCATTGCTTGCCGCCGAGAGGGAGATCGGGTGGAATCTTACTCGGCGTTAGGTGGGAAAGCTTGAGGTTCGCAGTGTGGTTATGGGTGACTTTGCAGTCAAGTTCCGGGTGCGGTCGAAGGAAGATGGGTTTAATTGGGCTCTGGTTGCGGTATATGGGGCTGCGCAGCCCGAGCTCAAGCCCGAGTTCTTGGTTGATCTCGTTCGGATTTGTGGTTCCGAGCAGTTACCTATCCTGGTGGGGGTGATTTCAATATAATTAGAAGGCGTGAGGATAAGAACAATGATAACTTCGACGGCAGATGGTCGTTCATGTTCAATACTATAATTGAAAGTTTGAACACGAGAGAAATTGAGCTCGGGTAGAAAATTCACCAGGCTAACGCCCGCCAAATCCGACGATGAGAAGTTGGATCGAGTGTTGGCGATGTCGATTGGGAATGAAGTTCCTCTAGTAATGATCCAAGCCTGTCCCGTGGTATTTCTGACCACACGCCGTTATTTGTGGACTCTGGTGAGCCCTCCCACCTGGGGAACAAGGACGTGTTCTCCTTTGAGATGGCTTGGTTTGAACGTGAAGGCTTCCTTGATCTCGTGGCTAGAGAGTGGGCTAAGGATTCAGGAGGGAAGACTGCGCTTCAGCGCTGGCAAAATAAGATTAGGCACTTGAGGAGTTTCCTGCGTGGATGGGCTAAGCATCTTAGCGGGATTTATAAGGTCGAAAAGGAAAGGCTCCTTTACCTTATTCAGTCCCTGGATGTAAAAGCAGAAACCACGATACTGCCGCGGAGCTTCATGCCAAGCTTGACGCGGAATTGAGGCTGAAAGAACTTCTTAGGGAAGAAGAGTTGAAGTGGGCGTTATGGCCAAGGTCCGGCGAGTAGTCCAGGGGGACGCGAACACTCAATTCTTTCACATGATCGCTAATGGTAAGCATCGAAAGAAGAGGATCTTTCAGCTTGAGCAAGATGAGGGTACAATTGTAGGACAGGAAAACCTAAAATTGTACATTACCGAGTACTATAAGCAGCTGTTTGGCCCTCCAGAAAAGAACTGTGTGTCTCTGGATGAGTCCAGGGTTGAGGATGTTCCTCGACTCACGCCGTGGAGAATGATATTCTTACGGCTCCTTTCTCCGAGAAAGAGGTACTTGAGGCCATTTCGCAAATTAAAAATAACAAGGCGCCGGGCCCGATGGATATCCAAATGGAGTTTTATAAGAAATGTTGGCATATCATCAAAGGGGATTTGTTGCCTTTGTTCAATGATTTGTTTGCTGGACAGCTTCATCTTTTTCAGCTAAATTTTGGAACGATCACCCTACTTCCTAAGAAAACAGAGGCTGTGAGAATTGAGCAATGCAGGCCAATCTGTCTTCTTAATGTTAGTTTCAAAATTTTCACTAAGGTCGGGACCAATAGGCTCACACAGATCACGCATGCTGTTGTGCAGCCTACCCAAACTGCTTTCATGCCGGACAGGAACATCCTTGAGGGGGTAGTGGTCCTTCATGAAACGCTCCATGAAATCCACACGAAAAAGCTGGATGGGGTTGTTTTCAAAGTGGATTTCGAAAAAGCGTATGACAAAGTCAAATGGCCATTCCTTCAACAGGCCTTACGCATGAAGGGTTTTGATGAGGCTTGGCGGCCTTGAGTAGAATCCTTTACGCAAAAAGGAAGTGTTGGAATTAAAGTAAATGATGATATAGGGAATTATTTTCAGACACACAAAGGCCTGAGGCAAGGAGATCCAATGTCCCCTATTTTGTTCAACATTGTGGTTGACATGTTGGCAATTCTCATAGGCAGGGCAAAGGAGGCCGGTCAGGTAGGTGGCTTGGTGCCTAACCTAGTTGATGGGGGTGTGTCCATTCTGCAATACGCTGATGATACAATCATCTTTATGGAGCATGACTTGGCAAAAGCGAGAAACATGAAGCTGGTGTTGTGCTTATTTGAACAATTGTCCGATTTAAAGATAAACTTTCATAAAAGCGAGTTGTTACGCTTTGGTAGAGCCAAGGAGGAACAAGAGGCTTATAGGCAATTGTTTGGATGTGAATTAGGGCTTTACCTTTTACTTACCTAGGTATACCCATTCACCATCGTAAGCTCACAAGCAGAGAGTGGAAATGCATCAAGATCGGTTCGAAAAGAAACTTAGTTCTGGAAGGGCAAACTTATGTCTTATGGAGGCCGGTTAATTCTTATTAATTCGGTGCTCACAAGTATGCCGATGTTCCTACTATCTTTCTTTGAGGTTCCAGTTGGGGTTAGGAAAAGGCTGGACTTCTATCGATCAAGATTTTTTTGGCAGAGTGATGATCTTAAGAGAAAGTATAGACTCGCCAAGTGGGATGTTATTTGTTGACCAAAGGATCAAGGGAGGTTGGGTATCGAGAATCTTGAGGTCAAGAACAGATGCCTGCTTAGTAAGTGGTTGTATAAGCTATCAGTTGAGACTGACGCAACTTGGGCACAGATTCTCTGTAACAAGTATCTGCATTCCAAAACTTTGTCACAAGTGACAGTGAGACCAACTGATTCCCGTTTTGGAAGGGGCTTATGAGAGTTAAGGCAACCTTCTTTAATAGAACAAAGTTCATTGTCGGAGATGGCAACGATACTCGTTTCTGGGAGGACACTTGGCTTGGTGATACTGAAGGAAATATGCCCTAGAGGCAATAATAAAGTTATTATTTATTTCCTCATATCATGATAAATGTTTATTATTCATGCTAGAATTGTATTAACCGGAAACATGATACATGTGTGAATACATAGACAAACATATAGTCACTAGTATGCCTCTACTTGACTAGCTCATTAATCAAAGATGGTTATGTTTCCTAACCATAGACATGTGTTGTTATTTGATTAATGGGATCACATCATTAGGAGAATGATGTGATTGACATGACCCATTCCGTTAGCCTAGCACTTGATCTTTTAGTATATTGCTATTGCTTTCTTCATGACTTATACATGTTCCTGTAACTATGAGATTATGCAACTCCCGTTTATCGGAGGAACACTTTGGATGCTACCAAACGTCACAACGTAACTGGGTGATTATAAAGGAGTACTACAAGTGTCTCCAAAGGTACATGTTGGGTTGGCGATTTCGAGATTAGGTTTTGTCACTCGATTGTCGGAGAGGTATCTACGGCCCTCTCGGTAATGCACATCACTATAAGCCTTGCAAGCAATGTAGATAATGAGTTAGTTACGGAATGATGCATTACGTAACGAGTAAAGAGACTTGCCAGTAACGAGATTGAACTAGGTATTAGATACCAACGATCGAATCTCGGGCAAGTAACATACTGAAGACAAAGGGAACAACGTATGTTGTTATGCGGTTTGACCGATAAAGATCTTCGTAGAATATGTAGGAGCCAATATGAGCATCCAGGTTCCGCTATTGGTTATTGACCGAGAATAGTTCTAGGTCATGTCTACATAGTTCTCGAACCCGTAGGGTCCGCACGCTTAACGTTACGATGCCAGTTTTATTATGAGTTTATAAGTTTTGATGTACCGAAGATTGTTCGGAGTCCCGGATGTGATCACGGACATGACGAGGAGTCTCGAAATGGTCGAGACATAAAGATTGATATATTGGAAGCCTATATTTGGATATCGGAATGGTTTCGGGTGAAATCGGGATTTTACCGGAACACCGGGAGGTTACCGGAACCCTCCCGGGGGTTAATGGGCCTTAGTGGGCCATGAGGGAGAAGAGGAGGGCAGGCCAGGGCAGGCCGCGCGCCCCCTCCCCCCCTAGTCTGAATAGGACAAGGAAGGGGCGCCCCCTTCCTCTTTCCTCCCCTTTCCTTCTCCACCAAGGCAAGAGGGGGGAGTCCTACTCCCGGTGGGAGTAGGACTCCTCCAGGCGCACCCCTAAGGGGGCGGCCGCACCTCCCCCTCCCTCCTTTATATACGGGGGCAGGGGGCACCCTAGAACACACAAGTTGATCTACGTGATCGTTCCTTAGCCGTGTGCGGTGCCCCCCTCCACCATATTCCACCTCGGTCATATCGTCACAGTAGTTTAGGCGAAGCCTGCGCGATAGAACATCATCATCGTCACCACGCCGTCTTGTGGAACTCATCCCGACACTTTGCTGGATCGGAGTCCGGGATCGCCATCGAGCTGAGCGTGTTTGAACTTCGGAGGTGCCGTACGTTCGGTACTTGGATCGGTCGGATCATGAAGACACACGACTACATCAACCGCGTTGTCATAACGCTTCCGCTTACGGTCTACGAGGGTACGTGGACAATACTCTCCCCTCTCGTTGCTATGCATCACCATGATCTTGCGTGTGCGTAGGAAATTTTTTGAAATTACTACGTTCCCCAACAGTGGCATCCGAGCCTAGGTTTTATGCGTTGATGTTATTTGCACGATTAGAACACAAGTGAGTTGTGGGCGATACAAGTCATACTGCTTACCAGCATGTCATACTTTGGCTCAGCGGTATTGTGAGATGAAGCGGCCCGGACCGACATTACTCAGACGCTTTACGAGACTGGTTTCACTGCTACGAGCACTCGTGCTTAAAGGTGACTGGCGGGTGTCTGTCTCTCTCACTTTAGCTGAATCGAGTATGGCTACGCCCGGTCCTTGCGAAGGTTAAAACTGCACCAACTTGACAAACTATCATTGTGGTTTTGATGCGTAGGTAAGAACGGTTCTTGCTCAGCCCGTAACAGCCACGTAAAATTTGCAACAACAAAGTAGAGGACGTCTAACTTGTTTTTGCAGGGCATGTTGTGATGTGATATGGTCAAGACGTGATGCTATATTTTATTGTATGAGATGATCATGTTTTGTAACTGAAGTTATCGGCAATGGCGAGAGCCATATGGTTGTCGCTTTATTGTATGAAATGCAACGCATACTGTAATTGCTTTACTTTATCACTAAGCGGTAGCGATAGTCGTAGAAGCAATAGATGGCGTAACGACAACGATGCTACGATGGAGATCAAGGTGTCGGCGCCGGTGACGATGGTGATCACGACGGTGCTTCGGAGATGGAGATCACAAGCACAAGATGATGATGGCCATATCATATCACTTATATTGATTGCATGTGATGTTTATCCTTTATGCATCTTATCTTGCTTTGATTGACGGTAGCATTTTAAGATGATCTCTCACTAAAATTATCAAGAAGTGTTCTCCACGAGTATGCACCGTTGCGAAAGTTCTTCGTCTTTGAGACACCACGTGATGATCGGGTGAGAAAGGCTCTACGAACAAATACAACGGGTGCAAAACAGTTGCACACGCAGAATACTCAGGTTAAACTTGACGAGCCTAGCATATAACATATATGGCCTCGGAACACGGAGACCGAAAGGTCGAGCTTGAATCATATAGTAGATATGATCAACATATTGATGTTCACCGTTGAAACTACTCCATCTCACGTGACGATCGGACATGATGTAGTTAATATGGATCACGTAATCACTTAGAAGATTAGAGGGATGTCTATCTAAGTGGGAGTTCTTAAGTAATATGATTAATTGAACTTAAATTTATCATGAACTTAGTACTGATAGTATTTTGCTTGTCTATGTTTGCTGTAGATAGATGGCTCGTCTTTGTTGTTCCGTTGAATTTTAATGCGTTCCTTGAGAAAGCAAAGCTGAAAGATGATGGTAGCAATTACACGGATCGGGTCCGTAATCGAGGATTATCCTCATTGCTGCACGGAAGAATTACGTCCTGGAAGCACCGCTGGGTGCCGAACTTCTTCTTGATGTAACCGACGGCGTTAAGAACGTCTGGCGAGCAAAGGCGATGACTACTCGATAGTTCGTGTGCCATGCTTTAAGGCTTAGAACCGGGTCTTCAACGGCGTTTTGAGCGTCATGGAGCATATGAGATGTTCCAGAGTTGAAGTTAATATTTCAAGCAAATGCCCGGATTGAGAGATATGAAGTCCCCAATAAGTTCTATAGCTGCAAGATGGAGGAGAATAGTTACGTCGGTGAACACATACTCAAAATGTTCGGGTATAATAATCACTTGATTCAAGCTGGGAGTTAATCTTCACGATGATATTGTCATTGATGTAATTCTTCAATCACCGCCACCAAACTACAAGAGCTTCGTGATGAACTATAATATGCAAGGGATGGACAAGACTATTCCGAGCTCTTCGCAATGCTAAAAGCAGCGGAGGTAGAAATCAAAAAGGAGCATCAAGTGTTGATGGTCAACAAGACCACCGATTTCAAGAAAAAGGGCAAAGGGAAGAAGAAGGGGAACTTCAAGAAGAACAGCAAACAAGTTCTTGCTCAAGAGAAGAAACCCAAGTGCGGACCTAAGCTCGAGATCGAAAGTGCTTCTCTGCAAGCATCTTTGGACCTTTGGAAGCGGAACTGCCCCAAGTATTTAGCGGATAAGAAGGATGGCAAAGTGAACAAAGGTATATGTGATATACATGTTATTGATGTGTACCTTACTAATGCTCATGATGAGTACACAGGTATTTAATCGGGTTACATTGCTAATATTTGCAAATCGAAGCAGGAACTACGGATTAGCGAAGATTGGCTAAGGGCGAGGTGACGATGCGGCGTGGGAAATGGTTCCAAAGCCGATGTGATCGCGGTCGGCACGCTACCTCTACATCTACCATCGGGATTAGTTTTAGACCTAAATAATTGTTATTTGGTGCGGCGTTAAGCATGAACATTATATCTGGATCTTGTTTGATGCGAGACGGTTATTCATTTAATTCAGAGAATAATGGTTGTTCTATTTATATGAGTAATATCTTTTATGGTCATGCACCCTTGAAGAGTGGTCTATTTTTATTGAATCTCGATAGTAGTAATACACATATTCATAGTGTTGAAACCAAAAGATGCAGAGATAATGATAGTGCAACTTATTTGTGGCACTGCCATTTAGGTCATATCGGTGTAAAGCGCATGAAGAAACTCCATACTGATGGGCTTTTGGAATCACTTGATTATGAATCACTTGGTACTTGTGAACCGTGCCTCATGGGCAAGATGACTAAAACGCCGTTCTCGGAACTATGGAGCGAGCAACTGATTTGTTGGAAATCATACATCTTGATGTTTGTGGTCCAATGAATGTTGAGGCTCGCGGCGGGTATCGTTATTTTCTCACCTTCACAGATGATTTGAGCAGATATGGGTATATCTACTTAATGAAACACAAATCTGAAACATTTGAAAAGTTCAAAGAATTTCAGAGTGAAGTGGAAAAATCATCGTAACAAGAAAATAAAATTTCTACAATCTGATCGTGGAGGAGAATATTTGAGTTACGAGTTTGGTTTACATTTGAAACAATGCGGAATAGTTTCGCAACTCACGCCACCCGGAACACCACAACGAAATGGTGTGTCCGAACGTCGTAATCGTACTTTACTAGATATGTTGCGATCTATGACTTCTCTTACTGATGTACCGCTATCGTTTTGGGGTTATGCTTTAGAGACGGCCGCATTCACGTTAAATAGGGCACCATCAAAATCCGTTGAGACGACACCTCATGAACTGTGGTTTGGCAAGAAACCAAAGTTGTCGTTTCTTAAAGTTTGGGGCTGCGATGCTTATGTGAAGAAACTTCAACCAGATAAGCTCGAACCCAAATCTGAGAAATGTGTCTTCATAGGATACCCAAAGGAGATTGTTGGGTACACCTTCTATCACAGATCTGAAGGCAAGATTTTCGTTGCTAAATTCGGATCCTTTCTAGAGAAAGAGTTTCTCTCGAAAGAAGTGAATGGGAGGAAAGTAGAACTTGATGAGATAACTGTACCTACTCCCTTATTGGAAAGTAGTTCATCACAAGAACCGGTTCCTGTGACAACTACACCAATTAGTGAGGAAGCTAATGACATTGATCATGAAACTTGGATCAAGTTTCTCTTGAACCTCGTGGGTCTACCAGAGTAAGATCCGCACTGAGTGGTACGGTAATCCTATTACGGAGGTCATGTTACTTGACCATGACGAACCTACGAACTATGAGGAAAGCGATGATGAGCCCAGATTCCATAAAATGGCTAGAGGCCATGAAATGCGAGATGGGATCCATGTATGAGAACAAAGTATGGACTTTGGTTGACTTGTTCGATGATCGGCAAGCCATTGAGAATAAATGTATTTTTAAGAAGAAGACTGACGCTGATGGTAATGTAACTGTCTATAAAGCTCGACTTGTTGTGAAAGGTTTTCGACAAGTTCAAGGGGTTGACTACGATGAGACTTTCTCACCCGTAGCGATGCTTAAGTCTGTCTGAATCAGGTTAGCAATTGCTGCATTTTATGATTATGAAATTTGGCAAATGGATGTCAAAACTGCATTCTTGAATGGATTTCTAGAAGAAGAGTTGTATATGATGCAACCAGAAGGTTTTGTTGATCCAAAAGGTGCTAACAAAGTGTGCAAGCTCCAGCGATCCATTTATGGACTGGTGCAAGCATCTCGGAGTTGGTATAAACGCTTTGATAGTGTGATCAAACCATATGGTTTTATACAGACTTTTGGAGAAGCCTGTATTTACAAGAAAGTGAGTGGGAGCTCTGTAGCATTTCTGATATTATATGTAGATGACATATTATTAACTGGAAATGATATAGAATTTCTGGACAGCATAAAGGGATACTTGAATAAAAGTTTTTCTATGGAAGACCTCGGTGAAGCCGCTTATATATTGGGCATCAAGATTTATAGAGATAGATCAAGACGCTTAATAGGACTTTCACAAAGCACATACCTTGATAAAGTTTTGAAAAAGTTCAAAATTGATCGAGCAAAGAAAGGGTTCTTGCCCGTACTACAAGGTGTGAAGTTGAGTCGGACTCAATGCCCGACCACGGCAGGAAGATAGAGAGAAAATGAAAGAAGTTCCTGTGCTTCAGCCATAGGATCTATCATGTATGCAATGTTGTGTACGGACACGGCGACGCTTAGCAATAAGCTTGGCAGGAAGGTACCAAAGTAATCCAGAGTGGATCCTTTGGATAGCGGTAAAAACATCCTGAAATACACGAAAAGGACTAAGGATATGTTTCTCGTATATGGAGGTGACAAAGAGCTAGTCGTAAATGGTTACGTCGATGCAAGCTTTGACCGATCCGGACGATTCTAAATCGCAAACCGGATCGTTTTTATTAAACGGTGGAGCTGTAAGTTGGTGCAGTTCTAAACAAAGCGTCGTGTCTACATGTGAAGCGGAGTACATAGCTGCTTGGAAGCGACAAATGAAGGAGTGCGGATGAAGGAGTTCATTTCCGATCTAGGTGTCATACCTAGTGCATCGGGACCAATGAAGATCTTACGTGACAATCTTGGTGCAATTGCCTTGGCAAAGGAATCCAGATTTCACAAGAGGACCAAGCACATCAAGAGACGCTTCAATTCCATCCGGGACCAAGTCCGGTGGGAGACATAGAGATTTGCAAGATACATACGGATCTGAATGTTGCGGACCCGTTGACTAAGCCTCTTCCACGAGCAAAACATGATCAGCACCAAGACTCCATGGGTGTTAGAATCATTCTTGTGTAATCTAGATTATTGACTCTAGTGCAAGTGGGAGGCTGAAGGAAATATGCCCTAGAGGCAATAATAAAGTTATTATTTATTTCCTCATATCATGATAAATGTTTATTATTCATGCTAGAATTGTATTAACCGGAAACATGATACATGTGTGAATACATAGACAAACATATAGTCACTAGTATGCCTCTACTTGACTAGCTCATTAATCAAAGATGGTTATGTTTCCTAACCATAGACATGTGTTGTTATTTGATTAATGGGATCACATCATTAGGAGAATGATGTGATTGACATGACACATTCCGTTAGCCTAGCACTTGATCGTTTAGTATATTGCTATTGCTTTCTTCATGACTTATACATGTTCCTGTAACTATGAGATTATGCAACTCCCGTTTACCGGAGGAACACTTTGGGTGCTACCAAACTTCACAACATAACTGGGTGATTATAAAGGAGTACTACAGGTGTCTCCAAAGGTACATGTTGGGTTGGCGTATTTCGAGATTAGGTTTTGTCACTCCGATTGTCGGAGAGGTATGTCTGCGCCCTCTCGGTAATGCACATCACTATAAGCCTTGCAAGCAAAGTAGCTAATGAGTTAGTTACGGAATGATGCATTACGTAACGAGTAAAGGGACTTGCCAGTAACGAGATTGAACTAGGTATTAGATACCGACGATCGAATCTCGGGCAAGTAACATACCGAAGACAAAGGGAACAACGTATGTTGTTATGCGGTTTGACCGATAAAGATCTTCGTAGAATATGTAGGAGCCAATATGAGCATCCATGTTACGCTATTGGTTATTGACCGAGAATAGTTCTAGGTCATGTCTACATAGTTCTCGAACCCGTAGGGTCCTTACGCAATGTTACGATGACGGTTTTATTATGAATTTATAAGTTTTGATGTACCGAAGATTGTTCGAGTCCGGATGTGATCACGGACATGACGAGGAGTCTCGAAATGGTCGAGACATAAAGATTGATATATTGGAAGCCTATATTTGGATATCGGAATGGTTCCGGGTGAAACGGGATTTTACCGGAACACCGGGGGGTTACCGGAACCCTCCCGGGGGTTAATGGGCCTTAGTGGGCCATGAGGGAGAAGAGGAGGGCCAGCCAGGGCAGGCCGCGCGCCCCCTCCCCCCCTAGTCCGAATAGGACAAGGAAGGGGGGGGGTGGCGCCCCCCCTTCTCTTTCCCTCCCCTTTCCTTCTCCACCCAAGGCAAGAGGGAGTCCTACTCCGGTGGGAGTAGGACTCCTCGGCGCACCCTAGGGGCGGCCGCACCTCCCCTCCTCCTCCTTATATACGGGGCAGGGGCACCCTAGAACACACAAGTTGATCTTCGTGATCGTTCCTTAGTCGTGTGCGGTGCCCCCTCCACCATATTCCACCTCAGTCATATCGTCGCGGAGTTTAGGCGAAGCCCTGCGCCGGTAGAACATCATCATCGTCACCATGCCGTCGTGCTGACGGAACTCATCCCCGACACTTTGCTGGATCGGAGTCCGGGGATCGTCATCGAGCTGAACGTGTGCTGAACTCGGAGGTGCCGTACGTTCGGTACTTGGATTGGTCGGATCGTGAAGACGTACGGCTACATCAACCGCGTTGTCATAACGCTTCCGCTTACGGTCTACGAGGGTACGTGGACAATACTCTTCCCTCTCGTTGCTATGCATCACCATGATCTTGCGTGTGCGTAGGATTTTTTTTGAAATTACTACGTTCCCCAACAGATACACCATTGGCATTACAGTACCCAACTCTGTATCGTATTGTCCATCGCCGTGATGTGCTAGTGGCAACGATTATGCAGTCCATTCCCCTTAATATCCAGTTTAGGAGGGTGCTTGTTGGTGATAGATGGGAAGCTTGGCTTCATCCAGTGCGTGGATCGATGGAAGTCCAGCTACATCGTCAGCCCGATCAATTGTGTTGGAAACTTACTAGGTCTGAACAATTTACCGTTAAGTCGATGTACATCGATGTTATTAACTCGAGTGTCATTCCTAGCTCCAAACATGTGTGGAAAGTCAAAGTTCCTTTGAAAATTAAAGTGTTTATGTGGTTTGTCCATAAACAGGTCATTTTAACAAAGGACAACTTGGTTAAGCGCAATTGGACGGGATCTACTAGGTGTAGTTTCTGTGATCGGGATGAGACCATTAAGCATCTCTTCTTTGAGTGCCCGTTGGCGAGAATTTTGTGGCGTTCCGTGCAAATTGCCTTTAACATTACTCCTCCGAGTTCGGTCGGGTCGTTACTTGGAACGTGGCTGGATGGGATAAAGTCCGATACAGCTAGACACATTCGTGTAGGAGTTTGTGCGTTGTTATGGGCAATTTGGAACTGCAGAAATGATTTGGCTTTTAACAGAATAACTACTATTCATTTTTTGCAGGTTGTATTCCGTGCTACGGTGCTGACCCGTATGTGGTCCTTACTCACTCCGACGGAGGCCGAGCGCGTTTGTTCTTTGGATCTGTCCGGTGGGAGATGGTAGCGCGGGATATCTTCAACCGGTTTGGATGGCGGCCATGTAATATGATAGGCAATTAGTTTTCCTATCTTTATTTTGCCAGCCGGTTGTGGCTTTATGGCCTTTTCTAGTTTTAGCGTCGAGGCTCTACGTGAGCTCGCCTTTATTTTGTTTCAAGACTCAATGACATTTTTTAACCTTTTTTATTTATCTAAGTGGCCATATGCATCGTTCTGATGCAGAGGCCGGGGAGTCCCCCTTTTCGAAAAAGAAAAAAAAACCATCATAGCTCTCGTCGATAATAGACAACGTCAAAAAAATTCAGTCACTAAAATATATGCAAAGACCTGTAAAGAAACAAATATCGTTGAACCATCACAAACTGATACAGGCAAACAACTATGCTAGTATCGCCAAGTCAAACAAACGATATTGCTAGCAAATACTCGAAAGAAGAGGTTGTAGAAGAAGACGATGTTGTGGTTAACGATACACTTGAAACCCAAAACGTCGTTCATGAGGAAGAACAAGGACAAAACTCACACGCTCTACGACAATGTTGTACAAACGACATGAGGATGAGATCGAACTCAAATGCCTTTTATTCGAGATGGCATTGTTATCACCATTGGGACAATCCTCTGCGACATCAAAATCTACTATGCAAAGGATGAAGACAACGGCAATCTCCTTCACTCCGCCCCACGACGCCAGAGAAACACTCAAAAGCGGAGGAGAGAGGAGATTGGTTTTGTGCCAGCAGAAGACTTTTTTTAAAAGTTGCTCACACTAAAAATTCACGTTCAATAGTGAAAATGGATTTAGGTAACTGTCAAACACACAATCTATTGCCGACCACCCTATTATGTTCCAGTTCTTTCTAAAAGCCCGTTAAATTTTACATTACTCCATTGAGGAGTTAGCGTCAGGGCTCTTTCTTGTCTATTACGAGACCTACGGTAATCTTGCCTTTGGCGCTCCACTAAATGGCCTGGCCCAAAACTGTAGATATTGTAGCGGTTCTATAAAGGTTCCATTGACAGGTTCCGACTGTTTTTAGAACCTTCATGTTGTTCCTTTTTATTCGTTCGTTTCTATGTGTGTTTCTAATCGGGTTTTCAGCGATTTTCTTTGGTATTTTGTTCACCAGTTTTCTATGGTGTATTCTTTTTCTTTTTTCAACACATGTCTACTTTTTCAAATACATGTTCGAAAAAATTAAATACATGTTGAATTTTTTAATGGCACGAAACATTTTTTGTTCAGAAATGGAATTGTATGATTTTTTTTCTGAAATGCGTGAAAATTTCTTTAAAATATCACGCACATATTTTGAATGGTATGAAACATATTTTTTGAAGTAACACAAATTTTTTTACATTGAATAATTTTAATTTTTCCAAATTTCATGATTTTTTTAAAATGCATGAGCATTTTCTCAATGCCACAAACGTTATTTTAGAATGCTATCAACATTTTTAGAAGTTGCTCGTACGTTTTTGTAAACCGTGTGAACATTTTTAAAATGTGCAACGAACGTTTCTAAAAATTTAAAGAATACATATTTCCATTTGAGAAATGTACGTAAAAGTATTAAACCAGAGAAAGAAAAAGAAAAAAAATGCACACTAGGGGCCAGCCTATTTAGGACGTCGTTGAGGCGATGTGTTCTTTCGTCTCGCATAATGCGAGACAAAGACGCGCCCAGGAGCTTGGCCTCATAACGAAAATCAGCAGTTTTATTGACAACCCCTAAAAAAAAGTTTTATTTACAGTACGGGGAAAAGAGATGTATCCTCGTAGGGCCACCGCCCATTGACCCAGTTTTTATTGAGACCCTGACCGGGTCAGGTCAGCACGGCAGGGTGGCAGGGTGGCCGCCGCCCGAGTCGGGTCAAGGTTGAAACGACGAAGAGCGCCGAGCACAGGTAGAGTGTAGGTCACACTGCACTTATGGCCACCCCCATGTTCGTTCGTTCCTCCGGGTAGGTACACTACACACACGCGCACTTCACTTGTGCAGCCTGCACGTCGTCAGCCCAACCCAACCACCCTCGAGAAAAGCGCGAGCCACAAACATGGACCGGACGACGCAACATACCCAGCGGCGACCTTTTGGCCCGCTCGTCGGTCGCTTTTCGCGACGGACGGATACAACTGAATGAAGGCGCGTCGGCGCCAAGGCGCCATCACCGACCAGAGGCAGAGTGTCCGTCCAGTCCATCCGTGCCCGTGAAGCTTGGTCGATCGAACCAACCAACCTCCCCCTCCCTGGTCCGTTCTTCTCCTTGCAAAATCCCAGTTCCACTTCAACGCTTCCTTTTTCTTTTCTTTTCCTCGGTGAGAAAGATAAAAGGTCGTGCGAGCGAGTACTACGAGCCGTCGCGCGGGCACATGGCCGGACGCTTTTCAAGCGACGAAAGAAAGCTGAAAAAGGTCCAAGGCAGTGAAAGTCCCCTTCTACACCCGGCTCGGGATGAACAGTAACTCGAAAAACATTAAAAAAACGTTCAAATAAATCAGAAATTATTTTATGGCAAAACTTTGACAAATGTTCTAAGAGCCTGTAAAATTTCCTAACGAAATCGGTGCTCCAAAATGCTTTCGCAACTAGCATTTTCAGAGTATCGATTTTGTTTTTTTACCACAACTTCCACAAATGTGATTTCATGATGAAACTTTGTACACTCTTAGAAAATTTGTCAAAGCTTGCTATAAAACAATTCAGATTTTTTTGTACATTTTTTAATTTTACTGTTCACCCGACCTCATTTGAGCTTGGGTGCAAAAACTTCACGTCCCTAGGCCAGCCAAATGCAGGGTGACAGACTGACAGGGGAGGTCGGCAGGTGCGAACAAGTGGGCCCTCCTAGACGTTTCACATGTCGGCGAAGTTTGCGGGACGCTTCTGGGAAATGGGGAAAGGGAGCGAGAAATTACGGCAGGGCCTGATTTGTCGAGTTCGATGCCTCGACCAGGAGTTCGAGTTTCGATTTTCTCCAATTGTTTGACCAAGTCGAGGCAGGGAAATTCCGGCGCGAGAATTGCGTTGGTGCCGATCTCATCATCGAGCCGTTTTGACTACATAGAGAGGCATGTATAGGCCACCAATGATGGAGTCGAATCCAGTAGATCTTAGGTAGAAGGTCATGAGCCGATAGCCTTGGCACGATGGTAACAGGAAGATGGGATTTTATCCGGGTTCGGGCTCTATCGAAGAGATAACACCCTACTGTCCTACTTTAATTGTATTGATTGAGAGGTGCAGAGTACAAATTATCTACCACGAGATCGTGTGTGTATGTGTTGACGTCTACCGTCTTCACCTCTCAGTTTATATAGACACCGGGGTATCTAGGGTTACACATAAGTTGGTTACATCTATGGGTTGACTCTCCTAGGGGCTGACAAGCATGTCCCACTGGTTGGTTGCTTTGGGGATCCTAGGCCCAGCCCATATGTTCGGGAGCCGACATCGTTAACACCCCCTTATTTAGGACACCATCACTGAGGCTTAACGATTAAGAACCCGTCCAACATATGGCATGCTGCCGACGACCCAATTACACCGCATCTCTTTAGAAAAGCCCGTCAAATTGCGTGAGAGCTATATCTCGCTTATAACGAGATGGAAGGAGCTCTCACATCACGCGCAACATGAGCGATCGGCCCACTAGCGTAGGGATTCATTCACTGCATTGGCTATCCTCTGGTTTTCTCTGTGATTTTTCTTTTTTTCTTCAGTATAACTTTTGTTTTATTTGTTTTTCTCGGTTTTCACTATTTTCTTTGGGGTTTTTCTTTGTTTCCTTCTTTGATTTTCTTCGGTTTCCTTCATTTTTCTTTCTTTTTCAACGATTTTCTTCAGTTTCCATTGGCTTATTTAGTTCTTTATTTTTACGTGTTTTTATTTATGGTTTTTTCTCCTTTTGAACCTTTTTTGATTGTTTTTTTATTTTCTATGTTCATTGTGTCATTTTCCTTGTTTTCTATGTACATTTTTCATGTACATGTGAAACATTTATTTTTATACATGTTAGAATTTTTAAAACACAAGGTTAAGATTTTTAAAAACAAATGTTGTTGATGTCTACATTTTTCATATACATCAAGAACAATTTTTATACAGGTCTACATTTGTTAATACATGATTAGCATTGAAAATATAATGATTAACATTTTTTCAATTACAAGTTTGATTTCTACTTTGTTCGTACACATTATACATTTTTTACATACATCTAAGAAATTGATTTGATATACGTTTAAATTTCTACAAATACATGATTGCCATTTTTATAGTGTCACATATAATTTTTCAAACACATGAATATTTTCTAGATGTCACAAAGTTTCTTTTTATGCTATCAACATTTTTTGTATACATCAGGAATATTTTTAATACACGTTTAACATTTTCTAAATACGTGATTAACATTTTTTTCATATATATTTTTTGATTTTTCTAACATTGTACCCTTTTTATACACTGGGAATATGTTATATGCATGTATAAGATTTTTTTAATGCATTATAAACATTTTTTTCATATATATGTTTTGATGTCTACTTTTTACATACACATTCTACACTTTTTTTGTGGGAAACTTTGTATCTATTCATCTTCAATCATGAAAACACAAGAAATAATAAAATTACATCCAGATTCGTATACCACGTAGCGACAACTACAAGCACTGAAGCGAGCCGAAGGTGCGTCGCCATTATCAACCCTCCCGCGTCGGAGTCGGGCACAATTTGTTGTAGTAGACGATCGGGAAGTCATCGTGCTAAGGCTCCATAGAAGCAACGCACCAGAACAACAACCGCCGCCGATGAGAAAAAGCTTAGATGGGAAGGTTCCAACCTGAAGACACATGAACAGAGACGAACAAAGACCGGTTCCGGTTGGATCCACCAAAGACAACCACCAACTGAATCCAGCGGGATCCGCCGCAAACACACCTCCACACACCCTCCGACGATGCTAAACGCACCACCGGGACGGGGCTAGGCGGGAGAACCTTATTTCATCTTTAAGAACCCGCCGTCGTCTCATCTTCCTGAGCAGGACACAAACTCTAACAAAACTTGAAGAAGCACCTAAAAATAGACCCCTCCTGCCAGCAAAGGCCGGGATCCACCGCGCACTCATGGCCCTAAGGCCACAAGAGACGAGGCAGGTCGGCGTCACCGCCGACGGGAGGCAAAAACCCTAACTGCCTTGTCTTGGTGGAGAGACAAATGTATCATTGTACACTTTTTGTATATATTAGAAACATTTTTCCATACACGTTTAACATTTTTCAAATGTAAGATTAACATTTTAGCACTCTATATATAAAGTAATTTTCATATTAGATATATTTAGAATATTTGGAAATTTAAGCAAAGGTAAAAAAAGCAAAAAAAATTAAAAATGTGAAGAAAGGGCGCAATGCCTGCGATCCCCGCTGGGCGGCCCATTCCAGGCGCTGCTTGACAACTACACTGACTATGTCGAGCCCGTGAAACTTTATAGTAACCCCAGGGAAGAGTTAGGCCCAAAAGAACCAAAATCAGCGCCGGGGGGGGGGGGGGGGTGGAGACTCCTGGTTTACATGCCAGGTCCATGATGTCCCAAGAGTTCACCAAAACGAGAAGCAAAAATCTACCAGACTCTTAGGACCAATTACAGCAGAACCTAGTTACATCTCCCTGCTAGAAACGAAATTTACTCCACTTAACAAGAAGAACTACAAAGCTCAGGACATTGGAACAAAGACCACATGGATCTCATCTGCCATCCTCGGGTTGCTCTTTAGTTCCTCCAATGTAGCTCCCCCCCTCCCCCGTGTGCAGTGTCTTCAATGGTTTTTGCCCAAGACAGCGGACGCCGACACTCAGTGCACTTCAGTCTGGTTCGAGCTCCAGGGGTAACTTCAGCTTCTTCAGCAGGTGGTCTCTGAATTGAGCCGTTCGTCCATCCAGCAGTTCCTTGTAAGGTTTTGTTCAGTCCCCTAAATAATGGATTATCTTCTGCCAGACCTGCTTGACAGAGATCCATTTAGTTCTACTAAAAACAATATCGTTCTTGGTATTCCACAATCCCCAAAGGACAGCAGGAGAGACTACATTTAAATGTTCAAAAAAGGAGTTAAAATCCTTATCAAAAACTAACTCCACTTCTTTCCAAGCCAACCTAGCAACCACGCACTCAAAAAACAGCGGTTCATTATACGGAATGAAAAATAACACAGCCGTACTGTTGTAGGTGTTGAAAATATGAGCAAATTACTACGAGATTTAATTCGAATAAACAGAAGATAGATCATGATAGCAATAGCAGAGATTAAACTAACCATGCGAACTAGCGTGGTAGATGAATAGATCACATCTAGGACACATACTAGAAACATGAATTCTACCACGATCTCGAACAAGAAGGATAGAATCACATACGGTGCAGCAAGTGCTGATCGCCCGGCGTTAACGTTGTCGCCCATGTCGCCGAGGATGAGATTGCCGAGGTCGGGAAAGAAGTTGGATTGACGAAGTTGTTCTTTGTCGGCGATCGCGAAGTGCGCTCCCAAAAACCCGACGCCTCTCCCGTGACAGGATCACGAGGCGGGATTAGGAGGCTCTTGTCCCTTCTTGCGGTGCACGCCGAAATGAGGGATGAAGAAGACTTGCGTGACGGCGCAATGATCTGAAACGGTGGTGCGAAACCATACGATACGAAAGCAGTTAGGGTAGACGTTTGTCTGACTATATAGTACGGGCCAGGTAGGTCGTGGGAATAAACCCCACGTCCGAAGCCCAGCGTGCCGCCCGTGCCCATCAACCATTGAGACCCTGACCCGGTCCGGTGAGCACGGTAGGGGGTGGCCGCCGCCCGAGTCGGGTCAAGCCTGGAACGACCAAGAGTGCCAGAGTGCAGTGAGGATCACGCCGTCACAGCTCCATGTTCCTGCGGAGTACCACAACACACAAGTACACTTGTGCACCCTGCACGTCGTCAGCCCAACCACTCTCCGAAAAAGCGCGAGCCAGAAACATGGACCGGACGGACGACGCAACGTGCCGAGCGACGACCTTTTGGCCCGCTCGTCGGTCGCTTTTCGCGTCGGACGGATCCAACTGAATGAAGGCGCGTCGGCGCGAGGGCGCCATCACCGACCAGAGAAGAAGCGAGTCCGTCCAGTCCCGTCTATCCGTGCCCGTGAAGCCTGGTCGATCCATCCATCGACCGGTCGAGCCAGCCAACCAACCTCCCCCTCCCCCGGTCCGCTCCCCCCCTTGGCCAAATCCAGTTTCCACTCCAACGCAGGACGTGCGAGTGAGTACTACGAACAGGCGCATGGCCGGCCGTCGGCGTCCGCTTTCCCAAAGCAGAAAAGGGTCCAAGCCAATGCAGTCGGGAGGGGAGTCGGCAGGGGCTGCCATGTGGGCCCCCGCCGGACGTCTGACAAGAGCCGGCGAGGCTCGCGGGGCGCCTCCGTCCGGGAAAGGGAACGAAAATTTACATCACCTGCTCCGCAGCGGCCGCATTCAATTCCTCTTCCGCTGTTGCTCTACAGGGCGTGGCGACAAGGAATTGAAGCGCGGGTGGAGGGAACGCAGGGGTCAATTTTGCTCGGCTCGTCCCGCCTCGCCTCGTCGTCTAGCCTGCCGCCGGGAGTACATCTGCTGCTGCTGCTCTGCTGTAGATTTGGTGGGGAGCGGCCGAGGGAGGACGGTACCGCATCGATCTTGATTTTTTAAATTAATTTCTCGGGCTCCGCGGCTGTCCGGCCACGATTTGATTTGATGTTGCTCGGAAATGTCAACTGAGATCGGGGAAATGGTTTCTGTTTCCGGTTCATCTGGAGCCCTGCCGCCCCTACGCCGCGTGACATCATTTCATTAGTAGAGTGTGACACCTCCGCCGATTTCAGCTCCGGTTTATGCTTCCACTTGTCCAGCCGTCGGAAAGTATGGTGGGCAAGTTCCAGAATCGTGTATGAGCTACCATGCCAGTGAGATCTTTCACCATTGCGAGCAAGCAAGCATGAATGAAAGCGTAGGCCAGATACATGCCATCAGGCATGATAGTCATGAAATGGAAACATGCTGCATCGGTCTTTGCAGTTAGATTTTTCAACATCGACCAGAGCTCTGTCTATTCATTAAAATTATTATACTACTAGTATTAGCAAATTCATAAGGAGAACCGGCCAAAAACCGACGGCCTCCGTCCGTCAACACACGCACACACAACTCGCAAGATCTTGACAGGACCTGCTGATACATGGGTGAAAAAGTCAGGGATTCGGTCACCCACATGTCAGTTTCCTCTTTACCCATATATGTTCCATCCGCTTCATTAGAAAAACCTTAAACCTACCACCACCATCACCGTTCACCAACAACTACTACAAAATACAAAGAGAGAAAAATAATTAAAAACAAAGCCCAGGAGAGGGAACCCTTGACAGCACAATCCCAGCATAGGAAGCAGCAGTAACTCCCAATGGCCGGCAGGCACTGGCCACCATTTCCCTTCAGTCCGTCTCTAACCTATACATCATGTTCGTCACCGATACAGGCTGCTGCTGCCGCTGCAGGCGCAAAAACCATGGTCGCAACGCAACACCACCAAAAGCCCAAGGGGTTCAAACAAAAAACACAAACCCATACTATATGTCACTGGCTGCCTGGCTGGCTGTAAGTAATTAAGCGGTCGGTAATTTTCTTTCCTTCTTCTGGTGGTGGTGGTGTGGTGGTGATGGGGGGTCTTGGCCTGGGGAAGAACGAGCACTGTCAGCCGGCGAGGATTGAGCCGGCCCTGGTCTTGGGCGGCCGCGGCGGGGACTCCACCTCGCCCAGGGACGGCGGCCTCTGCGACAGCTTCTTGGCGGACGCGCTCTTCTCCTTCCTCTCCATCTCCTCGTCCGCCTCCATCTGCTCCGTCCTGCACTCCTCGCTGCAGAACGCGATGTCCCCTCTGCGAAAAACAAAAGATTCAGGTTAATCTCAGATTCTCAGTGTATGCATGGCATGAACCAGTAAAAACACGGCTTGACAATCACTGAACGAACTAGTCATGTAACATGTCTGTCTTATCACACCTTCCCTCACACATGGAAATGTTTGTTAGCGATAAACATGCAGTTAGTGAAAGATGAAAGATCGTACTACGTTCTTTCATACTGAACGTCTGCTTGATCCTCCACTCCAAAGCAATTCACAAGGAACCATATAGTTTTCAACTTCATGCGGCGAAATCACAATCTCAAAATGAAACCCAAGGACCCTACACAAAAAGCCACAGTTTCTGTTGAAACCATCCACCAGACGGAACAAACAGCAGTAAAGCAGTGGGACGAACACCTTTGGCATCTGTCAGAAGCTCTGATAATAACAATCCAAAAAAAAAACATGCTTAGCAGCTAAGTCTCTCCTGAATCCCGGTCAGTAACTTTGTACAGAAAAATCAGCGGTAACTCCACACCACATGCAAGCGTGCAGATGAAATCGTGACCGTAATTAAGCCCGCGGATTCAGGCCAGCGCGGAATTTAATGGAATCACGCGCAGAGTAAGCTACCACCACCCGTACGCGCACGACACAGACGACAGGGCCTCTGCACCAATAGCCCATCATGAAAAAGAAGAAGAAAAAGGAAAAGCGCCCGCACCGATCTCTTCCCTTGTTTGTCCTAGCACCAAGAAACGAATGGCATTATGTAACCTTTTCTTTTTCTTTTCTGGAGAATCAGGCCAGGCACTGGCTCCGGCTTTTCCCCCGGCCGGCGGTCAAAATTTCTGTTGTTTCGCCGAGAAATACCAGCTCCGAACACGCCGGAAGTGGCTCTGCCGGGGGACCCGCCGTGCCGAATACGCGGACAAACACGACGGACGGAGGGAGGAGGAGGAGGAGGAGGGAGGATGGGCAGAGAGACGGCGGACGCCGGGAGCGGACCTGTACATGAAGATGTCGCGGTTGCTGGCGATCGGCTTCCGGCAGAGGAAGCAGGCGTCGAGGAAGTAGCCGTACGGCAGCCCTCCCGCCCCGAACCCCGCTCCGGCTCCCACGGCGCACACCAGGTCGTCCTCCACGCCGGAGCTGACGAGGCGGGTCCACGCGTCCGCCGACGCGCCGCCCCCGCCGATGGTCGACGTGCTGTCCCCGCCGATCCCACTCCCGCTCCCGCTCCCGCTGCCGGTGCCGGCGCCTCTGCTGCCGCCCTTGCCCCAGCCGCGGCCCAGCAGGCCGGCGCCGGCGCCGCTGCCGTGGGCGGAGGAGGAGTCCATCGCCGGCGCGGAGGGATCGGTCCCCCGAGGGCCGGATCCGGCGACCGGGGGGAGGGGCAGGCCTTTATCCTTCGATCCGGTGGCGCTCCCGTGCTCGTCCTGGCGCCGCGGTGCGGTGTGGTGCGCGGGCGGGCGGGCGAGAGGGACGGTGCGCGAATCGGTGGTGTTTAAAGGGGAGACAGGCTCGGCAGGAGGTGGGAGGTGGTTTTATTAAGTGAGTGGGGGCGGGGAGGGGAGGGAGGGCCGGTGGCGGGTCCGGCCCGCGCTTACTGGTGGGGCCGCCGTGGCTGGTGCGTCCCGCGCCGGGTTTGCTTTGCTGCGAGGCTCCGAGGAGGTGATCGGGCTTGCCTGCTCCCTATCCATGCTTCCATCCATGTTTTTACTTTATCCTACGGCTGTTTTTTTTTTTTTCTATTTCTAATCTAATCATCTTCCCCTCGATTTTAAGGGGGTGAGGCCGGGCCTTATTTTTTTCCAATCAAATCAAGCCACGTACGCGGGTGCACGGACGGGCACACGCGGGGGAGCAGGCAAGTCTCGTCCCGAGGAGGGTGCCTACGCGCATCCTATTCTTTTGCGCCTGCGGCGTGGGGCCACACGGCAGTGGGATTTTTCGTGCAGTGCACTGTAGGTTTTGCGTGCTCCGGGGGGTGCTTGTTGAGAAAAACTTTACATGTCACACACTTTTTTCAAGAAAGTTTACAAGAGGACAGAGCCCACGTGAATATATATTTCTGGATGCTAGCCGGATGGACAATGCACCTTGCCCAAGCAAACACACTAGAGACACAAAATACTAAGTGGAGTACAAGATTATGGCACGGTGTAAATGGCAACCAGCTAAACATCTAGAGGGCTGGATGAAGCAACCTCTTAGGTTGTATTAAATCGTAATACAAGGCACCGCTAGCAAAGAAAAAGAAAGAAACTCCAAAGGGCACGACATGTTACTCGGCTCCGGCCTGGTTTCTCTAATGGAAATCAGAGGGGAAACCCTCTTTTGCTAAAAAAAAGAGACTAGACCAAGGCAACGCCAAAATCTTGAGCACGGAAAGGCCACATGAAGTGAAAGCAAAGGGGTTGCGCCACTAACAACCCCATGCCATTCATCACTCATGGAAATGTAGTCATTGTCCAGAGCGGAGTGTAAATAAAAATGAGAAAAGACTCTGACTTATCGAGCATGTGTAAGAAGATTGCGCAAATTCTCTAGTGACAGGGTGATCATTACCCATGAGAGTAGGGCGAAGGAGCGATGAGGAAATGAGAGGGTCTTAAGAGTGTCACAAATGAAACTATCTCCCTTAGAAGGGGGATCAATGCCCAACCGAGGTGCAAATGAAGGGTATTGCATGACAACAAGAGTGACGGCAAAAGGGGCTACCAAATGGTGAGAAGGTGGAGATTTTGGAGGAAGCTCACAAACAAAGTTGACGAGTTCAACATGGGGATAAGGACGGAGATGAAGACCATGCCACCAACATGAGGAATGACATGTATGTGATGTTGTCATCATAGTTAGATAAAGCCGGCTGGGGATCCCCCACATCCCCAATCCCATCGCAGAGGTGTGAGGGAGACAAGTCAAAGCCTCTAGGGTGAGTGCATGCCTAAAGGTGTCGCCCATTTCTCCACTCTCCAGTTGTCACCCCCTCCATGAAAGCCAAACCCGACAGCCTAAGGGTGTTAGCAGCATCTGGCTAAGGCTTTGAGTTTGGCCGACAGTCATATCCAAGTCAACGCGTGTTTGCGGGCACACTATGGTAGGATCTAGGGCAGGTGAAGCATGAGGTGTTGGGAATATTTTGGGTTCGAGTGAAAAGCGGAGAAGGTTGCAGGTGCAAGGGGTGGGCTGGGTGCGTCCTGCTGCAACCGTCTGCCACGTAGCTATGCTCGACGGACTCCATCGACAATGGTGGGAGAGGGACGCGTAATGGGTGGGGCCTTCAATGGATGGCGATGGAGCCTCTAGTCACCCCGTTTCTCGCACCTATAGTCCTTGTTGAATGCGATATTGTGAGATACATGAATTCGGAGGAAGACAATTTTTTCACATGATAGCGAAAATGGCATCCGTTAAATTTGATGCATTTGGTTCATGGCTTATTTTATTGCAATTACTTCTTAAAAATTATTGGGCTTAAGGGAGAGAAACCTCATGGCACAACTATTTTTAGGCGATAGACTAACACCATTTATTAATTGTGCTATGAGCTCCATAAAAATATTAAATATTCAAACCACTAAATATTTGTGAAAGATATCTATTATCCAGGTTCTGACTCCTCGAGCATGCATGAGAATATTGCGCAAATTCTCTAGTGAAAGGGTGGTCATTGACCATAAGAATAGGGAGAAAGAGCAATGCTAGAATGACAGGGTCTTAGAATGTCACTATTGAAACTATTTCCACTGGAAGGGGATCATGCCCGGGGCAGAGTTTAAATGAAGGGAACTACATGACAACATGAGTGGCATCAAAAAGGGGAAACCAAATGGCGACAAGGTGGAGATTTTTAACGAAACTCCAAAAAATGCTGATGAGTTTGACGCCGGGATAGGAAAGGGGATGAAGACCATGCCTCCAACACGAG
Source organism: Aegilops bicornis (assembly GCA_021605145.1). Taxonomy (NCBI): domain Eukaryota; kingdom Viridiplantae; phylum Streptophyta; class Magnoliopsida; order Poales; family Poaceae; genus Aegilops; species Aegilops bicornis. The sequence goes on along the minus strand of CM038670.1, from coordinate 752,595,427 downwards.
GAATGACGTGTATGTGATGTTTTCATCATGGTTGGAGAGAGTCGGTAGGTATATCTCCACATCACCAAGCCCGCAACAGAGGGGGAGGGGGTCAGGTCAAAGCCTCAAGGGTGAGTGCGGTCCTGAACGTGTCACCCATCTATCCACTCTTGATATGGCACCGTATCCATGAGAACCAAATCAATCAGATCCGACAACCTAAGGGCGCGAGCAACATCTGGCTAAGGCTTCAAGTTCGGCTACCAGTCGTGCCAAAGCTAGTGTGCGTTGGCGGGCACATAATGTAGGACCTAGGGGAGGTGAAGCAGGAGGCGTCGGGGATCTTTTGAACATGAGAGATACGAAGAGCAGGTTGCACGTGTGATGGGTGTGGCCTCTCTGCACCATTTGTCATGGAGGACTCCGCTGATGGTTGTTAGGGGAGGGAAGGGTGCGGGTGGGGGGCCTTGGGTGGATGGCGACTAGGCCTCTGGAGTTTCCCCATATCTCTCACATATCATCCTTGTTGAATTTAATATGATGAGATATGTGAGTTTCTCAGGAAGAGAAGTTTTTCCGCATGAAAGCAAAAAATGGCATCCATTCAATTTGATGCATGTTGTTGGTGGCTTACGTGACTATTATTATTTCAAAATATATAGGGCCCAGAGAAGATAACCTTGTTGACACAACTATTTTTATGTCGACGTAACTTATTAATTTTGCTATGAACTTCATAAATTGTGCAGTGTTCAAACTGGTTCGAGCGACGACTGAAGCGGCCACAATCACACAAAAATTGCGAGATCGGAGTACATACCACAACCCCACTATAGGTCTTAAAGCAAATATTAACAAGAATATTTTCCTTGACACAATTAGTATATTCTCCCTTGTCGGTGCTTACGGTACGTAAACCCACTAGTACCCTCGGTAGGGTGGCGAACTGATATGTCTATTTTGCATCATTATTTCTTACTATAATTTATCCTATTTCAATGATGTATTACATAATATGCTGCAATTGCAATGTATTTTCTCTCTTATAATTCAAGGAATACAAAGAGAGGGGGATTGCTGAACAATAAGAAATCTGACCTGAAAATGCAACAGAAGAGAAGGCAATTCTCCGGAGTTCAGAATGCAACATGGATTTTTTGAAGAATTATTTCAAAATATGTGATGAATTGTGGAGCAAGAATGGGCCGGAGAGGACCCACCAGGGCTCCACACGTCCTGGTGGCGCCCCCTAGGGCGCCCCGTGTGGCCATGTGGGCCCATGGTTACTCATCTCCCGACATCCTTTGGCTATAAAATCACATTTGCACTAGAAAAATCACAGAAAATCCTCGGAATTTCCGCCGCCGTCTGTGAGGCGAAACTTGGCCGGAGCACTTTTACTCTCCAGGGGAGCGATTCTGCCGGGGAAATTTCCCTCCACGAGAGGGAAATCAAAGTATGAAAAAGGAAATTTAGATAGAAGTATGGTAAAAAGTATATACATGAATGAGTAACTGGAGCATTGGGCGGCTCGACAAATATGTAGCGGTCAGGGTTGTCAGCTAAAGTGAGGTGCATTTCCTTATCAACTTGCAGGTGGTATAGTTTCAAGAATTATTTCCAAGACTTGCAAGTGAGATAGGGTTTCTCTTATTTATTGTTGGCATCCACAATGAAAGTGAACCATTCCTTCTTTTTTCTCAAGCAAAGTTGTAACTTGAGTTACGATAGATTTTGTAATAGCGATCTTTTATAAGCAATTGTTTTTGGTAAAGCAGGGTGACCCGAGGAAAATGAAAGAAAATAAAGAAGTGTTTGTACAAAGAAATATTAAGTCACTATTCTTACAAAAAGTATATTGTATCTCAATGATGTTTATTGTCTTTGAAAAGTGTATTTGAGATAAGTACATGTAGTCGTAGTATTAAAAAGCAAGAAGCATGATGTTACGGAAGGTCAAAATTACAGATACGTAGATATGATTATGCAATTGGTATGCACAACAGAATTAATGTATTGTTAGGTACTGATGCAACAACAGGTAAAATGTCGGTACGAGTTGTAGGTTAAAATTTGTATGAAATCAGTATATATTAAGAGGAATTTGTGTTGGACTAGTCTTGAAAATTATGCAATCATGTGCAATTATGCAAACTGGCATGGGGAAACTATGTTGGTGGCATATGTGCTATGGAGTCTACTTCGACAAACACCTACCTGTATGAGGATCCTGCCATTTTGACACTTAAAAAGTAGCTTAGGGATACAACATAGAGCTATGCTCCGCATATGTTGCACAGATCATATTAGTAGCAATATCTCCAGAACCCTCGAGAACACTTTACTACTCAAGCTCCGCCTCCATTTATTTTCGTTCCTTTTAGGGACAATTCCATTTTCACCCCTAAGTCACATATGCTACTCACACTTACCCATAATTGTCACCACCTACTTAGTTCTGCCTCAATTCCATTGTGTAGTGTCATCGGGGTTCGAGTTACTTGTTCAGTCAACATCTTGTTCAGTCAACAAGAACTATGTCGGTTAATTGGATGTAAGTCAGATATACATCTTGTTCAGTCAACAAGGGCCCACATACTTATGAATAATCTATAATGAACTTATAATTAAATCACAATGAGATTTGAATAATTATTTGAAACTTTTTCATTCTTTCTTTTTAGTTTGTTGGAAAAAAGAGGGGGAAGCAATTGTTCCTCACAATGTTGTCACGACACACAAGTCTCTGAGGTTGTAACATATTGCACACTAGAAAAGTAGCAACATGCAAGTTAGTTGAAGACAACAATTCGGCCCTCATTTGAGGAGATTAAGAGGGATACGGGTAATTTATGTGCATTTTGTAAGTGCACCTAGTGCCCCTTAGTGATTCTGGTGTATTGAAGACTTATACGTTAAGGGACTAATGCGTTTGTGAGTGTACACGGGTCTATAAGTCTATGAGGAGTTTGATATTTATAGAGAAAGTCAATTTAAAATGAATGTCTTCAATCAAGACTTTGGATTTCTGAAGACTTTGAAAGTGAAGAAATTGGTGTGACCATGAAGACTTGATATTCATGCGAGGAATATGAAGCATGAAGACTTTTGTTTTCGTAGTTTCATTTTCTCTTTCTTGAGTCATAGGAAACACCGTACTGTTAAAGGGGGTCAAGGAAAAACTAAGGACAAGTTTCCAAGTGATGCTCATCTCAAAATCCTACACCTACCAATCCTTTCGAGTGAAGCCATTGGAAATCTCATGCAGTTCAAAGAATTTCTTCAAAGGAAAGAGACGAAGCTCTTCTGGTCTCTGAGGAATTTGTTCTGATTGAGGAGTTAGGAATTCGCCAGTGCGGATTGCCTACAAGTGAGGAACATGATAGCCTTGAGGAATTTGAGCCTCAAATTTCAGACCGTTGTTGTGCTACACGCCAGCTGTCCCAAAATATCTACCCACCTAATGGTCATATTATTGAAGGGCATTTATGTCTTATCATGTCGGGTTTCTCCTAAGGCTATAAATAGCCGCCCCCTACAACCACTAGCTGGTTGGATGCTCCAAGAGAAACTAACACTTGTCATTGAGAGCATCCCATCCTCCGAGGACTTTGAGCGAAAATCATCAAGTGAGGAAAACCCAAACCCGAACACCTACAAACCCAAAGTGATTGAGCATCACTGAAGAGATTGTTCCTGTGTGGATCCGACGCTTGTTACTTTTAAGACTGTGCATCTTCCAGACGGTTAGGCGTCATGGTCTAAAGCATCCAAGAGGAAATTGTGGATCGCCGAGTGACCGAGTTTGTGAAGGTTTGGAAGTCACCTGAAGACTTACCACGAGTGATTGGGCGAGGTCTGTGTGACCTTAGCTCGAGGAGAATACGGTGAGGACTGTGTGTCCTCAGGTTTAAATACCTAGCCGCTCCAACTGTGACGCATAACCTGTCACAACAAAGGGGAACTGGTCTATCAAATCATTGTCTTCACTAAGCCAAATGGTTCTATTTCCTCAACCCTTCCATTTCCTCATTACTGTGTTGTGTACTTGATCGTTACTGTTTGAAGACTTTGACTGAAGACTTTCTCAATTTCCTCAGTTCAATTTCTACAGTCAGTTTGTCTTCAGCCTGCTTATCTTGTGTCTACGCTTTTTGTACTCTGTGTTTGTTTTCATTTCATCATGATGACTGTGTTTATGTTATGTTATGTCTGCATCTGAGTACTTATTCCGCTGCAAGTAGTTCTTCGCTTAGGAATTTCCTCACCCTGAAATTCCTTAGTGAAGAATTCATAAAAATCGCCTATTCACTCCCCCCTCTAGTCGACTTAACACACTTTTAATTGGTATCAGAGCAAGGTACTCCCTTGTTCAGTGTGATTTTGGTTTAACCGCCTGGAGTTTTAGTTATGTCGACCGCAGGTTCAAGGTCTCAGCTGGGTGTCCTACCTTCGATGGGACGGACTACCCCTACTAGAAGAATAAGATGCGAATGCATCTTGAGGCAATTGATAACGATCTCTGGTATGTTGTGGCAAATGGTGTCCCCTCTGTCACTCCTACCATCAACGCTGCTGGCGTGAAGAGATTCAAGCAACTCGACTCTCAAGCGAAGAACATCATATGTGGCCATCTGAGCAAAGGGCAGTATGGCAGAGTGAGTGCTTTGGAGACAGCAAAACTTATCTGGGATAGGCTGTCCAAGGTCAATGAAGGAGTATCAACACAGCGTGACTCTCGAGTTGACGTTCTTCGCAATCTCTTCAACCACTTCAAAAGACTCGACAATGAAAATGTTCAGCAAACCTTCGATCGCCTCACTGACATCTCAAGTGAGCTTCAAGCACTTGGTGCCACTGACATCACCGATCATGAGGTGGTGAAGAAATTGCTGAGATCGCTTGATTCCTCATTTGACGCACTGATGATACAAGAACGTGGATACTACAAGTCACTTGATCCCGTTGATATCCTCGAGAGGCTAAACACTCATGAGTTTCAGCTTGCTCAGAAGAGAGATCTCTATGGACCGAGCTATGGCAGATCACGCGCTCTGAAGGCGGAGATTCTGGTAGCAGCCTTGGTGATCCTGAAGAACTAAGCCAGGAGCTAGCAATGCTCGTGAAGAAATTCCAGAAGTTCTCAAGACGTGGTCGCTTTGGAAAATCCTCAAGAATTGATGATTCCTCATCCCGTGACTACAAGAAGAGACTGTGCCACAAATGCAAGAAACCTGGTCACTACATTCAAGATTGTCCTTAGTGGGAAAAGGAATCAAAGAAGAAGAAATACAAGGATTACAGTTCTGATGACTCAAAGTAGAAGAAGAAATCTTCAAAGTCCTCATCATCAAAATCCTCAAAGTCTTCATCTCACAAGAAGAGCAGCTCCAAGAAGGTCCGGGCATTCATTGGCAAGGAAATGGACTCTAAAGCTGAATCTGAGGAACATGAGGAAGAGGAGGCATCTGAGGAGTCCGAATCTGGTGTGGCGAGCCTAGCCCTCGCCACTGCGTTCGTCTGCAAGTCCATCTTCAACTCTGAGGAAAATGGCATCAACAACAAGGCTGATGACGACGATGATGACTACGCTCCCACCTATTGCTTCATGGCAAAGGGTGCAAAGGTACTCAAATATCCCTCCTCTGAATCAAGTGAGGATGAATCTGATGAAAACCTCAAGCCTAGCTACTCTAAACTTGCTAAGATTGATGTGAAACAAAAAAGGCTTTTGAAAAGGTTCAAAACATGCTAGACAAGAGTGGTGATATGTTGGGTGAAGAAATGGATCGCACCAAAACTTTGACTGAAAATCTTCAGAGACTTCAGTCCAAGTTTGACAATCTTCAGAGTCATCATAACACTCTCTTATCTGATCATGAGAAGCTTTCTTATGAATTTCTTCAAAGAAAGCAAGATCTTAAGAAGCTAAGGGAGAGTTACGAAAATCTTCAGAAGGAGCGTGATTCATTACTTGCTCAACAAATCAGCGTTGCTCAGGAAGAATTTATTCCTCCATGTTTGAAGTGCATTGAATGTGAATCTGCTAATTCTTCACCTGAAAGTTCAAATGCTTCTACTGCTGCAAATTCTTCACCTGTCTCTGCTATCACTAATTCCTCATCTGAGGATATTGCTAGTATCACTGACTATGCAGAGCTGAAGGTTGTATAAGACAGTGAAGGAAATATGCCCTAGAGGCAATAATAAAGTTGTTATTTATATTTCCTTATATCATGATAAATATTTATTATTCATGCTAGAATTGTATTAACCGGAAACTTAGTGCATGTGTGAATACATAGACTAAAGAGAGTGTCCCTAGTATGCCTCTACTTGACTAGCTCGTTAATCAAAGATGATTATTTTTCCTGACCATAGACATGTGTTGTCATTTGATGAACGTGATCACATCATTAGAGAATGATGTGATGGACAAGACCCATCCGTTAGCTTAGCATTTTGATTGTTGAATTTTATTGCTATTGCTTTCTTCATCACTTATACACGTTCCTCTGACTATGAGATTATGCAACTCCCGAATACCGGAGGAATACCTTGTGTGCTATCAAACGTCACAACGTAACTGACTGATTATAAAGATGCTCTATGCTACCTCTTGAGCACTGAGTTGGATTTCCCCGAAGAGGAGAGGATGATGCAGCAAAGTGGCGTAAGTATTTCCCTCAATTTTTGAGAACCAAGGTATCAATCCAGTAGGAGGCCACGCACAAGTCCCTCGTACCTGCACAAAACGATAGCTACTCGCAACCAACGCGATTAGAGGTTGTCAATCCCTTCACGATCACTTACGAGAGTGAGATCCGATAGAGATGATAAATAATATTTTTGGTATTTTTGGTATAGAGATGCAAAGTAAAAAGTAAAAGGCAAAGTAAAAACAAAGCAAGTATTAAAGTGATGGAGATTGATATGATGAGAATAGAACAGGGGCCATAGGTTTCACTAGTGGCTTCTCTCAAGAGCATATATATTCTACGGTGGGTGAACAAATTACTGTTGAGCAATTGACAGAATTGAGCATAGTTATGAGTATATCTAGGTATGATCATGTATATAGGCATCACGTCCATGACAAGTAGACCAAAACGATTCTCAAGATCTACTACTATTACTTCACTCATCGACCGCTATCCAAAGCATGGATCTAGAGTATTAAGTTAAAAACAGAGTAACGCTTAAGCAAGAGGACATGATGTAGAGGGATAAATTCATGCAATATGATAAAAAACCCATCTTGTTATCCTCGATGGCAACAATACAATACGTGCCTTGCTGCCCTTCTACATCCGGGAAAGGACACCGCAAGATTGAACCCAAAGCTAAGCACTTATCCCATTGCAAGAACTACCAATCTAGTTGGCCAAACCAAACGGATAATTCGAAGAGACTTGCAAGATAACTCAATCATACATAAAAGAATTCAGAGAAGATTCAAATATTATTCATAGATAAGCTGGACCATAAACCGACAATTCATCGGTCTCAACAAACGCACCGCAAAAAGAAGATTACATTGAATAGATCTCCACGAGAGAGGGGGAGAACATTGTATTGAGATCCAAAAAGAGAGAAGAAGCCATCTAGATACTAGCTATGGACCCGTAGGTCTCAAGTAAACTACTCACACTTCATCGGAGAGGCTTTGATGATGATGTAGAAGCCCTCTGTGGTGGATGCCCTTCCCATGGAGCTCTGCATCGTGCCCCAAGATGGGATCTCGTGGATACAGGAAGTTGCGGCGGTGGAATTAGGTTTTGGCTCCCCTTCCGATCGCTTGGGGTGCAATGAGGTATATATAGGAGGAAGGAGTACGTCGGTGGAGCAACAGGGGGCCCACGAGGCGGGGGCGCCCAAAGCGGGAGCCCCCACCCTCGTGATCGCCTTTTTTGTTCCTTGAGTAGGGTCCAAGTCTCTGGATCACGCTCGTTGAGAAAATCACGTTTCAAGGTTTCATTCCGCTTTGGACTCCGTTTGATATTCCGCTTTCTTGAAACATCAAATAGGCAAAAAACAGCAATGGGCTGGGCCTCCGGTTAATAGGTTAGTCCCAAAAATAATATAAAAGTGGAAAATAAAGCCCAATATAGTCCAAAACAGTAAGTAAAGTAGCATGGAGCAATCAAAATTATAGATACGTTGGAGACGAGGCATCCCCAAGCTTAATTCCTGCTCGTCCTCGAGTAGGTAAATGATAAAAAGAGAATTTTTTATGTGAGTGATACTTTGGCATAATTTCAATGTAAATCTTCTTAATTGTGGTATGAATACTCAGATCCGAATGAATACAAAATAAAAGTTCATATTGATAAAAGAAATAGTAATACTTCAAGCATACTAATCAAAGTAATCATGTCTTCTCAAAATAGCATGGCAAAAGAAAGTTCATCCTACAAAGTCATATAGTTAGGCTATGCTTCATTTTGTCACACAAAGATGTTCCCAACTTCTATACCCCGATGACAAGCCAAGCAATTGTTTCATACTTAAATAATCTCAAACTTTTTCAACCTTCACGCAATACATGAGCGTGAGCCATGCATATAGCACTATGGGTGGAATAGAATATGATGAAGGGGATTGTGTGGAGAAGACAAAAAAAGAGAAAGTCTCACATTGACGAGGATAATAAACGGGCTATGGAGATGCCCATCAATTGATGTCAACATGAGGAGTAGGGATTGCCATTCAATGGATACGCTTAGAGCTATAAATGAATGCTCAACAAAAGAAAACTAGTGGGTGTGCATCCAACTTGCTTGCTCATGAAGACCTAGGGCATTTGAGGAAGCCCATCGTAGGAATATACAAGCCAAGTTCTATAATGAAAAATTCCCACTAGTATGAAAAAGATAACTTATGAGACTCACTATATGAAAAGCATGGTGCTACTTTGAAGCAAAATATATGAGACTCACTACATGAAGAACAAGGTGCTACTTTCAAGCACAATATATGAGACTCACTACATGAAGAACAAGGTGCTACTTTGAAGCACAAGTGTGGAAAAGAGATAGTAACATTGCCCTTTTTATTTATTTTCTTTTTTTGGGGCCTTTCCTATTTTTTTCTTTTTGGCCTTTCTCTTTTTTTTGGGCAATGCTCTAATAATGATGATCATCACACTTCTATTGATTACAACATAAGGATTACAACTCGAAACTAGAACAAGATATGACTCTATATGAATGCCTCCATGAGTACCGAGATGGTGCAATGAATCAAGAGTGACATGTATAAAAATAATGCATGGTGGCTTTGCCACAAATACGATGTCAACTACATGATCATGCAATGGCAATATGACAAAAGTAAAGTATGTCATGATGATGATGAACGGAATGATGGAAAGTTGCATGGCAATATATCTCGGAATGGCTATGAAAATGCCATAATAGGTAGGTATGGTGGCTATTTTGAGGAAGATATAAGGAGGTTTATGTGTGATAGAGCGTATCGTATCACGGGGTTTGGATGCACCGGCAAAGTTTGCACCAACTCTCAATGTGAGAAAGGGCAATGCACGGTACCAAAGAGGCTAGCAATGGCGGAAAGGTAAATGTGCGTATAATCCATGGACTCAACATTAGTCAAAAGAACTCATATACTTATTGCAAAAATTTAGAAGTCATCAAAATCAAGTACTACGCAGATGCTCCTAGGGGATAGATTGGTAGGAAAAGACCATCGCTCGTCCCCGACCGCCACTCATAAGGATGCACAAGCAAGGTACACTTCATGTTTCAAATTTGTTACACAACTTTCACCATACGTGCATGCTACGGGATTTGCTAACTTCGACGCAAGCATTCTTTAAATTCATAATCACCCAACCAGCATGACTTTAATATCACCACCTCCATATCTCAAAACAATTATCAAGTATCAAACTTTTCTTAGTATTCAATGCACTCAAAAGAAAGTTTCACATATCTTGAATAGCAAGTATATTAATTTTAAGCAAATTACCATGCTATTAATGACTCTCAAAATAATCTAAGTGAAGCATGAGAGATCAATAGTTTCTTTAAAACAAATCGACCACCGTGCTCTAAAAGATCTAAGTGAAGCACTAGAGCAAAAATTATCAAGCTCAAAAGATATAAGTGAAGCACTATGAGCAAAACTATCAAGCTCAACAGATATAAGAGAAGCACTATGAACATTCTATCATATTCCAATTCATGTATGGCTCTCTCAAAAGGTGTGTACAGCAAGGATGATTGTGGTAAACTAACAAGCAAAGACGCAAATAATACAAGACGCTCCAAGCAAAACACTTATCAAGTGGTGAATAAAAATATAGCTCCAAGTAAATTACCGATGGAAGTAGACGAAAGAGGGGATGTCTTCCGGGGCATCCCCAAGCTTTGACTTTTTGGTGTCCTTGGATTATCTTGGGGGTGCCATGGGCATCCCCAAGCTTAGGCTCTTTCCACTCCTTGTTCCATAATCCATCAAAAGAATTTACCCAAAACTTGAAAACTTCACAACACAAAACTCAATAGAAATCTCGTGAGCTCCGTTAGAGAAAGAAAACAAAAGACTACTTTAAGGTACTATAATGAACTCATTCTTTATTTATATTGGTGTTAAACCTAATGTATTCCAACTTCTCTATGTATTATAAACTATTTTACTAACCATAGATTCATCAAAATAAGCAAACAACACACGAAAAACAGAATCTGTCAAAAATAGAACAGTCTGTAGTAATCTGTAACTAACGCAAACTTCTGGAACTCAAATAATTCTACCAAAATTAGACGACCTATACAATTTGTCTATTGATCAGAAGCAATTGGAATCAGTATTTTATCACGTTCTGGTGATTTTTAACAATTTGGGCACTGAGCGCAAAGTTTCTGGAAATTACAGCAAGATCAAATAACTATCATCCAAGAAGATCCAATAGGTCTAGCTTGGCACAAACACTAATTAAAAGATAAAACCACATCTAAAAAGAGGCTAGATGGATTATTTATTAATAAGCAGCAAGAAAAAATATTGGGTTGTCTCCCAACAAGCACTTTTCTTTAAAGCCTTTTTAGCTAGGCATTGAGATTCAATGATGCTCACAAGAAAGACAAGAATTGAGGCACAAAGAGAGCATCATAAAACATGTGACAAACACACTTAAGTCTAACATACTTCCTATGCATATGCATATTATAGGCAAACAATTATCGTAGCAAGCAAAAACTAGCATATGCAAGGAAGCGGAAAGGAACAATAGCAATCTCAACATAACGAGAGGTAATTTAGTAACATGAAAATTTCTATAACCATATTTTCCTCTCTCATAATAATTACATGTAGGATCATAGGTAAATTCAGCAAAATAGCTATCACAAAGTATATTCTCAACACGATCCACATGCATCAAAGTTGATACTCTTCCAAAATAGTGGGATTATCATTAACTAAAGTCATGACCTTTCCAAACCCACTTTTATCAAAAACTTCATAAGATTGAACATTCTCCAAATCTGTGGGATCTAAAGTTGACACTCTTCCAAACCCACTTTCAATATTATTGCAAACAATATTATCAATCTCATATTCATCATGGGGCTTAAATAAATTTTCAAGATCATAAGAAGAATCACCCCAATCATGATCATTGCAACAAGTAGTAGACATAGCAAAACTAGCATCCCCAAGCTTAGGGTTTTGCGCCTTATTAGCACAATTGAAATCAAAAGAATTTATAATAAAATCATTGCAATCATGCTTTTTATTCAAAGATCTATCGTGAGTCACTTCAAAGATTCCAAAAAAACCTTATAAAGATAATCTAGTGCATCCAAATCACTAGGAATTGGTTCATCATAATTGGATCTCTTAAAAAGATTGGCAAGCGGATGAGTATCCATAGATATTAGCTACTCTGTTTAGGAATAAATACTCAACTATTTCAACCAAACGAGCAAACAAGCCAAATAAGACATCAAGGCAAACGAAAAGACGAGCGGAAAAGAGAGGGCGAATAAAACGACAAGGGTGAAGTGTGGGAGAGGAAAACGAGAGGCAAATGGCAAATAATATAATGCGAGAGATAGGGATTGTGATGGGTACTTGGTATGGTGCTTGACTTGCTCTTGCGTGAGCCTCCCAAGAACGGCGCGAGAAATTGTTCTTGCTACCTCTTGAGCACTGCGTTGGATTTCCCCGAAGAGGAGAGGATGATGCAGCAAAGTAGCGTAAGTATTTCCCTCAGTTTTTGAGAACCAAGGTATCAATCTAGTAGGAGGCCACACACAAGCCCCTCGTACCTGCACAAAACGATAGCTACTCGCAACCAACGTGATTAGGGGTTGTCAATCCCTTCACGGTCACTTACGAGAATGAGATCTGATAGAGATGATAAATAATATTTTTGGTATTTTTGGTATAGAGATGCAAAGTAAAAAGTAAAGGGCAAAGTAAGAACAAAGCAAGTATTAAAGTGATGGAGATTGATATGATGAGAATAGACCCGGGGGCCATAGGTTTCACTAGTGGCTTCTCTCAAGAGCATATATATTCTACGGTGGGTGAACAAATTACTGTTGAGCAATTGACAGAATTGAGCATAGTTATGAGTATATCTAGGTATGATCATGTATATAGGCATCACGTCCGTGACAAGTAGACCAAAACGATTGCATCTACTACTATTACTTCACTCATCGACCGCTATCCAAAGATGGATCTAGAGTATTAAGTTAAAAACAGAGTAACGCCTTAAGCAAGAGGACATGATGTAGAGGGATAAATTCATGCAATATGATAAAAACCCATCTTGTTATCCTCGATGGCAACAATACAATACGTGCCTTGCTGCCCCTTATACATCAGGGAAAGGACACCGCAAGATTGAACCCAAAGCTAAGCACTTCTCCCATTGCAAGAACTACCAATCTAGTTGGCCAAACCAAACGGATAATTCGAAGAGACTTGCAAAGATAACTCAATCATACATAAAAGAATTCAGAGAAGATTCAAATATTATTCATAGATAAGCTGGACCATAAACCCACAATTCATCGGTCTCAACAAACGCACCGCAAAAAAGAAGATTACATTGAATAGATCTCCACGAGAGAGTGGGAGAACATTGTATTGAGATCCAAAAAGAGAGAAGAAGCCATCTAGCTACTAGCTATGGACCCGTAGGTCTGAAGTAAACTACTCACACTTCATCGGAGAGGCTTTGATGATGATGTAGAAGCCCTCCGTGGTGGATGCCCCCTCCAGCGGAGCTCCGGAACAGGCCCCAAGATGGGATCTCGTGGATACAGGAAGTTGCGGCGGTGGAATTAGGTTTTGGCTCCCTTCTGATCGTTTGGGGTACGTAGGTATATATAGGAGGAAGGAGTACGTAGGTGGAGAAACAGGGGGCCCACGAGGCGGGCGCCAAAGGGAGCCCCACCCTCGTGACTGCCTTTTTGTTCCTTGGAGTAGGGTCCAAGTCTCCCGGATCACGCTCGTTGAGAAAATCACGTTTCAAGGTTTCATTCCGCTTTGGACTCCGTTTGATATTCCGCTTTCTTCGAAACACTGAAATAGGCAAAAAACAGCAATTCTGGGCTGGGCCTCCGGTTAATAGGTTAGTCCCAAAAATAATATAAAAGTGGAAAATAAAGCCCAATATAGTCCAAAACAGTAAGTAAAGTAGCATGGAGCAATCAAAAATTATAGATACGTTGGAGACGTATCAGGCATCCCCAAGCTTAATTCCTGCTCGTCCTCGAGTAGGTAAATGATAAAAAGAGAATTTTTTATGTGAGTGATACTTTGGCATAATTTCAATGTAAATCTTCTTAATTGTGGTATGAATACTCAGATCCGAATGAATACAAAATAAAAGTTCATATTGATAAAAGAAATAGTAATACTTCAAGCATACTAATCAAAGTAATCATGTCTTCTCAAAATAGCATGGCAAAAGAAAGTTCATCCCTACAAAGTCATATAGTTAGGCTATGCTTCATTTTTGTCACACAAAGATGTTCCCAACTTCTATACCCCCGATGACAAGCCAAGCAATTGTTTCATACTTAAATAATCTCAAACTTTTTCAACCTTCACGCAATACATGAGCGTGAGCCATGCATATAGCACTATGGGTGGAATAGAATATGATGAAGGGGATTGTGTGGAGAAGACAAAAAAAGAGAAAGTCTCACATTGACGAGGATAATAAACGGGCTATGGAGATGCCCATCAATTGATGTCAACATGAGGAGTAGGGATTGCCATTCAATGGATACGCTTAGAGCTATAAATGAATGCTCAACAAAAGAAAACTAGTGGGTGTGCATCCAACTTGCTTGCTCATGAAGACCTAGGGCATTTGAGGAAGCCCATCGTAGGAATATACAAGCCAAGTTCTATAATGAAAAATTCCCACTAGTATGAAAAAGATAACTTATGAGACTCACTATATGAAAAGCATGGTGCTACTTTGAAGCAAAATATATGAGACTCACTACATGAAGAACAAGGTGCTACTTTCAAGCACAATATATGAGACTCACTACATGAAGAACAAGGTGCTACTTTGAAGCACAAGTGTGGAAAAAGAGATAGTAACATTGCCCTTTTATTTATTTTCTTTTTGGGGCCTTTCCTATTTTTTTCTTTTGGCCTTTCTCTTTTTTTGGGCAATGCTCTAATAATGATGATCATCACACTTCTATTGATTACAACATAAGGATTACAACTCAAACTAGAACAAGATATGACTCTATATGAATGCCTCCGTGGAGTACCGAGATGGTGCAATGAATCAAGAGTGACATGTATAAAAATAATGCATGGTGGCTTTGCCACAAATACGATGTCAACTACATGATCATGCAATGGCAATATGACAAAAGTAAAGTATGTCATGATGATGATGAACGGAATGATGGAAAGTTGCATGGCAATATATCTCGGAATGGCTATGAAAATGCCATAATAGGTAGGTATGGTGGCTATTTTGAGGAAGATATAAGGAGGTTTATGTGTGATAGAGCGTATCGTATCACGGGGTTTGGATGCACCGGCAAAGTTTGCACCAACTCTCAATGTGAGAAAGGGCAATGCACGGTACCAAAGAGGCTAGCAATGGCGGAAAGGTAAATGTGCGTATAATCCATGGACTCAACATTAGTCAAAAGAACTCATATACTTATTGCAAAAATTTAGAAGTCATCAAAAATCAAGTACTACGCATGCTCCTAGGGGATAGATTGGTAGGAAAAGACCATCGTCATTCCCCGACCGCCACTCATAAGGATGCACAAGCAAGGTACACTTCATGTTTCAAATTTGTTACACAACTTTCACCATACGTGCATGCTACGGATTTGCTAACTTCGACGCAAGCATTCTTTAAATTCATAATCACCCAACCAGCATGACTTTAATATCACCACCTCCATATCTCAAAACAATTATCAAGTATCAAACTTTTCTTAGTATTCAATGCACTCAAAAGAAAGTTTCACATATCTTGAATAGCAAGTATATTAATTTTAAGCAAATTACCATGCTATTAATGACTCTCAAAATAATCTAAGTGAAGCATGAGAGATCAATAGTTTCTTTAAAACAAATCGACCACCGTGCTCTAAAAGATCTAAGTGAAGCACTAGAGCAAAAATTATCAAGCTCAAAAGATATAAGTGAAGCACTATGAGCAAAACTATCAAGCTCAACAGATATAAGAGAAGCACTATGAACATTCTATCATATTCCAATTCATGTATGGCTCTCTCAAAAGGTGTGTACAGCAAGGATGATTGTGGTAAACTAACAAGCAAATACGCAAATAATACAAGACGTTCCAAGCAAAACACTTATCAAGTGGTGAATAAAAATATAGCTCCAAGTAAATTACCGATGGAAGTAGACGAAAGAGGGGATGACTTCCGCGGCATCCCCAAGCTTTGACTTTTTGGTGTCCTTGGATTATCTTGGGGGTGCCATGGGCATCCCCAAGCTTAGGCTCTTTCCACTCCTTGTTCCATAATCCATCAAAAGAATTTACCCAAAACTTGAAAACTTCACAACACAAAACTCAATAGAAATCTCGTGAGCTCCGTTAGAGAAAGAAAACAAAAGACTACTTTAAGGTACTATAATGAACTCATTCTTTATTTATATTGGTGTTAAACCTAATGTATTCCAACTTCTCTATGTATTATAAACTATTTTACTAACCATAGATTCATCAAAATAAGCAAACAACACACGAAAAACAGAATCTGTCAAAAATAGAACAGTCTGTAGTAATCTGTAACTAACGCAAACTTCTGGAACTCAAATAATTCTACCAAAATTAGACGACCTATACAATTTGTCTATTGATCAGAAGCAATTGGAATCAGTATTTTATCACGTTCTGGTGATTTTTAACAATTTGGGCACTGAGCGCAAAAGTTTCTGGAAATTACAGCAAGATCAAATAACTATCATCCAAGAAGATCCAATAGGTCTAGCTTGGCACAAACACTAATTAAAAGATAAAACCACATCTAAAAAGAGGCTAGATGGATTATTTATTAATAAGCAGCAAGAAAAATATTGGGTTGTCTCCCAACAAGCACTTTTCTTTAAAGCCTTTTAGCTAGGCATTGAGATTCAATGATGCTCACAAGAAAGACAAGAATTGAGGCACAAAGAGAGCATCATAAAACATGTGACAAACACACTTAAGTCTAACATACTTCCTATGCATATGCATATTATAGGCAAACAATTATCGTAGCAAGCAAAAACTAGCATATGCAAGGAAGCGGAAAGGAACAATAGCAATCTCAACATAACGAGAGGTAATTTAGTAACATGAAAATTTCTATAACCATATTTTCCTCTCTCATAATAATTACATGTAGGATCATAGGTAAATTCAGCAAAATAGCTATCACAAAGTATATTCTCAACACGATCCACATGCATCAAAGTTGATACTCTTCCAAAATAGTGGGATTATCATTAACTAAAGTCATGACCTTTCCAAACCCACTTTTATCAAAAACTTCATAAGATTGAACATTCTCCAAATCTGTGGGATCTAAAGTTGACACTCTTCCAAACCCACTTTCAATATTATTGCAAACAATATTATCAATCTCATATTCATCATGGGGCTTAAATAAATTTTCAAGATCATAAGAAGAATCACCCCAATCATGATCATTGCAACAAGTAGTAGACATAGCAAAACTAGCATCCCCAAGCTTAGGGTTTTGCGTCTTATTAGCACAATTGAAATCAAAAGAATTTATAATAAAATCATTGCAATCATGCTTTTTATTCAAAGATCTATCGTGAGTCACTTCAAAGATTCCAGGCAAAACCTTATAAAGATAATCTAGTGCATCCAAATCACTAGGAATTGGTTCATCATAATTGGATCTCTTAAAAAGATTGGCAAGCGGATGAGTATCCATAGATATTAGCTACTCTGTTTAGGAATAAATACTCAACTATTTCAACCAAACGAGCAAACAAGCCAAATAAGACATCAAGGCAAACGAAAAGACGAACGGAAAAGAGAGGGCGAATAAAACGACAAGGGTGAAGTGTGGGAGAGGAAAACGAGAGGCAAATGGCAAATAATATAATGCGAGAGATAGGGATTGTGATGGGTACTTGGTATGGTGCTTGACTTGTTTTATGCGTGAGCCTCCCCGCAACGGCGCGAGAAATTGTTCTTGCTACCTCTTGAGCACTGCGTTGGATTTCCCGAAGAGGAGAGGATGATGCAAGAAAAGTAGCGTAAGTATTTCCCTTAGTTTTTGAGAACCAAGGTATCAATCTAGTAGGAGGCCACACACAAGCCCCTCGTACCTGCACAAAACGATAGCTACTCGCAACCAACGTGATTAGGGGTTGTCAATCCCTTCACGGTCACTTACGAGAATGAGATCTGATAGAGATGATAAATAATATTTTTTGGTATTTTTGGTATAGAGATGCAAAGTAAAAAGTAAAGGGCAAAGTAAGAACAAAGCAAGTATTAAAGTGATGGAGATTGATATGATGAGAATAGACCCGGGGGCCATAGGTTTCACTAGTGGCTTCTCTCAAGAGCATATATATTCTACGGTGGGTGAACAAATTACTGTTGAGCAATTGATGTAATTGAGCATAGTTATGAGTATATCTAGGTATGATCATGTATATAGGCATCACGTCCATGACAAGTAGACCAAAACGATTCTGCATCTACTACTATTACTTCACTCATCGACCGCTATCCAGCATGGATCTAGAGTATTAAGTTAAAAACAGAGTAACGCCTTAAGCAAGAGGACATGATGTAGAGGGATAAATTCATGCAATATGATAAAAAAACCCATCTTGTTATCCTCGATGGCAACAATACAATACGTGCCTTGCTGCCCCTTCTGTCACATCGGGAAAGGACACCGCAAGATTGAACCGAAAGCTAAGCACTTCTCCCATTGCAAGAACTACCAATCTAGTTGGCCAAACCAAACGGATAATTCGAAGAGACTTGCAAAGATAACTCAATCATACATAAAAGAATTCAGAGAAGATTCAAATATTATTCATAGATAAGCTGGACCATAAACCCACAATTCATCGGTCTCAACAAACGCACCGCAAAAAGAAGATTACATTGAATAGATCTCCACGAGAGAGGGGGAGAACATTGTATTGAGATCCAAAAAGAGAGAAGAAGCCATCTAGCTACTAGCTATGGACCCGTGAGGTCTCAAGTAAACTACTCACACTTCATCGGAGAGGCTTTGATGATGATGTAGAAGCCCTCCGTGGTGGATGCCTTCCGGCGGAGCTCGAACAGTGCCCCAAGATGGGATCTCGTGGATACTGGAAGTTGCGGCGGTGGAATTAGGTTTTGGCTCCCCTTCCGATCGCTTGGGGGTGCGTAGGTATATATAGGAGGAAGGAGTACGTCGGTGGAGCAACAGGGGCCCACGAGGCGGGGGCGCGCCAGCGGGAGCCCCCACCTCGTGGATCGCCTTTTTGTTCCTTGGAGTAGGGTCCAAGTCTCCTGGATCACGCTCGTTGAGAAAATCACGTTCAAGGTTTCATTCCGCTTGGACTCCGTTTGATATTCCGCTTTCTTGAAACCTTTGAAATAGGCAAAAACAAAGAATTCTGGGCCGGGCCTCCGGTTAATAGGTTAGTCCCAAAAATAATATAAAAGTGGAAAATAAAGCCCAATATAGTCCAAAACAGTAAGTAAAGTAGCATGGAGCAATCAAAATTATAGATACGTTGGAGACGTATCGGGCATCCCCAAGCTTAATTCCTCGTCATTCCTCGAGTAGGTAAATGATAAAAAGAGAATTTTTATGTGAGTGATACTTTGGCATAATTTCAATGTAAATCTTCT
This sequence comes from Aegilops bicornis, assembly GCA_021605145.1. Classification (NCBI taxonomy): domain Eukaryota; kingdom Viridiplantae; phylum Streptophyta; class Magnoliopsida; order Poales; family Poaceae; genus Aegilops; species Aegilops bicornis. The sequence continues at coordinate 752,576,064 of CM038670.1, read as the reverse complement.
TAATTGTGGTATGAATACTCAGATCCGAATGAATACAAAATAAAAGTTCATATTGATAAAAGAAATAGTAATACTTCAAGCATACTAATCAAAGTAATCATGTCTTCTCAAAATAGCATGGCAAAAGAAAGTTCATCCCTACAAAGTCATATAGTTAGGCTATGCTTCATTTTTGTCACACAAAGATGTTCCCAACTTCTATACCCCGATGACAAGCCAAGCAATTGTTTCATACTTAAATAATCTCAAACTTTTTCAACCTTCACGCAATACATGAGCGTGAGCCATGCATATAGCACTATGGGTGGAATAGAATATGATGAAGGGGATTGTGTGGAGAAGACAAAAAAAGAGAAAGTCTCACATTGACGAGGATAATAAACGGGCTATGGAGATGCCCATCAATTGATGTCAACATGAGGAGTAGGGATTGCCATTCAATGGATACGCTAGAGCTATAAATGAATGCTCAACAAAAGAAAACTAGTGGGTGTGCATCCAACTTGCTTGCTCATGAAGACCTAGGGCATTTGAGGAAGCCCATCGTAGGAATATACAAGCCAAGTTCTATAATGAAAAATTCCCACTAGTATGAAAAAGATAACTTATGAGACTCACTATATGAAAAGCATGGTGCTACTTTGAAGCAAAATATATGAGACTCACTACATGAAGAACAAGGTGCTACTTTCAAGCACAATATATGAGACTCACTACATGAAGAACAAGGTGCTACTTTGAAGCACAAGTGTGGAAAAGAGATAGTAACATTGCCCTTTTTATTTATTTTCTTTTTTTGGGGCCTTTCCTATTTTTTTCTTTTGGCCTTTCTTTTTTTTGGGCAATGCTCTAATAATGATGATCATCACACTTCTATTGATTACAACATAAGGATTACAACTCGAAACTAGAACAAGATATGACTCTATATGAATGCCTCCGTGAGTACCGAGATGGTGCAATGAATCAAGAGTGACATGTATAAAAAATAATGCATGGTGGCTTTGCCACAAATACGATGTCAACTACATGATCATGCAATGGCAATATGACAAAAGTAAAGTATGTCATGATGATGATGAACGGAATGATGGAAAGTTGCATGGCAATATATCTCGGAATGGCTATGAAAATGCCATAATAGGTAGGTATGGTGGCTATTTTGAGGAAGATATAAGGAGGTTTATGTGTGATAGAGCGTATCGTATCACGGGGTTTGGATGCACCGGCAAAGTTTGCACCAACTCTCAATGTGAGAAAGGGCAATGCACGGTACCAAAGAGGCTAGCAATGGCGGAAAGGTAAATGTGCGTATAATCCATGGACTCAACATTAGTCAAAAGAACTCATATACTTATTGCAAAAATTTAGAAGTCATCAAAAATCAAGTACTACGCGCATGCTCCTAGGGGGATAGATTGGTAGGAAAAGACCATCGCTCGTCCCCGACCGCCACTCATAAGGATGCACAAGCAAGGTACACTTCATGTTTCAAATTTGTTACACAACTTTCACCATACGTGCATGCTACGGGATTTGCTAACTTCGACGCAAGCATTCTTTAAATTCATAATCACCCAACCAGCATGACTTTAATATCACCACCTCCATATCTCAAAACAATTATCAAGTATCAAACTTTTCTTAGTATTCAATGCACTCAAAAGAAAGTTTCACATATCTTGAATAGCAAGTATATTAATTTTAAGCAAATTACCATGCTATTAATGACTCTCAAAATAATCTAAGTGAAGCATGAGAGATCAATAGTTTCTTTAAAACAAATCGACCACCGTGCTCTAAAAGATCTAAGTGAAGCACTAGAGCAAAAATTATCAAGCTCAAAAGATATAAGTGAAGCACTATGAGCAAAACTATCAAGCTCAACAGATATAAGAGAAGCACTATGAACATTCTATCATATTCCAATTCATGTATGGCTCTCTCAAAAGGTGTGTACAGCAAGGATGATTGTGGTAAACTAACAAGCAAAGACGCATAAATAATACAAGACGCTCCAAGCAAAACACTTATCAAGTGGTGAATAAAAATATAGCTCCAAGTAAATTACCGATGGAAGTAGACGAAAGAGGGGATGTCTTCCGGGGCATCCCCAAGCTTTGACTTTTTGGTGTCCTTGGATTATCTTGGGGGTGCCATGGGCATCCCCAAGCTTAGGCTCTTTCCACTCCTTGTTCCATAATCCATCAAAAGAATTTACCCAAAACTTGAAAACTTCACAACACAAAACTCAATAGAAATCTCGTGAGCTCCGTTAGAGAAAGAAAACAAAAGACTACTTTAAGGTACTATAATGAACTCATTCTTTATTTATATTGGTGTTAAACCTAATGTATTCCAACTTCTCTATGTATTATAAACTATTTTACTAACCATAGATTCATCAAAATAAGCAAACAACACACGAAAAAACAGAATCTGTCAAAAATAGAACAGTCTGTAGTAATCTGTAACTAACGCAAACTTCTGGAACTCAAATAATTCTACCAAAATTAGACGACCTATACAATTTGTCTATTGATCAGAAGCAATTGGAATCAGTATTTTATCACGTTCTGGTGATTTTTAACAATTTGGGCACTGAGCGCAAAGTTTCTGGAAATTACAGCAAGATCAAATAACTATCATCCAAGAAGATCCAATAGGTCTAGCTTGGCACAAACACTAATTAAAAGATAAAACCACATCTAAAAAGAGGCTAGATGGATTATTTATTAATAAGCAGCAAGAAAAAATATTGGGTTGTCTCCCAACAAGCACTTTTCTTTAAAGCCTTTTAGCTAGGCATTGAGATTCAATGATGCTCACAAGAAAGACAAGAATTGAGGCACAAAGAGAGCATCATAAAACATGTGACAAACACACTTAAGTCTAACATACTTCCTATGCATATGCATATTATAGGCAAACAATTATCGTAGCAAGCAAAAACTAGCATATGCAAGGAAGCGGAAAGGAACAATAGCAATCTCAACATAACGAGAGGTAATTTAGTAACATGAAAATTTCTATAACCATATTTTCCTCTCTCATAATAATTACATGTAGGATCATAGGTAAATTCAGCAAAATAGCTATCACAAAGTATATTCTCAACACGATCCACATGCATCAAAGTTGATACTCTTCCAAAATAGTGGGATTATCATTAACTAAAGTCATGACCTTTCCAAACCCACTTTTATCAAAAACTTCATAAGATTGAACATTCTCCAAATATGTGGGATCTAAAGTTGACACTCTTCCAAACCCACTTTCAATATTATTGCAAACAATATTATCAATCTCATATTCATCATGGGGCTTAAATAAATTTTCAAGATCATAAGAAGAATCACCCCAATCATGATCATTGCAACAAGTAGTAGACATAGCAAAACTAGCATCCCCAAGCTTAGGGTTTTATGCCTTATTAGCACAATTGAAATCAAAAGAATTTATAATAAAATCATTGCAATCATGCTTTTTATTCAAAGATCTATCGTGAGTCACTTCAAAGATTCCAGGCAAAACCTTATAAAGATAATCTAGTGCATCCAAATCACTAGGAATTGGTTCATCATAATTGGATCTCTTAAAAAGATTGGCAAGCGGATGAGTATCCATAGATATTAGCTACTCTGTTTAGGAATAAATACTCAACTATTTCAACCAAACGAGCAAACAAGCCAAATAAGACATCAAGGCAAACGAAAAGACGAACGGAAAAGAGAGGGCGAATAAAACGACAAGGGTGAAGTGTGGGAGAGGAAAACGAGAGGCAAATGGCAAATAATATAATGCGAGAGATAGGGATTGTGATGGGTACTTGGTATGGTGCTTGACTTGCTCTTGCGTGAGCCTCCCCGGCAACGGCGCGAGAAATTGTTCTTGCTACCTCTTGAGCACTGCGTTGGATTTCCCCGAAGAGGAGAGGATGATGCAGCAAAGTAGCGTAAGTATTTCCCTCAGTTTTTGAGAACCAAGGTATCAATCTAGTAGGAGGCCACACACAAGCCCCTCGTACCTGCACAAAGCGATAGCTACTCGCAACCAACGTGATTAGGGGTTGTCAATCCCTTCACGGTCACTTACGAGAATGAGATCTGATAGAGATGATAAATAATATTTTTGGTATTTTTGGTATAGAGATGCAAAGTAAAAAGTAAAGGGCAAAGCAAGAACAAAGCAAGTATTAAAGTGATGGAGATTGATATGATGAGAATAGACCCGGGGGCCATAGGTTTCACTAGTGGCTTCTCTCAAGAGCATAGATATTCTACGGTGGGTGAACAAATTACTTGTTGAGCAATTGATGTAATTGAGCATAGTTATGAGTATATCTAGGTATGATCATGTAATTAGGCATCACATCCATGACAAGTAGACCAAACGATTCTGCATCTACTACTATTACTCCACTCATCGACCGCTATCCAAAGATGCATCTAGAGTATTAAGTTAAAACAGAGTAACACCTTAAGCAAGATGACATGATGTAGACGGATAAATTCATGCAATATGATAAAAACCCCATCTTGTTATCCTCGATGGCAACAATACAATACGTGCCTTGCTGCCCCTTATACATCAGGAAAGGACACCGCAAGATTGAACCCAAAGCTAAGCACTTCAACCATTGCAAGAACTACCAATCTAGTTGGCCAAACCAAACGGATAATTCGAAGAGACTTGCAAAGATAAATCAATCATACATAAAAGAATTCAGAGAAGATTCAAATTTTATTCATAGATAAGCTAAACGGATAATTCGAAGAGACTTGCAAAGATAAATCAATCATACATAAAAGAATTCAGAGAAGATTCAAATATTATTCATAGATAAGCTAGACCATAAACCCACAATTCATCGGTCTCAACAAACGCACCGCAAAAAGAAGATTACATCAAATAGATCTCCACGAGAGAGGGGGAGAACATTGTATTGAGATCCAAAAAGAGAGAAGAAACCATCTAGCTACTAGCTATGGACCCGTAGGTCTGAAGTAAACTACTCACACTTCATCGGAGAGGCTTTGATGATGATGTAGAAGCCCTCCATGGTGGATGCCCCCCATGCGGAGCTCCTAACAGGCCCCAAGATGGGATCTCGTGGATACAGGAAGTTGCGGCGTGGAATTAGGGTTTTGGCTCCCCTTTTGATCGTTTGGAGTGCGAGGTATATATAGGAGGAAGGAGTACGGTGGAGCAACAGGGGCCCACGAGGCGTGGGGCGCCCCACCCTCGTGACCGCCTCTTTTTTCCTTGGAGTAGGGTCCAAGTCTCTTAGATCATGTTCGGTGAGAAAATCACGTTTAGAAGGTTTCATTCCGTTTGGACTCCGTTTGATATTCCGCTTTCTTGAAACACCTAAATAGGCAAAAAACAGCAATTCTGGCTGGGCCTCGTTAATATGTTAGTCCCATAAATAATATTAAAGTGGAAAATAAAGCCCAATATAGTCCAAAACAGTAGATAAAGTAGCATGGAGCAATCAAAAATTATAGATACGTTGGAGACGTATCACTCTACAGGTGTCTCCACAGGTGTTTGTTGGGTTGGCATAGATCGAGATTAGGATTTGTCACTCCGTGTATCAGAGAGGTATCTCTGGTCCCTCTCGATAATGCACATCACTTTAAGCCTTGCAAGCAATGTGAGTAATGAGTTAGTTGTGGGATGATGCATTACGGAACGAGTAAAGAGACTTGCCGGTAACGATATTGAACTAGGTATGGTGATACCGACGATCGAATATCGGGCAAGTAACACACCGATGACAAAGGGAACAACGTATATTGTTATGCGGTTTGACCGATAAAGATCTTCATAGAATATGTAGGAGCCAATATGAGCATCCAGGTTACACTATTGGTTATTGACCGGAGATGAGTCTCGGTCATGTATACATAGTTCTCGAACCCGTAGGGTCCGCACGCTTAACTTTCGATGACGATTTATATTATGAGTTTATGTGATTTGATGACCGAAGGTTGTTCGGAGTCCCGGATGAGATCACACACGTGACGAGGAGTCTCGAAAAGGTTGAGAGGTAAAGATTCATATATTGGAAGGCTATATTCGGACATCGGAAACGTTCCGAGTGATTCAGGTATTTTTCGGAGTACCGGGGAGTTACGGGAATTCGCCGGGAGAAGTAATGGGCCTTATTGGGCTTTAGTGGAGAGAGGGGAGAAGGGCCAAGAGATGGCGCACGCCTCCCCCTACCCAAACTGAATTGGCAAGGGGTGGGTGCTACGTCTTGAGCTTGCGTTGGTTTTCCCCGAAGAGGACGGGATGATGAAGCACAGTAGCGTTAGTATTTCCCTCAGTTTTTGAGAACCAAGGTATCAATCCAGTAGGAGGCCACGCACAAGTCCCTCGTACCTGCACAAAACGATAGCTACTCGCAACCAACGCGATTAGGGGTTGTCAATCCCTTCACGGTCACTTACGAGGGTGAGATCTGATAGAGATAATATTTTTGGTATTTTTGGTATAAAGATGCAAAGTGAAAAGTAAAAGAAAAGTAAAAACAAAGCAAGTAAATAAAGTGATGGAGATTGATATGATGAGAATAGACCCGGGGGCCATAGGTTTCACTAGTGGCTTCTCTCAAGAGCATAGATATTCTATGGTGGGTGAACAAATTACTGTTGCGCAATTGACAGAATTGAGCGTAGTTATGAGGTAATCTAGGCATGATCATGTATATAGGCATCACGTCCGAGACAAGTAGACCGAAACGATTCTGCATCTACTACTATTACTCCACTCATCGACCCCTATCCAGCATGCATCTAGAGTATTAAGTTAAAAACAGAGTAACGCCTTAAGCAAGATGACATGATGTAGAGGAATAAATTCATGCAATATGATAAATACCCCATCTTTTTATCCTCGATGGCAACAATACAATACATGCCTTGCAACCCTTTCTGTCACTGGGTAAGGACACCGCAAGATTGAACCCAAAGCTAAGCACTTCTCCCATTGCAAGAACTACCAATCTAGTTGGCCAAACCAAACGGATAATTCGAAGAGACTTGCAAAGATAACTGAATCATTCATAAAATAATTCAGAGAAGAATCAAATATTTCCATAGATAAGCCGGATCATAAACCCATAATTCATCGGTCTCAACAAACACACCGCAAAAAGAAGATTACATCGAATAGTTCTCCACGAGAGAGGGGGAGAACATTGTATTGAGATCCAAAAAGAGAGAAGAAGCCATCTAGCTACTAGCTATGGACCCAAGGTCTCAAGTAAACTACTCACACTTCATCGGAGGGGCTATGGTGTTGATGTAGAAGCCCTCCGTGGTGGATGCCCCCTCCGGCGGAGCTCCGGAACATTCCCCAAGATGGTATCTCGTGGATACAGGAAGGTACGGCGGTGGAATTAGGTTTTTGGCTCCTCCCTGATCTGTTGGGGGTACGTAGGTATATATAGGAGGAAGGAGTACGTCGGTGGAGCGTCAGGGGGCCCACGAGGTAGGGGGCGTGCCCTCCACCCTCGTGACCTCCTCTGGCACTTCTTGGAGTAGGGTCCAAGTCTCCTGGATCACGTTCGGTGAGAAGATCACGTTCCCGAAGGTTTCATTCCGTTTGGACTCCGTTTGATATTCCGTTTCTTTGAAACACTGAAATAGGCAAAAACAACCATTACAGGCTGGGCCTCCGGTTAATAGGTTAGTCCCAAAAATAATATAAAAGTGGAAAATAAAGCCCAATATAGTCCAAAACAGTAGATAAAGTAGCATGGAGCAATAAAAAGTTATAGATACGTTGGAGACGTATCAGGCATCCCCAAGCTTAATTCCTGCTCGTCCTCGAGTAGGTAAATGATAAAAAGAGAATTTTTGATGCGGAGTAATACTTTGGCATAATTTCAATATAAATCTTCTTACTTGTGATATGAATATTCAGATCCGAAAGATTTAAGACAAAAGTTCATATTGACATAAAAATAATAATACTTGAAGCATACTAATCAAAGTAATTATGTCATCTCAAAATAACATAGCCAAAGAAAGCTCATCCCTACAAAATCATATGGTTAGGCTATGATTCATTTTCACACACAAAGATGTTCCCAACTTCTATACCCCGATGACAAGCCAAGCAATTGTTTCATACTCAAATAATCTCAAACTCTTTCAACCTTTACGCAATACATGAGCGCGAGCCATGTGTATAGCACTATGGGTGGAATAGAAATATGATGATGGGATTGTTGGAGAAGACAAAAAAGGAGAAAATCTCATATCGACGAGGATAATCAACGTGCTATGGAGATGCCCATCAATTGATGTCAACATGAGGAGTAGGAATTGCCATGCAACGGATGCACTAGAGCTATAAGTATATGAAAGCTCTACAAAAGAAACTAAGTGGGTGTGCATCCAACTTGCTTGCTCACGAAGACCTAGGGCACTTTGAGGAAGCCCATCATTGGAATATACAAGCCAAGTTCTATAATGAAAATTCCCACTAGTATATGAAAGTGACAAAATGAGAGACTCTCTATTATGAAGATCTTAGTGCTACTTTGAAGCACAATATATGAGACTCACTACATGAAGAACAAGGTGCTACTTTGAAGCACAATATATGAGACTCACTACATGAAGAACAAGGTGCTACTTTGAAGCACAAGCGTGGTAAAAAGATAGTAGCATTGTCCCTTCTCTCTTTTTCTCTCATTTTTTTAATTATATATATATATATATATTTGTTTGGGCCTTTTCTCTCTCTTTTTGTTATGGCCTCTTTTTTTTTCGTCCGGAGTCTCATCCCGACTTATGGGGGAATCATAGTCTCCATCATCCTTTCCTCACTTGGGACGATGCTCTACTAATGATGATCATCACACTTTTATTTCTATTACAACTCAACAATTACAACTCGAAACTTAGAACAAAATATGACCCTATATGAATGCCTCCGGTGTACCGGGATGGTGCAATGAATCAAGAGTGACATGTATGGAAAATAATGCATGTTGGCCTTGCCACAAATACGATGTCAGCTACATGATCATGCAATGGCAATATGACAAAAGTAATGTATGTCATAATAATGATGATGGAAGTTGCATGGCAATATATCTCGGAATGGCTATGGAAATGCCATGATAGGTAGGTATGGTGGCTGTTTTGAGGAAGATATAAGGAGGTTTATGTGTGAAAGAGCGTATCATATCAAGGGTTTGGATGCACCGTGAAGTTTGCACCAACTCTCAAGGTGAGAAAGGGCAATGCACGCAATCAAGAGGCTAGCAAGTGCGGAAAGATAAAAGTGCGATAATCCATGGGCTCAACATTAGTCAAAAGAACTCATATACTTATTGCAAAAAATTAGAAGCCATCAAAAATCAAGTACTACGACAATGCTCAGGGGATAGATTGGTAGGAAAAGACACATCGTCAGTCCCCGACCGCCACTCATAAGGATGCACAAGCTGTACACTTCATGCTTCAAATTTGTTACACAACTTTACCCATACGTGCATGCTACGGGACTTGCAAACTTCAACACAAGTATTTCTCAAATTCACAATTATCAACTAGCATGACTTTGATATTATTACCTCCATATCTCAAAACAATTATTAAGCATTAAATTTATCTTAGTATTCAATTCACTCAAAAGAAAGTTTCACATATCTCGAACACCAAGTATATTAACATTAAGCAAATTACCATGCTATTAACGACTCTCAAAATGATATAAGTGAAGCATGAGAGATCAAGTTTCTTTAAAACAAATCCACCACCGTGTTCTAAAAGATCTAAGTGAAGTACTAGAGCAAAACTACCAAGCTCAAAAGATATAAGTGAAGCACATAGAGTATTCTAACAAATTTCAAATCATGTATGGCTCTCACCAAAGGTGTGTACAGCAAGGATGATTGTGGTAAACTAACAAGCAAAGACGCAAATAATACAAGACGCTCCAAGCAAAACACATATCATGTTGGTGAATAAAAATATAGCTCCAAGTAAATTACCGATGGAAGTGGATTTAAAGAGGGATGCCTTCCGGGCATCCCCAAGCTTTGAATTTTTGGTTTCCTTGGATTATCTTGGGGGTGCCATGGGCATACCCAATCTTAGGCTCTTGCCACTCCTTGTTCCATAATCCATCAAAAGAATTCACCCAAAACTTGAAAACTTCACAACACAAAACTCAATAGAAATCTCGTGAGCTCCGTTAGAGAAAGAAAACAAAAGACTACTTTAAGGTACTGTAATGAACTCATTCTTTATTTATATTGGTGTTAAATCTACTGTATTACAACTTCTCTATGGATTATAAACTATTTCACTAGACATAGATTCATCAAAATAAGCAAACAACACACACAAAACAGAATCTGTCAAAAACAGAACAGTCTGTAGTAATCTGTAACTAACGCAAACTTATGGAACCCAAACAATTCTACCAAAATTAGGAGACATGAAAATTTTGTTTATTGATCAGCAGCAATTGGAATCACTATTTTATCACGTTCTGGTGAGTTTTAACAATTCGGGCACTGAGCGCAAAGATTCTGGAAATTACAGCAAGATCAAATAACTATCTCCCAAGAAGATCTAATAGGTTTAACTTGGCACAAACGCTAATTAAAAGATAAAACCACATCTAAACATAGGCTAGATGGATTATTTATTCCTAAACAGAAGTAAAAACTAAAAACTAAAAATAAAATTGGGTTGCCTCCCAACAAGCGTTATCGTTTAACGCCCCTAGCTAGGCATAAAAGCAAGGATAGATCTAGGTATTGCCATCTTTGGTGGGCAATCCATAAGTGGCTCTCATGATAGATTCATATGGTAATTTTATTTTATTTCTAGGAAAGTGTTCCATGCCCTTCTTTAAAGGGAATTGGAATCTAATATTTCCTTCCTTCATATCAATAATTGCACCAATCGTTCTAAAGAAAGGTCTACCAAGAATAATAGGACATGAAGGATTGCAATCTATATCAAGAACGATAAAAATCTACAGGCACATAATTCCTATTTGCAACAATAAGAACATCATTAATTCTTCCCATAGGATTTTTAATAGTGGAATCCGCAAGATGCAAGTTTAGAGAGCAATCATCAAAATCACGGAAATCTAGCAAATCACATAAAGTTTTGGGAATAGTAGAGACACTAGCACCCAAATCACACAAAGAATGAAACTCATAATTTTTAATTTTAATTTTTATAGTAGGTTCCCACTCATCATGGAGTCTCCTAGCGATAGAAACTTTCAACTCAAGCTTTTCTTCATAAGATTGCATCAAGGCATCAACAATGTGTTCGGTAAAAGCCTTATTTTGACTATAAGCATGAGGAGAACTTAGCACGGATTGCAACAAGGAAATACAATCAATTAAAGAGCAATTTTCATAATTAAATTCCTTGAGATCCAAAATAGTGGGTTTAGCAATATCTCGATTTTTATTTCTTTCAATCCCACTTTTTATCAATTTCATCATCAAGATCTAAAACTCGTAATTCTTAGAACGCCTTCTAGGTAAAGGAAGATCATAATCAGTTTCATCAAGATTCATATTGCAAATCAAAGATTTAATAGGGGACACATCTATAACTTTCAGATCTTCATCTTGATTTTCATAGGAATTAGAAGAACACGCTTTAATAAAGGCATCTTTGGAAGCACGCATCCTAGCGGTTCTTTCTTTGCACTCATCAATGGAAATTCTCATAGCTTTGAGAGACTAATTGATAACATGCTTAGGAGGAATAGATCTAAGCTTTAAAGAATCAACCTCAAGAGAAATTCTATCAACGTTCCTAGCCAAATCATCAACTTTAAGCAATTTCTCTTCAAGCAAAGCATTAAAATTCTTTTGTGAATTCATAAACTCTTTAACACTACTCTCAAATTCAGAAGGCATCTTATTAAAATTTCCATAAGAGTTGTTGTAGGAATTTCCATAATTATTAGAAGGATTACTAGGATAAGGCCTAGGATTAAAATTCCCTCTATACGCGTTGTTACCAAAATTATTCCTACCAACAAAATTCACATCCACAGATTCATTATTATTCTCAATCAAAGTAGACAAAGGCATATCATTCGGATCAGAAGAAACACTCTTAGTAAATAATTTCATAAGTTCATCCATCTTTCCACTCAAAACATTGATTTCTTCTATCGCATGCACTTTTTTTTAGTAGATCTTTCAAGATGCCATTGAGAATAATTAACCATAATATTATCTAGGAGTTTAGTAGCATCTCCTAAAGTGATTTCCATAAAAGTGCCTCCCATGGGCCGAATCTAAAAGATTTCTAGAAGCAAAATTCAATCCAGCATACAATTTTTGTATAATCATCCATAAGTTCAAACCATGAGTAGGACAATTACGAATCATTAATTTCATTCTCTCCCAAGCTTGTGCAACATGTTCATGATCAGGTTGCTTAAAATTCATAATATCGTTCCTAAGAGAGATAACCTTAGCGGGAGGAAAATACTTAGAGACAAAAGCATCTTTGCACTTGTTCCAAGAATCAATACTATTTTTAGGCAAAGATGAAAACCACGCTTTAGCACGATCTCTAAGCGAAAAAGGAAATAGCTTCAATTTAACGACATCATTATCGACATCTTTTTTCTTTTGCATATCACATAAATCAACGTAGCTATTTAGATGAGTAGCGGCATCTTCACTAGGAAGGCCGGCGAATTGATCTTTCATAACAAGATTCAAGAAAGCAGTATTGATTTCACAAGATTCAATATTGGCAAGAGGAGCAATCGGAGTGCTAAGGAAATCATTATTATTGGTATTGGTGAAGTCACACAATTTGATAGCATCTTGAGCCATTGCGACGAACAAGCAAACTAACACACGGGCAAACAAAAGGCAAAGGAAAAGGCAACAGAAAGAGAGGAGGAGATTGGGAAAGAGAAGGCAAATAAAACGGCAAGGGTGAAGTGGGGGAGAGGAAAATGGCAAATAATGTAATGCGAGAGATAGGGATTGTGATGGGTACTTGGTATGTTGACTTTTGCGTAGACCTCCCGGCAAGAACGGGCGCCGTAAATCCTTCTTGCTACGTCTTGAGCTTCCGTTGGTTTTTCTCGAAGAGGAGGGGATGATGCAACACAGTAGCGTAAGTATTTCCCTCAATTTTTGAGAACCAAGGTATCAATCCAGTAGGAGGCCACGCGCAAGTCCCTCGTACCTGCACAAAACGATAGCTACTCGCAACCAACACGATTAGGGGTTGTCAATCCCTTCACGGTCAATTACGAGGGTGAGATCTGATAGAGATAATATTTTTGGTATTTTTGGTATAAAGATGCAAAGTGAAAACTAAAAGCAAAGTAAAAACAAAGCAAGTAAATAAAGTGATGGAGATTGATATGATGAGAATAGACCCGGGGGCCATAGGTTTCACTAGTGGCTTCTCTCAAGAGCATAGATATTCTACGGTGGGTGAACAAATTACTGTTGAGCAATTGACAGAATTGAGCATAGTTATGAGGTTATCTAGGCATGATCATGTATATAGGAATCACGTCCGAGACAAGTAGACCGAAACAATTCTACATCTACTACTATTACTCCACTCATCGACCGCTATCCAGCATGCATCTAGAGTATTAAGTTAAAAACAGAGTAACGCCTTAAGCAAGATGACATGATGTAGAGGAATAAATTCATGCAATATGATAAATACCCCATCTTGTTATCCTCGATGGCAACAATACAATACGTGCCTTGCAACCCTTTCTGTCACTAGGTAAGGACACCGCAAGATTGAACCCAAAGATAAGCACTTCTCCCATTGCAAGAACTACCAATCTAGTTGGCCAAACCAAACGGATAATTTGAAGAGACTTGCAAAGATAACTCAATCATTCATAAAAGAATTCAGAGAAGAATCAAATATTTTCCATAGATAAGCTGGATCATAAACCCACAATTCATCGGTCTCAACAAAGACACCGCAAAAAGAAGATTACATCGAATAGATCTCCACGAGAGAGGGGAGAACATTGTATTGAGATGCAAAAAGAGAGAAGAAGCCATCTAGCTACTAGCTATGGACCCAAGGTCTGAAGTAAACTACTCACACTTCATCGGAGGGGCTATGGTGTTGATGTAGAAGCCCTCCATGGTGGATGCCTCCCGTGAGCTCCTAACAGGCCCCAAGATGGGATCTCGTGGATACAGGAAGGCACGGGCGGTGGAATTAGGTTTTTGGCTCCTCCCCGATCTGCTGGGGTACGTATGTATATATAGGAGGAAGAATGCGTGGGTGGGCGTCGGGGGGCCCACGAGGTAGAGGCGCGCCCGAGGCGCGCCCTCCACCTCGTGACCGCCTCCTGGCACTTCTTGGAGTAGGGTCCAAGTCTCCCGGATCACGCTCGGTGAGAAGATCACGTTCTCAAGGTTTCATTCTGTTTGGACTCCGTTTGATATTCCGCTTCTTGAACACTGAAATAGGCAAAAACAGCAATTTCGGGCTGGGCCTCCGGTTAATAGGTTAGTCCCAAAAGTAATATAAAAGTGGAAAATAAAGCCCAATATAGTCCAAAACAGTAGATAAAGTAGCATGGAGCAATAAAAATTATAGATACGTTGGAGACGATTGCTGGGGGCGCGCCCCTGTCCTTCTCCCTCTCCCTCTCTTTCCTTCTCTCCTACTCTGAATAGGAAAGGGAATCCTACTAGGACTTGGGAGTCCTAGTAGGACTCACTATGCTTGGGGCGCCCCCTAGGCCGGCCGCCTCCTCCCTCCCTCCTTTATATACGGGGGAAGGGAGCACCCCAAAGGCACTCAAGATTTGTATTAGCCGTGTGCGGTGCCCCCCCTCCATAGTTACACACCTCGGTCATATCGTCGTAGTGCTTAGGAGAAGCCCTGCACCGGTAACTTCATCATCACCGTTGCCACGCCGTTGTGTTGACGGAACTCTCCCTCAGCCTCAACTAGATCAAGAGTACGAGGGACGTCATCAAGCTGAACGTGTGCTGAACACGGAGGTGCCGTACGTTCGGTGCTAGGATCGATCGGATCGTGAAGACGTACGACTACATCAACAGC
Organism: Aegilops bicornis; assembly: GCA_021605145.1. Taxonomy (NCBI): domain Eukaryota; kingdom Viridiplantae; phylum Streptophyta; class Magnoliopsida; order Poales; family Poaceae; genus Aegilops; species Aegilops bicornis. Next base: position 752,560,978 of record CM038670.1, on the reverse strand, counting down.
GTTGATACAACGCTTCCGCTTTCGGTCTACAAGGGTACATGGACACACTCTCCCGCTCGTTGCTATGCATCACCTAGATAGATCTTGCGTGATCGTAGGATTTTTTTTAAATTACTGCGTTCACCAATAGTGGTATCAGAGCCAGGTCTATGCGTAGATGTTATATGCGCGAGTAGAACACAAAGAGTTGTGGGCGATAATATTCATACTGCTTACCAACATGTCATACTTTGATTCGGCAGTATTGTTGGATGAAGCGGCTCAGACCGACATTACGCCAGACGCCACGCGAGACCGGTTCTACCGACGCGTTTCGCATTACGTGTGGCTAGTGGGTGTCTGTTTTTCTAACTTTAGTTGAATCGAGTGTGACTACACCCGGTCCTTGTTGAAGGTTAAAACAACACACTTGACGAAAAATCGTTGTGGTTTTGATGCGTAGGTAAGAACGGTTCTTGCTAAGCCCGTAGCAGCCACGTAAAACTTGCAACAACAAAGTAGAGGACGTCTAACTTGTTTTTGTAGGGTATGTTGTGATGTGATATGGTCAAGACGTGATGATATATAAATTGTTGTATGAGATGATCATGTTTTGTAACAGTTATCGGTAACTGGCATGAGCCTTATGGTTGTCGCTTAATTGTATGAAATGCAATCGCCATGTAATTGCTTTACTTTATCACTAAGCGGTAGCGATAGTCGTGATAGCAATAGTTGGCGAGACGACATCAATGCTTCGTTGGAGATCAAGGTGTCAAGCCAGTGATGATGGTGATCATGACAGTGCTTTGGAGATGGACATCAATGGCACAAGATGATGATGGCCGTATCATATCACTTATTTTGATTGCATGTGATGTTTATCCTTTATGCATCTTATTTTGCTTAGTTCGGCGGTAGCATTATAAGATGATCTCTCACTAAATTTCAAGGTATAAGTGTTCTCCCTGAGTATGCACCGTTGCGACAGTTCGTCGTGCCGAGACACCACGTGATGATTGGGTGTGATAAGCTCTACGTTCACATACAACGGGTGCAAGCCAGTTTTGCACACGCGGAATATTCGGGTTAAACTTGGCAAGCCTAGCAATGCATATATGACCTCGGAACACTAAGACCGAAAGGTCGAGCGTGAATCATATAGTAGATATGATCAACATAGTGATGTTCACCATTGAAAAGTACTCTATCTCACGTGATGATTGGACATGGTTTAGTTGATATGGATCACGTAATCACTTAGATGATTAGAGGGATGTCTATCTAAGTGGGAGTTCTTAAGTAACATGATTAATTGAACTTTAATTTATCATGAACTTAGTACATGATAGTATTTGCATATCTATGTTGTAGATCAATAGCTTGTATGGCGTAGCTCCTCGCTTATTTTGATATGTTCCTAGAGAAAAACTATGTTGAAAGATGATAGTAGCAATGATGCGGACTAGGTCCGTGATCTCAGGATTATCCTCATTGCTGCATAGAAGAATTATGTCCTTGATGCACGGTAGGTGACAAACCTATTGCAGGAGCAGATGCAGACGTTATGAACGTCTGACAAGCTCGTTATGATGACTACTTGATAGTTTAGTGCACCATGCTTTACGGCTTAGAACCGGGACTTCAAAAATGTTTTGAATGCCACGGAGCATATAAGATGTTCGAAGAGTTGAAATTGGTATTTCATACTAATGCTCGTGTCAAGAGGTATGATACCTCTGACAGTACTTTGCCTACAAGATGGAGGAGAATAGCTCAACCAGTGAGAGGGTGCTCAGATTCTCTGGGTACTACAATTACTTGAATCAAGTGGGAGTTAATCTTCCAGATAAGATAGTAATTGCCAAAGTTCTCTAGTCACTATCACCAAGTTACTAGAACTTCGTAATGGACAATAATATGCAAGGGATGACGAAAGTAATTCCCGAGCTCTTCGCGATGTTGAAATCGGCGAAGGTAGAAATCAAGAAATAGCATCAAGTGTTGATGGTTAACAAGACCACTAGTTTCAAGTAAAGGACAAAGGGATAGAAATGGAACTTCAAGAAGAATGACAAGCAAATTGTCACTCTCGTGAAGAAACCCAAAGCTAGACTCAAGCCTGAAACTGAGTGCTTCTACTGCAAAGGAAATGGTCACTAGAAGTGGAACTGCCCTAGATACTTGGCGGATAAGAAGGATGGCAAAGTGAAAAGGTATATTTGATATAGATGTTATTGATGTGTACTTTACTAGTGTTTATAGCAACCCCTCGGTATTTGATACTGGTTCAGTTGCTAAGAGTAGTAACTCGAAATAGGAGTGGCTAAATAAACAGAGACTAGTTAAGGGCGAGGTGATGATGTGTGTTGAAAGTGACTCCAAGGTTGATAAGATCACCATCAAACACTCCCTTTACCTTCAGGATTAGTGTTGAACCTAAAAAAATGTTATTTGGTGTTGGCGTTGAGCATGAATATGACTGGATCATGTTTATTGCAATACGGTTATTCATTTAAGTTCAAGAATAATTGTTGTTCTATTTACATGAATAAAACCTTCTATGGTCATACACTCAATATAAATAGTTTACTGAATCTCGATCGTAGTGATACACATATTCATAATATTGAAGCCAAAAGATGCAAGGTTAATAATGATAGTGCAACTTATTTGTGGCACTGCCGTTTAGGCCATATTGGTGTAAAGAACATGAAGAAACTCCATGCTGATGGATTTTCGGAATCACTTGATTATGAATCGCTTGATGCTTGCGAACCATGCCTCATGGGCAAGATGACTAAGACTCCGTTCTCCGGAACAATGGAGCAAGCAACAGACTTGTTGGAAATAATACATACTGATGTATGCGGTCCGATGAGTGTTGAGTCTCGCGGCGGCTATCGTTATTTTCTGACCTTCACAGATGATTTGAGTTGATATGGGTTATATCTACTTAATGGAACATAAGTCTGAGACATTTGAAAATTTCAAAGAATTTCAGAGTGAAGTAGAAAATCATCGTAACAAGAAAATAAAGTTTCTACTATCTGATCGTGGATGAGAATATTTGAGTTACGAGTTTGTTCTTCATTTGAAATAATGCGGAATAGTTTCGCAACTCACGCCACCCGGAAGACCACAGCGTAATGGTGTGTCCGAATGTCTTAACCGCACTTTATTAGATATGGTGCGATCTATGATGTCTCTTACTGATTTACCGCTATCGTTTTGGGGTTATGCATTAGAGACAACTGCATTCACGTTAAATAGGGCACCATCTAAATCCGTTGAGACGACACAATATGAACTGTGGTTTGGCAAGAAACCTAAGCCGCTGTTTCTTAAAGTATGGGGCTGCGATGCTTATGTGAAAAAGCTTCAACCTGATAAGCTCGAACCCAGATCGGAGAAATGCATCTTCATAGGATACCCAAAGGAAACTGTTGGGTACACCTTCTATCACAGATTCGAAGGCAAGATATTCGTTGCTAAGAATGGATCATTTCTAGAGAAGGAATTTGTCTCGAAAGAAGTGAGTGGGAGGAAAGTAGAACTTGATGAGGTAATTGTAGCTGCTCCTGAATTGGAAAGTAGTTCATCACAGAAATCAGTTCTAGTGATGCCTACACCAATTAGTGAGGAAGTTAATGATGATGATCATGAAACTTCAGATCAAGTTACTACCGAACCTCGTAGGTCAAACAGAATATGTTCCACACCAGAGTGGTACGATAATCCTATTATGGGAATCATGTTACTAGACCATGACGAACCTACGAACTATGAGGAAGCGATGATGAGCCTAGATTCCACGAAATGGTTGAGGCCATGAAATCTGACATGGGATCCATGTATGAGAACAAAGTATGGACTTTGATTGACTTGCCCGCTGATCGGTGAGCCATTGAGAATAAATGGATCTTCAAGAGGAAGACGGACGCTGATAGTAGTGTTACTATCTATCTACAAAGCTCGAATTGTCGCAAAAGGTTTTCAACAAGTTCAAGGTGTTGACTACGATGAGATTTTCTCACTCGTATCGATGCTTAGAGTCTGTCCGAATCATGTTAGTAATTGCCGCATTTTATGAAATTTGGCAAATGGATGTCAAAACTGCATTCCTTAATGGATAACTCAAAGAAGAGTTGTATATGATGCAACGGAAGGTTTTTCGATCCTAAAGGTGCTAACAAAGTGTGCAAGCTCCAATGATCCATCTATGGACCGGTGCAAGCATCTCAAAGTCAGAATATACGCTTTGATGAGTTGATCAAAGCATATAGTTTTATACAGACTTGCCGTGAAGCTTGTATTTACAAGAAAGTGAGTAGGAGCGCTACAAATTTTCTGATAAGTATATGTGACTGACATATTGTTGATCGGAAATGATGTAGGATTTTCTGGAAAGCATAAAGGAGTGTTTGAAAGCAGTTTCTAAAAAAAGACCTCGGTGAAGCTGTTTACATATTGAGCATCAAGATCTATAGAGATAGATCAAGACGCTTGATAAATGTTTTCAATGAGTACATACCTTGAAAAGATTTTGAGGTAGTTCAAAACGAAATAGTCAAAGAAGGAGTTCTTGCCTGTGTTGCAAGGTGTGAAGTTGAGTAAGACTCAAACCCGACCACGGCAGAAAATAGAAAGAGAATGAAAGTCATTCCCTATGCCTCAGTCATAGGTTCTATAAAGTATGCTATGCTGTGTACCAGACCTATTGTGTAACTCGCCATAAGTTTGGCAATAGGGTACAATAGTGATCCAGGAGTGGATTACTGAACAACGATCAAAGTTATCCTTAGTTACCTAAGAGGACTAAGGAAATATTTCTCGGTTATGGAGGTGATAAAGAGTTCATCGTAAAGAGTTACGTCGATGCAAGCTTTTACACCGATCCGGATGACTCTGAGTCTCAATCTGGATACATATTGAAAGTGGGAGCAATTAGCTAAAGTAGCTCCATGCAGAGCATTGTAGACATAGAAAATTTGCGAAATACATACGGCTTTGAATGTGGCAAACCCGTTGACTTAACTTCTCTCACAAGCAAAACATGATCACACCTTAGTACTCTTATGGTGTTAATCACATGGCGATGTGAACTATATTACTAACTCTGGTAAACCCTTTGAGTATTGGTCACATGGGGATGTGAACTATGGGTGTTAATCACATGGTGATGTGAACTATTGATGTTAAATCACATGGCGATGTGAACTAGATTATTGACTCTAGTGCAAGTGGGAGACTGAAGTAAATATGCCCTAGAGGCAATAATAAAGTTGTTATTTATATTTCCTTATATCATGATAAATGCTTATTATTCATGCTAGAATTGTATTAACCGGAAACTTAGTGCATGTGTGAATACATAGACAAAACAGAGTGTCCCTAGTATGCCTCTACTTGACTAGCTCGTTAATCAAAGATGATTATGTTTCCTGACCATAGACATGTGTTGTCATTTGATGAACGGGATCACATCATTAGAGAATGATGTGATGGACAAGACCCATCCGTTAGCTTAGCATTATGATCATTGAGTTTTATTGCTATTGCTTTCTTCATGACTTATACATGTTCCTCTGACTATGAGATTATGCAACTCACGAATACCGGAGGAACACCTTGTGTGCTATCAAACGTCACAACGAATCGGGTGATTATAAAGATGCTCTACAGTGTGTCTCCGAAGGTGTTTGTTGGGTTGGCATAGATCGAGATTAGGATTTGTCACTCCGTGTATCGGAGAGGTATCCCTGGGCCCTCTCGGTAATGCACATCACTATAAGCCTTGCAAGCAATGTGACTAATGAGTTAGTTGCGGGATGATGCATTACGGAACGAGTAAAGAGACTTGCCAGTAATGTGATTGAACTAGGTATGGTGATACCGACGATCGAATCTCGGGCAAGTAACATACCGATGACAAAGAGAACAACGTATGTTGTTATGCGGTTTGACCGATAAAGATCTTCGTAGAATATGTAGGAGCCAATATGAGCATCCAGGTTCCGCTATTGGTTATTGACCGGAGATGAGTCTCGGTCATGTCTACATAGTTCTCGAACCCGTAGGTCCGCACGCTTAACGTTCGATGACGATTTATATTATGAGTTTATGTGGTTTGATGACCGAAGGTTGTTCGGAGTCCCGGATGAGATCACGGACATGAGGAGGAATCTTGAAATGGTCGAGAGGTAAAGATTCATATATTGGAAGGCTATATCTGGACATCGGAAAGGTTCAGAGTGATTCGGGTATTTTTCGGAGTACCGGGGAGTTACGGGAATTCGTCGGGAGAAGTAATGGGCCTTATTGGGATTTAGTGGAGAGAGGGGAGAAGGGCCAAGAGGTGGCGCGTGCCTTCCCCCTGCCCAAACCGAATTGGACAAGGGGTGGGGGTGCGGCCCCCCTTTCCTTCTCCCTCTCCCTCTCTTTCCTTCTCTCCTACTCCGAATAGGAAAGGGAATCCTATTAGGACTTGAGAGTCCTAGTAGGACTCACTATGCTTGGCGCGCCCCCTAGGCCGGCCGCCTCCTCCCTCCCTCGTTTATATATGGGGGAGTGGAGCACCCCAAAGGCACTCAAGATTTGTCTTAGCCGTGTGCGGTGCCCCCCTCCACAGTTACACATCTTGGTCATATTGTCATAGTGCTTAGGCAAAGCCCTGCGCCGGTAACTTCATCATCATCATCGCCATGCCGTCGTGCTGACAGAACTCTCCCTCAGCCTCAACTGGATCAAGAGTACGAGGGACGTCATCGAGCTGAACGTGTGCTGAACACGGAGGTGCCGTACGTTCGGTGCTAGGATCGGTTGGATCGTGAAGACGTACGACTACATCAACCGCGTTGATATAACACTTCCACTTTCGGTCTACGAGGATACGTGGACACACTCTCCCGCTCGTTGCTATGCATCACCTAGATAGATCTTGCGTGATCGTAGGAAATATTTCAAAATTACTGCGTTCCCCTATAGACAGGCATGTACAAAAGTCTCAAAGGGCATCAGACTCTTTGTGATGTGCTTAAAAAGCAGATCCTCAACAGGAACCCTAGGAAAGAGGGTATTGCCTTTGAGAGGAAACTCAATGTCGATGGAACATATCGAAGCTTTGAGCAAGACCCCCAAAACCTCATGGGTTGCTGCAAAAGGACCTCCAATAGATCCATCTACTCTATCTGATCTCCTCATTCTTCTGATGAGTCATTTGACTCCAACTATAAGCTGTTCAAAAATCAGAATGGTGAAGTATTTGCTAGATATGTTGGCACTAACTGGAGGAACGGTTCCCCTATGAAGAAAATATGGGTTCCCAAAAGGTGCCTTGAAAGTCTTCAGGTGAATGTCATCATGACACCACCTGTGAAGAATAGGAACCCCAGATCAAATTCTTCATATGGACCAAATTATTCATATGGATCCAAGTCCTCATACGGACCAAATTACTCACGTGGATCAAATTCCTCAAAAGGATCAAAGTCCTCGTATGAACATCATCGTGCTAACACTTCTGTTTCACTGGGAAGATCTAAGGACTATGAATATGTGCATTATTCTTTAAACCATTATGTTCATAAGTCCTCGAAGAATTTCTCTGCTTATTCATATGCTTACCCTAACTCCACTTATGTGAAACAAAGTGGACTGGCTTCTATGCCACCTTTCTCTTATGGAGCTCGCATAATGATGAACTCTTTGCCACCCCTTCAGATGTAGGTGGTGAAGAAAAAGAACTAATCTCTTATGTAGGGTCAGGTCTCCAGGCAAACTTAAAACGTCTGAAGGATTTGCTGGAGACCTGAATATGCTTGAAAGGACGCAAGCTAATCATGAAGAAATGAATTTTCATTTCTCACGTTCTCATACTGATATATATGTTCTAATTCTTGATGAAATTGATCTGATGAATTTGATGTCATATTCTTCACTGATGAAGTATATGAGTTTGTAAGCTGCACTAATTCATCTGCAAGATGATCAACCAAAAGCCACTGAGTGGGTCCTTGATAGTGGATGTACAAATCACATGACTGGTGAGGGAGTCCTGGACTAGGGGGTGTCCGGATAGCCGAACTATCATCACGGCCGGACTTCAAGATTATGAAGATACAAGATTGAAGACTTCGTCCCGTGTCCGAATGGGACTTTCCTTGGCGTGGAAGGCAAGCTTGGCGATACGGATATGTAGATCTCCTACCATTGTAACCGACTATGTGTAACCCTAACCTATCCGGTGTCTATATAAACCGGAGGGTTTTAGTCCGAGGGACTAACAACAATCATACCATAGGCTAGCTTCTAGGGTTTAGCCTCCTTGATCTCGTGGTAGATCCACTCTTGTACTACCCATATCATTAATATTAATCAAGCGGGAGTAGGGTATTACCTCCATCGAGAGGGCCCGAACCTGGGTAAAACATCGTGTCCCTTGTCTCCTGTTACCATCCGCCTAGACGCACAGTTCGGGACCCCCTACCCGAGATCCGTCGGTTTTGACACCGACATTGGTGCTTTCATTGAGAGTTCCAGTGTGTCGTCACTGATAGGCCCGATGGCTCCTTCGATCATCAACAACGACGCGGTCCAGGGTGAGACTTTTCTCCCCGGACAGATCTTCGTATTCGGTGGCTTTGCACTGCAGGCCAATTCGCTTGGCCATCTGGAGCAGATCGAAAGCTACACCCCTGGCCATCAGGTCAGATTTGGAAGTTTGAACTATACGACCGATGTCCGCGGAGACTTGGTCTTCGACGAATTCGAGCCACAGCCGAGCGTGCCACACTATCTCGATGGGTATGATCTAGCTCTGCCGCCGAACAGTGCCCTGGAGGCCGCACCAACATCTGCTCCGACCCTCAATCCGGAGCAGGATTCCCCGATCGAGGATGAGTGGTTGGACACCGCCTCGGGGGCTACGATCTCTACGGCGATTGAGCCAAACTCCATCCCTGTCCTTTGCGAAGACCTTGACTCCAGGGTGTCGGACTCCTCTCCGGACTCCGAACCCTCCGCGCCCCTGCCAATCAAGTCTGATTGGGCGCCGGGCATGGAGTTCATCGCCGGACATCTTTTCAAAGCACTCGCCCTTTGGCGACATCCCGAATTCACTAAAGTCTCTCTCTTTATCCAGGAGAGCCTGGCCGGACTACGGACAGGAAGGTTGGGATATGGACGACGAAGAAATTCAACGCCCACCCACCACCCACTTTGTAGCCACTGTCGATGATTTAACCGACATGCTCGACTTCGACTCTGAAGACATCGACGGTATGGACGACGATGCCGGAGACGACCAAGAACTAGCGCCTACAGGGCACTGGAAGGCCACCTCGTCATACGACATATACAGGGTGGACATCCCAAAAGATGGGAACGGGCGATGGAACAACAGAGGATGACCCTCCAAGAAGCAACGAAAGCATCGACGTCGGTGGCGCCGCTCTAAATCCCGCCACAAGAAAAGCGGCGATTCCGCACGGGAGATAATAACACCGGACAATGCCGAAGACAACCCTCCAAGCAGGACTCAGCGCAGGAGGAGGGAGAAGCAAGTCCGCACGACAGTGCGGCAGAAAGAGAGGTCGAGGATGATAATTATGCGCCCCCCTCCGAAGATGAGGCAAGCTTCAACGACGACGAATTTGTCGTGCCTGAGGATCCCGCCGAACAAGAGCATTTCAAGCGCAGGCTTATAGCCACGACACACAGCCTCAAGAAAAAGCAGCAACAACTTAGAGCTGACCAAGACCTGCTAGCTGATAGATGACTGAAGTCCTTGCAGCCGAAGAGTATGAACTCGAACGCCCCTCCAAAAGCTACCCCGAACGCAGGCTGTTGCCTCGATCAGAGGAGGAAGCACCCAAGTCACTAGCGTACGACATGGCAGACCGACCACCCCGTGGCCGCGACAGAGAGGCCTCTAGAGCCTCCGTTCAAGCCGTACCCCGACGCCGTTCAGAAAGTACCAAGGCACGGGAAAACGCGCCGGACTTGCGAGATATATTGGAGGATTAGGCAAAACATACAAGATCGATCTATGGATCGCGTGGGCGCCCCACGACACGTGATGATAACCGTCACGCCGGATACAGAAACTCCGGCCGGGCCGAACACAAGAGACAAAGCTCATTTGAGCTGCGTCGTGATATAGCCCAACATGAGGCGCCAAGACACCCACTATGCTTCATGATGAAGTAATGGAACATCAAATCCCCGAGGGCTTCAAACCCGTAAACATCGAATCATACGATGGTACCACAGATCCATGATGCGGATCGAGGACTATCTCCTCCATATCCACATGGCCCGCGGTGATGATCTATATGCCATCAAATACCTCCCACTCAAGCTTAAAGGACCAGCTCGGCATTGGCTCAACAGCTTGCGAGCAGAATCAATCGGTTGTTGGGAGGACCTGGAAGCCGCATTCCTCGATAACTTCTGTGGCACATATGTGCGACCACCGACGCTGATGACCTTAGCCATATAATTCAGCAGCCCGGAAGAATCGGCCGGAACAATTACGGACACGGTTCCTAACAAAGAAAAATCAAATCGTTGATCGTCCGGATGCAGAGAGGCCCTTGCAGCCTTCAAACATAACATCCGCGACGAATGGCTTGCCCGGCACCTAGGACAGGAAAAGCCGAAATCCATGGCAGCCCTCACAACACTCATGACCCGCTTTTGTGCGGGAGAGGACAACTGGCTAGCTCAAAGCAACAACTTGGCCAAACACATTGATAGTTCGGATACCAAGGACAACAATGGCAGGTCGCGTCGCAACAAGAACAAGCGTCACATTAACGGCGATAATGCTGAAGACACGCCCGTCAATGCCGGATTCAGAGGCTATAAACCCGGTCAGCGGAAGAAGCCATTCAAAAGAAATATCCAGGGCCCGTCCAACTTGGACCGAATACTCGACCGCTTGTGCCAGATACATGGCACCCCCAAAAAACCAGCCAATCACACCAACAGGGATTGTTGGGTGTTCAAGCAAGCGAGCAAGCTAAGTGCCGAACTCAATGACAAGGGGCTGCATAGCGATGATGAGGAAGAGCCCCGCCACGAACAATAAAGGATGAAGGGCTTTCCCACACAAGTGCGGACGGTGAACATGATATACGCAACCCACATACCCAAAAGGGAGCGGAAGCGTGCACTAAGGGACGTATATGCGATGGAGCTAGTCGCCCCAAAGTTCAACCCATGGTCTTCCTGCCCGATCACCTTCGATCGAAGGGAGCACCCCACTAGCATCCGTCATGGCGGTTTTGCCGCATTGGTTCTGGACGCAATTATTGACGGATTTCACCTCACCAGAGTCCTGATGGACGGCGGTAGCAGCCTGAACCTGCTTTATCAGGATACAGTGCGCAAAATGGGCATAGACCCTTCAAGGATTGAACCTACAAAGACGACCTTTAAAGGCGTCATACCGGGTGTTGAGGCCAATTGTACAGGCTCAGTTACACTCGAAGTGGTCTTCGGATCCCCGGGTAACTTCCGAAGCGAAGAGTTAATCTTCGACATAGTCCCGTTCCGCAGCGGCTATCACGCACTGCTTGGACGACCCGCATTTGCAAAGTTCAACCGGTGCCGCACTACGCATACCTCAAGCTCAAAATGCCAGGCCCTCGAGGAGTAATCACGGTCAATGGAAACACCGAACGCTCTCTCCGAACGGAGGAGCACACAGCGGCCCTCGCGACGGAGGTGCAAAGCAGCCTCTCACGGCAATTCTCGAGTCCGCCACAAAGCGTCCGGACAACATCAAGCGCGCCGGAGTAACCTACAACAAGACCGCCTGGCACGATTCAAGCATCGCCAGTAGCAATCCGCCCCAACCCCAGCCCTCGCGAAATTGTGCGAAGCCATTACGCTGGCGTACATAACTACGCTCTTGAGATACCATGGGCATAAGGGGAGGGGCACGACCACGGCACGCCCGGAATGCGGCTTAACCGCACCAGGGGCTCCCGATTGTGTCATTCTTTTTTCCCTTTTCTTTTTTTCTTCTCTTTTTCTTACTTTCAAGACTCCGTTTTCCAGAAGTCCTGTCCGGCACTAGAATCGCCGAACTTACGATGCAACAGCCAGGGAAGCAGAAAGCTACGTCGAGTGTTCAGGTGGTCTCTATTACGAGCATTATACCTGTTTTACATACCATCCCGCAACTTACCCCTGGAGAGGGACATGTTAGATAGTCCCATCCCTTGCTTATCGCACTATTTGTATCGTTCTGCTTTCATTGCAGTACCTTTTTGAATAAACAAGACATAGCTTCTGCTTATTATTGCACTCCTTTCTTATTCTATACATATGTTAATTTTATGACATGTTGCACCAGACACTTTGGTACGGCTAATACACCAGGGGCTTAAGTACCCCAAAATTATGGTGTGATAAGTCCGAACACTTTCACAAGTACGGCACCTTTGAACTTATAGCATTATATGAATCGGCTCCGAATCATGTCTTGGGTCAATAGTTGGGTTTGCCCGGCTCCCGTGTTTTGGTACCTTACGTTCCGTTATATCGGCTAAGGTAGCACCGGGAGAACCACTGTGATTGTGCCCCGGTTGAGCTGGGTTGAGCACCTCAGTGGAGAAATCTAAAACTGACCATCATGATAGGGCGAGAGCCGGTCGCTGTTCGAGAGGTTTTTTCGGGTCCATAAAGACTTATGCCGCTTAGAGCGAGGAACCGGAATTGTCTGGCCAAGGCGTGGATAGCGCCCCGAACTCGGTCTTCCGAATACTAGGGGCTTCACCAAATTTAAAATTATAGAATTCTATGGCTAAGTGAGAGTGTTCAAGCATTATAAGTCCGGTTGCCTTGTTCGCTATGTTGAGCGCCTCCCTAGATGGACCCAATAATGGGAACAAGAGTTCTCAAGTTTATCCCGAACACCCCAAAGACTCGTGGCATGGGGGTTGAAGCCAACGACTTGCCATCTCTCAAATTTGATAAACGGCCGCACAGAAGGTAATATTTTAAATTAACAAGCATTGCTTAGCGCATATGAACAAGTTTTCAGCGTATAGGATAACAAATGCGAGTCTATTCAAAAATTACATCTTTGGAGCACTCATCCGCTATTCGGTGGGCACCCTTCAGGAGGCCCTCATAGTACATTTTGGGCGTGCAATGCTCCTTGCCCTTCAGTGGCCCGTCCGTCACAAGCTTCTCCGCATCCAGCTTGCCACAGTGCACTTTAGCACGGGCAAGGGCCCGACGGACACCTTCAATGCATAGAGCGCTTGATGACTTCAATCCGTGGACAAAGGCCCACCAGCCCACTTCACTAAGCCAAGTAGCTCCTGTGCATGGCTTCCAATGGCCACACCGAACTATAAGGCCCTTCATGGCCTGTTCGGGCGACCTTGTGGAGCTCGACCAGCTGCTTCGCTGGTCGCTCAGAGCACCGGACGTTCAAAGCCTCGGCATCACGGGACGAGAACACCTTCTCCGCCGAGCTCCCTCCTTGGCGCGGTAGAATGCGGCAAAGATCGCATACACTTCGGGCAAATCTGCGAATGCTCTGGAGAGCTCCGAATCCGGGTAAGTAATAGGTAATTCACTTTCACATGCTTGCTTTGCATAAAGAATGCCTTACCCGCCGCTATCTTCTTTAATGATTCAATTTCTTGAGGGCTTTTTGGGCCTCGGCCTTAGCAGCTTTGGCACTCTCAAGAGCCGAGGCAAGCTCTGACTCTCGGTTCTTGAGTCACGCTCCAAACCCTCGTGTTTTTCCACGAGCCTCGGAGCTCTTGCCGCACCTCCGCCAGCTGCGCCTCCCCCTTCTCTCGCTCGGTGCGTTCCGCAGCCGCTTTGATTTCGGCCGTGGACACCGCTTCCTTCAGGGTCGTCACCACGTTCGTGGCCCCTGCTGTCGGAGTAATGGACTACGGGTAGGCGAACCCGAGCCCATGAACCTTTCAAAACATCGGGGCAGACTGCGCCCCTCAAGACCCCAAGACAAAGAGCCGCCTTCAGAGAGTCGGCAACAGAGTCGCCGACTACCCCTCTGGGCCGAGTCCCAGAGGCGGCCTCAAGATAAGCCGACTTTAAGACGGCGACCTCAGGACAAGCCGACTCCAAGCCAGCGACCTCCAGCGAGGCCCGCGACCTCCACCACCTCGCGCCTAGGCGACTATGGGGTAAGGCCGCCTTGCGGCCCATCCCTACCCTGCTCATAAAGGGCAGGTATGGCTACAGGGCGCCGTACCGACGGAGATCTCCGTCCGGCGCAGCACTGTTGCCACGCCAGCCCTGACATCAGCGCCGTGGGCAGATTCCTGTACCCACGATGGCCTGTCTGTACGACCCGAAGACGGCGGGATTACCGCTGGCGGGAGTACCGAAGACGGCGAGAGCGCCCCAAAGACGGACCCGTTGGAGTCGGCCTCCGAGAGTCGGCTGGCCCCTCCCACGGGATCCACGCGCCATTAACCAGACAAGACGGGGAATGGCAACAGTGATCGCCCGCCAGGCGGCGGCACTGTTGCCATAACCCCATGACCAAGCTCGCGTCATTAGAAGTACGGCTGAATCTGCAATGGCAAGACCCGCCACAAGTGACAAGGGTCTTTGCTGCCGTCAAGTCAAGCAGGCCCACTAGTCGGCGGGCCCTGTGAGTCGGCGCAGAAGATGGCGACTTAGAGATCGACGGCTTGGACCCACACCCACCGGATTACCGTTGTACCTGGGTAGGCCTATATAAACCCCCCCGGGGCACCCATGCAAAGGGTTGGAAGCTAGTAGTTTTAGACACACACATAGAGGGAGAGAAGAGCAAGCCGTGCCCTTCTCCTTCCTCACCCCGAACAACTGAAGGAGCCTCTTGTACCCACTTTGCCATAGTGATCATGCGGAGACCCCGCAGAGTAGCAATAGGGGTGTTATCTCCTCGGAGAGCCCTGAAGCTGGGTAAGATTCGCCGGCGTGCATGTCTTCGCCTCATCCTGTTTCCAGGCACCGGCGACGTTCTACTCGCCCCCTCCATGATAAGCCATCCTTTGGCATATGTCGCACCCAACCCCCGACATTTGGCGCCCACCGTGGGGCCTGGTGCACCGTCGTCCGGAGACCTGCTCTGGACGGGAACCCTCTTCCTCCTTGGCGGCGCAGCCAGCCCGCACGCCAGATGGAGTTTGCGCCGACGCTACAGACGGCGCCGAGGTCGCTCGCAGCGAAGTTGCCTCACCGAACTTGTCGGCGAGGTTCGCCTCCGACGAGCTCTGCATCCGACGCAGAGCACGGACGGCCCCGAAAGCCTCCTCGCGGGCCTCCTCGAGCAGCTCCACGCCGACGGGCGAGCCTGCCGCCGACTGAGTCCGTGAGGCTCCACCGACCCGATGCCGGGTCGATTCCGACACCGCTGCCGCCGACGCGTTCCCCACCAACGTGGTGGTTCACGACGAGCCTCTCCCTCGCGTGGAGAGCGGCGGAGCACCGTCACGTATACTCGCCATCGGCCACGGCGAGCCCTTCGGCGGGGGGGCTCGTGACCCTCTCGACGCTGTTCTGCAAGACCTGACCGCCTCCATTCCGGAGGACGCCGATGCCGAAACTCTGGAGGCACGCTGCCTTCAGCTCCTCGTAGGCGCCTGTAAGCGGCAAGCATGAGACGCTTGTCGGAAGCCTATCGGCCGCAAGATGGATCCCGTAGGCGGCTCGCCCGACCGGGCCTAGCCGCCAGGCGGCGCTGCCCTCGCCGATCTGTTTGGGGGCCTTCGCCTGTACGCCACGCCAGCGAGAACATTCGCGCTGCCTAGGAGGCGGCGTATTTAGCCGGATAACCGAGGGCGAGGAGCGCTACCGATGACGGAGCGAGTCCGGCAGCCTCGACGGCTGCCGCGCAAGAAGACGGTTGCCTGCCGCACGGAGGCGCCACGACGACAACACGGCGACTTGCCTCCTCGCCGAGATCAAGGCGCGACATCTCGGACGCCGACTGGCGGCATCCGCGGAAGAAAGAACCAGGATCCGGCTGTCAGCCACAGCCGGACTCACATCTCCATCGAGCACGACAAAGACGGCCACCCAAGGGCGGTGGAGCGGCGAGACGACTATCAGCCTCCTCCTCCCCGCAGAGAAAGGCGAGTCTCCCCGCCACCCGTCGAGCATCCGACTCTCGGCGACCGCCTTGGCCGCCGAGAGGGAGACGGAGAGAATGACGCCCGCCACCGGATCGAGCGACTCCACCGATCCCTGGCGCTAGAAGAAGAAGACGAGTTGGGCCCACTCTGGTTCGGACCTCGCATCCGAGATGAGCCCTTCCCCCGAGGATTCACACTCCCCCGGGACACACCCAAATACAGCGGCTATGTGAAGCCGGAGGACTGGCTGGTGGACTACTCCACGGCCGTCAAGATAGCTTAACGGCAACAAAGCGCTGCTGTCAGAAAGTATGTTCCCCTCATGCTCCAGGGCACGGCCCGGACATGGTTGAACAGCTTGAAACCCCGCAGCATCAACGGCTGGGTCGACTTCACCGAGGCCTTCGTCCGCAACTTCACGAGCACATACAAGCGACCTCCCAAGCCTCGTCAGCTGTCCTTGTGCGTGCAAGGCCCCAACGAGTCCACTCGCGACTACCTCACGCACTGGGGCGAGCTCCGGAACTCCTGTGAAGGAGTGCACGAGGTGCGTAATCGAGTACTTTCACCACCGGGTGCGTAGAAGGCACCCTCCTCAAGCACAAGCTCCTTTGCGACGAGCCGAGACCCTCGACGAGCTGCTAGTCATAGCAGCATAAGCACGCCATCGCCGACTCCTCCATGAAGTCGGAGATCAAAGTCAGTGCGACTGGCAAAGTAGCTCCTCATGCTCCCAGAACTCCGGCTGGCGACGCCAGTCGGCGACAGCAGCAGAATGATCATAAGCGCAAGGCCCCGCAGCCGGCTTCCAATAGCCGGCAGGTGGCGACAGTCGAAGGCCAGCAGCTAGAGGGGCAGCCTCCTGCCAAGCGCCAGAAAGGCGGCAACTCCAATCGGTTATGGCCTTCTCTACGAAAGCGCACTCGATGGACCTCGCAAGTTCCACAGCGCCGAAGCCGCCAAATCACATCACCCGGAAGTGCCATCGCTCACCAGGATCGCCAAGGGAGACGGCCTTGCTTCTCCTCCACTGGGCCGGGCCACCGCCCACCACCGCTTCAAAGAATGTCCGTCCGCCACCGGCGCGATACAAGACGATTACCCGTAAGAGCACGGCGCCTATGTCATGTTTACCAGCGTGGTGATGATCGCCACAAAGAAGCGGCAAAGAAGAAGAAGAAGTGAATGCAGAGCATCGGATGCCCTGCATTCATGCCTTTGGTTCGAGAAGCCCATCACCGAGCCGTGCCGATCACCCAGAGGTGATGCGAATCCGGGCTCCTACGCCTCGGTCTTGGGAGCCACCCTTGCCACGGATAGGCGGGCCGCTCGCTTCTCACGCAATCGATAGACGGAGGCAAAGCAGATCAACATCCCGTATAAGGATACGATGGAGAAGCTAGGAATCAAGCAAAGGCAGCTTCAAAGATAGTCGGACTGTGTTCCACGGAATTGTACCTGGCCTTTCCTGCTCACCGATTGGCAAGATTCTGATAGACGTACTCTTTGGGGACAAGGATCACTTTCGCCGAGAGCCAGTCTGGTTTGAAGTGGTGGACCTCGAGAGCCTCTACCATGCTTTGCTTGGCCGACCTGCTTTGGCCAAGTTCATGGCGGTCCCCCACTACGCCTACCTCAAGATGAAGATGCCGAGCTCCAAGGATTTCGACTGCGTGGGCGACTACAGGAAGTCGTCACTACCGGCCGAAAGCAAATTGGCCGGCCGAGTCCCCGTGATCGCGGCCGAGAAGCGGCTCTGGATCGGATTGTGGCAAGTACGGCAAGCAAGAAGAGATATCGTCCACCCCAAGGAGTCGAAGTTGAGGGCTCGTTCAAGCCGGGCTAAAGAGACCAAGAAGATACCCTTGGACCTGCACCACCCAGAGAAATACGCTGTCATAGGTGCAAACCTCGACAAAGAAATAGGAAGGCGAAGCTCGCCGATTTCCTCCGTGAGAATCGGGACATCTTCGCATGGTCCCCCAAAGACATGCCGTGTGTACCGACGGATTTCGCCGAGCACAAGTTACATGTCCGACCTGATGTGAAGCCCGTCGGGCAGCCCTTGCGCCCGCTGTCGGAGAAGAAAAATGAAGAGTTGTTGGAGAAGAGATAGCCTGCCCTCGCGGCCGGTTTCGGCTATTGAATTTTTCTTTCCAGAATGGTTGTTAACCCGGTCCCGGTACTAAAGAAGAACAAGCAAAGGGCGGATGTGTATTGATTACACAAGCCTCAACAAAGCTCGCCCCAAGGACCCGCTTCGCTTTACCAAGAATTGATCGTGATAGACTCCACAACCGGATGCGAGCTGTTGAGCTTCTTAGATGCATATTCAGGATATCATCGATCAAGCTGAACCCGGCAGACAGATTGAAGACCGCCTTCATCACGCCCATTTGGAGCCTTCACACCGACCATGACGCTCGGCTTGAGGAACGCTGGCGCCAATTGTCGGCGTTGCATGTAGAAGTGCCTCCTCAAGCAGCTTGGCGTAAACGCCTGTGTTTACGTGGACGACGTGGTGGTGAAGACGGAGAATCGAGGAACGCTGTTGGAAGACCTCAAAGAGACCTTTGAAAACCTGCGCCGATTCCGCATCAAGCTCAACCCAGAGAAATGCGCCTCGGAGTACCACCGCCAGCTCCTTGGCTTCCTCGGTATCCGAACGCTGCATAGTCAAGACAGCTTATTGTGGTTGAACGCAAGGAGGAAGGCAAGGCGCTACTCGCCCGTGAGACCAGTGTAGACATTCGAGCGAGGTAATCGCCGACCTCCAAGCGTAACTACCCCCACTACCAGAAGATGTGTTACGGCGTGCACTTTGCCGCCAAGAAGTTGAAGCCTTACTTTCAAGAGCATCCCATCACCGTGGTTTGCACGGCCCCACTAGCAGAGATCATTGGAAGCCGAGATGCTTTAGGCCGAGTGGCCAAATGGGCCATAGAGTTGGCCCCCTACACCATCTTTTACCAGCCCCGCACCGCCATCAAGTCACAAGCACTGGCCGACTTCCTCGTCGATTGGGCCGAGACCCAAGATTCGCCGGGCCAAATACCGACTCCACCCATTGGCGGATGCACTTCGATGGCTCCAAGATGCGCACCGCTTGGGAGCCGCGTGGTCCTCACTTCCCTAAAGGCGACAATCTCAAGTACACGCCGCAGATCCATTTCGCCGCCTCCAACAATGTCGCCCGAACACGAGGCGCCATCCACGGGCTCCGGCTTGCCAAAGAGCTCGGCATTCACGGATCCCGTGCTATGGCGATTCGACTTGGTGGTCCAACACCATCCAAGACCGGACGCCAAAGATGCAAATATGGCGAAGCTATCGCTCAGTACAAAGAAGCTGAGTGGATATTTTGAGGGATGCGAATTCCTCCATGTACCAAGGAACGACAACGACCAAGCAGATGCCCTGGCAAGAATCGGTTCCACTCGATAGGCAATACCATCCGGCGTCGCCCTTCGCCGCTTCTCAAGCCATCCACAAACCGTCACCAGAATCAGACTCCATTTTGTGCCGGCTCTTCAAGAAGGCAGATCCGACTCGAGCCTCGGCAGACGGCACAAGAATCTCGAAGACGCCCCAAGAACGCGGGCAAGCCGGCCCGGACTTCGGAACTGCCCGGACTGCAGCGACCTTTTGCAAAGACTCCAAAGATTTCGCCCGGGACCGCGCTTAATCGCCCGGGACTTCTTCAACTCAGCAAGCTGCTACAGACTCAATCCGCCGCCTCCCAGCCCAGCCGCCTCGTCCAAGTAGCAAGACTGGCGGTCGAAGAAATAGCAAGCACCCTCATGGGCCCAGCCCATCTTGAAGTTTTTGGTAGCGGAGAGCTACCAACCGATGAAACCTTGGCTCGGCAAGTGCAACGCCGAGCGGCAGCCTACACTATAATCAATAGAGAGCTGGTCAGCGCAGCGTCACCGGTGTCTACCGGCACAGGCCGAATCGTAGCAAGGCCAAGCAATCCTTGAAGACATCCATCAGGCGAAAAGTGCCATCATGCAGCCTCCAGAGCACTCGCCGCCAAAGCCTTCCGACATGGTTTCTTCGCCGATCGCCCTAGAAGAGGCCAAGGAATTAGTTCAAAAATGCAAGGGTGCTGTGTGTTCCGCTCCAAGCCGCTTCACCGGGTTCAGCGCCAAGACTATCCCCATCGCCTCGCCCTTTTTCCGTCTGGGGTTCGACATGGTGGGACCATTCAAGACGGCACGAGGTGGCCTAACTCACCTACTTGTCGCGGTGGACAAGTTCACCAAGTGGATAGAAGCAAAACCCATCAAGAAGTTGAATGGTCCTACGGCAGTGACTTTCATAGCCGACATCACGACTCGGTACGGCGTACCACACAGCATCATCACCGACAACGGCACAAATTTCGCCAAGGGCGCTCGCCCGCTTTCGCTGACGCAGGGCATCCGATCGGACTTAGCGCTCGCTGCCCATCCGCAATCAAACGGCCAGGTGGAGCGAGCGAACGGCCTCATCTTGTCCGGCATCAAGCCTCGTTCGGTCGAACCACTAGAGCGTTCGCCGATCACCGGCTTGAGGAGTTGCCAGCCGTCCTATGGAGTCTGCGTACGACTCCAAACAAGTCAACTGGCTTCACACCCTTCTTCCTCGTCTACGGTGCCGAAGCCGTCATCCCAACGGATATAGAGTTCGACTCCCCGCGAGTCACCATGTACACCGAGGAAGAAGCAGAAGAAGCACGTCAAGACGGCGTCGACCGCCGGAAGAGGGCCGCTGCCGCACTCACCGTCCAAAGCATCTACCAAAGCAGAGCTCGCGCCGCTACTACAACAAGAAGGTCAAGCTAAGATCATTCCTAGAGGGCGACCTTGTGCTCCGGATGATCCAAATAATGTACCGCCAAAGCACAAGCCGCTTGGCCGCCTTTGGGAAGGACCGTTCATCATCGCAGAAAGTGTCGGGCAACGACTCCTATTACCTGATCGACGCCGAAGCCCGAGCACGCTAAGAGGGACGACTTCCGGCAAAGAGACGGAGCGGCCATGGAATGCTAATTTCCTCCGAAGATTTTACAGCTTGATGCGGTATGTACCACGCTACCCTTTTGTGTTTGAAATACCAAGACTCGGGCCTTCGAGACGAGCTCGGGGACTGCCCTCTTTTGTTATCTATATGATAAGAATTATGCCTTTGAGTATGTTACCCTTCGATTATGCTGTTTGGCACCGGGCTCGACTAGTCAGCCCGGGGACTCGCCGCTTTTGAGCTAGGAAGTGCTTCCTGAAGTCCGACAAGTAGCGTGGCGTGCCCAAGCCGCCTCTGTCGAAGCCGCAGCCGCATGAGCGACTATTTGGTGGGCAGGAGTAAGGTAGAGCGAGCGCCTACACGAAAAAAATGGCTAAGGATCCAAAGCATACACATAGTTTAAATCGGCGCCCAAATTGCTTCGTGAAACCGACTCTTAAGAAGCCGGGCTTGCCGCTTTGCAACCCAACTGGTTTAAACGACTCTAAAATGGCCAAGTACTTGCCTTCTCAAAGTAGCCAAGCACTTGACCTAGACGGCAATCCGCAGAGCGGTTGCCCGACGGGCAAGGCGGCATCTAAGGGAAGGCGGCAAGGGAAAAAGCCATAAGAGCAATAAGCAAGGAAACATGAAACTAGAATAATATTTACACAAACTTAGGCCCTTGGACGGATCTTCGAACAGAGGTTCAGAATACACCCCGCGGGTGGAATTGTGTGAATTAACAAAGTTCTTTCAAAAGACTAACAAACAGATAAAATAAAGCCAAGGCAGCACCTAAGAAGCTGGATGGGGTTGGAAGGCCGGAGGCGGGCGGCGGCCAGCGCCGGGCGGCCGGTCAAGGCGATCTCGGTTTGATCGTCTCGGCAGCCGGGTTGGCCTGGGATGGGCGCTGCTCTGTCGGAGGCGCGATCGAGCTAAGGCTGACCGCCCGCCCGTCTTTCCGGCACCTCCATGCCGCCTCCGCCCTCCGCCTCGCCTTCATCCTCGCGGCCGGAGTCGATCACCTCCGCCGAGTCCTCGCCAGAGTCCGGGTTCATCCCGAACCACTCCGGCGGGCGCTTTCCCCACCGTCTTCAGCCCGCTGGGACGAAGACACTGGTGTCCGTGTAGTTTGCTATCGCCGCCAAGACGCCGACGAGGGCGCCCATGCTCGTAGCTCCGCCTGGCTTCGGCCGAACGCTGCCAACCAGTCCAGTCGAGCTCGGATACCACGCTTAACGAACTCTGTGGCTCGGGCGAAGCTCTAGCCCGAGCCGCTGGAGCCCTTCCAAGCCTCAAGACACCCAGCCGCGACCTCCGGCCCGGCCGGGCGGTCCTACTGGAGGCGAGAACTGCATGTCCGACCACCGGGCAGCAATCGCTCGGGCCCCGACAGCTGAAGACGGCGCAGATCATCCGATGTGCAAGCCGCCGCAGACCTCAATGCTTCAGGAGCTGCTCATCAAGGGTCCGGGGCGCTATGCGATCTCGGCGCCACTCCGCCTCCGCGCCTCGCGTTGGCCTCGATGGCCTGATTGGCCGCCTGCGTATGACCAGGGAAGAAGTCTGCCAGGAAGAAGAAGAAAAAGCAAGTTAGAAAAAGCAGGAGCCGGCTTAACCCATAGTCGGCAACCCAAAAGAGAAAGTAAAGCAAACTCACCATCGACGATATCTTCGATTTCATGGAAGCCGGAGGTCAGCTGCGCTTCCCTGTCGGTCCAGGCGGAGCGCTCGCTCGACCCGGCCAGAGGGCGGCCTCTTTCTTCTCGCCTCAAATTGCCGCCTTGAGCAGCTCCTCTGCTTCCGCTCAAGCAGAGCTGCAGGTCGCGCTTCATGGGCGAGCTTGCCGCACTCCTCCTCTTTGGCGCCAAGGCGGTCTCGGCTGTACTCAGCTGCCTCGCAGAGCGGCGTTGGATTCTCAAGAATAAAAAGAAGAAGGGCGAAGTAAATCGATTAAGAAGGTCGCCGGGAAGATCCGGCTGACGCCATGATCGGCCCGAATCTCGAGGACTACAGCCATGAGTGCGCATGCGCGCGCCCGCAAAGAAGAAACTCACCTCGGCTCCTCGCCAGTCAAGAGTCTGCTTGTTCAGTTCTTCAACGTTGCGGTTGAAGGCGGTAGCACGGAGGTTGTGAAATTCCTGTAACAAGGATTCCAGACATAGATAAAAAACTTGGAAGTAAGCAAATAAAGTTCCGGGCCGCCTGCTCAGCAGCCGACCCGAAACTCGGGGACTACACCTGGAGTGCATGGCGCGCTTACGAGAGAAGATCAAGAGAAAATTCGAATGAAACATACCAAGACGGGCGGATTGCGACGCCAGTGCGCCTTTTGAAAGGTTCCTGAGGGCGGCGCCTTCAGCCCGCAACTTCGCTTGACGCCCAGAGCGCTGTGTTCCAGCAGGCCGTGCCGCCTCCTCGCACTCCACCCAATGGGCGCGGGCGCTTGTCGCCTCGGCGTCGAGGATGGCCGAGCTGGCGGCGCCGGTCTCAAGGGCGCTTGGCGCCGAGTCCGCTTTTCAAGACGGAGCGCTACCGGGCGAGGCGACTTAAAGGAGCAATGCGCCATGGCTTCGCTTGGCCGGTCGGCGGCACGGGTGGGTCCGCCGCTGCTTGCCTCGGCGACCTCGCATCGCGGCGGAGGCGGCAGAGGTGGCGGTCAGCGCCCGGCGAAGAGACCTTGCCGCCTTCCCTCCTCGTGGACGGGACCTCACCACCGACTCCTCCGATCGCCTGCCCGTGAACTGGTCTTTGGCCGGCTGAAGCTCAGCAGTGACGAGCAGCGGCCCGGCCCGAAGGCGCGGCCTCCTCGGCTTGCCTTCTTGCTGCAGTAGCGGCTTCGACCGCCTTCTCGGCCTCCGCCTACTCTCGACGGGCGGCCGCCTCCTCGTCGCTTCTCCGCGCAGATTCCGCTCTGTTGCCTCCTGAGGGCGGCCGCAGGGTCAACCCGCCGATCGGCCGGCGGACGCCTCCACGAATTCCCCATGATTTGAGGCGGCGGCAACCCTCTCCAAAGTGAGGGGAGCCCTGATGAGAAAAAAGGACATGAGAAGACTCGGGCAAGATGGACCAGAAGAAAACAAGACGAAATAAGAAAGATACTTACGCGGAGACCAACAGTGGTTTCTTCACCTCCTTGCGGAAGCGGTTAGCCTTCGCGACCGCTTCTTCGCGATGAGTCGCGGCGGCCGCTCCTCTGAATTTCTTGGCCTGGCCGCTTGGCTGACTCGGCCCGGCCCGGCGCTTCTTCGCGCCGCCTCAGCCCCCCAAGGCGGCGGAGGAGCTCGCGCCTGGATGGCCGGCTCTCTGCTGGCGGCGGGGGCCGACTTCATCATCGGGCCAGTCTGCAAAGGTGGCCGAGGGCCTGAAGTCGTCGGCCCCTCCCCCTCCCTCGGCATCGGCCTCCATCGCCGCCACGCCCAAGTCGGGGTCGTCGGTGTCACTCTCCGCCCGGTCGGGGACGAAGTCGCGAGCTGCCTCATGGCGCCGGGCCGAGGGCGGCATGAGAGGATTCTGAGTCAGAAAAGACCAA
Source organism: Aegilops bicornis (assembly GCA_021605145.1). Taxonomy (NCBI): domain Eukaryota; kingdom Viridiplantae; phylum Streptophyta; class Magnoliopsida; order Poales; family Poaceae; genus Aegilops; species Aegilops bicornis. The sequence continues at coordinate 752,536,363 of CM038670.1, read as the reverse complement.
GGAAAGTGAGCCGGATCCGGCTAAGGAAGGAAACAGAGAAGCAAGAGGCGACTTACCATCGGTGGGGGATTGGCGCGCGAGTATGGCTCCTTGCCGAAATGCCACTCCTCCGTAAGGTCGCAGTTCGCCAAGAAGTTCACCGTGTCCACCACCTCCGCGTGGGGCATGTCCTTGGAGCACAGCTGGGGTCCAGCGACCGCTCATCCGGCAGATCGGATGAGGTCGGCCTCAAGAGGGAGAACTTCGGCGCGCCACGAAGGCGGCCAAAGAAGTTCCGCCTGGCCAGCCCTCCGATCAGATCATTACGCTGGAGTCATGACGGCGGGCGGTGCTCGCGAGTCAGTCTGGCCTGTGGGACCAGCTCTTTGGTCGGCTCAAGATTCGCCGCCCACGTAGGGCGGCAAGTTGACCCAGTCGCCGTTGGTGGTGACGTTCTTGACGTAGAAGTACGAGCGCTGCCACATCTTCACCGACTTGATGAGGGGGATGGCAGGAAAAGGATTCTCGGGCACCGGCCTCCTCTTGGCGATGAACGTGCCGCACAGAGCCGGCACGCGAGCGACGTGGGTCCCGAGCTTCACTTGGAAGAATTCCCCCCACAGCTCGATGGTGGGGAGAACTCCGAGAAAACCTTCGCATAAGGATGCGAAGGCGGCCGGCAGCACCGTGTTGGGGTGAGGTGGTGCGGCCGGAGCCCAAGAACTCCAAGAACGCTGGAAGAAGCCGCCACGGCAGCCCCAACCCGCGCATGAGGTGCGAGCGGAAAACCACCCGCTCGCCCTCCTCCGGCGCCGGCGTGATTTCGCCCTCCGGCGGGGCGCGAGCCCGCACTAGGTGGCTGCCGGGGATGCGGCATGTCTGACGAAGGAACTCGATTATGTCGTCGTCGATAATGGAGCCGTCCCACATGCCGGAGCGCGCGGTGGGAGGCGCGGCGGCGGATGAAGAGCTCATCTCCGCGGCGAGGAAGAAACGAGGCTCGGTGCGGTGGAGCGAGGAAGAAGACGAGGCAGGGAGTGGGGATGAGAGAGTGCGCGTGCGTCGCCGCCCCCTCCCTCCCCCCGCCTACTTATAGGCGCCTAGGCTGCGAAGCCGAGGGGGCGGGCGTGATTAATCGCGCCCACGCCCCCACGACCCTTCACGATTTAACCCACGACGTTATCGCTGCGCAGTAACGGCGCGGGGAGCCCAACCGCCCGCATAAGACCGAACGGATTCACGCGCCGCCAGTAAGGTAGTGGCGGGCCCCGCCGACGGGCTGTCTTGTCACGCTGCGTGGCCGGGCAGATCGCCTCGCTGGCGTCGCGTGGCGGGCTCATGGCGGGCGGCCGCCGGAAGCTTATCGAGCACGCCACCGGATCCCGGCTGCGACCTTCAAACCTTTGAAGAGCAAGACGGCCCTTCGCAAGGCCGACTCACCGGAGACAGCGGGCCGAGTCCAGATTCTTCCATCGAAGGGATGAAGCTGTCGAGGCTCCTCGACGGGCTGCCCTCGGCGCCTCCCCAGCTTCGGGGACTACTGTCGGAGTAATGGACTACGGGTAGGCGAACCCGAGCCCATGAACCTTTCAAAACATCGGGGCAGACTGCGTCCCTCAAGACCCCAAGACAAAGAGCCGCCTTCAGAGAGTCGGCAACAGAGTCGCCGACTACCCCTCTGGGCCGAGTCCCAGAGGCGGCCTCAAGATAAGCCGACTTTAAGACGGCGACCTCAGGACAAGCCGACTCCAAGCCAGCGACCTCCAGCGAGGCCGGCTACAGGGAGTCGGCCCGCGACCTCCACCACCTCGCGCCTAGGCGACTATGGGGTAAGGCCGCCTTGCGGCCCATCCCTACCCCGCTCATAAAGGGCAGGTATGGCTGTGGCGCTGCATCGACGGAGATCTCCGTCCGCGCGCAGCAACTGTTGCCACGCCAGCCTAACTCTCAAAGACTGCAAGTGCGATTCCTGTACCCACGATGGCTCGTCTGTATGACCCGAAGACGGCGGGACCCGCTGTCGGCGGGAGTATCAAGACGGCGAGCGCCCAAAGACGGACCCGTTGGAGTCGGCTCATGAGAGTCGGCCGACCCTCCCGCTGGATCCACACGCCATTAACCAGACAAGACGGGGAATGGCACAAGGATCGCCCGCCAGCGGCGGCATCGCTGCCATAACCCCATGACCAAGCTCAGCGTCATTAGAAGCACGGCTACAGAATCTGCAATGCAAGACCCGCCATGTGGACAAGGGCTGTCGGCCCCATGCTTTGAGCTGTCGGCCGGGCCCACTAGTCGGCGGGCCCTGTGAGCCTGGCGCAGAAGACGGCGACTTAGAGACTGACGGCTTGGACCCACACCCAGCCGGATTACCGTTGTACCCCCGGGGGGTAGGCCTATATAAACCCCCCGGTGCACCCATGCAAAGGGTTGGAAGCTAGTAGTTTTAGACACACACATAGAGGGAGAGAAGAGCAAGCCATGCCCTTCTCCTTCCTCACCAAACAGCTCAAGGAGCCTCTTGTACCCACTTTGCCATAGTGATCATGCGGAGACCCCGCAGAGCAGCCAGAGGGGTGTTATCTCCTGAGAGCCACAAGCTGGGTAAGATTCGCCGGCGTGCATGTCTTCGCCTCATCCAGTTTCCAGGCACCGGCGACGTTCTACTCGCCCCCTCCATGATAAGCCATCCTTTGGCATATGTCGCACCCAACCCCCGACACCTGCAGTACCCATGTTATTCCTGTTATTTTTTGCAACCGAAACCTTTCTATAAGGTATTTCTTTAATAAGGTATTACTTACCTTCCTTGTCCTCGAGCTGCTTCTTGGCTTGGCCGAGCTCGTTCTCGGACCGCTCGAGCCTCTGCTTCAATGCATTGACCTCCTTGATCGGTCTGTGAGAGGTCAAGAGCGCAGCCTTTGCATTCCCATATTGACATACTTATGTTAGACTCCTCACAGATATGTCTTTTTAGATCCTTAGTCCGGCTTTTCTTTCCGAACACCGAACTAAGCATCAGGGGCTACTGTCTATGCGGTAATATTTTTACATATTCTAAACTTACCTCAAAGCCTGTTAGAAGGCTGGTACAGGCTTCGGTCAGCCCACTCTTGGCGCGGTGCTCCTCCTCGATGGAGGCGCTGTTAAGCGCCTCCAGTAAGCTATCCGGTGCCTCCGGTTGGACGGAGGACACCGGCGTCTTACCCTTCTTACGAAGGGACCGCTTGTCGGACTCCGGAACCGCTGAAGGTTCCGGCATGGAGTCCGGACAAGGGTCGGGCTTAGAGCCCCTGGGGGTCTTGCCCCCCACGCTCCTGGAGTCTGGGAGGTTGACTTGCGGCGCCTCCTGCGCCACCTCCTCTTGACCAGGCCCCCCTTGGGGCATCACCTCGGCGTTGTCCGCAACGTGAGGCGAGGAGGCGGCCGGAAGCGAAGTACTCTCCATTTCACGAACCCTGTGGACCCGCTCGATGAAGCGGCGAACTCGCCCTTGGGCGGGATGCATGATTGTTCGACTTTAGAGAACACTATGCAATAATAAAAAGCCATGGGTATCCGGACACTTACGATCTCGCCAGGGGCTTGGCCCTTGTTGGCGAATCCTCCTCGTCGTTGTCGGCGTTGGTGGAGAAGTCCGGAGGAAGGGTTCTTCCCTTCTTGGACCCTCCGGCCTCCGCAGTTGGGGCGGCCTTCCTTTTCCTCTCCTCTTCACTGGGGAGAGGCTTTTTTCCTCCTCCTCGTCCTCGGGAGAAGATTCTACTTGAATCTGACAAGACTGGCGCCGGAGCTCCTTCGAGTTCCCGTAGCCTCCTTCTTGGCCTTCTTCTCCGGCACCACATGGGGTACCGGAGCCCGCAGCCCCGTCAACCGGGCGTCCGCCGGGTCTTCCGGCAAAGGAGGCGGATATTAATCTGTCCGGACGTCTTCAGCCAGTCCTCACAAAGATTAGGGAGTTTTAGATCCCACATAGAGTCAATCTATGAAAAAGAGTCTCAGAAGGGTAAAATAACTTACCTCGCCGGCTTGACGTTGCGAGCTGTATCCGCGATCTTCGCCGCAGATGAGGGAGCCTCGGCGCCCTTGAATAGCACCTTCCGCATCTTCGCATGCGTAGTGTCGAAGAGCCTTTTAGAGTCGAAAGTCTTTGTGCGGATCGAACTCCCACAATTTGAAGGCCCGTTGTTGGCATGGGAGAATCCGGCGGATGAGCATCACCTGGATTACGTTGACAAGCCTGAGATTCTTGTCCACCAGGTTTCGGACGCATGTCTGGAGTCCGGATGTCTCGTCTGAATTCCCCCACGTCAGGCCCGTCTCTTTCCATGATGAGAGCCGTGTGGGGAAGCCAGATCTGAATTCGGGGGACCGCCGCCCATTTGGGGTCGCGCGGCTCGGTGATATAGAACCACCCCGACTGCCACCCCTTTATCGTCTCCACAAAGGAGCCCTCGAGCCATAGGACTTTGGCCATCTTGCCAACCATGGCGCCTCCGCACTCCGCTTGACGGCCGCCCACTTCCTTCGGCCGGACGTTGAAGATCTTCAGCCATAAGCCGAAGTGAGGCTGGATGCACAGGAAGCCTCGCACACGACGATGAACGCCGAGATGTTGAGGATGAAATTCGGGGCCAGATTGTGGAAGTCCAGGCCGTAGTAGAACATGAGCCCCCGGACAAATGGGTGAAGTGGAAAACCTAGTCCGCGGAGGACGTGGGGGAGAAACACCACCCTCTCATGGGGCACAGGGGTTGGAATGAGCTGCCTGTCAGCAGCCGATGCGTGATGTCGCCGGACAAATGCCCGGCCTCCCGCAGTCTTGTGATGTGCCCCTCCGTGACGGAGGAGGCCATCCACCTGCCTCCCGCCTCCGGACATAGTTGGAGAAGGTTGAGGTGGGGTGTGCGGACTTGGGCGCTGGAGCTCGAGTCTTGCAGAAATGGATGAGCAAAGGAGGAAGAAGGCGAGGGTGAAAAAGGTGGATCCTTATCCCTTATATGGACGGACGAAGCTATCGCCCCCACCAGCCTGGTAAAACTCGCTTATCTCCCAAGCGCCATGATCAATGGCGCGGATGGGTTACCCACATCCGTATTGATGAGAATCCCGGAATAAGGGGGCACGATCTATGCTTTGATAAGACGTGCCAGGGAAACCACCTCGCTAAACGCTACCGAGGTGGAACAAAGAAAAGGCCCGACCGTGGAGTGATGTCACGCCATGAATACGCCAGCAGATCTCAGGCAAAAGTTATTCTCTACGGTAGTATGTGGAACTTGTTTTGCGAGCGGACACTATCCGTGTGTTCAAAACCTTCTATGAAGTATTCGGAGGAGGAACCCGCCGCAATGTCAAGACAATCAACGCTACCGGACTCATCGTCATTGAAGCCTGGTTCGTGGGCTACCGAGGGAGTCTGGACTAGGGGTGTCCGGATAGCCGAACTATCATCACGTTCGGACTCCAAGATTATGAAGATACAAGATTGAAGACTTCGTCCCGTGTCCGGATGGGACTTTCCTTGGCGTGGAAGGCAAGCTTGGCGATACGGATATGTAGATCTCCTACCATTGTAACCGACTTTGTGTAACCCTAACCTATCCGGTGTCTATATAAACCGGAGGGTTTTAGTCCATAGGACGAACAACAATCATACCATAGGCTAGCTTCTAGGGTTTAGCCTCCTTGATCTCGTGGTAGATCCACTCTTGTACTACCCATATCATCAATATTAATCAAGGTGAGTAGGGTATTACCTCCATCGAGAGGGCCCGAACACAGGTAAAAACATCGTGTCCCTTGTCTCCTGTTACCATCCGCCTAGACGCACAGTTCGGGACCCCCTACCCGAGATCCGCCGGTTTTGACACTGACAACTGGTGACAAGAACTTGTTGATGGATGCTCCCTTATATCCATCGCATATGAAGCATATCACCTATGCTGACAAAGGAAAAGGCAAGGTATTGGTTCTAGGTAAGGTTTCGATCTCAAAGGATTGACACATGGACAAAGTCATGCTTGTCGAGTCCTTAGGATTCAACCTCATGTCAGTCTCAATGCTTTGTGATCTTGATATGGTTGTTATCTTTGGCAAGTATTGTTGTGTTGTGATCATGGAAGCTGACCATTCCAAAGTCTTCGAAGGCTTTAGGAGAGGAGATCTGTATATTGTTGATTTCTCTACAGGACCACAGCCTGCTACATGTCTACTTGCAAAAGCTTCATAAGGCTGGCTATGGCATTGACGACTCAGTCATGCTAGCATGAGGAACTTGCACACGCTCGTGAAAAAGAAGCATGTCATTGGCATTGAGAATGTCAAATTCCTCAAGGATCACATGTGCGGAGCCTGTGAAGCTGGAAAGATGACCAAGGCCAAGCATCCCGCGAAGACTATCATGACTACCACTCGTCCATTTGAATTGCTTCACATGGATCTCTTTGGTCCTAACCATTATTCTGCATTCACCAATGAAGCATCTCTATATGGCTTTGTTATTGTCGATGATTACTCTCATTATACACGGGTGCATACCGTCACTTACAAACGTGAACTGCAGGAAGTCTTCAAACGATTTTCCTCGAGGGCTTCAACCAACTTTGGTGTGAAGATCAAGCACATCAGAAGTGACAATGGAACTGAGTTCAAGAATACTGGTCTTGATGACTATTGATGAACTTGGTATTACTCATGAGTTATCTGCTCCTTATACTCCTCAGCAGAATGGCGTCGTGGAGCACAAGAGCAGGACTCTTGTTGAGATGGCTCGCACTATGCTTGATCAATACAAGACGCCTCGTCATTTCTGGATTGAGGCAATTGATACTGCGTGCCACATCATCAACAGAGTATATCTTCACAAATTCTTCAAGAAGACTGTCTATGAACTCCTCACTGACAAGAAACCCAATGTGAGTTATTTCAAAGTCTTGATTGCTAAATGTTGGATTAGAGATCCTCATCACAATTCTAAATTTGCACCAAAGCACATGAAGGTTTTATGCTTGGTTACGGAACGACTACGCACACCTACTGAGTCTTCAAAGAACGCTCAAAGACAAGGTTGTTGAAATCAGATGTGTGGTTCGATGAAACTAATGGCTCGCAAAGAGAGCACCTACCTCCTGTGCTAGATGAAAAGTCACCTGAGGAAACCATCAAGTTCAAGGCTACTGAGGATGTTATTCCTACCGAAGAATCTGCTAAAGAAATCATCCAGACCGTGAAGAACATCATGCTGGTGCACCTGAGGAAAATGGCTCTGAAGAAAATGTTGATCCAATTCCTCGTCGTCAACCCGCTCATCCCCGCGTTGCAAATGAAGTGCAGATTGAGAAAATCATCAGCGACATCAACGCACCAGGTCCTCACACACGCTCAAAAGCTTCACATCTGTCTAACTTTTGTGGGCACTTTGCTTTCGTCTCTATCACAGAGCCCACTAAGGTAGATGAGGCTTTTCTGGAGCCTGAGTGGATTCAAGCTATGCAAGATGAATTACATCAGTTCGAGCTCAACAATGTCTGGGAACTTGTCAAGCAACCACACCCTCGCAAGCACAATATCATCTGCACAAAGTGGATCTACCGCAACAAGCAAGATGAAAATGGCCTTGTGGTGAGGAATAAGGCACGGCTTGTAGCTCAAGGCTACACACAGGTTCAAGGAATTGATTTCGATGAAACTTTTGCACCTGTTGCTAGACTTGAGGCTATTCGCATATTACTTGCTTATGCTAACCATCATGACATTATCTTATATCAAATGGATGTGAAAAGTGCATTCCTCAATGGTAAGCTTGAGGAAGAAGTATATGTTGCTCAACCCCCCAGGTTTTGAAGATCCAAAGCATCCTGACAAAGTCTTCAGACTCAATAAGGCCCTCTATGGCCTCAAGCAGACCCCTCGGGTGTGGTATGATACTTTGTAGGAATTCATCATGAATAAAGGCTTCAAACCCGGTTCACTTGACCCAACTCTTTTCACCAAAACTTATGATGGTGAATTATTTGTGTGCCAAATATATGTTGATGATATCATTTTTGGCTGTACTGACCAACGTTACAATGATGAATTTTCCTATATGATGAGTGAAGAATATCAAATGTCTATGATGGGAGAATTGAAATTCTTCTTAGGTCTTCAGATACGTCGACAGCGCAACGACATCTTCATATCTCAAGAGAAATACTTCAAGGATGTATTGAGGAAATTCGGCATGCAAGATTGCAAAGGTGTCAAAATCCCTATGCCCACAAATGGCCATCTATGCACTGATGAAAATGGTATTGACTTCGATCAAAAGGTATACCGCTCCATGATTGGCTCTTTATTGTATTTATGTGCATCTAGGCCATATATTATGCTTAGTGTTTGCATGTGTGCCCCCTTTCAAGCTACACCGAAGGAATCACACCATAAGGCTGTGAAGCATATTCTTCGATATCTAGCTCACACTCAACACTTGCATTGTGGTATCCCAAGGGCTTGGCTTTTGATCTGATTGGATATTCAGACTCTAACTATGTTGGTGATCGTGTGGACCGCAAGTCAACCTCAGGCACACGCCATTTCCTCGGACGATCCTTGGTCTGTTGGTCCTCGAAGAAACAGAACTGCATATCACTTTCTACTGCTGAAGCTGAGTACATTGCTGCTGGTTCGTGCTGTGCTCAATTGCTATGGATGAAGCAAACCCTCAAGGACTATGGCATCAATGTGAAGAATGTGCCGCTCTATTCTGACAATGAGAGTGCCATCAAGATTGCTCATAACCCAGTTCAACACTCGAAGATAAAGCACATTCAGATTCGTCATCATTTTCTTCGTGATCATGTGTTAAAGGGCGACATCTCCATCGAGCACGTGAAGACTGAAGAACAACTAGCCGATATCTTCACAAAGCCCTTGGATAAAAAGAGATTTAGCAAGTTGCGGTGTGAGCTAAATATCTTAGAAGCCTCGAATGTCCTTTGAAAAGGACACACATCCTAACACTTATACAAATTTTATGATTTAGATGTGCAACACACGAAGTAACGTTTTTCTTCAATCAATGAAGACTAACACCCTAAGTGTGAAGAAATTAATGAAGAATTTGATTCTCAGAGCCCTACGACAATTGTACTCGGCGTCTGAAATCAGCATTCTTATACGGTGGATTACGCCACCAACAAAAGTTGAAAATCTTCAATTAAGTTTTTCTTCAGTTTTGAAATTCCTTAGTTGTTCAATTTCTTCAATTTTGCAATGTCTTCACTCTTTCCGTCGTTTTTCTTCATTGTCTCTATATATATATATATATATATATATATATATATATATATATATATGAGTTTATGTCCTCTACAGCATTCACTTATTGCTATTCCTTCAAGTTATTTTTTTGCTAAGTGAATGTGATCGGGCCCTTCCCCCTCTATGCTAAACTCAACCCAGTCTGTTCACAAATTCTTCATGTGCGTTCTATTTGAAACCCGTTTAAAATATTCACTGTGTCCTTGTCAGCTGAAGAATTTGCGAACGAAACATTAAAATTTTCATATCCAAATTTTCGGCTGTTGCCGCTCAAACCGTTCCACATTCCACGACATGATTATCCTATTCACCCACGATCTCACACGATCTCCACCTCTCTGTACGTGGATGACACATGTCACAAGAATGAGAAGGGTCAGGGGCACTTCGTCCATTTTCCTCGGGCGAGCGGTTTTTCACCTCGGCTATATATACCCCTCACCCTCCTCAGACTGTTTTTACTCTGCTCGACCTCACTCCCTCGCCCGAGCTCTCAAAATCTAGCGCCGCCGCTAACTTCTATCGTCGCCAGTGAGGAAGAGGTTCACTGCCTTGACCTCGTCGCCATCGTACTCGCACCGGCCACGGATTTCTTCACTCCGCCGCCGCCGTAGCTGTCTTCCTCCGCCAAGTTAGGGCGTGGAAGATCTGGACAGACAAACTTCCACCTCCCAGTTTGTCGTATTCTTCGTCAAGGTTAATTAAAAGTTATTTTTACTGCCCTTGTTGATTTTGATGATTTCCATAAAATCTTCAAAAGGTGTTTATTCTTCAATCTTCACACTCTAAACACCTCACACAAACATTTGTTCTTGATCTGTTTCTCTAAGCAACATTTTTCTTCAAGATTCCTCAATTGTGTGGATTTTCAATCTATACAACTCTGGAACCTAAGTCAAAGAACGCTTAGTGAAATTCCTCAAGACACATCTGGTCAAATTCCTCAACTTGTTATTTTTGCAAAAACTTTTGAGAATGCATATGACCTCTCCAAATTCTTCACACCTATACTCTATTCACATGTACACATGTTCGTTGCTGAATCGCTAGGTTCTCATCAACTTAATTCATTTGCAGCGTTCCTCGAAGAAAAGTTGCATACCTCGTTAGAGAACTCAATCGTTCAAAATCCTCAGCTGAAGGAAATGGCTGATGGAAAGAAACCTCAGAAGGGAGGGAAGAAATTGGGAGTCAACACTGCTTTCGAAATACCTGAAGATATCCATGCAGGGCATTGCACACCTCCTCGAAAGACAAAGAATGAGCGCAAAGTGCGCATTAGAAGATTGAGAGAAGATGGACCAGAGAATGGAGGGAATATCGCTATGTCACTCCCAAGTACATGAAGAGATTCGTTGTACACCCTCCATGCCCAAGACCTCCATTGGCACCAGGCCAAGAGGCTGATCCCTCAAGCATCCGAAGAGGTGAGGAATTTCCCGCTGAATGGGCCAGGCGTCAAGCTAAACTGGCCAAATTGGCAAAAGAGGCAGTGAAGAAATTCAATGAAGACTCTGTTGCTGCTACTGTTGAGGCTTCTGCTAGCAAGCCCAGGAAGTCTATGCAAAAGAAACCTGCTCACAAGCCCAGTTCTTCAGCAATGACCTCACGACCAAGCTCATCAATGCCGTCACGGCCAATTCCTCATGATGCTCCAGCTCCTCCAAAGTCCTCAGCTCCTCCAAAGTCCTTAGCACATGTGCATCTCGCCTCGTGTCAAAGGACCACAGGAAAATCAATTGCCTCAGGAGCCTCTGCAAGTTCTTCAGCTCCTCTGCATTCCTCAACAAGCCCCACTCTGCTGAAGACCAAGGCCACTGTTGGACGAGGCTCTAGACCAAGTCCTCACAATAAGCAGGCCGCCTATCATGTACCGTCTAGTGATGACGAAGCTGATGATGAAGAACTCGCCGAAATCATCAGAGATAGACAACAGAGGGCCGCTAGAGCCAAAGGAAGTGAAGTTCCTCTCCTACTGGATCCCAAGCTGATCCTTGAGTACATTGATCTCTGGCACAAGGACCCCAACACACCTGTGCCTGATTTCATACTCACTCCTGGCCAAAGTCACATGTTGACCTCCTTCATTGGCGAAGAAAAATGGAAGTTTGAGAAGGCCAGGCAGCTGAAGAAAGCTCAATACAAGAAGGAGCGCTTTCTGAAGAAGAATGTTGTCAATATGACAACAGATGAACTTGTCGCTGTACAAACTGAGATCAAAGGACTTAGTGATGAATTCAACATCTATCGCACAGATTGGCTCAGAGCCAAAGTCAGATTTGTGAAATTGGCGGAGAAATTCACTTCAAATGTTGCGGCATCATCGCAACATGAATCTCCTCAGGGTGAAGAATCTGCTCAGCCCAGTGAAGAACATGCCAGCACCGCTGATAAAAATCAGGCTACTGATGAAACTACAAGTACCAGGGCTGATGAAGCTATTCCAAATTACCGATGAAATTGCTGTGGCAATCACTAGTGTTGCGCTCGAGGAACAAGCCAGCTAGTGAAGCATCTGTCACCGTGCTTCGGAGAAATCGAACTGGCCAAAGCTAACTGCACCAGTTGTGCCTGAGGAAAATGAACCAATTTCCTCTGCTCCTCCTGCACCAACACAAAGTCCCATTCTTCCTTCTGCATCAGAAGCGAAGAAAACCAAGGCTTCAGAGAGAGCAGCAGTGAAGAAGAGGAAAGCATCTGCTTCATCAGATTCTTCAGCATCGAAGAAGATGAAGACATTGACCAGTTCTTTTGAGAATCCCGTTGATGCTATTCCTATTTCGAGCATGCCATCAAAGGAACCCGTTCCCTTTGGTGAAGATTATGAGATCCCAAGTGGATCTGATGAATATGTTCCTTCTACTGCTTCTTCAGAGCAGTTGGACCAAGAAATTGAAGCGGATAATATCCCTACAACCCCAGTGGTCTCATCGCCCATGCCTCAGTTCACAGCTGAAGAGGCAGGCATTGAAGAATTGGATGAAGAAGAGGAATATGTGGACATTGGGAGCACCACTCCAGTGATGAATGATGACTTTTGGGAAAGTCATCACCCCAACTCTCCCATGTTCACACCATTGCAACAGATTCCTCAGTCCCCAGTTCAGACTGAAGAAGTTCAAATGGGCTCTGATGAACCTCAAGCTACACCTTTGTCTAATCCTGAAGAAATTCCAGCCACTAGTGCTGATGCTGATGTTGCTAAAGAGATTAAGACCCAGGCTGCTACTGAAGCAGAAATTGAAATTCCTCAGCCTGTGGTTCCTGAGAATGTGATTCCTGAAGCTGTGAAGGCATTGACTGATACTCCTCAGCCCAAGCCGAAGAATCCCTTCTCCAAGAAGCAAATTCAAGGCTGATGACTTCTTCCATGAGCATGTATTCTTCACAGATTACAACCCTTATGATTCTGCTCGTCTTCGAAGGAAGCATTTCTGGACAGCCAGCCAAGCAAACTTCTACTCTTCACTACTTTTTGATGAGGACACGATCTTTGACCATGAGCATATTCCTCATGTGGATATGGAATCGCTGCCATGCTTCACTCCAGTCCTCAGTGTTCTTCATGATGCTGGGCTGCTCAACTTCTGCACTGACATATGTGATTGGAATGAAGAGCTAATTCTTCAGTTCTACGCGACGCTGCACATCATAGGAAATGTTGAAGATGTGAATTCTTGGGTGTTGGACTGGATGACAGAAAACACTCACTTCAAAGCACCGGCCTCTGAATTGCTTCATGCCCTGCCTGTCAGTCCTCCCCTTGAAGGTGTGCATCTCATCTATCATGAACCTGAGCTCTCTGATCACTACATGCAAGTCTTGATGAAGCCTCTGAAGCCTAGTCAAGCCCCAAGAACCAAATTCCTCGTGAAGGAATTACTGTATGTGCCACGGACTGTCTATCGCATTCCGACCAAGACATTGAGTCCAATCAAAGGCCACGACTCTAATGAAGAAGAGGTCGTTGGTATCATGAAGAATATGCTTTTCAACATCATCCTGGAGTTCCTGTCAACTTTCATGATTTCTTCATGAGGACTCTGGCCAATGTTGCATTGTCATATTTTGAGTTGAAGCCTTACGCTCCCTGGGTTATGAGATTCCTCATATTCAAGTCTTCAATCAATTACAAGGCTAACACACTCAACCATGGCAGCTACTTGCCCCCTAAGTCCTCAAGCGGACATTTTCCTCAGCTGATGAAAAGGGCAAGGCAACTGCTGTTATTGATGAAGGCATTCGTCCATTGGATGGTCAGTTCCGCAAAACTGCATCTTACTCCACCAATGATGACTCTACCACTCATGACTCTGCCACAAATGCTTCAAAGCAAAATCCTCAAGGCACAGCTTCAAGGGTGATGACTGATCATGAGCTTCTCCTCAGTCTTCATCAGAAGGTCGATCGCAACCACAAATGGGTCAAGCGTCAGTTTGGTTAAATTCTTCACGACATGAATGCTACACACAATTCAGTGAAGAAGAACCATTACCACCTCCATGAAGTATTCGATAGCACCTGGGCTGTTCTGTCTCATCTCTATGGTGAAGAAGATCTCAAGCAGATGGGCTTCAAGCAGGACTTTGACTGGTCTCAGCCACCGTCGAAGAAATTCAAGAAAGTGAAAGTTCCTTCCTTGGTGGCCAGCTCATATTCTTCATCGCGCGAGACTGATGAGCAAGAAGATTTGGACGACACTGCGGCAGGCCCTACTTCAACAACCGACCCCAACAACGCTGGCGCTCCTCCATCAACTTCGTGATATTCTTCAGGGGCGTTAGTCCTCATTTTTCGTCCCTTTTGGTCAGTTGATGACAAAGGGGGAGAAATTTGAGTTAGTCTTCAAACGGGTCACTCTATATATGGGTGTTTTTTTTGCTAAGTTACAACTCTCGTTCTTTTGAAGATTTTTGTTGGATCGCGTTGTAAACTTAAACCCGATGGTGGTCTGATACTTTTGCTATGTTCTTCTGCATGCTATTTCCTCATATATGTTAATTCACGCATGCTGAATTACATCAGTCACCGTATTTCATCATGCATTTCAAATTCTTCATACCATATGTTACATGCGTATATGAATTACAAGATATAGGGGGAGATCTCCATGATTTTATTCTTCAAATATGCATTGCTTCAAAAGCAAATTCCTCACTTTGCACATCTTCACGGGGAGTTCTTCTATATCTTGCAATCAAATTCCTCAATATCAGTATTTACACTTCATATGTTTATCCCCATTAAAAACTTAACCTATATTGTCATCAATCACCAAAAAGGGGGAGATTGTAAGTGCATCTAGTACCCCTTAGTGATTTTGGTGTATTGAAGACTTGTAGGGTAAGGGACTGATGCGTTTGTGAGTGTACACAGGTCTATAAGTCTGTGAGGAGTTAGATATTTACAGAGAAAGTCGACCCCTAAAAGTGAATGTCTTCAGCTGAAGACTTTGGATTTCTGAAGACTTTGAAAGTGAAGAAATTGGTGTGACCGTGAAGACTTGATATTCATGCGAGGAATATGAAGCTTGAAGACTTATGTCTTATCATGTCGGGCTGCTCCCGAGGCTATAAATAGCCGCCCCCTACAACCACTAGCTGGTTGGCTGCTCCGAGAGAAACTAACACTTGTCATTGAGAGCATGCCATCCTCCGAGGACTTTGAGCGAAAATCATCAAGTGAGGAAAACCCAAACCCAAACACCTACAAACCCAAAGTGATTTAGCATCACTGAAGAGATTGTTCCTGTGTGGATCCGACCCTTGTTACCTTTGAAGACTGTGCATCTTCCAGACGGTTAGGCATCATGGTCTAGAGCATCCAAGAGAAATTGTGGATCGCTGAGTGACCGAGTTTGTGAAGGTTTGGAAGTCATCTGAAGACTTACCAAGAGTGATTGGGCGAGGTCTGTGTGACCTTAGCTCAAGGAGAATACGGTGAGGACTGTGTGTCCTCAGGTTTAAATACCTAGCCGCTCCAACAAGACGTACAACTGTCACAACAATTGGAACTGGTCTACCAAATCATTGTCTTCACCAAGCCAACTGGTTCTATTTCCTCAACCCTTCCATTTCCTCACATCGTGTTGTGTACTTGATCGTTACTGTTTGAAGACTTTGACTGAAGACTTTCTCCATTTCCTCAGTTCAATTTCTTCAGTCAGTTTGTCTTTAGCCTGCTTATCCTGTGTCTACGCTTTCTGTACTCTGTGTTTGTTTTCATTTCATCATGATGACTGTGTTTATGTTATGTTATGTCTGCATCTGAGTAGTTATTCCGCTGCAAGTAGTTCTTCGCTTAGGAATTTCCTCACCCTGAAATTCCTCAGTGAAGAATTCATAAAAATCGCCTATTCACCCCCTCTAGTCGACTGAGCGCACTTTCACATTTCATAATTGGACCGAACTCTATTGGGGTTTTCTTGTGTAGGGCGAGTTGGGAGGGCAATGTAGAAGACCACTGGGAGTGGATGTAAACAGTGCCGACGGTTATGGCAGGCAACTTCCAGCAACCGGTGGGAGCAACGTCCGGTACGAGGTAGAAGAAAATAGATCTACAGGATTACAATAGAAAGAAAGAAGAGGAGGGGAAAAGACTACGGAGAAAGAAGTTGACATGCCCGTGGATTGCGCACCGGAAAATAAATGGTAGGTAATTTGAGGTGATGATCCGTTGGATGAGCGCAGAAATAAAATATTAGAAATTTAAGTAGGAGAACGAAACTGATGGAAATGGTCGTGTCGAGGTAAGTTCCAGAAAACCGGACGGATGCAAGTTCTAATGAAGTGATTGGCATTTTCCGAAGGAAACGGACAGTAAGTTTCGTACAACATAACTTTACAGAATAAGAACTAAAATTGCATGAGTGAAAATAAAATCAAATGGTACAAAAATCATTACGGTTGGAAGAAGGACATCATAATGATATCTGGTAAGAAGAAATTTATAAGGAAGCAATCGAAAAGTCTCCAAAAATTGAGATTTTGTCATACATGGATTGAATCGGTTAGTCGAAAGACCAATATTTGAGAGAGCGCATCATGTATCATAGAAAAATAAAAAGTTTGCAAAAAGAGTAGTAATTATGCATGACAAAATCGATGGGATGAAATAGTAAAGCGACAGAACAGGACAAACTGATGAGTTTAAATCAGGTCAAGAAAATTAATCGCACGAGGATTGAAAGGAAGAATGTAGATGGCACACAAGCGAAGAGTATTGAAACCTTGGAGTGGAACAAGTGGAGAAGGGAAGAAGAACATGAACAATTTAAATGAACGGCTCGAACAAGGAGATGTACCGTACACACAACAACAAGGACGTACCAGAACAATTGCACAACGTATTTGTATGGGATAAACATGTATATTGGCTCGTATTGAGAGGCTTCCGAATTTACATCGTTTCTTCAACTAATTTTTCGCCAGAATAACTTTGGCACAAATGAAAGGTTAGAGAAGGATACGCAGTGCCCCTGCAAATTCTTAAATTGCCCCTTGGGTTGCTAATTTTTTTTATCCTGTTTTTCATGTACACTGGATTTAGATTGTTGACCCGGTTTCCCATGTAAACCGTGCCAATTTCTCTCCTGATGGCTGATTCACAAAAAATGTTGTATTGGTATGGTAAAATAATGTACGCACTTAGCGTGTACGTGCCTCGGGCAATATGTAGTAATTTGATGCGTTGGTACTAGGGGTGCGAAGCGGCGCCGGATCAACCGTGCTTCCTATTCAATCAACACTAGGGGTGTGTTGTTCCACCTAGTGCCTTGTATCTTCCTTTCCGCTTTCCTTTGCATTTCATTTGTATCATGGTGTCTTTGTAATTCTGGTCGATTGATGGCTTTGTTAACTCAAAGTCAGGCTAGGTTCGAGCTCTTCTCAGGCTCGGCCGGTGCCTTTTCTCTAAAAATCAACACTAGAAAAATCAGTTAGCTGAATTGCGGTGTGTTAGTTCAGTTTATACTCGCTTGCCACCGTCTCTAATTTTGGCAACGTATGGAAGCTACACACGAGCTAACGCCAACCGTGGTGAGAATCCGTCATCATTATTTTTCAATTTGTAACGTGGTCAATTAGGTTTACCGCAGATCACTGTATGAAAAGTGGATGAATCCATCTTGAAGGAAAGAACACAAAAAAAAGCGATGTCCCATAAGACCATAACTGATGCAAGAAGTCAAATGCATGCCACGACAAGTTGAACTGCGAGGTTTATATAATGTGGCCACTAACCAGAACTTATAAAAGTAGATCAACATTCTCCGTCAAATGTGGCTACAAATTTGTTTCTTCTTCTTATGACTTGCGCAGCCGCAGGGATAGAAGCAGCCATGGTTTTTATACTCTTCGACCGTTTCATACTGTGACCAACCAGGCGCACCACACAAATGCTCGCATTTTAAAGACCGCAAGTAAATAAATTTATGCACAGTCCAACCCCCTAAATATTGTACGTAATTTTTAATGGTCTCACAGGTCAGCAGCGTGCACTTGGAACTGTATAATATGAGGCGTAGTACATCATTCCCGCAGTTCTCATCGACGACGCCGGCGCCGCAGGCCATTCTGCGCCGTACGTGCTCCCAGCCACCTGTTGCGTTTCAGATTGTTTTTGCCCTCCATTTCCGCACCATGGTCGGGCACTCGGGCTCGTGTTCTACGTTTCGGCGATCGGTCGACCAGCCCGTGAAAGGACTTGTCGATCAATAGCCGACGCAGCCACCCCACGCAGATGGCCAACCAAGATCACCAGCAAGGAGGCAGTTCAACCGTGCCACACGGTGACGGGGACAGAAGCACACGCTGCAGACACTTCTCCCCCCACTCACTCACCCACGCACGCTTTTGACCTGCCAAACCAAGTAGTACGTGTACGTAGCACCCTCAAAAGTGTCAAGACGGGGGCTGCTTTTCATTTTCTTCGACGGGCATTACGATTTACGAGTAGGGTTTACGCTTGAAACGTACCTCTAATGTGGCCCTTGCAAGCAAAGCTAACCCGGCATAATTACAGGCCCGGTAACTAAGCTCTCCAGCAGTACTCAGTGAGTGTGGGCACCTATCGGTATCAGTATCAGTATCACACGCCCTCACACTGACCCAGTGGTGGATTTCACTGTCTCGTTTACTCCCGCCTGTCCTGAGTAAGCGTAAAGTCTAGAGACTGACCGAAGCTTACTTTCGCGCTCCTAGTTTGCATCGCCCCGCCCCGGAGTTCGGGTAACTTTGATGTTTGGTTTGGTCACAGTTAGTCCGGAGCAAGACAATGAGCGCGCGGACAGTTACTGCCCTGATGGCGACGACATGAACGGACACCGGCCGGGTGAGCAAGATTTCTCACTGGAGCAGTGTGGTATAGTACACGACAACGTTTTCAGGTTGTCAATTCTTTTCTTGGAGGTGAAAAAAGTTACTTGCGGTACTACTGGTCCATTACTGCTACGTACCTAATTGTCATCCCCCTCTCGCGGTGGTGCCCGTTTCTGTTTCTGTACCGTATAAGAAGGTACTTGAACTTTTAAGACGACTATGGCAAACTATGCTAGCTTCTCTGACGCAAATAAAAGCCGAGGGCGCTCCTTTTTACTGTTTCTCAAACCGGAGAAAAAAAGCAGTGGAATAAAGGCACCAAGAGAACCTGCATGCTTCTCTGCATCGTCAAGGAAAGTGCTCTGAAGTACCACAAACAAAAAATTGCCAGCTCTTGTGTTGGACTAGTTAAACCGATTGGAACATGCATGCGCTAAATCACACAGTACAAATATACTTTCCGTCTCCTAGTGACAAACTGATGATTGATCTCCATGGAAGAATTTACTTTTCCTTTGGAAAAGGAGGGCACGGCAGAGGCATCATGCCTGGCAGGGCCTACGCGAGTTGGGCATCGATGGTGCTCAGAACAAAGTACCACGCATAGTCCCAAGCTTTGCGGGCGGCATTTGGAGGATCTTGCTGCAACTATCTAGCCGCAGATCGAGGGTATTGGGCTACACCGCGAAGCGGATGTGACACTGAAGGCCGTGAGTGATGGAAAGAGCCCCGAAATGCCGAGATAAAAGTGCACGCAAGCCCCAAGAGTGAGCTCCAGCTTCCTTCCCACATAACCGCCCTCTCGAGTGTACTCTCTTTTCTTACGGTGCAGCTCATGATTGTCCTTGCAGGCTCATGAATCGAGCACAGGGAATGGCTGCTTAATTCGCTGAGCACCTACCCGCTTAATAAATCCACACTGTGTACCCATCTGCCTGTCAATTGTGAGGTAAGAGCGTATAGAGTGGTGACCATGCGTACCGGGCGCATACGGCGTACGTTTGGCGCTTACGATGCTGGACAGATTAGGGGCGTAGGGGGATGCACTTTTGTGGGTGGTTGAAATGTCCCGATTTGCATGTAGCCCAGACACGGTCATGTGTCCCGGACGGACCCGGTGCTGGTGGTGGTCCGTGATTCGATTCATCAGAGGATGCCAACAAAGGTTTAGGAACACCTGTCCTCTGATCAGATCGCAAAGAAGAGTAGATCCGGCGTCGCCATTGGGATTTGGGACTAATCTCAAGCGTCGTACCTCCTTAACTCGCGTCTTTATACTTGCTGCATCTTACAAATTGTTCTACTACATGTATTGTATGGCGAAGATGTCCTTGGTTGGGCCACGCAGGCGATGCCCGTATGCGTAGGCCGAAGAGAGGCCTGTCGAGAGAGAAACCGAGACAGTGAGGCTGGGTCAGAGAGACCCGGCCGCACCTCTCTCGCCCGAAGGAAACGGAAAAAGACGCGCGCAGAAGATCTTTAAAGCGCACCGGGGGGCGGGCCCACCCGTCATTGGAGTAGGTCCTAAAGCGAAAAAGGTCACGGGCCTTTTAATACGGAGCGGTGGACGGGGAGAAATAGGAAAGTGACCGTTTCCCCAGCGCGCGGCACCGGCTGCACGTACCTGGGCCGGTGGGCCCGAGGAGCGTGTGGGCTCTGGGTGGGTGGGTCCGGTGGAGAAGGATGCCCGGGAGATATTTTTGCAGATATTTTGCTCGGACGGACGGAGAGGTATACGGGTCCTGTACTGCAAGCCAGCGCGAACGGGTCGGTGGCGTTTCGCGAGGAAGCAAATCAGACCGGTGATTTTAGGCGTGTGATGTTCGTATGAGGGTCGATGTTGCTTGCTTGTTTCCTCACGTACTGTCGCGGGTGAATGGACGCAGAATTATGGTCCCTTGCTTGCGTATCTTCTTGTGGTTTGGTCACTTTTTTTTACGGGGAATAGAACTTGTATTACTCACGGAAAGTGTTCATATAGTCAATGTTTGCAAGTGCGAAACTACCTGTCGTTGAATGGTTAGAAGAAATGTGGTATCCTTAACCCACCAGGGTTTAACTCCTGGTGCTCGTGTTTATTTTATTTCAGAATTTTCGGCGATGTGCATTCAGTGAGGGAACGACGAGGTGCCTACGGCGACTTCGTAAATTTCAAGATGATATGCCAGCTCAGTTTTTCGGAGATGCTCATAGGGTGTAACACCCCGGATGTAACTTTCCATATTTGTAACTCCAACTCTTGCCATTTTCAGCATTGTGATATGATATTTCCTCCGTGGTTGGGTTTTGTCTTTCGTTTTGCATTTTGTTCATGTCATGCATCTCATATCATGTCATCATGTGCATCGCATTTGCATACGTGTTCGTCTCATGCATCCGAGCATTTTCCCCGTTGTCCGTTTTGCAATCCGCACTCCTATGTCCCCGGCCCCTTTTACATTTTTTCGTGAGCGGGTACTAAACTTTCTCGGAATGGACCGAGGTTTGTCAAGTGGCCTTGGTACACCACCGGTAGACCACCTGTCAAGTTTCGGGTCATTTGGAGCTCGTTTGGTACTCCAACGGTTAACCGCACTCTCGCAAAGGCCTCTTTTAAGTTGCAGCCCAACACTCCTTCAAAATAGCCCAATAACCCATCTAAGTCACTTCCATGCTCTCCGTCGTCGGATCACGATCGTGTGGGCCAAAACCGCACCTCATTTGGAGCTTCCTAACTCCTTCTACCTATAAGTATGTGCTCACGAATTTTCCGGATCCTCAAACCCTAGCTCTCGCTCCGCCGCACGTCCCGCCCGCCGCCGCCATAACCCAGCTGGCGCCACGGCGCCCACATCGCCCGCCGCCGCCGGAACCAGGAGAGGCCCGTTCGTACATGCTTTGGAGCGCGCCTCGCCTCGGCGCGCCGCCGCGCCGCCCTCGGCCTTGGCGCCGCCCGCGCCTCCCGCCGGCCGTCTCCGTCTTCTCCGCCGCCCGGCGAACCTCGGCTTCCGCGCGCCCCGGATCTCAGATCCAAAATTCACCTCGGTTGACTTTCCTTCTCCCCGAAATTTCCTCCAAGTCATTGATCTGTCATTATTTTGTTGCATTTTCATCATGCTATAACTTCGCACTCGTGGCTCCGTTTTGGGCGTGTAGCATACCTAAATGTTCGCCTAGATGTGTAAATCATTTCATCTCATGGCGTCATTTTCGTTTGAGCTCATCTTGATGCCCAAAATGATGTTGGAAGAGGGCTATGTGATGTTAGTTTCAGATTCTTATCAGAACATGCACTTTTGTCATTTTTGCCATGATTGATGTGTGCATCCTATGATCTTGAGTCCTACATGTGTTTTGTAATATGCCATTCCATCTTCACAGGGGTGTATGCCATGTATCTTTGTGATCTCTGTGGTGACTAGCACAAGCATGCAAACTAGGCTTCATGATGTTGCTGATTTCAGCCCCTGTTTTGCTGATATTTTTATGCCATGTTAACTTGATGCTACAGAGAGATCCATGCTGATTTTGAGATACTTCAGTAATGATGTTTTGAAGATATGGTTATTCTCTACCCATCCATGCCCTTGGTTACAATTATGAAGTGCCATATCTTGAGTCAATCGAGCTCTATTTTTGTTATAAAATGTTTCCTGTCAGATTGTTTACATGTTAATTCAATTTTGCCAAGGTTGTTGTAGTTGATCCGTGTATGCTATGATATTGTTCTTGCCATTCATGGCTTCTATTCCATGTCTTCTTGATGTATGTATTCTTAGTTTATCATGAGATTCTCTGTAGTGAGTGCATAAAGCTCTTAAAGATGACTACATAATTCTGTCAATATCATGCCCTGTTTGCTGAATCTGTTAACGAAACTTGCTATGTTTACATGGGTTCCATCATATTTTATGATCCCTTTTGGCTCATAGTCACTAAGGGACTTTTGTTCTATGCTTTGAGTAGATTCATTCCATACCTTGTTTTGCTATTATAAGTTCCTGTAGCATGCTGTTTGCTTGCTCTGAACTTTGCTTCCTGATGCTGATTCTGCCATGTTCAGTATTTTCACCAAGTCTGTGAAGCTGATATATTTTGCACTTTTGCCATGCTTGTTTGGACCTGTTATGGTGTGATTTAGCCATAGCTCAGTGTTCATCTTTTGTCAAGCATCTTGAGTAGATCACTTCCATATGCTTTTATGGTACGTTTGGGTGAAGTAGCTTAATTTCTTGTTGCTTGCTATGTGGCATCATGCTGTTAATGGCAGATTTGTGCCATTCTTGTTTTGCTTGTCATTTGCAAACCGTGCATCCGATTCCGGTGATCTTTATATCGATTTCAACCGAAATCATCTCACCTTTCCAGCGGCATACTTGGTTTGCCAAGTTGATGCCTGGTTCATCATTTTCCTTCCGGAGCACGCATATGCATTGCATATCACATCTCGCATATCATGCCATGTATTGCATCATGTTGCTTGTGCATTGCACCGTGATTTATTGTGGTTCCATTGTTTGTGTTCTTGCTTTGGGTAGAGCCCGAAGACGAGTACGTGAACGAGGAACCTGTTGAGAACGCTTACGAGGATCAAGTTTTCGACAACTCTGAGAACTTTGCAGGCAAGATGACCATACCCTCGAAATCACTTCTATCTTTGCTTGCTAGATGCTCGCTCTTTTGCTATGCCTATGCTACGATGCATATCACTTGCTATATCATGCCACCCATATTGCCATGTCAAGCCCCTAACCATCCTTTCCTAGCAAACCGTTGTTTGGCGATGTTACCGCTTTGCTCAAATTTCTCTTATAGCGTTGCTAGTTGCAGGTGAAGATGAAGTTTGTTCCTTTTTGGAACATGGAGATGTTGTTCCTTGTTGGAACATGTTTGCTTGTTGGGATAGCACAATATCTATTGTTTAATTAATGCATCTATATACTTGGTAAAGGGTGGAAGGCTCGGCCTTATGCCTGGTGTTTTGTTCCACTCTTGCCACCCTAGTTTCCGTCATACCGGTGTTATGTTCCTTGATTTCGCGTAGCTTACACGGTTGGGTGATTTATGGGACCCCCTTGACAGTTCGCTTTGAATAAGACTCCTCCAGCAAGGCCCAACTTTGGTTTTACCATTTGCCACCTAAGCCTTTTTTCCCCGGGTTTTCGCGAGCCCGAGGGTCATCTTTATTTATCCCCGGGCGGTGCTCCTCCGAGTGTTGGTCCAAACTAGAGCACCGTGCGGGACCGTCCCTTGGCGACTTGGGTTAAGTTGGTACCTGTACGCTTCGCTTATCCGGTGTGCCCTGAGAACAAGATATGTGCAGCTCCTATCGGGATTTGTCAGCACAGTCGGGTGGTCTTGCTGGTCTTGTTTTACCATTGTCGAAATGTCTTGTAGTCCGGGATTCCGAGACTGATCGGGTCTTCCCGGTAGAAGGAATATCCTTCGTTGACCGTGAGAGCTTATAATGGGCTAAGTTGGGACACCCCTGCAGGGTATTATCTTTCGAAAGCCGTGCCCGCGGTTATGAGTGTTGGGGAACGTAGTAATTTCAAAAAATTTCCTACGCACACGCAAGATCATGGTGATGCATAGCAACGAGAGGGGAGAGTATTGTCTACGTACCCTCGTAGACCAAAGCGGAAGCGATCACAACGTAGAGGAAGTAGTCGACGTTCTCCTCGCGATCCGGCCGTTCGGCGCCGTTACATTCGGCGCCTCGAGTCGATCACAACGTAGAGGAAGTAGTCGACGTTCTCCTCACGATCCAGCCGATCCAGCGCCCGTTACTCGGCGCCTCGAGTTCTTGGCACACGCTCAGCTCGATGACGCTCCTCGGGCTCCGATCCAAAGAAAGCTCCGGGAGAGGGAGTTCCACAAGACGACGGCGTGGTGACGATCTTGATGTTCTATCGACGCAGGCTTCGCCTAAGCACTGCTATGATATGACCGAGGTGGAATATGGTGGAGGGGGCACCGACACGGCTAAGGAACGATCTCGTGGATCAACTTGTGTCTCCTAGGGTGCCCCTACCCCGTATATAAAGGAGGGAGGGAGGAGGTGGCCGGCCTCAAGGGGGCGCCATAGGGAGGAAACCTACTCCAAGTAGGTTTCCCTCTCTTTCCTTATCTTATTTGGAGGGAAGGAAGGAGTACTAGTATTAGGAAGTAGTACTAGTAGTAGGAATAGGAAGAGGGGAAGGAGAAAGGAGGGGGCCGCCTCCCCAATTCGGATTGGGCTTGGGGCGCGCCTCCCTTGTTCCTTCTCCCTTCCTCCTACATGGGCCCAATAAGGCCCATATACCTCCCGGGGTTCAGAACCTCCGGAGCTCCAAACTTCTCCGAACCTTTCCGGTGTCCAAATATATCCGTCCAATATATTAATCTTTATGTCTCGACCATTTCGAGACTCCTCGTCATGTCCGTGATCATATCACGGGACTCAACAACCTTGGTACATCAAAATACATAAACTCATAATATAACTGTCATCGAAACCTTAAGCGTGCGGACCCTACGGTTCGAGAATAATGTAGACATGACCGAGACATGTCTCCGGTCAATAACCAATAAGCGGGACACGGATGCCCATATTGGTTCCTACATTTTCTACGAAGATCTTTATCGGTCAGACCGCATAACAACATACGTTGTTCCCTTTGTCATCGGTATGTTACTTACCCGAGATTCGATCGTCGGTATCCAATACCTAGTTCAATCTCATCGGTAAGTCTCTTTACTCGTTCCGTAATACATCATCTCACAACTAACTCATTAGTTGTAATGCTTGCAAGGCTTATGTGATGTGTATTACCGAGAAGGCCCAGAGATACCTCTCCGACAATCGGAGTGACAAAACCTAATCTCGAAATACGCCAACCCAACAAGTACCTTTGGAGACACCTTTAGTACTCATTTATAATCACCATGTTACGTTGTGACGTTTGGTAGTACCCAAAGTGTTCCTCCTGTAAACTGGAGTTGCATAATCTCATAGTTATAGGAACATGTATAAGTCATGAAGAAAGCAATAGCAATATACTAAACGATCAAGTGCTAAGCTAACGGAATGGGTCATGTCAATCACATCATTCTTCTAATGAGGTGATCCCATTAATCAAATGACAACACATGTCTATGGTTAGGAAACATAACCATCTTTGATTAATGAGCTAGTCTAGTAGAGGCTTACTAGTGACTATCTGTTTGTCTATGTATTCACACATGTATTATGTTTCCGGTTAATACAATTCTAGCATGAATAATAAACATTTATCATGATATAAGGAAATAAATAATAACTTTATTATTGCCTCTAGGGCATATTTCCTTGGGCCTCCCACTTGCACTAGAGTCAATAATCTAGATTACACAAGAATGATTCTAACACCCATGGAGTCTTGGTGTTGATCATGTTTTGCTCGTGGAAGAGGCTTAGTCAATGGGTCCGCAACATTCAGATCCGTATGTATTTTGCAAATCTCTATGTCTCCCACTTGGACTTGGTCCCGAATGGAGTTGAAGCGTCTTTTGATATGCTTGGTCCTCTTGTGAAATCTGGATTCCTTTGCCAAGGCAATTGCACCAAGATTGTCACGAAGATCTTCATTGGTCCCGATGCACTAGGTATGACACCTAGATCGGAAATGAACTCTTTCATCCAGACTCCTTCATTTGCTGCTTCCGAAGCAGCTATGTACTCCGCTTCACATGTAGATCCCGCCACGACGCTTTGTTTAGAACTGCACCAACTGACAGCTCCACCGTTTAACAAAAACACGTATCCGGTTTGCGATTTAGAATCGTCCGGATCGGTGTCAAAGCTTGCATCGACGTAACCATTTACGACTAGCTCTTTGTCACCTCCATATACGAGAAACATATCCTTAGTCCTTTTCGTATTTCGGGATGTTCTTGACCGCTGTCCAGTTGATCCACTCTGGATTACTTTGGTACCTTCCCGCCAAGCTTACAGCTAAGCATACGTCAGTGTCCGGTACACAAGATTGCATACATGATAGAGCCTATGGCTGAAGCATAGGGAACATCTTTCATTTTCTCTCTATCTTCTGCTGTGGTCGGGCATTGAGTCCGACTCAATCTTATACCTTGTAATGTGTAAAAAACCTTTCTTTGCCTCGATCCATTTTGAATTTCTTCAAAACTTTATCAAGGTATGTGCTTTGTGAAAGTCCAATTAAGCGCCTTGATCTATCTCTATAGATCTTGATGCCCAATATGTAAGCAGCTTCACCGAGGTCTTTCATTGAAAAACTTTTATTCAAGTATCCTTTTATGCTATCCAGAAATTCTATATCATTTCCAATCAATAATATGTCGTCCACATATAATATCAGAAATGCTTCAGAGCTCCCACTCACTTTCTTATAAATACAGGCTTCTCCAAAGGTGCAGATAAAACCATATGCTTTGATCACACTATCAAAACGTTTATTCCAACTCCGAGAGAGGCTTGCACGGACCATAAATTGATCATTTGGAGCTTGCACACTTTGTTAGCACCTTTTGGATCAGCAAAACCTTACGGTTGCATCATATACAACTCTTCTTCTAGAAATCCATTCAAGAATGCAGTTTTACATCCATTTGCCAAATTTCATAATCATAAAATGCGGCAATTGCTAACATGATTCGGACAGACTTAAGCATCGCTACGGGTGAGAAAGTCTCATCATAGTCAACCCCTTGAACTTGTCGAAAACCTTTTGCAACAAGTCGAGCTTTGTAGACAGTTATATTACCATCGCCGGTCTTCTTCTTAAAGATCCATTTATTCTCAATGGCTTGCCGATCATTGGGCAAGTCAACCAAAGTCCATACTTTGTTCTCATACATGGATCCCATCTCAGATTTCATGGCTTCCAGCCATTTCATGAATCTGGGCTCACCATCGCTTCTTCATAGTTTGTAGGTTCGCCATGGTTAAGTAACATGACTTCCGAATAGGATTACCGTACCACTCGGGTGCGTATTTTATTCTGCTTGACCCTCTGAAGTTCAGTAGCAACTTGATCTGAAGTTTCATGATCAACATCATTAGTTTCCTCACCAATTGGTGTAGTTGTCACAGAACCGCTTTCTTGTGATGAACTACTTTCCAATAAGGGAGCAGATCTGATTATCTCATCAAGTTCTACTTTCCTCCCACTCACTTCTTTCGAGAGAAACTCCTTCTCTAGAAAGGATCCGAATTTAGCAACGAAAATCTTGCCTTCAGATCTGTGATAGAAGGGGTACCCAACAGTCTCCTTTGGGTATCCTATGAAGACACATTTCTCCGATTTGGGTTCGAGCTTATCTGGTTGAAGTTTCTTTACATAAGCATCGCAGCCCCAAATTTTAAGGAACGACAACTTTGGTTTCTTGCCAAACCACAGTTCATATGGTGTCGTCTCAACGGATTTAGATGGTGCCCTATTTAACGTGAATGCGGCCGTCTCTAAAGCATATCCCCAAAAGCGATAGCGGTAAATCAAGAAGAGACATCATAGATCGCACCATATCAAGTAAAGTACGACATTCTGACGTTCGGACACACCATTTCTCCGTGGTGTTCCGGGTGGCGTGAGTTGTGAAACTATTCCACATTGTTTCAAATGTAAACCAAACTCGTAACTCAAATATTCTCCTCCACGATCAGATCGTAGAAACTTTATTTTCTTGTTACGATGATTTTCCACTTCACTCTGAATTTCTTTGAACTTTTCAAATGTTTCAGATTTGTGTTTCATTAAGTAGATATACCCATATCTGCTCAAATCATCTGTGAAGGTGAGAAAATAACGATATCCGCTTGGCGTGCCTCAACATTCATTGGACCACAAACATCGGTATGTATGATTTCCAACAAATCAGTTGCTCGCTCCATAGTTCCGAGAACGGCGTTTTAGTCATCTTGCCCATGAGGCATGGTTACGCAAGTACCAAATGATTCATAATCAAGTGTTTCCGAAGCCCATCAAGATGGAGTTTCTTCATGCGTTTTACAATCGATATGACCCAAACGGCAAAGCCACAAATAAGTTGCATTATCATTATCAACTCTGTATCTTTTGGTTTCAACACTATGAATATGTGTATTACTACTATCGAGATTCTATTAAAATAGACCACTCTTCAAGGGTGCATGACCATAAAAGATATTATTCATATAAATAGAACAACCATTATTCTCTGTCTTTAATGAATAACCGTCTCGCATTAAACAAGATCCAGATATAATGTTCATGCTCAACGCCGCACCAAATAACAATTATTTAGGTCTAAAACTAATCCCGATGGTAGATGTAGAGGTAGCGTGCCGACCGCGATCACATCGACTTTGGAACCATTTCCCACGCCAAGATCGTCACCTCGCCCTTAGCCAATCTTCGCTTAATCCGTAGTTCTGCTTCGAGTTGCAAATATTAGCAATGTAACCAAGATATCAAATACCTGTGTACTACTGCGAGTATTAGTAAGGTACACATCAATAACATGTATATCACATATACCTTTGATCACCTTGCCATCCTTCTTATCCGCCAAATACTTGGGGCAGTTCCGCTTCCAAAGGTCCAGCTTTGCTTGCAAAGAAAACACTCAGTTTGAGGCTTAGGCCCGGACTTGGGTTTCTTCTCTTGAGCAGCAACTTTCTTGCTGTTCCTTTTGAAGTTCCCTTCTTCTTTCCTTTGCCCTTTTTCTTGAAACTAGTGGTCTTGTTGACCATCAACACTTGATGCTCTTTCTTGATTTCTACCTCCATGCTTTTAGCATTGCGAAGAGCTCGGAATTGTTTTGGTCATCCCTTGCATATTATAGTTCATCACGAAGCTCTTGTAGCTTGGTGGCGTGATTGGAGAATTACATCAATGACACTATCATCCGGAAGAGTAACCCCAGTTGAATCAAGTGGTTATTATACCCAGACATTTTGAGTATATGTTCACCGACGTAACTATTCTCCTCCATCTTGCAGCTATAGAACTTATTGGGGACTTCATATCTCTCAATCCGGCATTTGCTTGAAATATTAACTTCAACTCCTGGAACATCTCATATGCTCCATGACGCTCAAAACGTCGTTGAAGACCCGGTTCTAAGTCAGAAGCATGGCACAATCGAACTATCGAGTAGTCATCGGCTTTGCTCGCCAGACGTTCACAACTTCTCGGCGTTGCTCTCAAGCAAAGTTCGGCACCCAGCGGTGCTTCCAGGACGTAATTCTTCCGGCAGCAATGAGGATAATCCTCAAGTTACGGACCCAGTCCGTGTAATTGCTACCATCATCTTTCAACTTTGCTTTCTCAAGGAACGCATTAAAATTCAACGGAACAACAACACGAGCCATCTATCTACAGTAAACATAGACAAGCAAAATACTATCATGTACTAAGTTCCTGATAAATTTAAGTTTTAATTAATCATATTAAAAACTCCCACTTAGACAGACATCTCTCTAGTCATCTAAGTGATTACGTGATCCAAATTAACTAAACCATGTCCGATCATCACGTGAGATGGAGTAGTTTCAATGGTGAACATCACTATGTTGATCATATCTACTATATGATTCACGCTCGACCTTTCGGTCTTCGTGTTCCGAGGCCATATCTGTTATATGCTAGGCTCGTCAAGTTTAACCTCGAGTATTCTCAAGGCGCAACTGCTTTTGCACCCGTTGTATTTGAACGTAGAGCCTATCACACCCGATCATCACGTGGTGTCTCAAAGACGAAGAACTTTCGCAACGGTGCATACTCAGGGAGAACACTTCTTGATAATTTTAGTGAGAGATCATCTTATAATGCTACCGTCAATCAAAGCAAAATAAGATGCATAAAGGGTAAACATCACATGCAATCAATATAAGTGATATGATATGGCCATCATCATCTCGTGCTTGTGATCTCCATCTCCGAAGCACCGTCATGATCACCATCGTCACCGCCGCGACACCTTGATCTCCATCGACGCATCGTAGTCGTTTACGCCATCACTTGCTTCTACGACTATCGCGACCGCTTAGAGATAAAGTAAAGCAATTACAGGCGCTTGCATTTCATACAATAAAGCGACAACCATATGGCTCCAGCCAGTTGTCGATAACTTCGGTTACAAAACATGATCATCTCATACAATAAAATATAGCATCACGTCTTGACCATATCACATCACAACATGCCCTGCAAAAACAAGTTAGACGTCCTCTACTTTGTTGTTGCAAATTTTACGTGGCTGCTACGGGTTTAAGCAAGAACCAATCTCACCTACGCATCAAGACCACAACGATACTTCACAAATAGACTCCGCTTTTAACCTTCTCAAGGACCGGGCGTAGCCACACTCGGTTCAACTAAAGTGAGAGAGACAGACACCCGCCAGCCACCTTTAAGCACGAGTGCTCAGAACGGTGAAACCAGTCTCACGTAAGCGTGCACGCGTAATGTCGGTCCGGCCGCTTCATCTCACAATACCGCTGAACCAAAGTATGACATGCTGGTAAGCAGTATGACTTGTATCGCCCACAACTTACTTGTGTTCTACTCGTGCATATAACATCAACGCATAAAACCAGGCTCGGATTCCACTGTCGGGGAACGTAGTAATTTCAAAAAAATCCTACGCACACGCAAGATCATGGTGATGCATAGCAATGAGAGGGGAGTATTGTCTACTTACCCTCGTAGACCAAAGCGAAGCGATCACAACGTAGAGGAAGTAGTCGACGTTCTCCTCGCGATCCAGCCGTTCCAAGCATTACTCCGGCGCCTCCGAGTCGATCACAACGTAGAGGAAGTAGTCAGACGTTCTCCTCGCGATCCAGCCGATCCCAAGCGCCGTTACTCGGGCGCCCGAGTTCTTGGCACACGCTCAGCTCGATGACGCTCCTCGGGCTCCGATCCAGCAAAGCTCCGGGAGAGGGAGTTCCACAAGACGACGGCGTGGTGACGATCATGATGTTCTACCGACGCAGGGCTTCGCCTAAGCACTGCTATGATATGACCGAGGTGGAATATGGTGGAGGGGGGCACCGCACACGGCTAAGGAACGATCTCAGGGATCAACTTGTGGCTCCTAGGGTGCCCCCCTACCCCCGTATATAAAGGAGGGAGGGAGGAGGTGGCCGGGCCTCAAGGGGGCGCCATAGAGGGGGAAACCTACTCCAAGTAGGTTTCCCTCTCTTCCTTATCTTATTTGGAGGGAAGGAAGGAGTACTAGTATTAGGAAGTAGTACTAGTAGTAGGAATAGGAAGAGGGGAAGGAGAAAGGAAAGGGGGCCGCCCTCCCCACCCGGATTGGGCTTGGGGCGCGCCTCCCTTGTTCCTTCTCCTTCCTCCTACATGGGCCCAATAAGGCCCATATACCTCCCGGGGTTCCAGAACCTCCGGAGCTCCAAACTTCTCCGGAACCTTTCCGGTGTCCAAATATATCCGTCCAATATATTAATCTTTATGTCTCGACCATTTCGAGACTCCTCGTCATGTCCGTGGATCATATACGGGACTCGAACAACCTTCGTACATCAAAATACATAAACTCATAATATAACTGTCATCGAAACCTTAAGCGTGCGGACCCTACGGTTCGAGAATAATGTAGACATGACCGAGACATGTCTCCGGTCAATAACCAATAGCGGGACCTGGATGCCCATATTGGTTCCTACATTTTCTACGAAGATCTTTATCGGTCAGACCGCATAACAACATACGTTGTTCCCTTTGTCATCGGTATGTTACTTACCCGAGATTCGATCGTCGGTATCCAATACCTAGTTCAATCTAGATTCTTTGGTAAGTCTCTTTACTCGTTCCGTAATACATCATCTCACAACTAACTCATTAGTTGTAATGCTTGCAAGGCTTATGTGATGTGTATTACCGAGAAGGCCCAGAGATACCTCTCCGACAATCGGAGTGACAAAACCTAATCTCGAAATACGCCAACCCAACAAGTACCTTTGGAGACACCTGTAGTACTCCTTTATAATCACCCGATTACGTTGTGACGCTTGGTAGTACCCAAAGTGTTCCTCCCAGAACGGAGTTGCATAATCTCATAGTTATAGGAACATGTATAAGTCATGAAGAAAGCAATAGCAATATACTAAACGATCAAGTGCTAAGCTAACGGAATGGGTCATGTCAATCACATCATTCTTCTAATGAGGTGATCCCATTAATCAAATGACAACACATGTCTATGGTTAGGAAACATAACCATCTTTGATTAATGAGCTAGTCTAGTAGAGGCTTACTAGTGACTATCTGCTTTGTCTATGTATTCACACATGTATTATGTTTCCGGTTAATACAATTCTAGCATGAATAATAAACATTTATCATGATATAAGGAAATAAATAATAACTTTATTATTGCCTCTAGGGCATATTTCCTTCAATGAGGCAGATGGGAATTTGTTAATGTCCAGTTGTAGAAAACCCGAAGTTGACCTTAATTAATACACATCAACCGCGTGTGTAACCGTGATGGTCTCTTCTCATGAGTCCGGGAAGTGAACACGATGTTGGAGTTATGTTTGACGTAAGTAGTTTCAGGATCACTTCTTGATCGCTACTAGCTTCACGACTGCGTTTTGCTTCTCTTCTCGCTTTTTTTGTGAATGTAGCCACCACATATGCTAGTCGCTGTCGCAGCTCCACCTCACAACTCTGTCCTTCCTATAAGCTTAAATAGTCTTGATCTCGCGGGTGTGAGATTGCTTGAGTCCCCGTGACTCACAGATTCTACCAAACAGCGATTGCAGGTGCCGACGATGCGGTCAAAGGTGACGAACCGAGCTCAAGTGGGAGTTCGACGAGGAACGTGGTCGTTACTATGTGTCTTTTTCCCGATGATCGTGAGTGGAGCCCAGTTGGGACGATCGGGGATCTGTGTAGCATTTGGGGTAGTCTTCTTTCATTTTGGTTCCGTAGTCGGACCTTGAGTGTATTCTGGATGATGAATGTTTGTTTATGTATTGTGTGAAGTGGCGACTGTAAACCAACTATGTATCTCTTTCCCTTATGTATTACATGGGTTGTGTGAAGATTACCTCACTTGCGACATTGCTTTCAATGCGGTTATGCCTCTAAGTCGTGCTTCGACACGTGGGAGATATAGCCGCATCGAGGGTGTTACATAGGGGTAGGGTGTGCGCGTGTGCGTTCATACGGGTGAGTGTATGCGCGTGTATATGAGCGTTTGCGTTTGTACTGTGTTAAAAAAATCAATGTTTGCAAGTGAGTAATACAAGATAACTGAAGACCTCTTAGGTATTTGATCTCTTTGATAATATACGCATAAATTGATCTATCCTCACCCTTACTCCGGATCAACGAGACCGCCATGGATGAATCCAACTCAATAGTTATCGGCAAATCACTCCTTTGAATAGCCAAAGATAAACCTTCCATGCATGCATATAATTCGGCCTCAGAGCATCACGACAAGAATATAATTTCCTGCAAGCCCAGAAGATGATACTCCATGCCTCATCTCTCAACATCCCCGCGCCAGCTTCTCCCTCTGAAACAAAGGCGCCGTCAGAGTTTAGCTTCTCCCAGCCAGGCGCTGGAGCACGCCACCCCGTTGGTGGTTCCTTTGAAATACAAATGTGGTCTGCTGGGAACAGAGTAGGTGATAACCATTTTTCCTTTACGTTTGCACTCTACAACAAAATTTTGTGGATGATTGTGTTTTCTCAGCGAACTTGTGGAGGTTTGTTATTTATTTTCTTGCTGCATTGAAGTGATTATGCTGCTTTTTCGGTGGTTCCGCGAGAAGGTGAACGTGCTAGTTATCGACTAGAGGAGGGGGGGAGGGTGAATAGGCGATTTTTATGAAAGTCTTTGAAACATGCAATGTCTTCGAAGACGAGTAACTCAATCAGTAGCTAAACAGGATACAACGGAAAATAGACTACACTAAGCGCGCTGATAGGTCAATACAAATGAGGTGAGATGTAAGGACAAACATCAAGCAAGGCAGTACATAACAGTTCAAGTAGTTAGTGCAAAGACAAATGAGTAATCAAAGTGATAGTCTTCACACAATGTCGTTAAACAGAAGGAGCTAAGAAAGGCTTCACGAAACTGAACAATAAGTAAGGGAGTGAAGTGATGGAACCAGTAGCTCGCGGAAGACAATGGATTTGTTTGACCAGTTTCAACTGTTGTGACAGTTGTACGTCTGGTTAGAAGGCTGAGATTAAACTCAGAAGACCACGTGTTCACCTTATTCCCCTTGAGCTAAGACCCGCAGATCTTGCCTAATCACCCAGGTAAGTCTTCAAGATAAACTTTCAAACCTTCACAAACTTTGTTAATTGGCAATCCACAATAACTCTTAGATGCTCAGAATGCGATGCCGTACTGACTGGAAGATCATAGTCTTCAAGTGTAACAAGCCTTCGGTTCACGCAGAACAGAAAGACTTGAGTGATGCTCAAAACAGTTTGGGCTTTGGGTGTTTTGGGTTTGTCATCGCAAGGATTCTCTGTCAAAAGCTTCGGAGGTGGGTTGCTCTCAAACGACAAAAGCCGCACACAAACTCGAAGCAGCCACCAACTTATGGTGGAGGGGTTTGGCTATTTATAGCCAGAAGGCAACCCGACATGATATGTCCAAAATTACTCTGGGTCAATGGACAACTGACACGTGTCCAACGGTCGGATTTGAAACACACGCGACAGCTTGACTTGGGCTCAAAATAAAGCCGAGTCAACCATCTCTGAAAGAGATTTTCTCTCATTGTCTTCGCTCAAAGATATAGGATTTTAGATTGAGCATCACATCAGTTTTTTGACTTCGTTTACCTCGACCCACTTAACAGTACGGTGGTTCCTACGACTCAGAAAAGAAGAAAATGAAACTACCAAAAGACTATGTCTTCGCGCTTCATTGTCTTCAAGCGAATGTCTTCACGTGTCATTATCTTCAACACGAATGTCTTCGCGAACCACTATTGTCTTCAATGTCTTCATACATTTTTAGGGGTCATCTTCGATGGGTAAACCGAATCAATAGGGACTTCTACCTGTGTTATCCTGTGAATCTCACAAACACATTTCTCCCTCAACCAAATTTGTTGTTAATACTCCAAAACCAACTTGGGGTGGCGCTATATGCACTTACAATCTCCCCCTTTTTAATGATTGATGACAAATTGGTTGAAGTTTTCTACGGGGATAAAAATATGTGAAAGTAGGAACGTGGTCATTGGCTTCATGAAATAGAAAGGGGCTCCCCCTAAAGATGTGCATATAAGTAATTTGCTTTTGAATGCAAATGCTCAAGGCAGGTTTCACTTTGTGGAGATCTCCCTAGTCAAATCACAATACATACAAAAAATACTTTGAAGATAATGACATGCATAATGAGACATGGGCGTTTGCAGAATGACTTCAAGCGCACATCAAGCCAACGCGCAAGAAATAGAAGTGGCAAATGTAGCAGACGTCCATCAAGACTTCAGTTTACAACCCAAAGTAGTATGTGGTTCCGTCATCACTGCCGAGGAGGCTCCCGGAGCCCGCGGAGCGCTATGTCTGGACCGGCGAGCTGCGCGAGTGGGTCAATGCCCCCCCCCCCTGTGGTTCGGCACGACGCTGGCACAGGAGCAAGCCTACCTCTAGCATTCGAAGGCCAAAGCGCTGCTGACGGAGCGGCAAGAGGGCGAGCTGCCAGAGCTAGTCGACCTCGCCGGGTCAGACGACGAGAGTGCCTAGGGCAGCGCGCGGCGACACAGAGTTTTTTTGTTTAATTAACGTTTAATGTTTTAAGTGGGCTTTGGCCGGCATTTGACCGGTTAAATTTAAACATGATTACTCTTTTTTATTTAAAAAGTTCGCGTCCCAGAAATATGGGTGGAGCCAGCGTTGGGCGCACGCGCCGACCCAAATGGAAAAGTGAACATGGGCATCCGCGTTGCCGACCGAAACGGACAAAAAACGAACAGTTGGAGTTGCTCTTACATCTCGAATACATTCGTTCAACCATGCATGATTCTTGGCTTTGCCTCTCGTCTCGGCAAAAACTGACATAATTTGATGCAAAATTCCTAAAGAACTGTCTTTATTTCGCATCAATAGCAATTTTGAATGTTGACCTTTGTATTGCACTGCTGCTGCAGAGAAGGTAAAAGTTTGAAATGCTGAACAAAGCAAAATAAAATAAAATAAAATAGGGCAGATGGAACAAAGCAAGTGACCAACCGCACAAAAGGCTAGAACATTTTCTGCTATATATGGGCACAAATGACACTGAAAGACATAAAAGGACCAACCGCTGCTTAATGGGTTGGGCAGAATACCGTATGGTCCTTTGAGAACATTCGTCATCACACTTCACCTCGCGTGTTCTCCAACAAGAATAGAGTAATGATCCACCTGCTAACCAAGAGCGTTGACCATGGGGTAACCTGATCAACCACCACGGAAGGTCCATAAACAAGTGTGACGGTACGTAAGCTACCTCCACTGGAGACAATTTATATGGGGTTAATGTTGCTAATAATGGTTCACCCGGTGTCATGCATCCGGTGTTGCACCCTGCTCCATACGGTGCTCCGTACCAAGAGTACTACATGCCAGCGTGTAATTTTATACGGCAGCCGAGGTTGCCTGCTGCTTGGTCATTTTTACTGCAATCTACAACAACTTTGGTGTCTTTTTTTAGATGAACTACGCTGTCATTGCTAATGACATCATTGGGTTCACTTCTCTGTCCGTTGCTACGGTTGGCTAGGAAATTTAGTAAGAACAAAAAGCAAAACTTGAAGACAACCTATTTGGTCACTTCAATATGGTGGTGACCGCAATCAGGCAGAGTTCCATTATCTCGTTACAATACAACCATTAGCGCCAGCACAGTCATTGTTATGTAGGCTTTGACCTTAAAATGAGGTATTAGGGGCGTGTTTGGTTGCAGTAGTGAACAGTAGCTGCATTGCATACACATCTCAACCCAGCCTGGTTCTGAAAAAACAACCTCATATGCGACATCTGCAAGTTATTTGGTTGCCTGCATATGGACTTCCTGCATTAGGGGATCAACTTTGGCACGTTGTTTGGTTGGCTGCATTGTCCCGGCGCATACAACTACACGTTGTTTGGTTGGCTGCATTGTCCCGGCGCATACAACTACACGTTGTTTGGTTGCCCACATGGGGTATGATTAAGAGCTAGCACTTGCACTTAGCACACATGGTTAAGAGCTAGTAGAGGAAGGGGGAGAAGAAATGCAGTGTGCGCCGGACCACGGCGACTGCGGTGGACAGTGACCGTGGCGCCATGTCCGACATGACAAGCACGAAGTCATGGGCGAGCGACACCATCGGCGAACTAGTTGGAGTGCTCACGCAAAGATAGTGGACAGAGGAGGAGAAATGCAGTGCTCACGCCATGGCATCGTCCGTGTAGTAGGACGAGAGAGAGGAGCTGAGATGATCGACGCCGGAAATGACTACAGTGTAGTAGGACGAGAAAAAGGAGGCCGGGAGGAGGCCAAGATGATCGACCCCGTCGGTGGCAGAGAACAGAGGAGAAGAACCCCGTCAATGTGCGCGCCATGGCGGCTTAACTACAGTAGGATCATGGAGAGAAGGCCGACATGAACAACAGCGAAGATGATGCTACCACAGCAAGACGCGAGAGAGGAGATCAAGAGAAACCACGCCGGCTAGAGGAATAATTAAGCAGTGCCTTAAATCACAGCACACATATCCATATGTACAACCATGAGAAATATGTAAATCTTCTCATCTACGATCGTCGAAACAGGAAACTTGCAACACGACTGTTGTGCAGAACTACGAGATTAGGCTGCTGGTCAAAGGAAATTTCAAACAATCGATCGTGCGCGACGAATCTGACAAAATTCGTCCAAAACAGCTCTGAACGTGAACAAGATATTGAGCATGTACGGTCGATGAAACTACAAACCGATCGCCTGAATGGAACCATAGCATCGATGTGCATCTTTTTCGTGTAGAGCTTACCTCGAATTGAAGCACCGTTGTGTAGATTAGAGGAACATGAAAGGGGATTAGAGAGGAGCTTACTGAAGGTTGAAGAAGACACCACGTAAACTCCTCGCATCCATCCCATCTCCACTCGTGCAAGGGCTCGCTCGCTTGCGCTCGCCTCGGCCTGGCACGCAAGAAACTGCCGATCTGAGCGTTCCAACGAGCCAGACCCAGAGTGAAGGAAATATGCCCTAGAGGCAATAATATAGTTATTATTTATTTCCTTATTTCATGATAAATGTTTATTATTCATGCTAGAATTGTATTAACTCGGAACTTGATACATGTGTGAATACATAGACAAAACAGAGTGTCCCTAGTATTCCTCTACTTGACTAGCTTGTTTATCAAAGATGGTTATGTTTCCTGGCCATAGACATGTGTCGGATCACATCATTGGACAAGACCCACTTGTTAGCTTAGCACTATGATCGTTTAGTTTATTGCTATTGCTTTCTTTATGACTTATACATGTTCCTATGACTATGAGATTATGCAACTCCCGTTTATCGGAGGAACACTTTGTGCGCTACCAAACGTCACAACGTAACTGGGTAATTATAAAGGTGCTCTATAGGTGTCTCCGAAGGTACTTGTTGAGTTGGCGTATTTCGAGATTACGATTTGTCACTCCGATTGTCGGAGAGGTATCTCTGGGCCCACTCGGTAATACACATCACTATAAGCCTTGCAAGCATTGTAACTAATGAGTTAGTTGCGGGATGATGTATTACGGAACGAGTAAAGAGACTTGCCGGTAACGAGATTGAACTAGGTATTGAGATACCGACGATCAATCTCGGGCAAGTAACATGCCGATGACAAAGGGAACAACGTATGTTGTTATGCGGTTTGACCGATAAAGATCTTCGTAGAATATGTAGGAGCCAGTAGGAGCATCCAGGTTCCGCTATTGGTTATTGACCGGAGACATGTCTCGGTCATGTCTACATAGTTCTCGAACCCGGAGGGTCCGCACGCTTAAAGTTCGATGACGATTGTATTATGAGTTTTTGTGTTTTGATGTACCAAAGATAGTTCGGAGTCCAGGATGTGATCACGGACATGACGAAGAGTCTCGAAATGGTTTAGACTTACAGATCGATATATTGGATGACTATGTTCGGACACCAGAATGGTTACGGGGAGTTTCGGACATATACCGGAGTACCGGGGGGGTTACCGGAACCCCCCGGGGAGTTTAATGAGCCAAGATGGGCCTTAGTGGAGAAGAGGAGGGGTGGCTAGGGCTGGCCGCGTGCCCTCCCCCTCTAGTCCGAATTGGACAAGGAGGGGGGGCGCCCCTTTCCTTCCTCCCCTCTCCTTCCCTTCCTTTCCCCCTCCTACGCCAGCTAGGACTCCTCCCTGGCGCGCCCTCCTCCTGGCCGGCGGCCTCCTCGCCCCGATCCTTTATATACGGGGGTAGGGGGCACCTCTAGACACACAAGTTGATCTGTTGATCTATTCCAGCCGTGTGCGGTGCCCCCTCCACCATATTCCACCTCGGTCATATCGTAGTGGTGCTTAGGCGAAGTCCTGCGTCAGTAGCAACATCATCACCGTCATCACGCAGTTGTGCTGACGGAACTCTCCCGTGAAGCACTGCTGGATCGGAGTTCGCGGGACATCATCGAGCTGAACATGTGCTGAACTCGGAGGTGCCGTACGTTCGGTACTTGGATCGGTCGGATCATGAAGACGTACGACTACATCAACAGCGTTGTGCTAACGCTTCCGCTTTCGGTATACGAGGGTACGTAGACAACACTCTCCCCTCTCGTTGCTATGCATCACCATGATCCTGTGTGTGCGTAGGAATTTTTTTGAAATTACTATGTTCCCCAACAGTGGCATCCGAGCCTGGTTTTATGCGTAGATGTTATATGCGCGGGTAGAACACATGTGAGTTGTGGGCGATACAAGTCATACTGCCTACCGGCATGTCATACTTTGGTTCAACGGTATTGTTGGATGAAGCGGCCCGGACCGACATTACGCGTACGCTTACGCGAGACTGGTTCTACCGACGTGCTTTGCACATAGGTGGTTGGCGGGTGTCAGTTTCTCCAACTTTAGTTGAACTGAAAAGGCATACGCCCGGTCCTTGAGAAGGTTAAAACATCACTAACTTGACGAACTATTGTTGTGGTTTTGGTGCGTAGGTAAGAACGGTTCTTGCTCAGCCCGTAGCAGCCACGTAAAACCTGCAACAACAAAGTAGAGGACTTCTAACTTGTTTTTGCAGGAAATGTTGTGATGTGATATGGTCAAGGCATGATGCTATATTTTATTGTATGAGATGATCATGTTTTGTAACCGAGTTATCGGCAACTGGCAGGAGCCATATGGTTGTCGCTTTATTGTATGCAATGCAATCGCCCTGTAATTGCTTTACTTTATCACTAAGCGGCAGTGATAGTAGTAGAAGCAATAGTTGGCGAGACGGCAACGATGCTACGATGGAGATCAAGGTGTCGCGCCGGTGACGACGGTGATCTTGACGATGCTTCGGAGATGGAGATCACAAGTACAAGATGATGATGGCCATATCATATCACTTATATTTATTGCATGTGATGTTTATCTTTTATGCATCTTATTTTGCTTAGATCGACGGTAGCATTATAAGATGATCTCTCACTAAATTTCAAGATATAAGTGTTCTCCCTGAGTATGCACCATTGCGAAAGTTCTTCGTGCTGAGACACCACATGATGATCGGGTGTGATAAGCTCTACGTTCAGATACAACGGGTGCAAAACAGTTGCACACGCGGAATACTCAGGTTAAACTTGACGAGCCTAGCATATGCAGATATGTCCTCGGAACACTGAGACTGAAAGGTCGAGCGTGAATCATATAGTAGATATGATCAACATAGTGATGTTCACCATTGAAACTACTCCATCTCACGTGATGACCGGACATGGTTTAGTTGATTTGGTTCACGTGATCACTTAGACGATTAGAGGGATGTCTATCTAAGTGGGAGTTCTTAAGTAATATGATTAATTGAACTTTAATTTATCATGAACTTAGTCCTGGTAGTATTAGCATATCTATGTTGTAGATCAATAGCTCGCGTTTAGCTCCCTTGTTTTTATTTTGATATGATTCCTAGAGAAAACTAAGTTGAAAAATGTTAGTAGCAATGATGCGGATTGGATCCGTGATCTGAGGATTATCCTTATTGCTGCACAGAAGAATTATGTCCTTGATGCACCGATAGGTGACAAACCTATTGCAGGAGTAGATGCAGACTTTATGAACGTTTGGCTAGCTCAATATGATGAATACCTGATAGTTTAGTGTACCATGCTTAACGGCTTAGAATCGGGACTTCAAAGACGTTTTGAACGTCATGGACCATATGAGATGTTCCAGGAGTTGAAATTAATATTTCAAGCAAATACCCGAGTTGAGAGATATGAATTCTTCAACAAGTTCTATAGCTAAAAGATGGAGGAGAATAGCTCAAGCAGTGAGCATGTGCTCAGATTGTCTGGGTACTACAATCGCTTGAATCAAGTGGGAGTTAATCTTCCAGATAAAATAGGGATTGACAGAATTCTCTAGTCACCATCACCAAGTTAGTAGAACTTCGTGATGAACTATAGTATGCAAGGGATGACGAAAATGATTCCCGATCTTTTCATGATGATGAAATCGATGAAGGTAGAAATCAAGAAATAGCATCAAGTGTTGATGATTAACAAGACCACTAGTTGTTGGGGAACGTTGCAGAAAATTAAAATTTTTTCCTACGGTTTCACCAAGATCCATCTATGAGTTCATCTAAGCAATGAGTCATGGGAGAGTGATTGCATCTACATACCACTTGTAGATCACGTGCGGAAGCGTTCAATGGAACGGGGATGATGGAGTCGTACTCGCCGTGATTCAGATCACCGATGACCTAGTGCCGAACGGACAACACCTCCGCGTTCAACACACGTACGGAGCGGATGACGTCTCCTCCTTCTTGATCCAGCAAGGGGGAAGGAGAGGTTGATGATGATCCAGTAGCACGACGGCGTGGTGGTGGATGCAGCAGAACTCCGGCAGGGCTTCGCTAAGCAACTACGGGAGGAGGAGGAGGTGTTGCAGGAAGGAGGGAGGCGCCAGGGCTTATGGGTGCGGCCACCCCTCCCTCCCCTCCCTTTATATAGGTGCAAGAGAGGGGAGGGCAGCCTTCCCTTCCTCCAAGGAAGGGGTGCGGTTAAGAGGGGAGGAGTCCATCCTCCCAAGGCACCCTGAGGTGCCTTCCCTTTAGGACTCTCCCTTTTTCTTATATCTTGGCGCATGGGCCTCTTGGGGCTGGTTCCTTGGCCCATATAGTCCAAGGCGCACCCCCTACAGCCCATGCGGCCCCCGGCAGGTGGACCCCAGTGGACCCTCGACCCCTTTCGCACTCCCTGTAATATACCGATAACGCGAAACTTTTTCGCCACCAAAATAAGACTTCCTATATATAATTCTTTACCTCCGGACCATTCGGAACTCCTCGTGACGTCCGGGATCTCATCCGGGACTCGAACAACATTCGGTTTGCTGCATACTCATATTCATACAACCCTAGCGCCACCGAACCTTATGTGTAGACCCTACGGGTTCGGGAGACATGCAGACATGACCGAGACGGCTCTCGGCAATAACCAACAGCGGGATCTGGATACCCATGTTGGCTCCCACATGTTCCTCGATGATATCATCGGATGAACCACGATGTCGAGGATTCAATCAACCCCGTATACTATTCCCTTTGTCAATCGGTATTTTACTTACCTGAGATTCGATCGTCGGTATCCCAATACCTCGTTCAATCTTGTTACCGGAAAGTCACTTTACTCGTACCGTAATGCATGATCCTGTGACCAGACACTTGGTCACTTTGAGCTCATTATGATGATGCATTACCGAGTGGGCCCAGAGATACCTCTCCGTCATACAGAGTGACAAATCCCAGTCTCGATCCGTGTCAACCCAACAGATACTTTCAGAGATACCTGTAGTGCACCTTTATAGTCACCCAGTTACGTTGTGACGTTTGGTACACCCAAAGCACTCTTACGGTATCCGGGTGTTACACGATCTCATGGTCAAAGGAAAAGATACTTGACATTGGAAAAGCTCTAGCAAAACGAACTACACGATCTTGTGCTATGCTTAGGATTGTCTTGTCCATCACATCATTCTCCTAATGATGTGATCCCGTTATCAACGACATCCAATGTCCATAGTCGTGAAACCATGACTATCGGTTGATCAACGAGCTAGTCA
Organism: Aegilops bicornis; assembly: GCA_021605145.1. NCBI lineage: Eukaryota > Viridiplantae > Streptophyta > Magnoliopsida > Poales > Poaceae > Aegilops > Aegilops bicornis. Next base: position 752,492,480 of record CM038670.1, on the reverse strand, counting down.
ACTAGAGGCTCACTAGGGACATATTGTGGTCTATGTATTCACACGTGTATTACGATTTCCGGATAATACAATTATAGCATGAATAAAAGACAATTATCATGAACAAGGAAATATAATAATAATACTTTTATTATTGCCTCTAGGGCATATTTCCAACAGTCTCCCACTTGCACTAGAGTCAATAATCTAGTTACATTGTGATGAATCGAACACCCATAGAGTTCTGGTGTTGATCATGTTTTGCCCGTGGAAGAGGTTTAGTCAACGGATCTGCGACATTCAGATCTGTATGCACTTTGAAAATTTCTATGTCTCCATCTTGAACATTTTCACGGATGGAGTTGAAGCGACGCTTGATGTGCCTGGTCTTCTTGTGAAACCTGGGCTCCTTGGCAAGTGAAATAGCTCCAGTGTTGTCACAGAAGAGTTTGATCGGCCCCACCGCATTGGGTATGACTCCTAGGTCGGTGATGAACTCCTTCACCCAAATTGCTTCATGCGCTGCCTCCGAGGCTGCCATGTACTCCGCTTCACATGTAGATCCCGCCACGACGCTCTGCTTGGTACCTGCACCAGCTTCGCTCCACCATTCAACATATACACGATCCGGTTTGTGACTTAGAGTCATCCAGACCGTGTCGAAGCTTAGCGTCAACGTAACCCTTTATGACGAGCTCTTCGTCACCTAAATAAACGAGAAACATGTCCTGTGTCATTTTCAGGTACTTCAGGATATTCTTGACCGCTGTCCATTGTTCCTTGCCGGGATTACTTTGGTACCTACCTACCAAACTTACGGCAAGGTTTACATCAGGCAGTACACAGCATGGCATACATAATAGATCCTATGGCTGAGGCATAGGGGATGACACTCATCTCTTCTTTATCTTTTGCCGTGGTCGGGCATTGAGCCGAGCTCAATTTCACACCTTGCAAAACAGGCAAGAACCCTTTCTTGGACTGATCCATTTTGAACTTCTTCAAAATCTTATCAAGGTATGTGCTTTGTGAAAGACCTATGAGGCGTCTCGATCTATCCCTATAGATTTTGATGCCTAATATGTAAGCAGCTTCTCCAAGGTAAACTCTTATTCAAGTAGGCCTTAATGCTGTCCAAGAGTTCTGTATCATTTCCCATCAGAAGTATGTCATCTACATATAATATGAGAAATTCTACAGAGCTCCCACTCACTTTCTTGTAAACGCAGGCTTCTCAGTCTGCATAAACCCAAACGCTTTGATCATCTCATCAAAGCGAATGTTCCAACTCCGAGATGCTTGCACCAGCCCATAAATGGATCGCTCGAGCTTGCATACTTTGCTAGCATTTTTAGGATCGACAAAACCTTCCGGCTGCATCATATACAGCTCTTCCTTAAGGTAACCATTAAGGAATGCCGTTTTGACGTCCATCTGCCATATCTCATAATCATAGTATGCGGCAATTGCTAACATGATTCGGACGGACTTAAGCTTCGCCACGGGAGAGAAAGTCTCATCGTAGTCAATCCCTTGAACTTGTCGATAACCCTTAGCGACAAGTCGAGCTTTATAGATGGTAACATTGCCATCCGCGTCCGTCTTCTTCTTAAAGATCCATTTGTTTTCTATCGCTCGCCGATCATCAGGCAAGTCCACAAAGTCCATACTTTGCTTTCATACATGGATCCTATCTCGGTTTGCATGGCTTCAAGCCATTTGTTGGAATCTGGGCCCGCCATCGCTTCTTCATAGTTCGAACGTTCACCGTTGGCTGACAACATGATTTCCAGGACAGGGTTGCCGTACCACTGCAGTGCGGAACGTGTCCTAGTGGACCCACGGTTCGGTAGCAACTTGATCCAAGTACCTTGATCATCATCATTAATTTCCTATCCGGCCGGTGTAGGCACCACAGAACATTTTCCCGAGCTGCACTACTTTCCGGTTCAAGAGGTAGTACTTCATCGAAGTTCTACTTTCCTCCCACTTACTCCTTTCGAGAGAAACTCTTTTTCCAGAAAGGATCCGTTCTTGGCAACAAAGATCTTGCCTTCGGATCTAAGGTAGAAGGTATACCCAATGGTTTCCTTAGGGGTATCCTATGAACACGCGTTTTTCCGACTTGGGTTCGAGCTTTTCAGGTTGAAGTTTCTTGACATAAGCATCGCATCCACAAACTTTTAGAAACGACATCTTAGGTTTCTTCCCAAACCATAATTCATACGGTGTCATCTCAACGGATTTAGACGGTGCCCTATTTAAAGTGAATGTAGCTGTCTCTAGAGCGTATCCCCAAAATGATAGCGGTAAATCAGTAAGAGATATCATAGATCGCACCATATCCAATAGAGTGCGATTACGACGTTAGGACACACCACATTACGCTGAGGTGTTCCAGCGGCGTGAGTTGTGAAACGATTCCACATTTCCTTAAGTGTGTACCAAATTCAGGACTTAAATATTCTCCTCCACGATCTGATCGCAAGAATTTTATCTTTCGGTCACGTTGATTCTCTACTTCATTCTGAAATTCCTTGAACTTTTCAAAGGTCTCAAACTTGTGTTTCATCAAGTAGACATACCCATATCTACTCAAGTCATCAGTGAGAGTGAGAACATAACGATATCCTCCGCGAGCCTCAACACTCATTGGACCACACACATCGGTATGTATGATTTCCAATAAGTTGGTTGCTCGCTCCATTGTTTCGGAGAACGGAGTCTTGGTCATCTTGCCCATGAGGCATGGTTCGCATGTGTCAAATGATTCATAATCGAGAGACTCTAAAAGTCCATCAGCATGGAGCTTCTTCATGCGCTTGACACCAATGTGACCAAGGCGGCAGTGCCACAAGTACGTGGGACTATCGTTATCAACTTTACATCTTTTGGTATTCACACTATGAACATGTGTAACATTACGTTCGAGATTCATTAAGAATAAACCATTGACCATCGGAGCATGACCATAAAACATTTCTCTCATATAAATAGAACAACCATTATTCTCGGACTTAAATGAGTAGCCATCTCGTATTAAACGAGATCCTGATACAATGTTCATGCTCAAACTTGGCACTAAATAACAATTATTGAGGTTTAAAACTAATCCCGTAGGTAAATGTAGAGGTAGCGTGCCGACGGCGATCACATAGACCTTGGAACCATTCCCGACGCGCATCGTCACCTCGTCCTTCGCCAGTCTCCGCTTATTCCTCAGCTCCTTCTGTGAGTTACATATATGAGCAGCGACACTGGTATCAAATACCCAGGAGTTACTACGAGTACTGGTAAGGTACACATCAATTACATGTATATCAAATATACCTTTAGTGTTGCCGGCCTTCTTGTCTGCTAAGTATTTGGGGAAGTTCCGCTTCAAAGGCCCTTCCCTTTGCAATAAAAGCACTTTGTCTCGGACTTGGGTCCATTCTTTGACTTCTTCACGGCAATCGGCTTATCGGGCGCTGCAACATCCTTGCCGTCCTTCTTGAAGTTCTTCTTTCCCTTGCCCTTCTTGAACTTAGTGGTTTTATTGACCATCAACACTTGATGTTCTTTCTTGATTTCAACCTCTGCCGACTTCAAAGATTGAAAATACTTCGGGAATGGTCTTCACCATCCCCTGCATATTGTAGTTCATCACAAAGCTCTTGTATCTTGGTGGGAGGGACCGAAGGATTCTGTCAATGACCGCCTCGTCCGGGAGGTTAATGTCCAGCTGGGACAGGCGGTTGTGCAACCCAGACATTTTGAGTATGTGCTCACCGATGTAACTGTTTTCCTCCATCTTACAACTATAGAACTTGTTGGAGACTTCATATCTCTCGACCCGGGCATGAGCTTGGAAAACCATTTTCTGCTCCTCGAACATCTCATATGCTCCGTGTTGCTCAAAACGCTTTTGGAGCCCGGTTCTAAGCTGTAAAGCATGCCGCACCGAACGAGGGAGTAATCATCAAGATGAGACCGCCAAGCATTCATAATGTCTTGGTTCTTCGGGATGGGTGCATCACCTAGCGGTGCTTCTAGGACATATTGTTTCTTGGCTCTTTGAGGATGATCCTCAGGTTCCGGACCCAGTCCGAATAGTTGCTGCCATCGTCTTTCAGCTTGGTTTTCTCTAGGAACGCGTTGAAGTTCATGGTGACATGAGCGTTGGCCATTTGATCTACAAGACGTATTTTGCAAAGACTTTAGACTAAGTTCATGATAATTAAGTTCATCTAATCAAATTGTTTAATGAACTCCCACTCAGATTTGACATCCTCTAGTCATCTAAGTGTTACATGATCCGAGTCGACTAGGCCGTGTCCGATCATCACGTGAGACGGACTAGTCATCGTCGGTGAACATCTCCATGTTGATCGTATCTTCCATACGACTCATGTTCGACCTTTCGATCTCTTGTGTTCCGAGGCCATGTCTGTACATGCTAGGCTCGTCAAGTTAACCCTAAGTGTTTATGCATGTGTAAAACTGTCTTACACCCGTTGTATGTGAACGTAAGGATCTATCACACCCGATCATCACGTGGTGCTTCGAAACGACGAACTTTAGCACCGGTGACAGTTAGGGAGAACACTTTCTTGAAATTGTTATGAGGGATCATCTTATTTACTACCGTCGTTCTAAGTAAACAAGATGCATAAATATAATAAACATCACATGCAATTATATATAGTAGTGACATGATATGGCCAATATCACATAGCTCCTTTGATCTCCATCTTCGGGCTCCATGATCATCCTGTCACCGGCATGACACCATGATCTCCATCATCATGATCTCCATCATCGTGTCTTCATGAAGTTGTCACGCCAACGACTACTTCTACTTCTATGGCTAACGTGTTTAGCAATAAAGTAAAGTAATTTACATGGTGTTCTTCAATGACACGCAGGTCATACAAAAAATAAGGACAACTCCTATGGCTCCTGTCGGTTGGCATACTCATCGACATGCAAGTCGTGATTCCTATTACAAGAACATGATCTCATACATCACATATATCATTCATCATTCATCACAACTTTGGCCATATCATATCACAAAACACTTGCTGCAAAAACAAGTTAGATGTCCTCTAATTGTTGTTGCAAGTTTTACGTGGCTGCAATAGGGTTCTAGCAAGAACGTTTTCTTACCTACGTGAAAGCCACAACGTGATTTGTCAACTTCTATTTACCCTTCATAAGGACCCTTTTCATCGAATCCGCTCCAACTAAAGTGGGAGAGACAGACACCCGCTAGCCACCTTATGCAACTAGTGCATGTCGGTCGGTGGAACCAGTCTCACGTAAGCGTACGTGTAAGGTCGGTCTGGGCCGCTTCATCCCACAATACCTTTGAAGCAAGAAAAGACTAGTAGCGGCAAGCAAGTTGACAAGATCTACGCCCACAACAAAATTGTGTTCTACTCGTGCAATAGAGAACTACGCATAGACCTAGCTCATGATGCCCTTTGTTGGGGAACGTTGCGTAAAATTAAAATTTTTCCTACGGTTTCACCAAGATCCATCTATGAGTTCATCTAAGCAACGAGTCATGGAAGAGTGATTGCATCTACATACCACTTGTAGATCGCGTGCGGAAGCGTTCAATGGAACGGGGATGATGGAGTCGTACTCGCCGTGATTCAGATCACCGATGACCTAGTGCTGAACGGACAGCACCTCCGTGTTCAACACACGTACGGAGCGGATGACGTCTCCTCCTTCTTGATCCAGCAAGGGGGAAGGAGAGGTTGATGATGATCCAGCAGCATGACGGCATGGTGGTGGATGCAGCAAAACTCCGGCAGGGCTTCGCTAAGCAACTACGGGAGGAGGAGGAGGTGTTGCAGGGAAGAGGGAGGCGCCAGGGCTTATGGGTGTGGCCACCCCTCCCTCCCTTTATATAGGTGCAAGCGAGGGGGGGAGGGCGCAGCCTTGCCCCTTCCTCCAAGGAAGGGTGCGACCAAGAGGGGGGGAGGAGTCCATCCTCCCCAAGGCACCTCGGAGGGGCCTTCCCCCTTTAGGACTCTACCCTGTTTCTTATATGTTGGTGCATGGGCCTCTTGGGGCTGGTGCCCTTGGCCCATATAGGCCAAGGCGCACCCCTACAGCCCATGTGGCCCCGGGCAGGTGGACCCCGGTGGACCCTGGACCCCTTCGGCACTCGGTTACAATACCAATAACGCGAAACTTTTCCGTGACCAAAATAAGACTTCCTATATATAAATCTTTACCTCCGGACCATTCCGGAACTTCTGTGACGTCCGGGATCTCATCCGGGACTCCGAACAACATTCGGTTTGCTGCATACTCATATTCATACCACCCTAGCGTCACCAAACCTTAAGTGTGTAGACCCTACGGGTTCGGGAGACATGCAGACATTACCGAGACGGCTCTCGGGCAATAACCAACAGCGGGATCTGGATACCCATGTTGGCTCCCACATGTTCCTCGATGATATCATCGGATGAACCACGATGTCGAGGATTCAATCAACCCCGTATACTATTCCCTTTGTCAATCGGTATTTTACTTGCCCGAGATTCGATCGTCCGTATCCCAATACCTCGTTCAATCTCGTTACCGGAAAGTCACTTTACTCGTACCGTAATGCATGATCCCGTGACCAGACACTTGGTCACTTTGAGCTCATTATGATGATGCATTACCGAGTGGGCCCAGAGATACCTCTCCGTCATACGGAGTGACAAATCCTAGTCTCGATCCGTGTCAACCCAACAGGTACTTTCGGAGATACCTGTAGTGCACCTTTATAGTCACCCAGTTACGTTGTGACGCTTTGGTACACCCAATGCACTCTTACGGTATCCGGGAGTTACACGATCTCATGGTCAAAGGAAAAGATACTTGACATTGGAAAAGCTCTAGCAAAACGAACTACACGATCTTGTGCTATGCTTAGGATTGGGTCTTGTCCATCACATCATTCTCCTAATGATGTGATCCCGTTATCAACGACATCCAATGTCCATAGTCGAAACCATGACTATCGGTTGATCAACGAGCTAGTCAACTAGAGGCTCACTAGGGACATATTGTGGTCTATGTATTCACACGTGTATTACGATTTCCGGATAATACAATTATAGCATGAATAAAAGACAATTATCATGAACAAGGAAATATAATAATAATACTTTTATTATTGCCTCTAGGGCATATTTCCAACACTAGTTTCAAGAAAAGGGGCAAAGGGAAGAAGGGGAACTTCAAGAAGAACGACAAGCAAGTTGCTGCTCGAGTGAAGAAGCCCATGTCTAGACCTAAGCCTGAGACTAAGTGCATCTACTGCAAAGGGACTGGTCACTGGAAGCGGAACTACCCGAAGTAATTGGCGGATAAGAAGGATGGCAAAGTGAACATAAGTATATTTGATATACATGTTATTGATGTGTACTTTACTAGTGTTTATAGCAACCCCTCGGTATTTGATACTGGTTCAGTTGCTAAAAGTAGTAACTCAAATCGGGAGTTGCAAAATGAACAGAGACTAGTTAAAGGTGAAGTGATGATGTGTGTTGGAAGTGGTTCCAAGATTGATATGATCATCATCGCACACTCCCTATACTTTCGGGATTAGTGTTGAACCTAAATAAGTGTTATTTGGTGTTTGCGTTGAGCATGAATATGATTTGATCATGTTTATTGCAATACAATTATTCATTTAAGTTAGAGAATAATTGTTGTTCAGTTTACATGAATAAAACCTTCTATGGTCATACGCCCAATGAAAATGGTTTGTTGGTTCTCGATAGTAGTGATACACATATTCATAATATTGAAGCCAAAAGATGCAAAGTTAATAATGATAGTGCACCTTATTTGTGGCATTGCCGTTTAGGTCATATTGGTGTAAAGCGCATGAAGAAACTCCATGCTGATGGGATTTTGGAATCACTTGATTATGAATCACTTGATGCTTGCGAAGCATGCCTTATGGGCAAGATGACTAAGACTCCGTTCTCCGGAACAATGGAGCGAGCAATCGACTTATTGGAAATAATACATACTGATGTATGCGATCCGATGAGTGTTGAGGCTCGCGGTGGGTATCTTTATTTTATGACATTCACAGATGATTTGAGCAGATATGGGTATATCTACTTCATGAAACATAAGTCTGAAACATTTGAAAAGTACAAAAAGTTTCAGAGTGAAGTGACAAATCATCATAACAAGAAAATAAAGTTTCTACAATCTGATCGTGGAGGAGAATATTTGAGTTACAAGTTTGGCCTTCAGTTAAAACAATGTGAAATAGTTTCACTACTCACGCCACTTGGAACACCACAGTGTAATGGTGTGTCCGAACGTCGTAACCGTACTTTATTAGATATGGTGCAATCTATGATGTCTCTTACCGATTTACCACTATCGTTTTGGGGTTATACATTAGAGACAACTGCATTCACGTTAAATAGGGCACCATCTAAATCCGTTGAGACGAAAACATATGAACTGTGGTTTGGCAAGAAACCAAAGTTGTCGTTACTTAAAGTTTGGGGTAGCGATGCTTATGTGAAAAAGTTTCATCCTGATAAGCTCAAAGCCAAATCGGAGAATTGTGTCTTCATAGGATACCCAAAGGAGACTGTTGGGTACACCTTCTATCATAGATCCAAAGGCAAGATCTTTGTTGCTAAGAATGGATCCTTTCTGGAGAAGGAGTTTCTCTCGAAAGAAGTGAGTGGGAGGAAAGTAGAACTTGATGAGGTAACTGTACCTGCTCACTTATTGGAAAGTAATTCATCACAAAAATCTGTTCCTGTGACTCCTACACCAATTAGTGAGCAAGCTAATGATGATGATCATGTAACTTCAGATCAAGTTACTACCGAACCTCGTAGGTCAAATAGAGTAAGGTCCGCACCAGAGTGGTACAGAATCCTGTTTTGGAGGTCATGTTACTTGAGCATGACGAACCTACGAACTATGAGGAAGCGATAATGAGCCCAGATTCCGCAAAATGGCTTGAGGCCATGAAATCTGAGATGGGATCCATGTATGAGAACAAAGTGTGGACTTTGATTGACTTGCCCGATGATCGGCGAGCCATTGAGATTAAATGGATCTTCAAGAGGAAGACGGACGCTGATAGTAGTGTTACTATCTACAAAGCTAGAATTGTCGGAAAAGGTTTTTGACAAGTTCAAGGTGTTGACTATGATGAGAGTTTCTCACTCGTATCTATGCTTAAGTCTGTCCGAATCATGTTAGCAATCGCCGCATTTTATGAAATCTGGCAAATGGATAAACAAAACTGCATTCCTTAATGGATTTATTAAAGAAGAGTTGTATAGATGCAATCAGAAGGTTTTGTCAATCTAAAGGTGTTGACAAAATGTGCAAGCTCCTGCGATCCATCTATGGACTGGTGCAAGCATCTCGGAGTTGGAATATACGCTTTAATGAGTTGATCAAAGCATATAGTTTTATACAGACTTGCGGTGAAGCCTGTATTTACAAGAAAGTGAGTGGGAGCACTACAACATTTCTGATAAGTACATGTGAATGCCATATTGTTAATCGGAAATAATGTAGAATTTTCTGGAAAGCATAAAGGAGTATTTGAGCATCAAGACCTCGGTGAAGCTGCTTATATTTTGAGCATCAAGATCTATAGAGATAGATCAAAACACTTGATAAGTTTTTTCAATGATTACATACATTGACAGATTTTGAAGTAGTTCAAAATGGAACAGTCAAAGAACAAGTTCTTGCCTGTATTACAAGGTGTGGAATTGAGTAAGAGTCAAAACCCGACCACGACAGAAGATAGAAAGAGAATGTGACTTCCCTATGCCTCAGCCATAGGTTCTATAAAGTATGCCATGTTGTATACCAGATCTATTGTATACCCTACACTGTTTTCGTAAAGGGAGTACAATAGTGATCTAGGAGTAGATCACTGGACATTGGTCAAAATTATCCTTAGAAGACTAAGGAAATATTTCTCGATTATGGAGGTGATAAAGAGTTCGTCGTAAAAAGTAACGTCGATGCAAGCTTTGACACCGATCTTGATGACTCTGAGTCTCGATCTGGATACATATTGAAAGTGGGAGCAATTAGCAAGAGTAGCTCCGTGCAGAGTATTGTAGGCATAGAATATTTGCAAAACACATACGACTCTGAATGTGGCAGACCCGTTGACTAAACTTCTCTCACAAGCAAAACATGATCACACCTTAGTACTCTTTGGGTGTTAATCACATAGCGATGCGAACTAGATTATTGACTCTAGTAAACCCTTTGAGTGTTGGTCACATTACGATGTGAACTATGGGTGTTAATCACATGGTGATGTGAACTATTGGTGTTAAATCACATGGCGATGTGAACTAGATTATTGACTCTAGTGCAAGTGGGAGACTGAAGGAAATATGCCCTTGAGGCAATAATAAAGCTATATTTATATCCTTATTTCATGATAAATGTTTATTATTCATGCTAGAATTGTATTAACCGGAAACTTGATACATGTGTGAATACATAGACAAAACAGAGTGTCCCTAGTATGCCTCTACTTGACTGGCTTGTTTATCAAAGATGGTTATGTTTCCTGACCATAGACATGTGTTGTCATTTGATGAGCGCGATCACATCATTGAGAAAATGATGTGATGGACAAGACCCATTCGTTAGCTTAGCACTATGATCGTTAAGTTTATTGCTATTGCTTTCTTCATGACTTATACATGTTCCTATGACTATGAGATTATCCAACTCCCGTTTACCGAACGAACACTTTGTGTGCTACCAAACGTCACAACGTAACTGGGTGATTATAAAGGTGCTCTACAGGTGTCTCCGAAGGTACTTGTTAAGTTGGCGTATTTCGAGATTATGATTTGTCACTCCGATTGTCGGAGAGGTATCTCTGGGCCCACTCGGTAATACACATCACTTTATGCCTTGGAAGCATTGTAACTAATGACCTAGTTGCAGGATGATGTATTACGGAACGAGTAAAGATACTTGCCGGTAACGAGATTGAACTAGGTATTGAGATATCGACGATCGGATCTCGGGCAAGTAACATACCGATGACAAGGGAACAACGTATGTTGTTATTCGGTTTGACCGATAAAGATCTTCGTAGAATATGTAGGAGCCAATATGAGCATCCAGGTTCCACTATTGGTTATTGACCGGAGACATGTCTTGGTCATGTCTACATAGTTCTCGAACCCATAAGGTCCGCACGCTTAAAGTTCGATGACGATTGTATTATGAGTTTTTGTGTTTTGATGTACCGAAGATAGTTCGGAGTCTCGGATGTGATCACGGACATGACGAGGAGTCTCGAAATGGTCGATACATAAAGATCGATATATTGGATGACTATGTTCGGACACCGGAATGGTTTCGGGGAGTTTCGAACATATACCGGAGTACTGGGGGGTTACCGGAACCCCCCGGGGAGTTTAATGGGCCAATATGGGCCTTAGTGGAGAAGAGAAGGGGCGGCTAGCGCTGGACGCGCGCCCTCCTCCCCCTCTAGTCTGAATATGACAAGGAGGGGGGGGGGGGGGGGGCGCCCCCTTTCCTTCCTCCCCTCTCCTTCCCTTCCTTTCTCCCTCCTACTCCAACTAGGAAAAGAGGGAGTCCTACTCCCGGTGGGAGTAGGACTCCTCCCTGGCGCGCCCTCCTCCTGGACGGCGGCCTCCTCCCCCTGATCCTTTATATACGGGGGCAGGGGGCACCTCTAGACACACAAGTTGGTCTGTTGATCTATTCCAGACGTGTGCGGTGCCCCCTCCATCATATTCCACCTCGGTCATATCGTAGCGGTGCTTGGGCAAAGCGATGCGTCGGTAGCAACATCATCACCTTCATCAAGCAGTCGTGCTGACAGAACTCTCCCGTGAAGCTCTGCTGGATCGGAGTTCGCGGGACGTCATCGAGCTGAACATGTGCTGAACTCGGAGGTGCCGTACGTTCGGTACTTGCATCGGTCGGATCGTGAAGACGTACGACTACATCAACCGCGTTGTGCTAACGCTTCCGCTTTCGGTCTACGAGGGTACGTAGACAACACTCTCCCCTCTCATTGCTATGCCTCACCATGATCCTGTGTGTGCGTAGGATTTTTTTAAAATTACTACGTTCAACAACACAGAGGTGCTTTAATTTTCGTGCTATGCAGGCCCAACAGTATATGCGGGCTACCAAACAGGTTGGATCCTTTCCGCGCGGGCCTGGTCGAGGTGTATGCAGGCAACCAAACATGTCCTAGGTACTAACAAACGCACTCGTACCACTACTATTACTTTTCTAGAAAGGCCAAAGAGCCCACATGCTAACTTGCGCAAACTATATAAAAACACCGTTGCAGAAATTTAAAAAACACAGAGTCTTTGGATGTGAAGGTTTTATTCTCCTGCATCAATCGACGATGCAATGTGAGCAAAGGTGATTGTTACCTCGGGGCCCCTGTCTCAACACAGCACTTGTTGAAACCAATAAACTTGTACCTCAGAGAAAAAACATCTAAGAGAGCCTGTAGAACACCTTGATCAGTCCTGGTAGAGTCACGGAACATGAATCTCACATGCTCCTGGACAACACTGAGGCTAGCCAATCTTCGTTATTCAAAGCTGGAGCCGATGGACTAAGACGCACAACCATGTTGTCCGCTCTGCAGGACAACGCGATTGAAACAAACGAAGATGAAACCAGACTTGTAGCTCTGCAGGACAATGCGATTGAAACAAACGAAGAGGTAACCAGACTTGTATAACAAGATTTTGAAGCACACAATCTTCCACACACCTCCTGATAATATATATATATATATAAGCACCGCCGAAACGAGGGCAACGTGACACAGGAAGACCTTATTCCATGCCGTCGCTGATGGCTTTGCCTTGCCATCGCGGATCAAAGACTAACATCAAATTTATTCCTAAACCAACAACCACTGGATCACAGCCCCGGTGTCTCGTTCCCTCCCATAACCGAAGCGACTGGTGGAGGGAGAGGGGGGAGATCTGCCTCCATCTATTGTCTAGATCGTGGTAGCATGTCAAAATAACATTTGATTGGTGCCTTTTTTGCCGCAAAATTATCGCTAATTTTGTTTGTCTTCTCACACCCATAATACATACTTTGTGTGTGTGTGTGTGGGGGGGGGGGCAAATATATACTATTAGAAATGGCTAAAACAGGTTTGGTTCACCGGCATAAGCCCTTCAAAGGTCATTTTTCTTTGTTTGATTGAAGTCAGCATGTGAACTTGTAGAGCACGCCCTCTAAGCACTATAGAAGTTTAGATTTTTGTCCAGAACCAAAGCAGATGTCTAATGGCCGCTACTGGTTGGTCCGACAAGGGGACCGTGGGGGGGGGGGGGAGGGGGTGATAAATAGTTTGTAGACAGATAGTGCGACAACTCTTTTTCTTTACGGGACTACATACGGTGCAATAGTTAAAATCTCCTAGGGAGATGAAACAACATAGTGCTCCGGTTGAGCTCTTGGTTATGAAAACTTTGACATCAATTGTACCGTAACATCACGTCATGAGATAAGCGACCCATTCTAGAAGAGGAGAGGTTGCTTTGATTAATGTCTTTTCTCCCATTTGTAATCATGGTTCTAACTACATGGGAAATCATTTCTTTTAGAACTATCTATATGTTCTATTAGAACACCAAGATTGAAGAGACGCGCACCTTATCTCAACAAGAGATTGAATTAAAAAATCTATCTAAAGAGAAGGTTGACCGAATTTTGCAAGAAGAGGAGATCAAATATTATCAAAGATCCAAAGCTGGCTTCATTTTTGATGGGTGATAATAATACAAGATACTTCCAATTTATCGCCAATGGGCGACATAGGAAGAAATGTATTTATACTCTCCATCAAGACGAAAGGCGGACTGAAGGTCAAGAAGAGCTCAAAAGTATATCAGAAAATAGTATAAATCTCTGTTCGGAGCCCCGGCTGAAAGGAACTTCACCCTTGACGAGACTCGGACAAATTACATTCCACAAGTGATGACAGAAGAAAATGATATCCTCATGACACCATCTCATAAGAGGAGGTGAGAGCGACGGCGTTCCAAATGGAACAATAAAAAACTCTAGGCCCTGGTGGTTTTCTCACAGAATTCTACCAGAATTTTGGGATATCATCAAGACTCGCCTTTTGGAATTGCTCATTTGTCTTCATGCCGACCAACTTGACCTATTCAGACTTAATTTTGGTGAGATTGTCTTGTTGCCAAAGATTAAGGAGGCCGAACTGATCCAGCAGTTCAGCCCATATGCCTCCTTGATGTCAGCTTCAAGATTTTCACCAAAGTGGCTATGAATAGGTTAAACTCGGTAGCTGACTATGTTTTCTGATCATCTCAAACATCATTCATGCAAGGAAGGAATATACTTGACGGTGTTGTAATCCTGCATGAGACCGTTCACGAAATGCACCGGAAAAACATGAGTGAAGTAGTATTCAAAATTGACTTTAAAAAGCACATGACAAGGTTAATGGTCTTTCCTCCAACAAGCCCTGAGGATGAAATGTTTCTCCGATAAATGGTGCCAATGGATCTATTATTTTGTAATTAGAGGCCGTGTGCCCATCAAAGTCAATGACGATGTAGTCCATTACTTTCAGACAAAAAATGGACTATGACAGGGTGACCCGAAGTCCCTAGTGTTATTCAACATTGTTGCTGACATGTTAGTTATTCTAATTAAGAGTGCCAAGCAGGATGGTCAGATTGTAGGAGTACTGCCACACTTTGTGGATGGTGGACTCTCTATTCAGCAATATGCCGATGACACAATTCTTTTTATGGAACATGACCTGGACAAAGCTTGAAACCTGAAACTCTTGATTTCGGCGTTTGAGCAAATGTCCGGTCTCAAAATTATCTTCCATAAATGTGATCTCTTCTTCTTCGGAGAAGTTGTTGAGGCGGTAGCCAATTATGATGACATGTTTGGTTGCACACATGGTCAATTCTAGATTAAATATCTGGGAATACCGATTCATTATCAGCACTTCACTATTGCAGAGTGGAAGCATGTAGAGGAGCGTCTGGAGAAACGGTTGAGCAGTTCGAAAGCAAAACTGCTCTCAGTTGGACGACGGCTGGTTTTGATTAACTTCGTCCTCACAAGTGTGGTGCTCTGTATGTTTTCTTTCTTCAAACTCCCAAAAGGAGTCCTAGAAAGACTGGACTATTTTAGACCAAGCTCTTTTGGCAAGGAGATGGTAAAATGAAAAAATACAGGTTGGCCAAATGGTGCGTGGTTTGCATACCAAAAGACTAAGGTGCCCTCGAAATTCAGGACCTGCAGGTCAAGAGTGAGTGTCTACTTAGTAAATGGTTGTTCAAACTTCTTACCGAGGATGGTTTTTGGCAATGCTATGCAACAAGTATTTAGACCAAAAAGAAGTGTTTCGGGCATATTGAAAACCCGGAGACTCGCATTTTTGGGCTGGCCTAACAGAGGCAAAGAGAAATCTCATCCGCTTTTGGTCTTTCGCGATAAAGGACTGGTTGGATATTCGGTTCTTGGAAGACAGCTCGCTAGGCAATGTCAGTCTCCAAGATCAATATCCAGCCTTGTACAACATTGCTCGTGATAAGAATATTACTATTATGCTCGTGATAAGAATATTTCGTTTAAGTGGGACTTGATTGGGCCTCGACTTATGTCATGGCATAATCTCTTGTCCCGGCTGGATTCAGTTATCCTGATACAAGGCTGGGATGTGTTTCATTGGAACCTTACTACGCCGGGATCTTTAACATTAAACTTCATGCAATGGGCGCTAATGCATTCTAAGGTATCCGTGAATAATAAGAAGAAAATTTAGAAGTCGATGATTCCACTAAAAGTTAAAATCTTCATGTGGTATGTACTTAGGGGTGTTGTGCTCACCAAAGACAACCTCGCCCAACACAACTGGCATGGGAGTAAAACGTGTTATTTTTGTACTCATGATGAGAAAATCAAACCCGTCTTTTTCCAATGCTAGTTTGCATGTTCTACGTGGCCAGTCATTCAAATAACGTTAAATTTGTATCCGCCCACAAATGTAGCCAATATTTTTGGTCATTGGTTGGACGACATTTCAAATGGGTTCAAAACACTAATAAGACTGGGAGCGTATGCATCAATGTGGTCGCTTCGGTTACGTAGGAATGTTTTTGTTTTTAATGACAAAACTGCTTGTCCTCTACAGGTTGTTTTTCGGTGTACGCACTCGTTTCGTACGTGGTGTATGCTAGAACAATTGGAGTACCAACCGTTGTTCAAGTCGGTCTGTACGCGGTTGCAGCAGGTGGCTACAGAGGTTTCTCTCAACGTGGGTGGCGACATAACCTCCGGATTGATCCGCCACCACTTTCGACATAGGTCTAGTGTCGGTGTATCGGACTCTATTGTTGCCGTTTTGTCGATTTAGTTTCTTTTCTTGTTGTCAGACTTTTCGGGATTGGGTGTGTGCATCCTAAATATGGAGAGGCCGGGTATTACTCATAATGATTTGTATCGCTTGATGCTACATTTTAGATAAGAAAAGCGTCCTTTATTAAAAAAAATGTTCCTACTGGAAACTATGTCATCATGAGCCCACGGCTCGTATAAAATGGAAACTATAGAGTCCTTTGTCGAAACCTATTGTTTGATACGTATTGGATTGCCCTTTGTCGAAAAACCTACTGTTTGATAGTCCCTGTCACTCTTCTGTTCTCGACTTCTCGGATGAACGAGCACTCTCCAAACACTGTGTGGCTACTGGCTACACTCCTCCCCTGTTGGTCCGATGTGGGAACGGGATGATGATATACCAAATGGTCATGGACTGACAGTAACATCAATTGCTTTCTGTCACGGTGAGCGTCAGTCCAATGCACTCCTGCCAAGCACTCGAGTCACCTGACGCGCCTCTATATGGATGTTATTGGGGGACAGCCTAAGCATGGCACAAATGAAATATGTTTAGTCTTGTCCGAGTGATTATCAAGCGAGTGGGCTGCTGTATTGATGCGTCAATTAATACAGGCCGATTGCTTAACCAGCATCTCGCTCTTTATCATTGTCCTGCAGTGGGTAGTTGATTCCCTGCATCTACGGATGATGGATCTACAAAAAACAGTTCCTCAACCACCAGCAAGTAGATCTAGGTCTGAATTTCCGTCCCCTTTGCCGCAATTCTTGTAGAAGGCACCGTAGAATGCCTTATTTAAAATACATCTCGAATAGATTTCTTCGAACAGCGCGCGCTTCTTGGCTTTCCCTCTCGCTTGGCAGAAACTCATATGACGGAGATTTGTTGCCAAATACCTGAAGAACAGTGTTTCGCATCAACAGCAACTCTGAATATATATGCTACAGGAGGCCGCATTGTTGCTGTAGAAAAGGAAAGTGTTTCAAGGCTAGGAAAAGAAGAAGAAGGAAAAACTGAACAAACCAAGATTTTATTTTATTTTATTTTATTAGGGCCTGAACAAAGGAAGTGACCAACTAACGCCGAAAGAGGCTGAGCATTTACTGTTGTATTGGCACAAGGGCGGTGAAGAACATAAAAAGATCAAGCACTGTACTGTCAGCCCATAGCGCGTTAGGTCCTTTCAGAGCATTTCCTCATCACAGGCCACCTTTCCTGTTATTCAATAGGAATATAATGCCCAACTGCTAATCAATAGCGATGAAAACTTTGACAATCAAGCACTACGGAGATCGTTAAACAAGTGTGGCAGCAGCATGTACGTACGTAAGCTAACTCCACCGCGAGCAATATAATTTCGTGCCGCGGTGCCCCGTACCAGAAGTGTAGTCTACACGCCAGCATGTGAATAGGAAGACCCTGACGGGCAACGCTTGGATAAGCAACAGTAATAAACACTTCAATGGAAATAAGCGTGGTTCAGTCACAACAATTTCTCTATCTTTAGATGAAGATTTGGGAGCATCACACATCGTAAGCAATGCACACTCATATTATTAGTGTAAGCTCGATAAATACGTGCCGTTTCGTAGCCCGTGTTACCTCTGCTGTGCTCTTATGTTGAAGAGCACTCCCTCCGAACAGTGGACTGTAGTGAACCAAAACGGGTGCCTGATGGCTTGTGGTGCCTGGTGGTTGGTCGGTCCGGCAAGGGAACGAATGGGGGCAGCTGATAAACAGTTCGTGGACGGACAATATGACAACTGCTTTTCAGTCACCGACTCCAGTGCACTGCCAAGCACTCGAGTTGCGTGATCGCACCTCCTTGTGGATCATAATTGTGGACTGCCTAAGCATGGTACAAAATGTTTAGTCTAGTCTGCGTGGGATTACAGTACTCATGAGTCAATCAATATGTCTACTGCTCAGCGGGATGTCGATCTCCTTCATTGTCCTGCCGTGGACTGTGGACACAGTAGTTGATTCCATGTATGTACGGACTATTATGAATGACGGGTCTGTAAAATAGGTTTGTCATGTGTGTTGGTCTGCAGCAGTCAGGCTGCAAGCTCTTCTGAAGTGTATGTATGATTCACCATAGCTGAAGCTCTCTTTATTTCGCGTCAACGATAATTAACTTGGAGTTGCGGCCTATTTAACCCTATACTCCCTATGTTCCTGTATACCTGCCGCGTTCTGAATTTCGTAGGATTTGTTGCATACTCCCTTGTACTAGTTTCCATGCCACGAGAACACGCCAACTGCAAATGAAAAACGAGTTTCAGTGCTGAATGGAGCCGGTGCAGTGGCCAGCGGGTGCCAAAATGGGCTGGGCCAAATGCCGTACCACCAGCCCATAAAACCGTAAGGCCCTTTTCCGTAGCTTCCCTCGTCACGGGTTAGCTTTCGGTTCTCCAACAAACAGCAGTGCAGCCCCCACCTGCTGCTACTCACGATCATGAGCGTAGCTGTTTTGACAATCTGTACCATGGTTTAGGTTACCGACCACTACGGAGAACAATAAACAAGTGTGGTGGCAGCGCCAGTACGTACCACGTAAGCAGACTCCACATCGATCGCTCTGACGTGATCCATGCACTGACGTCTCGGTTAATTAACTAGCCCCGTCCGCATTGTGACCGCATGCCTCCCCAACGACCAGCAGGATGGTAACCTCCCATTAACAATCGCAGACGTACGTACGTACGTATTATAGTAAACTAAACCGCCATGATGCGTCCCCGCAGAAAAATCAAAACCACCATGACGATGTGAATACCGTACCCCGTCCGTCCGTTTAGAAATGCAAGATCGCGTCTCCCAACAAAAGTGGACAAATTATTGGTGATGGGCCGGGCATTAGTTAACGGGGGTAGGTTTTGGTGGTATCCTGCCATCCCGGTCACCTTTGTACGTACGCAGCACCACTAGTTAATCTCCCCGGTGGTACCACCGAGCGTTAAGAAATTGCGATCATAGGTAGCACGGCACGGACCTGGCTAGTAGGCACCTAGAGTGTGGCATCCATAGCAGCCGGGGTCCTGGGAGAGTAGAATAACGGAAAGTTGACACTCAGTAGGTGGTTCCCCGGATTCCAGCCAGCCCGCGGCTCACGCTGGGGGGACACACTCCGCCCGTACAGGTGGACGGACCCCGTGATGCCACGGTAAACCGCACCGTTCGCGTTTCTTTATCCCTCGGTGATCTCGTCTACTAGTTTCGTAGGAGTAGCTAGTTTTATCGGGAGATTTGCTTTAGGAATAGAGGTGGAATTCCTACGTTTCCTACGGCAGTAGAGTAGTTCATGTAGATCCTGGCTGAGAAAAGGTGACTGAATTGCTCGCGGGAATATGCACTGCCCGTTCTGCTTGTCGGGCGTGGCGAAGAAGATGCCTGGAAATCGGGCAAGAAATCTTGCATAAGATCTACAGGTTTGATTGTATTCGTTACAATATTGACGGGCATCCAATCCGAAGCATCTCGAGTGACTTTTAAAAGAAGCTAGACCGGCATATTTTATGCCTGCCTTTGCACCGCTGAGTGACTCCATTGGCCGTCCAATTTTGATTCGCAGGAGTATTGTTGTGATACTTGATCACTGAACTAATCTTTCATGTTGATGTGAGATCGCCTTGGTCAGCAAGTATGCGCACTAAAATATGTCTCACGTCGCCATCCTTGAGGTTGCGATGACACTGTCAAATCCATACACCGGACTCGGCGCTGCCACAGATACACTGAGCAAGAAGCGCTGAACCTTCGATGCATCACCACTCTCAACTCTGAATCTGAACCTGATTTCTCTTCAGTTTTTCCTACCTAGTAGTAGTAGTATCACGCAGCCACACTTTCTCTGTTTCGTTGCACTTTCATCCAAGGTTCGGAAACTTTGCACAAAAAACATGTAGTATTGATCAAAGTAAGAACAAGATTTACAATCTAGAGCGTTTGGTACGGAAAATCAATCCCATTCCACAAAAGCAGAACAAACAGCCAAGTTAATCTGGGGCGAGAAAGATGGAGAGGGAGCCCATGCATTGCATTCCATGCAATAATGGCTCACGGTCTCGTGGCTCTAAAGTTCTAACCTCGATCGGGACACACTATTTGTGAAAAAACCTCCATGTCCAGCCGCCCGTGGAACAACGGGACCCTCGATCAGGCGTGTACGTACACCGCTAATATATGCAACCGGTCCCTAAACCCGTATGGTCATAGACGTGTGAGTACGTGTATATGTCCGTCGTCCTGTACTGTACGTACGTGTGCCAAACTGAGGTCGCCGGAGATCGGGCGCAGTCTGATCAGAGCGTCACACGCGCAACGCGGGGCTCCTCGCGGCGAACCCGGCGTCGGCCCACGGGGCGGAGCCCACCATAGCCGCCCGCGGCTGCGGCTCCGGCTCCGGCTGCTGGTGCTGACGGTGATGGTGATGGTGGTGGTGGTGGTGGTGATGGTGGTGCTGCCGGTGCTGCTCCTTCCTTGCCGCCGACACCGCGTGCGCCGCCGCGTGCTTCTTCCGCCGGTGCCTCGCCCTGTCCACCTCGATCTGCTGATGCCTGCACTCCTCGCTGCAGAACGGCGTGTCACCTCTGCACAACGCAGTACACACACGTAGTCACGCACACAGACAAGATGGTCGCGTTGCATGCAGCTCGGACAGAACGACGGACCTGTACATGAAGATGTCGCCGGAGAGGGACTTGCCGCAGAGGGAGCACTCCTCGAGGAAGTGGTGGCCGTGGCCGTCCGCCTCGCGGACGCAGAACATGGGCGATGACGGCGGCTTCATCGTGCTCATGGCGCCGGCCCCCTTCATCATGCTGCCTGCGGCGGCCAACAGCCTTAGAATTGGGAGCAATGCCGCCTTGACATGGCACTAAATGTCAAGGAGGCTCGGCTGGCTTGCCGTCTTCTGGGGGGTGTGCACAAATAGGGCACGGCTCAACTCCATTTTTAGCCTCCGACGAACGACGAGAGGCTGCAAATTCACACCGGAGGAGAGCAGAGCCATGAATAGAAGCCAAAGGCAAGGAACCGGAGCTTTGTATTTTTGTTGTTTTTGGTCTGATGGAAATGGTCCTGAACGATCGATTCTACTAGCCTCTGTCCCTAGTACATTCAGTTAGAAACCAAGAACATCTAAGCACCGCACTGTCCTCTTGCTCCTCTCCGAGCCGAGCAGTGATGCCGAAGTCCTGGTTCTCCACGTCGGCAGGCGGCACCGGTGGAACTACGTCGTCAGGCGGATCTTGGCACGTAGCCTTCGCTCACCGGGACCATCCGCATCCACGGCGGCGGGCTCCTCTGTTGGAATTTTGCTAGTAGGCCTTTGGCCCAAAGCCCAACTAAAATTTTAAAATTCTCTTGGCCCATTCATGCATACGTCTGAGTGAAGTGAGTGAGACTAAAGTTTAGTCCCACCCCAGATATTGAGAGAGAGTTGCATCTTTTTATAAGGTGAGCTCTTCTATCACTTGTATGAGCATGAGAAGAAGAGACCTACACGCGCGCTCCTCCTCCTCCTCCTTGCTCGCCTTGCCATGCCACGCCACGCCACAACCCGACGCACCGCGCTGCGGGATTGAGCCGAGCCAAGGACAGCTATGCCTGTTGTCTATATTTTTGCTGCTCGGGAAAAATTAATGAGTCATTAATTAATAATTAACGGACGCGTTAACTACTGATCCGTTTCCGATTCTTATGATTTCTCATCACCATTCCAGATCATTGCGCCACCAAACAAGTCTTCTCCTTCCCTCCTTTCGGCGTGCACCGGGAGAAGGGACAGCAGGCCTCCGGAACCCCGCCTCTCGTGATCCCGCATGGGAGAGGGCGGTCAGTTTGGGAGCACACTCACATGATCGGCAGCGACGACTTCATGAACGACGACTTCTTCCCGACCTCGGCAACCTCATCCTCGGCGACATGGGCGACAACGTCAACGCCGGGCGTGCTGCACTGCTGCACCGTATGTGATTCTATCCTTCTTGTTCGAGATCGTGGTAGAATTCATGCTTCTAGTATGTGCCCTAGATGTGATCTGTTCATCTACTATGCTAGTTCGTATGATTAGTTTAATCTCTGCTATTGCTGTCATGATCTATTTCCTATTTATTCGGATTAAATCTCGTAGTAATTTGCTCATATTTCCAACAATCCAAAAACATGATTATAGGCAATTTACTCCGAGTGGTTTTGCTGCGCATCTAAAGCCGCCTGCCTTTAAGGGGGCGCAATATAAGAGGTGGCGCACGAGAGTAGTCTACTGGTTTCAGACCATGGGCTGCTATGACACCACCAAGGGCAAGCCTGAGGGCGATCTTAATCCAAAGACACCGAAGCTTTTGAGAAGATCGATGCCCTCTTTAAAGGCGCTCTTCTGAGTGTTCTTGATGACTCCATTGTGGATTCGTATATGTCGCTTGACAACGGCAAGGACATGTGGGCTGCGCTCGTGGCCAAGTTTGGTGCCTCGGACGCCGGCAACGAGTTGTACGTCATGGAGCAATTCTATGACTACAAGATGACTGATGAGCGCCCTGTTGTACAAAGAGGCTCGGGGAGATACAAATCGCCGCAAAAGAACTTGAGTACTTCAAGTGTGTGTTGCCGGAGGCATCATTGCCAAGCTTCCACCTTCGTGGAACAATTTTGCTACTTCCCTCAAACACAAGATACGGGAGTTTTCCGTTGCGGATCTCATTGGTACTCTTGATGTTGAAGAGAAGGCGAGAGCAAAGGACACACGTGCTCGAGTTCTCGAGGGAGGTTCTAGTGCCCACATGGTACAGAAGAAGAACTTCCAGCCCAACAAGTTCAAAAATAACAAGAACAAAACTCAGGACAAAGGCAAGTTTGATACAAAGAACAAGCCATCACATTCTACCAACTTCAAGAAGAATTCTCATAAGAAGGGGAAGGGACTTTGCCATGTCTGCGGTGATCCTAATCATCGGGTCTCGAAGTGTCCTAACCGCTTTGAGGAGCGCGAACATGAGAAGAGCGGCAAGTCCGCTTAATGTTGTCATCGGTGATATCGATATGAAGGAATCAGTGCACGGTATTTTTCCTACCATCCTTTCAGATTCCAAACCCCGATTGGTTAATTGACACCGGTGCCAATGTACATGTTTGTGCCGACGCCTCCATGTTTTCTTCTTACCAGGCCACCGGGACTTCTCCCGTCTTGATGGGGAACGGGTCACATGCCATCGCTCGAGGTGTTGGTACGGTCGATCCGAAGTTCACCGGGCAAGACCGTGCGTCTCAAGAACGTTCATCATGTGCCGTCCATCAATTAAAATCTACAAGTTAGCGGTTCCCGTTTATGTCGAGATGGTTTTAAGTTGGTTTTCAATCCAATAAAGTTGTAATTTCTAAGTATGGACAATTTTTGGAAAAGGCTATGAGAGCGGAGGCTTGTTCCGCCTGTCTTTGTCAGATATTTGCACTAAAGTTATTAATAATGTTTGCCACAACAATGAGTCTGATATTTGGCATTCACGACTTTGTCACATTAACTTTGGTTGCATGATGCGGCTAGCCAATATGAATTTAATTCCAAAAATCTCTACCGTCAAAGGCTCTAAGTGCCAAGTATGTGTGCAAGCTAAGCAACCTCGCAAGTCCCATAAGACTGCAGAGGCAAGAGACTTGGCGCCACTAGAGCTTATACATTCTGATCTTTCTGAGATGAATGGCGTGTTGACAAAAGGTGGAAAGAGATACTTCATGACGATGATTGATGACTCCACTAGATATTGTTATGTGTATCTTCTGAAATCAAAAGATGAGGCTTTGACTTTCTTCAAAAACTATAAAGCTGAGGCAGAGAACCAACTTGCTCAAAAAATTAAACGGCTTAGGTCCGATCGTGGTGGAGAGTATTTTTCCAATGAATTTGATCTGTATAATCCATGAGAGGACGCCTCCCTACTCACCCCAGTCAAATGGGGTAGCCGAAAGAAAGAACCGAACTCTAACTGATATGGTTAACACCATGTTACACACTTCGGGTCTATCCAAGGAATGGTGGGGGAGGCGCTAATGACTGCGTGTCATGTCCTAAATCGAGTTCCCACAAAGCACAAGACAATGACTCCATTTGAGGAATGGAAAAGGAAAAGGTTGAAACTCTCTTACCTACGTACTTGGGGTCGTTTGGCGAAAGTCAGTATACCAATTCCCAAGAAGCGCAAGCTTGGACCAAAAACCGTGGATTGTGTTCTTCTGGGCTATGCTTTTCATAGCATCGGCTATAGATTTTTGATAAGAAAATCTGAGGTATCCGGCATGCATGTTGGTACGATTATGGAGTCGAATGATGCAATTTTCTTTGAGGACATATTTCCTATGAAGGATATGTCGAGTTCATCAAATCAGGAGATACCTACTCCATCTAGTGAGGAATGCGCTGTAATTCCTGAACCCACCATTGCGATGGAACGCGTTGAGAATCCTGTTGAGGGTGACAATGGAACTCCTGTGAGGAGTAAGAGACAGAGGACTGCAAAGTCCTTTGGTGATGATTTCATTGTGTACCTCGTGGATGACACACCTAGGACTATTTTAGAAGCCTATGCATCTCCTGATGCTGACTACTGGAAGGAAGCTGTAGGTAGCGAGATGGATTCCATCTTAGCTAACGGTACCTGGGAGATCACTGACCGTCCTTATGAGTGCAAACCTGTAGGATGTAAGTGGGTGTTCAAGAAGAAGCTTAGACCTGATGGTACGATTGAAAAGTACAAGGCACGGCTTGTGGCCAAGGGTTATACCCAGAAAGAAGGTGAAGACTTCTTTGATAGTTACCCACCCGTGGCTAGGCTGACCACAATTCGGGTGCTACTATCACTGGCTGCCTCACATGGTCTTCTCGTTCATCAAATGGACGTTAAGACAACTTTCCTCAATGGAGAGTTGAAGAAGGAAATTTACATGGATCAGCCAGATGGTTTTGTAGTACCTAGTCAGGAAGGAAAGGTGTGCCAGTTATTAAAGTCTTTATATGGCCTTAAACAAGCTCCTAAAGAGTGGCATGAGAAGTTCGAAAGAACATTAACTGCTGTCGGCTTTGTAGTAAACGATGGCGACAAGTGCGTGTACTATCGCTATGGTGGGGGCGAAGGAGTTATTCTTTGTCTGTATGTCGATGATATATTGATCTTTGGAACCAAACTTGATTTAATCAAGGAGGTTAAGGATTTCTTATCTCGCTGTTATGAGATGAAGGATCTAGGAGAAGCTGATGTTATCTTAAACATCAAGCTGTTGAGAGATGAGAATGGTGGGATCACATCGCTTCAGCCTCACTATGTGGAAAGATCTTGATCATTTTGGGTATAGCGATCGCACACCTTCTCCAACTCCATATGATGCTAGTGTGTTGCTTGAAAGAATCGACGGATTGCTAGAGATCAACCGAGGCATTCTCAGATTATTGGCTCATGGCGCGAAAGTGCCACGAGGCCCTGACATTTCTTTTGCCGTGAGCAAGCTGAGTCGGTTTGTGTCAAAACCGGGAGATGATCATTGGCGCCAAGACTTGAGAGAGTTATGCGCTACTTGAAAGGCATCATGAGCTATGGGATTCACTACACCGGTATCCAAGGGTACCGGAGGGTTATAGTGACTCAACAGGATATCTCGATGTCGATGAGATTAAGGCCACAAGTGGTTATGTTTTTACACTTGGTGGTGGCACTGTTTCCTGGAAGTCTTGCAAGCAGACCATCTTAACAAGGTCAACTATGGAAGCAGAACTCACAGCATTAGACACTGCCACTGTTGAAGCAGAGTGGCTTCGTGAGCTTTTGATGGACTTACCTATGGTTGAAAAACCAATATCCCTATCCTGATGAACTGTGATAATCAAATTGTGATCGTCAAGATAAACAATTCTAAGGATAATATGAATTCCTCAAGGCATGTGAACAGGAGACTAAAATCTGTGAGAAAATTGAGGAACTCTGGAGTTATTATGTTGGATTATGTCCAAACGTCGAAAAACTTGGCAGATCCCTTCACAAAGGGTCTATCACGTAATGTGATAGATAATGCATCGATGGAGATGGGTCTGAGACCCACCACATGAGTTGTCCATAGTGGTAACCCACTCTATGTGATCGGAGATCCCGTGAAGTAGAAGTGGGAGACAAGTTGTTGGTCACCGGGAGGAGAGTATCCCTATATTACCTATCCCACTCCGTGAAGATGCAATACTCTCCTGATCTGCATGGCAGGTTGATACTTATATTAATGTGTTTCAAGTGGCTTATTCGGGTAAGCAGAGATGTTGTCCTGCAGAACATCTTCTGAGGAACACACCTATATGAATCTGACTGTTAACGTCGTAGTCTGTGAGAATTGGGTGTTCTCTATTAA
Organism: Aegilops bicornis; assembly: GCA_021605145.1. Taxonomy (NCBI): domain Eukaryota; kingdom Viridiplantae; phylum Streptophyta; class Magnoliopsida; order Poales; family Poaceae; genus Aegilops; species Aegilops bicornis. The sequence continues at coordinate 752,465,683 of CM038670.1, read as the reverse complement.
ATTCATGAAAAAAGGCCCTGGAGTATGACGTATACGCTCCACCCGCGGGGGAGCCTTGCGGCAGCCCAGTAGGGGAAGCCTTGCGGCAGCCCAGTATCAGTCAAGAATTTGTGTGAAACTAGTCTCGCAGAAAACTTGTAGTTCAAGGCATAGTCCACTATTCAAGTTGTGATCTAGTGTATCATAAATCTCTAAGTGGAAGTTCAACTTCACAGTCTCCACTAAGCACTGGTATATAAACAATTTTTTGGAACTAAATGATGAGATGTGCCAATGAGACTTTGTGGGGGATTGTTGGAATTTTGCTAGTAGGCCTTTGGCCCAAAGCCCAACTAAAATTCTGAAATTCTCTTGGCCCATTCATGCACACATGTGAGTGGAGTGAGTGAGACTAAAGTTTAGTCCCACCCTGGAAATTGAGAGAGAGTTGCACCTCTTTATAAGGTGAGCTCTTCTACCACTTGTATGAGCATGAGAAGAAGAGACCTACACGCGCGCTCCTCCTCCTCGCTCGCCTCGCCACGCCACGCCTCGTCACGACGCGCCGCGGGTTGCGGGATTGAGCCGAGCCAAGGACAGAGCTATGCCTGTTGTCTATATTTTTGCTGCTCGAGAAACATTAATGAGTCATTAATTAATAATTAATGGACGCGTTAATTACTGATCCGTTTCCGATTCTTTTGGATCGCGACCACTAGGACGTGGGGTTTACTCCTACGACCTACCCGGCCCGCACTATATAGTCAGGCAGACGCCTACCCTAGCCGCCGCCGCTTCGTATGGTTTCTCACCACCGTTCCAAATCGTTGCGCCGCCAAGCAAGTCTTCTCCATCCCTCCTTTCGGCGCACCGGAGAAGGGACAGCAGAGCCTCCGGAACCCCGCCTCTCGTGATCCTGTGACGGGAGAGGGCGGTCAGGTTTTGTGGAGCGACTTTTCGCACGCATCGCTGGCAGCGATGACTTCATTTAACGCATTTACTTCTTCCCCGACCTCGGCAACCTCATCCTCGACGACATGGGCGACAACATCAACGCCGGCGGTGCTGCACCCGCTGCACCGTATGTGATTCTATCCTTCTTGTTCGAGATCGTGGTAGAATTCATGCTTCTAGTATGTGCCTTAGATGTGATATGTTCATCTACTATGCTAGTTCACATGATTAGTTTAATCTCTGCTATTGCTGTCATGATCTATTTCCTATTTATTCGGATTAAATCTCATAGTAATTTGCTCATATTTCCAACATCCTCCAGCAAGGAGGAGATAGTCATCTCCACGGACAACGAGGAAGACCAGCCACAGCAGCGGTCCCATCTCCTCTTGGTGGCGGCTCTGACGGACGAAGAATTTGTCTGTCAGATGGACCCGACGCCACCATCGTCGGCATGCGTGAAGGAGGAACCATCGTCTCCATCGTGGGTCCGCATTAAGCGGGAGCCGGCATCCGCACTCCGGTAGGCGAAGGACGAGCCTGCGTCCCCACCACGCAACCACGACCTCCACATCAGCGGTCGCGTGAATAAGGATCCGACGCCCCCGCCCTCCAGCGCCTCCGCCGCGTGAAGGACGAGTCAGCGTTGCCTCCGCCGCACAGCCACTATGAGTGGATTAACAGGCTCTCCTCGCCACCACGACGCCACTGTCGCCCGTCAAATGAGCAGCTACTGCCTGGGATCGCCAAGGCGCGTGGCCGCGTCCTCCACTTCCTTGGCGGCGGCAGTTCCTTCATCTTTTGGGCCGTGGTATCTGAAGCCGAGCGTGCAGCGCGACAGCATGCGAGGTACGACTGCCGCAATGCCGGTCGCCGCTCCGCGTCTGTCAAGACGAGCGTGGCGCAGAAATAGGTCTGCAACGACTCGGACCTCGCCGTGGCATGGGCCCTCGACCGCTCCATCACCATCGCGTTGCCTTGACTGTGAGGAGTGGTCGCTCGGCGACTAATCCGCCAACGCCGGCGGGGCAAGGCCACCGCCAGGGCGCCGCCAGCGCCTTCGGCAGTAGCCAGGGTGGCCCGTCGAACCACGCACCAGGAGGCGGAGCGGCTCCTCCGCGAGCATCAGAAAGTCGCCAGACAGGGCTGTCGCGGCCCTCCGGCATCCTTGCGCCGCTGGAGGGACACCGACGGTGACAACATGGACGATGACGACGATGGAACATGACAGGGTGGCCACACTTACGAAGTGGTCATTCTGAAGGAAATATGCCCTAGAGGCAATAATAAAGTTGTTATTTATATTTTCTTATATCATGATAAATGTTTATAATTCATGCTAGAATTGTATTAACCAGAAACTTAGTACATGTGTGAATACATAGAAAAAACAGAGTGTCCTAGTATGCCTCTACTTGACTAGGTCGTTAATGAAAGATGGTTAAGTTTCCTGACCATAGACATGTGTTGTCATTTGATAAATGGGATCACATCATTAGAGAATGATGTGATGGACATGACCCATCCGTTAGCTTAGCATAATGATCGTTTAGTTTTATTGCTATTGCTTTCTTCAAGACTTATACATGTTCCTCTGTCTATGAGATTATGCAACTCCCGAATACCAGAGGAACACCTTGTGTGCTATCAAACGTCACAACGTAACTGGGTGATTATAAAGATACTCTAGAGCTGTCTCGGAAGGTGTTTGTTGGGTTGGCATAGATCAAGATTAGGATTTCTCACTCCGTGTATCAGAGAGGTATCTCTGTGCCCTCTCGATAATGCACATGAGTATAAGCCTTGCAAGCAATGTGACTAATGAGTTAGTTACGGGATGATGAGCTACGGAACGAGTAAACAGACTTCCCGGTAACGAGATTGAACTAGGTATGAGGATATCGATGATCGAATCTCGGGCAAGTAATATACCGATGACAAAGGGAATGTCGTATGTGGTTATGCAGTTTGACCGATAAAGATCTTCGTAGAATATATAGGAGCCAATATGAGCATCCAGGTTCCGCTATTGGTTATTGACTGGAGATGTGTCTCGGTCATGTCTACATAGTTCTCGAACTCGTAGGGTCCGCACGCTTAACGTTCAATGACGATTTGTATTATGAGTTATGTGTTTTGGTAACCGAAGTTTGTTCGGAGTCCCAAAATGAGATCACGGACATGACGATGAGTCTCGAAATGGTCGAGAGGTAAAGATTCATATATTGGAAGATTATATTCGGACATCGGAATGGTTCCTAGTGATTCGGGTATTTTTTCGTAGTACCCAGGGGTTACCGGAACCCCCGGGGAAGTGTTTGGCCAATATGGGCCTAAGGGAGAGAGAGGGAAGCCTGCGGGGTTGGCCACGCGCCCCCCTCCGAGGGAGTCCGAATAGGACAAGGAGGAGGGGCGACCCCCCTTCCCTTTCTCTCTCCCTCTCCTTCATATTCCCTCCGGTGGAGAAAGGAAGGGGGGGAGGGGGGGCGAATCTTACTTGGACTAGGAGTCCAAGTAGAACTCCCCCCATGGCGCATCCCTCCTGGCCGCCGGCCCCTCTCCCCCTCCTCTATATACGTGGGCAGGGGCACCCCAAAGGCACAATAGTTGTTCTCTTAGCCGTGTGCGGTGCCCCCTCCATAGTTTACTCATCTGGTCATAGCGTCATAGTGCTTAGGCGCAGCCCTGCGCGGATCACATCACCATCACCGTCACCACGCCGTCGTGCTGGCGGAACTCGCCCTCGACCCTCTACTGGATCAAGAGTTCGAGGGACGTCATCGAGCTGAACGTGTGTTGAACACGGAGGTGCCGTACGTTCAGTACTTGGATCGGTTGGATCGTGAAGACGTTCGACTACATCAACCGCGTTAATATAATGTTTCCTCTTTCGGTCTACGAGGGTACGTGGACACTCTCTCCCCGTCTCGTTGCTATGCATCTTCTAGATAGATCTTGCGTGATCGTAGGAATTTTTTTGAAATTGCATGCTACATTCCTCAACAGTGGCATCCGAGCCAGGTCTATGCGTAGATGATATGCACGAGTGACGAGTAGAACACAAAGAATTGTGGGCGATAATAGTCATACTGCTTACCACCAACGTCTTACTTTGATTCGGCGGTATTGTTGGATGAAGTGGCCCGGACAGATATTACATGACCGCGTTCATGAGACTGGTTCTACTGATATGTCTCCAACGTATCTATAATTTTTTATTGTTCCATGCTATATTATATTCTGTTTTGGATGTTTATCGGGCTTATTTATACACTTTTATATTATTTTTGGGACTAACTATTAACCGGAGGCCCAGCCCAAATTGCTGTTTTTTTTGCCTATTTCAGTGTTTTGAAGGAAAAGGATATCAAACGGAGTCCAAACGGAATGAAACCTTCGGGAATGTGATTTTCGGAACAAACGTGATCCAGAGGACTTGGAGTCCATGTAAAGCAATCAACGAGGAGAGCACGAGGCAGGGGGGCGCGCCTACCCCCTCGGCGCGCCCTCCACCCTCGTGGGGCCCATGTTGCTCCACCGACGTACTTCTTCCTCCTATATATACCTACGTACGCCCAAACGATCATATACGGAGCCAAAACCCTATTTCCACCGCCGCAACCTTCTATACCCGTGAGATCCCATCTTGGGGCCTTTTCCGGCGCTCCGCCGGAGGGGACATTGATCACGGAGGGCTTCTACATCAACACCATAGCCTCTCCAATGATGTGTGAGTAGTTTACCTCAGACCTTCGGGTCCATAGTTATTAGCTAGATGGCTTCTTCTCTGTCTTTGGATCTCAATACGAAGTTCTCCTCGATTATCTTGGAGATCTATTCGATGTAATCTTCTTTTGCGGTGTGTTTGTCGAGATCCGATGAATTGTGGGTTTAAGATCAAGTTTATCTATGAACAATATTTGAATCTTCTCTGAATTCTTTTATGTATGATTGGTTATCTTTGCAAGTCTCTTCGAATTATCAGTTTGGTTTGGCCTACTAGATTGATCTTTCTTGCAATGGGAGAAGTGCTTAGCTTTGGGTTCAATCTTGCGGTGCTCGATCCCAAAGGATGTAAAGGGAAACGACACGTATTGTATTGTTGCCATCGAGGATAAAAAGATGGGGTTTATATCATATTGCATGAGTTTATACCTCTACATCATGTCATCTTACTTAAAGCATTACTCTGTTCTTATGAACTTAATACTCTAGATGCATGCTGGATAGCGGTCGATGTTTGTAGTAATAGTAGTAGATGCAGAGTCGTTTCGGTCTACTTGTCGCGGACGTGATGCCTATATACATGATCATACCTAGATATTATCATAACTATGCTCAATTCTATCAATTGCTCGACAGTAATTCGTTTACCCACTGTAATACGTATGCTCTTGAGAGAAGCCACTAGTGAAACCTATGGCCCCCGGGTCTATTTTCCATCATATTAATTTTCCAACACATAGCTATTTCTATTGCCGTTTATTTTACTTTGCATCTTTATCATAAAAATACCAAAAATATTATCTTATCATATCTATCAGATCTCACTCTCGTAAGTGACCATGAAGGGACTGACAACCCCTTTATCGCGTTGGTTGCGAGGTTCTTATTTGTTTGTGTAGGTGCGTGGGAGTCGAGCGTGGTCTCCTACTGGATTGATACCTTGGTTCTCAAAAACTGAGGGAAATACTTACGCTACTTTACTGCATCACCCTTTCCTCTTCAAGGGAAAACCAACACAGTGCTCAAGAGGTAGCAAGAAGCATTTCTGGCGCCGTTGCCGGGGAATTCCCAAGCTTATGCCAAGTCAAGTCAAGATTTGGACTCCCGACAACTAGCCATTTCTGGCGCCGTTGCCGCGGAGTCTACGCACAAGTCAAGACATACCAAGTACCTATAAAAAATTCTTATCCCTCGCATTACATTATTTGCCATTTGCCTCTCGTTTTCCTCTCCCCCACTTCACCCTTGCCGTTTTATTCGCCTTCTTTTTCACCAGATCTACTTTTTGCTTGTGTTACCATGTGCCTTCTTTTCGCTTGCATCTTTGCTTGCCAAAAGTTTATGGATCCTCATCCACTTGCTAATCTCTTTAAGACATCCAATTATGATGAACCTATTGCTAGTGAGTTGAGTGCACTAGATTATCTTTATGAGGTTTTGCTTGAAATTCGTGAATCTGAAAATTGTGATGAATTACTTTATGAAGGGATTCACGATAGATCTTTGAATAAAAAGCATGATTGCAATGATTTTATTATAAATTCTATTGATGTAAATTGTGCTAATAATATGCAAAACCCTAAGCTTGGGGATGCTAGCACTACAAAAAAAAGACATATCCATGACATTTTGGGCCGAACAAATTTTTTTCTGTCATACATATGACACTTCTATGAAGATAATTGTGACAAAACACGATATCATCATAGATGTGGTGGGCTCCTACTTCTATGACAAAAAGTCATGACAGAAAATGGGCTTTTCGTCCTGGGCGGGCCGGAGACGCAGCTGCATGACATTCTTTGGGCCGTCCATGACGTGAAAACCCGTGGTAGAAGCAAGGGGGAGGAAAATTTCGGGGAGTTCCCGGTTACGGTGGGAGGTCGGGGCCGAGAGATGCGCGCTTCTCTCGTACACGTACGCGCGTGTGTGCGAGGCATTGGCTCTAACTGAACCCGAGCGAGGCGTTGGGCTTTAATCAACGCGAGCGATTGACCGCAGCTACGCTGCTATCGAACCCGAGCGATCGATCGATGGCTGTTAATCGAACCCGATGGAGCGATTCTTCGCCATCGCCGCTAATCAAGCCGATCGATTGGATGAACAAAGTGAGCGCTATGGGGGGGTTGTATGAGCGAACAAGGAGCGTGGCGTTGCCTCTTGATGAACAGGACCCGTGGTGTGGAGGGCTGGATGAATCAGAGACGGTGGAGGGGTGGTTGAACAGACCCCGTGAGTGTGGAGGGCTGGATGAACAGATATGGTGGAGGGGTGCCCGTGGAGGGGTGGTTGAACAAGAGCCATGGAGTAGCGCGGTGGAGGCTGGATGAACAGGAGCCCGTGGAGGCTGGAGGAGGTCGACGGTAGCCCGTGGAGGCTGGAGGAGGTCGACGGTGGAGATCAACAGTATCCCGTGGAGTCCCGTTTTGCGGTACGCCACAACCCTCCCGATGAATAGGACCCTCGTTTTGACCGTAGCGCTCCAACACAAGTCTGTTTCCTCTGTTTTGCGGTACGCCACACCCCTCCCGATCAACAGGACCCCCGTTTCGGCCGTAGGAGGTCAGCGTCCTCCGTTTTGCGGTACGCCACACCCCTCCCAATCAACAGGACCCCCGTTTCGACCGTAGGAGGTCCGTTTCCTCCGTTTTGCGGTACGTCAGACCCCTCCCGATGAACAGGATCCTGCTTTAACGTGGCCGGTCGAACACAAGGCCGTTTCCTCCGTTGTGCGGTACGCCAGGCCTCGTTTCCATCGCCTGTTCCATCCAAGCCCTCCCGATGAACACGACCACGCATTCCGTTCCGACCCAGACGGTTGGGTCTCCATGAACACGGCGACGATGCTATTTCTCCGTTCCGACCCAGCCATGTACGTATGCGCGAGTAGGCGTTCGAGACCCTGCCCGTATGTACGTACGTGGCCATATTTTCTTTCTTGCACCCTCGCCGCTGTATGTACGTGTACATGCTACGCGGCGCTTCTACTACGACACGCATGCGTGCCTCTACATCCACCAAAGATATATGTACGTAACGTTCGCGACCAGAATGACAATGCTACGACGCCGGCTGTGTGGGTCCCGACCGCCGTGCACTTCCTTGCGTATAAGATGTAGCTGGTGGGTCCCAGCAGTCAGGGGGGCGAATCGTTTTGTTTTTTTTTGCCTGGACGCACTTCCTTGCGTGCGAAGATGTAGCTGGTGGGTCCCAGCAGTCAGGGGGGAAAGTTTTTTCGTGAAATATGGTGGCCCGTCCGGTGGGGTCCCCGCTATCAGGTGGAGGAATAATTAGTTTGCGCGTAATAAGGAGGCACTTCCTTGTTGCGGCCGTGGACCCAGCTGTCAGCCTCTCCACGTACAGTCCATGTCCGATGGAAGCCGTTCCTTGACCACGTTGACCACGCTGCGCCGAGAGCACCAGGGCGGTGGACGACGGCAAGGCCTAGGAAGGGGACGACGCGGAGCCGGGGAAGACCGGCAGTGGATGCCCACGCGTAGAGGAGTACGAGGGTTCACTGGTTCGCTGCGGTGTGAGGCTGCCGCCGCGAGAATAACAGGGGTGTGGGTGAGTAGAGGGATGGCCCGCCAGCGGTGGGAGTAGTAGGGGCGGTGAGACCTCCGCATCGCAGCCCGCCACGGGAGGCAGGAGCACGAGGCACGATGGCGCTGGTTTGGGCGGCTGGAGCAAGAAGACCAGAGGTTGAAGAAGCACTCACGGCCGTTGGATGGACATCGACGGTCAAGGAGCTAGAATCGTGCATATTGACTAAGTTGACAAAGCCCCCGTCCCGCTAACTTAGTAGGCCCACAAGTCAGCCTGCCACTATACCGGGTCCCAGCTAATGTGGGAGTATTCATTTTTTTGTGCGTAATAAGAAGGCACTTCCTTGCGTGCGAAGATATAGCTGATGGGTCCGAGCTGTCAGCGGCGGTAACGTTTTTTTTCGCGAAATACAGACCCTTTCGGTGGGTCCCTGATGTCAGCTGGAGGAATCATTATTTTGCGCGTAATAAGGAGGCATTTCCTTGCGTGCGGCATGGACCCAACTGTCGGCCTCTCCACGTACAGTCCACTTCAGATGCATGTCGGTCGTTGACCACGTTGACCAGGCCGCGCCGAGAGCACCAGGGCGGTGGACGACGGCGAGGCCTAGGAAGGGAACGACACGGAGGCAGGGAAGACTCAGTAGTTGTTTCCCACGCGGAGGGGAGTACGACTGTACGAGGGTTTACTGGTTCGTCTGCCGTCGTCGGAGAATAACAACAGGTGTGAGTGAGTACAGGGATGGCTAGGCCAGCGATGGGAGTACGGTGGGGCGGTGAGGCCTGCGCGGTAGCACAGCACAATCGCTGGGAGGAGGGAGCAGGCAGTCTCACGGGCGCTTGTTTGAGCGGCCGAGCAGTGAAGAGCAGATATTGAAGAAGACGACGGCCGTTGGATGGACATCCAACGATCCTGCCAGCGTCAACCTTTTTTTAGGAAAGCCTCAAATCTGTGGAAAACAGCATACAACCCATCTGCCATTATTTCTAATAATTTACAGCCCATTTGCTAATTCTTAAGGATTTTTTTGAAGCCCATATTCTTTTTGTTAGCATTACAGCCCATACTGTGGCCATGGTTAAAAAATTATACGAAATTTTGCATATTTCGGTGCGGTCCGAACTGTTTTTAATCCTGAAGTTTCGACTCACATTCAAACTGATTTAAAAAAATGTATATCAATATAAAATCCAACAAATTCTCCATGCATAAAAATTAATGTAATTTAAAATCTCGAAATGAAAAAAAAGATATTTGAAACTAATTGCATGTTTGATGTGTTTTAAAAATGTACAACCCATTTCTCATTACTGATGGGCCATTTCCTCGGCCAGCCGAATGAAAGCTCTCCTCGTCTTGAAAGATTTGCAGCCCAACAGGCCTGACAAAGCGACTTACTTGGCAAATCACAAAAAAACTGGGTTGTGGCCGTGGACCCAGCTGTCAGCCTCTCCACGTACAGTACTCTTCCGATGGAATGTCGTTGACCACATTGACCATGCCGCACCGAGAGCACCAAGGCGGTGGACGACGGAGAGGCCTAGGAAGGGGACGACGCGGAGACGGGGAAGACGCGGCAGTGGATGTCCACGCATAGAGGAGTACGAGGGTTCACTAGTTCGGTTGCGGTGTGAGGCTGCCGTCGCCGCAGGGCCTGGCTAGCGGTCACTGGTGGAGCTACAACAAGGCTCAAAGGGCCATGGCCCGCCCTGGGCTGGAGCAAAAAGGAGTTTCACATGGAGTTTATCCAACAATAATGCATTTATTTTTAATTTGATAGTATTGTTTGCACTATCCAGCCCGCCCAAGATTTTTTGGGCAGCTCCGCCCCTGCTAGCGGTGGGAGTAGTAGGGGGCGATGTGGCCTCAACGGCAACATAGCCGGCCACTGGAGGCAGGAGCAGGCGGTTTCCCCGGCGCTGGTTTGGGCGGCTGGTGCAAGAAGAGCAGCGATTGAAGAAGCAGCAGGACCATTCGATTCAAATCCAACGGTTACTTCTGCTAGAATCGTTTGTTGACTAAGTTGACAAGCCCTGCGTATGCATCAACGTAGTAGGCCCACAGGTCAGCCTCCCAACCGGCACGCCCCAGATGTCAGTGGGAGGAATCATTTTTTTCGCGTAATAAGGAGGCAGTTGATTGCGTGCGGCCAGGCCAGCGGAGGGAGTAGGGTGGGCGGGAAGCCTGGCGGTATCAGCCGGGCCACAAGAGGAGGGAGCAGCAGTCCGCCGGGCGCTAGTTTAGGCGGCTGGAGCAGGAAGATCAGAGATTGAAGAAGCACGTCGGCCGTTGGATGGACATCCAACAGTCACTGCTGCTAGAATCATTTGTTCACTGACAAAGCCTTGCGTAAACAAGTCAGCCTCGAAATCTGTGGCGTGTACAGCCCATTTGCTATTATGTTTATAATTTTTACTCATTTTCTAATTCATATGGAATTTATTGCAGCCCGTTTTCCATTTTTAGAATTGCCGGCCATTTTCTGGTCAGTACCAGGGTAAAATAATTAACTAAATATGTGGTAAATTTTGAAAATTCGCAAATTTTTGTCGGGGACCGAAACATTCTTAATCCAAAAATTAATAGCCATACTAAAACAAATTTAAAAATAAATTAGTACTATGTCATGTTAAATCCAATGAAATACGTATAAGATATCAGTGAAGAACAAAATTCAAAAAAAACTAATATCCCATTTGCTATAATTTTTTTGGAATTTTCAACCCCTTTTGATATTAGTTTTAACAGACATTGACCATACTCTTTGGCCAGGACGGAATGCATCCCTCCTCGTCTTGAAAGATTTGCAGCTCAGTAATTTGGAGAAAACAAATAGGCCTAGCTTGGGTATTCTTCAAAAAGAAATAATGGGCTACCTATTTTCCCAAAGAACTGGTGCATGAGCATTTAGCTTTATTTATTTTTTTACTTATTTATGTTTAGGGGACCATGAGCATGTACCTGGGCCGGATTCATGTGAGAGCCTCCCTTCCAGTTAATTATGGGCTTCTCTATTGGGCCTTCATCAGTGGGCTGCATGTTATCAACAAGTGGAAAATGTGTTCCGTACAAAAAATAGTATGAGCTACGTACAGTACGGGGCACTAAAGGATCGAACCGTGCAACGACTTCCAAAACAACACATTTATTCAACCAACAGACGAAATATACTACTGATTGTACATTGAAAACAGCAGCAACAGCAACCAGGGCTGGGGGTGCAACAGAAGCAGTAAGCAGGCCAGAAGAGTGAAGACGCAGCTCTCTCTTCCAAACCAAACATCAGCCATCATTACAAAAGGGCTACCAAAAAAGAACAAGTGTATGCATCAAACTAAATAAAGATCCTACTACACCAAGTGTACGCATCTAACTAACTGGCTCAGTTAGACATTACTATTTATTAAGCTGTGGAGATTGGTTGACGGCTTGAACCAGATGGGTGCCTGACGGGGGAAACTCCAGCCAGCAGGTCGAAGTCTGATACTTGCGACCCTCTCTCCTACTTTGGGCTGCAGAGCGTGGCGGCACATATCAGGGTATGGTGCATGCAGAGACGCATGGTACGCTGTGTACACACAGTTTTGCCTGATGAACGAAACCACGCTGCCATCATGATCCTTGCCGTCGGTTATCTCCTGGTTAATCGGATAATTTAGTCCGACAAATAGAGAGCGTGTACCAAGGCTACTTACCAGCCTCGGTCAAAAATTCACGAAGGCCCAGAGAAGGCGAGATCCTACTCAAAGACTCCGGCAAAGGATCGTGATTGTATTCCGCGAAACAACACGTCCAAAGACGTGCGAACGATCATCAATCTTCGCCGTCGTCACGATCGAGCCAGGAACCACCTGCAACTGCCATGCCACTTTTCTTTGAAAGGTTCGGGATTAGGAAGGGTAGGGACACCAGTGACCTACAACATCATATCAAGTTGGAGTCAAATAAAAAGGGCTCTTGATTTAGTCAATCTTAAGAACAGCATGTTATGAGCATGAATATTTTTTCAGTAAATGTTGTGATAATATAAGCAAGCCATCATGATATCATAGGAAAGTAACATACCGCTGTAACAGCCGTTTGTAGCGATGATGGAGTAGGCCAAGAATACGCCTAGCCATAGAAGGAGTCGACAGCGTAAATGAAGCCCTTGTGTTCAATGGCATCGAGAGAACCATGGAGGATGTATGATCCTGCGATGGACGTGCAGATTTATCCACTTACCGTGATGACCTATCAGATAGGCGAGACCATGGTTGAAGAACGCAATTAGCCTGAAATCTTTATAATTCACAGATCTTGTGGGCACTTGGCAGATTACAACCTTGAGCAAATCAAACTTGGTATCATGTTGGCTAATGTAAGATTCCGAGTATTCTGGGCCGCGGTGCCAAAGCAGTGCAGTGTTAATCGAAGTAAGGGGGATCAATCGCCGGGTGTAGACCTCCACGAGCATCCAGCTGCCGCGACCGTCGACGAGCACCATCCAAGACGTGTTCATGCCGACAGTACATACCGTTAATGTAGCTGAGATTGACAGGGATCAGACCGCAGTGAAGGGGGTTGATGCTCGCCACCCTACGATCGTTATGCTGCGTGACACGCCGTTTCTGAAGATCAGGCGGCATCAGCAAGCAAGGAGCTGGCTTAAAAAGCTCCGCCCGAGGGCTTTGAGTAAACGGTACAGCCCGACGAGCACGCGTGAGCGGCATGGTAATCGAGATTGTCCACACGCGAAACAATGAGCTTGATTACCTATGTGGGGAGCGAATTCCAGCCACTCTTCATGCGGACGGTGCTCGGTTCTGCCATTGTTAGTGCTTGGGTTTTGGACGAGGGGAGGCGCCTTAGCGGGATGGAAGCTTGGACGAGATTATGTGCGGACAAAGATGGAGAAGCGAATATGTGCTGCGGGAAGTGGACGGTGATGATGACTACTGATGCCGCTTGACTTACGAGACACATACCAGCAGCGAGGGGTCATATCGATGCCAAACAACTTGCTTGAGTGATCACAAGATCGGTACTCCCTTACATTACCTACTAAGATTACTATGCCCTAGCTTGCTAGAGTAGAGTAGTAGAGTAGGACTCTGCTCTACTACTAGCACCGGAGGAGTAGTATATTCTAATCTAAAATAGTTACAAACTTCAATGCCCGAGAGTGGAACGACTATGAACCGTGCTCAAAGACCGTGTCTTCGTGGTGTTTGAACTTATATGCAAAAAAATAGCAAGATGCCCGTGCATTGCACGACACACCTTCATCACCAACTCGGTTTTTTCTCTACTCCTACTCCTATAAAAGACTCAGTTGGTGATGATGGAGGCGAGGAGGCATGTTCAGTCGGGCGTGCAGCGGACGGCACAACACTATTCGATTTGTTATTAAAAAAGTAGTAGACATAGAGATATAGGGAGGAGCACGAGGTTGTGGGAGATAAGGATGAACGAGGCAAGGCCTTATCTGTAAATGTGGAGAGAGGTGCAGGTATCTTTTGTAAAATTGTCATAGTTGGCTTTCTATCCGTCAGATATAGATCGGACGGTCTATATTACAAGATGGCAGGCATACCATCATCACCAACTCGGTTTTCTATAAGAGTAGATATATATAGATATAGATAGATAGAGACTAGGGAGTACTAGTAAGGACACCATCTACTGCTTCGTGTGCTACTCCTACGCTCCATTCGGCGGCCGCAACGTCCCCTACAGCCACTCCCTCTTGCGCTCCATTCGGCGGGCGCTGTTGAAATCTGGGGAGCGCACTCTCGCGAATGCTGGCAGACACGACTTCACCAACGACGACTTCTTCCCCGACCTCGGCAACCTCTTCCTCAACGACATTGGCGACAACCTCAACGCCAGTGGTGCTACTCCCATTGCACCGTATGTGTTTCTGTCCTTCCTGTTCGAAATCGTGGTATAATTCATGTTTCTACTCCGTATCCTACTACTATGCTAGTCCACATGATTAGTGTCATCTCTGTTATAGCCGTCATGATTTATTTTGTGCTTATTCGGATTAAATCTCGTAGTAACTTGCTCACATATTCAATGGCGCATAACGTCCCCTACAACCACTCCCGTTTCATGGACGGCCTGGTCGATGCCTCCAAGGAGCCCTTCGTCTACTGCTATGAGTGCCCGATGCAATTTTGGGGCTCGCCGGCGGACATGGTGCATCACCTCACGGATGCGTGCAGCGGTCACTTCTTGGCTCTTGGCGGAGAACATCAAGCACGACACGTGCTACCGGTTCACCATGCCGGAGTCATTGGAGGATCACCGCCGCTGCTAGTCTCGGAGGAGGACGGCAGCGTCTTCCTCTTGATCGTGGGCACCGGCGAGGTTCACAGGCCGCCGCCCGTCTTTGCAGGCGTAAGGCGTCAGGGCTGCCATCGACGCCGACATTAATCGACACGAGGCAGATGTACGGGCGTGAGGTCAATGTTACTACCCCTCCGGGTCACATGGGCGGCGAAACCGGCCTCATCGGACATACTTGGAATCTGAGGAGCTGGGACTATCCCACCAATGTGGACTTGGAAAACCCATGGCATCCGTTCTATCCTTTACCCGCCGACTCGGTGCACGGGGACTCCAAGGAGGTTAACCTGGACATACGCATTATCAAGTGCACTTAGAAAACATGTAGTGTGTGTGTGGACGCTTATGGCCCATGCCTTTGCCGCTTTTGATTCTGTAAGCTTGTCGTTAAACTTGAGTGGCTTTCGCCGCAGTCCGTCCTTTGAACTGCTCCTCTTAGTGAGCTGATGTAAGACACTTTGGGTTTCATTTGATAATAGAACCAGGGAGGAGCCTCCCTGTTCTTCTAAAAAAATACGCATTATGAAGTTAAATGTTCATCATTAGTCTTCGCTCAATGTAATCCGCTGTCTAAGCATGTGGAGACTTCCATGTAGGATCTTGCTCTATTGGAGTATCGCGCATGAATAAAAGTGTATCCGTTTATGGTTTAGTCTAGAATCTTCTATGTATGAATTTTTACTACAGTACTGGTGAAAGACTTACGGTGAACCATTTCTTACATCTCCTCTGCCCCCTTGCAAGTCATCTTGATTTAATCCCTCCGTCTAGGTGTATAAGGGCATGGTTAATATTACTTAATAGTATAGCCAACTGTTGACTATAAGAAAGTGCCATGTCATCCGTAGCCAACATGTATAACAATCGATACTCAAAAACTAATTCTTAAAGATCATTTCTTGCAAAGCACAATAAGTGTTATTTCTTCACAAGTTTTGGATGCAGGTTGAACAGTTGAACGCTTTTGTTTGCAAAAGATACCTTTTATCTATTTCACCCGGATGTTTGTGAGCTCTAGAGATGAGATAATATCCGAAGAAACCTATCGATGCCCGTTACACATGAGATGACCCCATATCCTTTGTCAAAATAAACAAATCCCGATCAATGCATTTCACTCTTGATTGCATCATGACGGGCACCTTACTACTATAGATTAGTACGACCAAAAATTGAACTAACATTATATATAGTACGATAAATACTGATGCATGTCACCTAAAATTATATCATTCAAAACTATGTTCAAATACGAATCCAACGATATAGTTTTTGTTGACATGCACTAACATTTTGTCAGTTAAATCTTGAGTCAAATTCAATGGGGGACTAATAAACCACGACCGATGTAGTACAACTGTAGAGGGCGGCGCTGCACGGGAGTCTCACATCTCACTCGTGGCGCGACAGTAAAGCCGTCATATCACAAAACCCAACCACTCCCAAAGTAATAAGTGGCACAGTAAAATAAACGGACAAGCAACCATCACATCCCTTCGTCTTTTTTGCATTTCATCTCTCTGCATTTACTTTCTCCGGTTCATCTCCCACACTCGATCCCTAGCTACTACTCCTAGGGCCAGTTCTTTTGGCGGCTTCCCCAGCTTTTCCCACAAGACTAGTCACAGTGGAGAGTAACAATAAGGCGCCTTACTCATTTATTTAGGCTTCTAAACTACTACTCCGTCCTGGTTTATTCCTCACCATTGTAATTTGTGCTAAATTTTGACCAAAGATTTAACTAATAAAATGTTACTCAAAGCACTTAGGCGTGGTGCATCTAGGTGTGTAAGTCATCTTACGAAAACCAAATAATCCCAAAACACTTAGGCGCGGTGCATTAACTTCTACCTCGTTTCTTGTTTCTTGACATATCAACCAATAAGAGATAAAGAGTGTGCATGCTTTTAATGACTTGAGATATCAAACATGACATGAGTGGTTAGTTCATTGCATGCAATACTATTAATTAGAAAATAAACATTAACATTTCTCATTTTCTCCTCCTCCTTGGTCACGGTGCACAACCTAAGATGACTTACTCACCTAGACAGATGGAGTAGTGCATGTGAGATGCACTAACATTTCATTAGTTAAATTTATGATCAAAATTTGACACAGATTACAATGGGGACCAATAAACCAGGACGGGTAGTAGTTATGGGATTACTAATCTAGAAGCCTAAAAGAACTGGCCCCTGGTTCTCCTACTAGTAGTAGTACTCACGTTGGAATCGTTTCACAAGCTTGACTAGTGCTGTTTTTCTACTTTTACAAAAACCGCATCATAATGTTTAAACGTGCATTTGCATGTACATAAGTAATAGTAGTACTCCCTCCGTCTAGGTGTACAAATCTTCCCTCCTTCTTGGTCACCGTGCACAACCAAAGATGACTTATTGACCTGGGACGGAGGGAGTAGAAAAGTCTGCAAGCATATATCGAGAGACGTGTAGTCCGATAGTCTATAGTAAAGTTTGTGCTATATGCACGTACTTGCAAAATGCGTAATAATACACAATGTTTCCAAACTTTCCCTTTTACATACTTAATTAAGGACGCTAAAAATTCCTGAACGTTCGGGATTTATCATTTGCGTCCCAAAACTAATGAGATCGCCTTACGAAAAAAAATTATACTCCTCCTAAAAGCCACGACGCTCGCAGGAGCGCTTGCGGCGCGCCACGAGTGCCCTGGTGCGCGGCCGTTTCCCAGCACGCCGACACAACGCCTCTTCCTCAGCCTCGCAACTCGCGAGGTGCTGATTGGCGGCTTGCCGGTGGGCGAGCGCGATCTCACCAGTTTGGTGATCCGGCGCCAACATGTACTCCTCCTTGCTGGAAGCGTGCACCCGGTCCACGTACCACCAAGCGTAGATGAGGCGCTTGGGCCCGACTGCACTCAGGGCGTCAGCACGGGCGTCCTCCGCCACCCTCACGGCCCTCGCATGAGCCTTCTGCCAAAGAACCAATTGCTTGACTCTCTCGGACGCGACATAGATCTCCCAGAAAGCTTGTTGCGCTGTGCGCTTCTCTTCCTCGGCCTTCTTCTCCGCCTCTATTTTGGCGCGCTCTGCTGGAGGCAAAGCCTCCCACAAGGCGACATCCATTTCTTGCCAAAGCTCCTCAAGGCTGGGGGGCTCGGCGGGCGACACGACGTTCTTCTCGTAGCGGGGAGCCGATGCGTCCTCCGACGCGCGTGCTGGGGAGATTGGGAACGCCGACGCGTTCACCTCGACACGTCGCGGCGAGGAGCGGAACACCGACGCGTCCTCCTCGACTAGTGGCGGCGAGAGCGGAAAGCGGCGACGCGTTGCGTCAGCGAGGAGCGGAACGCCGACGCGTCCTCCTCGACTAGTGGCGGCGAGGAACGAAACAGCGACGCGTCGCGGAACGGCGACGCGTCCTCCTTGACTAGTGGCGGCGAGGAACGGAACGGCGACGCGTGACCGTCCGCGTGGTGCAGCGAGGGGCTCCTAGGGCTTGGGAGGAGCGATGCCATGGTGGTCGACGTGAGAGGGAGGGGGAGGAGATATCGATGAACGTGAACGTGAGGGGGAGGAGATAGCGATTTCGTGGGAGGCGCAATATTTATAGCGAGCAATGGCACACCTACGTAAGATATGGACTGAGCTGCAATGACTTAACTGCAGGTCCAGTTGCATCACTGACATGTGCGCCAGTACACTGCTGGGCCCGTATGTCAGTGACCCAATGCAACTGAAGTTAAGTAAAAGCTACGTGGGCATATTTTTTGGGAGTAAATTACGGGGGAGCGAAGGGGTGGTAATATTGCTGGTCACTACAGATTGGATGAGCGTGGGGGGAGGAGGGTCACGCATGCAGATTTTTTCACACTGGGTGGAGTGGTGGGACCGCCGGAGGGAGAAGGAGAGTTTGGCAGGCATATTGTTTCCACACATGGAGAGGAAAAGATTTGGAGACGAATGGGCTTCCTGCAGGTATGGGGAACGGTGCATAATAAGTCATCTTGCATGCCGGGCTAGGTATAGTCTCAAGTCATTAAAACATATACGCCCCACACATGTTCATATTTCAAGGTGCACTAAATTATTGCATGCGATGATTAAGGCTGGCCACAATGGTGGTATCTTAGCTGGTATCATGCACACGGGAATATC
This sequence comes from Aegilops bicornis, assembly GCA_021605145.1. Lineage (NCBI taxonomy): Eukaryota > Viridiplantae > Streptophyta > Magnoliopsida > Poales > Poaceae > Aegilops > Aegilops bicornis. The sequence continues at coordinate 752,447,004 of CM038670.1, read as the reverse complement.
AAACATGCTGATGTGGCAAATTATTAAAGAAGAGTGGGGGTTTGAGTAACTTGTGTTCATGCTTGCTTTGGTTAACACATTTTTTGTGTAGTACGAGAGCATTTGTTGAGTTCTTTTGCAGTCTTCTTAAACTATTCCACCGCCTCTACTATCTTGCTAAGAGTAGGTGAAATTTTTGAGTCAAGCCCTTTAAACTAGAAGGGAGGTAGTGGTACTCTAATAGCTAGGTGTGTAAGTCATCTTACGAAAACCAAATAATCCAAAAACACGTAGGCGCGGTGCATTAACTTCTACCTTGTTTCTTGTTTCTTGACATATCAACCAATAAGAGATGAGGGTGTGCATGCTTTTAATGACCTGAGACTATCAAACATGACATGCAGTGGTTAGTTCATTGCATGCAATACTATTTAATTAGCAAATAAACATTAATGTCTCTCGTTTTCCCCTCCTCCTTGGTCACGATGCACAGCCTAAGATGACTTACTCACCTAGACGGAGGGAGTATCAACACTCACAATGTCAAATCAATATTTTTACACTCATTATAAAATGTAGTTCTTATACTCATTATAATCAGTATTGTAGATATTGATATTTTTAGTATAAATTTGGTCGTGGGATTTCATTGATGCCTGTCAAAGCGTGGAGGAACCGGAGCTTAGGGCTTGCATTGCCGGTCTCTACATAGGTATTTCTCTTCATAATCCTGTAATTTTAGAGACTGATTGCGCTTTTGTGGTAGCGTCTCTTGCATCGGGGGACTATGACAGGTCTGCTATGCGTGACCTGAAGATGAAAGCGTTGAGCATCTCGAAGTTGATCAACAATCTTCAATTGTCAAATATTTGCCATTCGGCCAATAAGGTGGCACACTTAATCGCTAAGTATAGCTTTGACAATAGATTAGATGGTATTCTTGTAAATAACGTGCATACTGTGTGGTGAATATTGTATAGAATGAGTGTCTTGGTGTGGCTGGTTAATTAATATAAGGTGGTGTTCAAAAAGTATATATTTGGTCAAACACTTTGCAAGCGGTTGTGGGACTAAAAATGACGGAGGGAGTATCATGCATGCGGAGTAGGCAAAAAAAAGTTGCTCATTTATAGCCGGTCGAAGTCTCAAAGGGCGCGACCGCGCGAGGGAGGCGAAGGTCGTGGGAGGCGCGACGGTTGACGGAATTAAGTGAAGTTACATCCACGCACCGGCATGGAGTGTGAACAGGCAGAAGCTATACCGCCAGGCCTACGATATGGGTCTAGTAGACATGACATCTAGTGGGTCCCGCATAGTTCTCGAGAACTCTTTGGGGGCTTGCATTCGTTTATCCACCATACAAGCCAGCAACCCCACGCCGTTCGCACGCCCTACTCATCCCCGTCTTCTACCTCACAACAGTTTGCTCCCAGTCGTCCCGTCCTTTCACATTAGTTCGCTCCCAGTTTTTGCGGGGTACAACAGTTCAACTTCTCCTAACCCTCCTCCAAAATCCATGGCCTCCCAAATCTCCATAGTCGCTGCTGAGTACCAGGTTAGAGCCATCACCGACGATCAGTTCATCATCATCTACACACGTGGATCCGCGACGGTGAAAGCATGGCTTGCTTGCTTCCTATGCATGTTCAGCAGTTCAACGGATGAGTGGGTCGCTGGGCTAGATGTTGAGTACACCACAGTCCTGGGACGAGAGAAGGATCTAAAGGATGAAGAGAGGAAGAAGCTCGCCGTGATCCAGGTTTGCGTACATAACGTTTGCTTGGTCTACCACATATGCCATGCCGACGTTGAGTGCCAGGATTTTAAGAACTTCCTCAAGGACAAAAGAGTGAAATTCGTTACTGTAGGCTTTAAGAACGACAGAGATGTCCTGCCTCAGATAGATCTCATTGTAGGCCAGCCCTTCGATCTCCAGAAGGCAAGCCTGGTGTCCTCCTCTTAACCTTCAATGCTGACCCTGGCAGCAGCCATGATTGATCCTTCGTACGCTAAACTGAAGAAACTTCATCACGAGTTTCATCATGCATGGGAGTCGAATACATTAGATGAAGATCACATCCTGTACGCAGCAATGGATGCCTACCTTTGTTTAAATATCTACATGGGTTGGATGAAGAAGCGAGCCAGTGTCGGTTCAAGCAAAGAAGCGTCGTGAAGAGGAAGAGGAAGAGGGACGAGGACGAAGTCGAGGACGTGGACTCGGACTCAGTAGGTGGCGATGTCGTCGCTCATGCTTTGGTTCTACTGCGGTGTCAAGCGGACTAGTTGCTTAGTTTATTTTCAAGGGTGTGTTGTCTTTGAGGCCCCAAGCAGAACTATGTTTATGTTCTTTCTCGTTATTTGAACTCTTTAGTAGGTAGAGTAGTACTAGTACTATGTCTTACTACTGTTCTTCTTGCAGTTGGTACTACTGCTCTTATCTTCGTGTTCCTACTGTACTTAATACGTTCGTACTAGTAGTATAATTTGGGTCAGTCGATTTGTGAAAGAAGTTCAACGGAGCGAGGAAGAAGACGACAGAAGAGGTGGAAGAAGCCATTCTAGCCATCCATGTTGCATCAAACAGCTCACATGAGTCGACTGACCCAAATTGCTCCTTCAGATTGCAGGATCCACGTGGCGTTCAAGGTCTCGAAGGTAGATTCCGTGTCCGCACCCGGTTTGCGGGCTCGACGCGCGCGCCACCGGCTTCTGCTGCGACAGCCACCATGCGCGCCTCCTCCGCGCGGGCGGAGACGACAATGACACGCTAGTTCCTCCTCGCCGGCATGCTGGAGCACGCGCTCGTCCTCCTCTTCGTACGATGCGTGCATAGACGCGGCTCCACCAGCTGTTCGCGTGCTTGGCAGCGCGGCGGCATGGCGAGGAGGGACTGCAGACGACGTGAGCGGGCGAGCCTTCGGCTTCATGGCACAGGGATGGCGGCGACACGGCAGTGATGGGCGAGAAATTGTTGGCCGGAGTAGGCGGGAGCAGGCATGCGCAACGGCGGCGGCGGCATATTGATGAGTGCGCGTATGGGAGCTTACTTTAGTTTTATATAAGGTTGGTCAAACTTAAAAGAAAGGGTCTGCCTATGTCACATCTAGATGTGAGATATTATCTCACATCTAACTCCCTCACCCTTAAAATCCATGGGAGACTTTAAAAAAATCATGGGTGAGTGAGTGGAATACTTTAAAAATCAAGGGTGAGTGAGTTAGATGTGAGATAATATTTCACATCTAGATGTGAAATAGCAAACTCGTAAAAGAAAACCGTACTAGTACACATAAACATTAGACTTAGGCAACGCTTTTATTAATTTTTTTAAGTTAGTACCACAACCATGATACGGAATCCTGTGCAAGCGCGTGAATCATGACATGCCGGGTCGATCGAACGGTGCATCACGGTGTCGCGCTCGAAGGACATCCACCGAACCTTCTTGTGTGTGTGAAAACAATCCTCGAATATTACTCAAGTTTTTTTTCCTGGGAAAGTTCTTGACGCTGCAATATTTCCATATATTTGAATTTAGCTCTAGTTTGTGTTTATTTGGATTTGGATGTTTTAGGTGCGCCCTATTTTTTTTAATACTTAATTTGTGTGTGTGACTGAGAGAGAACGTGTGTATGTGTCCATATGTGTGTTGTGGCGGAAGGGCAATGTGGAGATGGTGTGCGTGTGATACAGACATAGAGAGGTATGAATGTGCAAATGATCATGCATGAGTGAGACATAGACAGATGCCGATACGTTGTGTATACATGAGAGAACGGTCTTCTAGTTTACTTGTGTGTGTGTGTGTGTGTATGTGTGAGAGAGAGATACAGAGAGAGAGGAGCATACGTAACACAACAACCATCTCTCTCGATTTGTCCGTCCCTCGCACGATCGCATGCAACACATGCATCAACACACACATTTTGACACCCTCACTCGGGCCCTGCCCACCTCAAGGCCCGCACAATCTCTTCGTGAATACCCATTTCTCTCCTTAGGTTTGTTTTCGCTCAATATCTGAACACACACACACACACACACACACACACACACACACACACACACACACACACGCAGCACAACACACACGCACACTCCCCCGAGCACACAATTCATCCCCATCCAAGGTTATATGGCGACCACTCTCGCTTGTGCTTCTTTGCACCCCAACATGCACAATACCTCAATCTTCAAAGAGGGCATCGAGCAGGTCGAAGACGGCGACCACACCGCGCTAGAGAATGCGGGGTCATTTGGAAGCAGGGTGATGTGGCTGACGGTGGCCGACTCCTCCCCACCCTCTCGCTCTCTTGCACAAAATTACCAATCCCTCTCTCCCCCGCACAAAATTGTCAATCCCTCAACCCATGAGATCCTTCCCCTCTTGTCCATGTTTTTCCAGCTCTCTCCTCAAACATGTTGTCTCTTCTCCTTCCACGTATACAGAATCCGGATGCACACGCATCTCATGTATATTACATGTCTCCATCTTTCTCACAGACCTAACTTCTTCCTCTCTCTTTCTCTCTCTCTCTCTCTCTCTCTCTCTCTCTCTCTCTCTCTCTGTCTCGTTAGGTTTGTCTCCTACTCTCTCGTCCACATACATACAATCTTTCCCGCCCTATCTGCTCCATCTTCAAAAGCTCTCTCCGCATGTTTCATTCACACAATGGGATATGTCAAAATGTTGCTTCTATAACTGCTGATGTAGAGTTTTGGTTGTTTTTATTGCATCCTACAAAGTAATAACTATGAAATGCATTTAGATTCTCATTTATTTGGGATTATGTGAGTTTGAGCATGTTGTGAAGTACTATAGACCTTGTATACATCTTGGGATTCGACAATGATTGTAACTATAGAATTGTATAGACCATTACATTCAAGTCAATAGCCTAATATATTTATTTCACAATTTCAACAAATGATTAGTTCACTACAAACTAAGAAAACAAATGTGTACTCCCTCCGTTTTATTTAAGTCCGCGTATTAGCATTGGTCAAAGTCAAGTTTTTAAGTTCTCGAGAAGCTTATAACAAAAAGGGAAAACTTTGTTTTGCCACTCTAGTTTTGCCCACTTTGCTTATGCCACTCTAGAATTTGACATTTCACTTTTGCCACTCTTAGCTTTTGACAATATATCACTTTTGCCCTTAGTGGCAAAAACAAAATTTTCCAAGTGGCAATTGTGACACATGTCAAATGCTAAGAGTGGCAAAAGTGAAATGAAAAATTATCGTTTTTGCCATGGAATGGCATTTGTGATGTATTATCAAAAGCTAACAGTGGCAAAAGTGAGATGTCAAATTCCAGAGTGGCATAAGCAAAGTTGGCAAAAACTAGAGTGGCAAAAACAAAGTTTTCCCCATCAAAAAAATATTAACATATACAATAACAAATAAATACCATTAGATTCATTATTGAATGTACTTCCACATCATGCATATTTGTTATGGTAAATGTTTATACTTTTATATAAACTTGGTCAAACTTTAGGAAGTTTGACTTCGGTCAAACCTAATATGCAGAGTTTACTACTACTACTAAGCTAGTTGCTTAGCGAATCACTCAAAACGCCACACGGGAGTCGGTGTCACAAAATTTTGAGGTCGTGGGAAAATCTCCCGCGACCCTGATTCGAGCGGTGGGAAGTTACCATCATAGCCTTGGAACAGGCCTACGGACGATGCTTGGTAGGGGGCTGTTTTCAGAACCCGTGTTCACCCTACCCAGCCAACCCCACCCGGCACCCAGTAGTACACCTGAATACTCCCCATTTTCTATCCCCACCGTAAAATAGACTTCTCCACGCCACCGCAGCCTTCGTGGATCCTCCCCTTTACATCAGCGACTCGTCCACCGTAACGCATCCGCCTCATCGACGACCAGACGCTGATCGGAGCCGGTCCACCGTCGTCCGTCATAGACGGAGCCTCTTCCCCGCATCGTCTTCCACGGTCTCGGATCTGCTTCCGGAAGCCGACGCCAAGCGCAGAAGTACCACCGTCGTGGACAATGAACCGACTCCGTTGCCGACCATGACTCACAGAGGCCGCCCACGACCATCGTTCTCCTCCTCGGTTGGTAATGTGTGTATTGAATCACTTAGCGATACATGTGCGATTACAATTTTGTTCATACCTACCCTTCAATTTTCCTAGGTGCTATTGTTCCCGTAAAAGTAATTGGTTATAGCCTCCATTGTCCAACAGAATATCATTTGGTAATTGTGCGCCGCTCTGTATCGCTATTTGTGCTTGGGTAGGTTTTTCATCTGCAACCTGTAGTGTGGCAAATGATGGAAAGGTTTTTAGAAGTAGCAAGATGCCCATGCATTGCACGCATCAAGATGCATTTGTATGACTAGTTTATCTTGTGGGAGAAAAGGATGAACGAGGGAAGGCCTTATTTGCAAATCTGGAGAGGGGTATGGGTATCTTTCTGCAAAATTCCCATTTGTTTCCTTCCTATCATCGATATAAATCGGACGACCTATATTGCAAGAAAAAAAAGTATAGAGAAAAAAAGTAGACAGTAAAGGAAGTAGAGATAAATATTAAATATTAAATATAAAATAAATATAACCATAGATAAGAGAGTAGAGATAGCAGAGACGTCGGGAAAGGATCGCGCGCGCGCGGGAAAAAGCGGCCGGGCATGCGCTAGTTTTGGCGCGCGGCGTCCGGCGCGCTTTATAAAATCCAACGCCCTCCCACCAGTCTGTGCCTTGCCGCCGCTCTGTGCCTCGCCACCGCTCTCTCCCCGCTCTTTTTTGCCTCGCTGCCTCCGTGCCACCATGCCGCCGCGTCGGCCGAAAACTTGGGGATATCGCGGCGTCCGCGCGTGCTCCTCCGGCGGCTTCTCCGCCGAGATCCGGTTCCGCGGGATGTGCCTCGGCCTCGACAATTTCGACACCACCAACAAGGCCGCCCGCGCGTACGACGCGGCGGCGTGGCGCCTCCGGTGGCCTCATAGAACATTGAACTTCCCCAACATGCCGACGCGGGAGCGGGCGCAGGAGCTCGCGCCTCTACTGCGGCTTAGCACCGACGAGGATCGTCGCGACAACCAGAGGCGGGAGCACCGTCTCGGAATCACCGAGATGGACGAGGAAGCCATGGTGCTGTGGCGCCAACACTTCCCGCAGCACATCATCAACGAGCGCGAGTTCTACGCGCAAAGGAGGGCGGAGAGGGATAAGAGTAGGGCGGAGCGAGCCGCCTATCGCGAGGACAAGCGTAGGGCGTAAAAGCGGACGCTCAATTCAACATGAGGCTAGGAGCAGCGTCGCTCAGGAATCCGGCGACGATCGGTATCTTCACGCCTGATCGGGGCGTCGGAGGAGGACATCACCGAGGAGGAGTCGGACGACGAGTAGTTGAATTATCTTTTTTATCTATCTATGCCGACAACTATCCTCTACTCTCTAGTATCTACTTCTCGATCTCAAAGATCAGAACGCTTTTTAAAGCGCCCACACGCTATGATTCTGTTGGAGATGCTCTAACATGGCGGGACGAGTGCTTTAATGTTGCCCACAAGATGCGCGAGTATTACTAGTAGTATTTTTCTTGCCATGTTGAGATTTTAAAACCACGAGTGTGAACATGCAGAGGAGCAATGAAGACCAAACACGGGATATTCGGGACATCTTCAAGGAGTGTGGCAAGTTAAAGAGGAGTTGCACCGAACCTGTAAAACTTGCTTTGGTAAGTAACACTATCGGTGTCAAAACCGGCAGATCTCGGGTAGGGGGTCCCGAACTATGCGTCTAAGCGGATGGTAACAGGAGACAAGGGACGCGATGTTTTACCCAGGTTCGGGCCCTCTTGATGGAGGTAAAACCCTACGTCCTGCTTGATTAATATTGATGATGTGTCTTACAAGAGTGGATCTACCACGAGATCAAAGAGGCTAAACCTAGAAGCTAGCCTATGGTATGATTGTTGTTCGTCCTATGGACTAAAGCCATCCGGTTTATATAGACACCGGAGAGGGCTAGGGTTACACAGAGTCGGTTACAATGGTAGGAGATCTACATATCCATATCGCCAAGCTTGCCTTCCACGCCAAGGAGAGTCCCATCCGGACACGGGACGAAGTCTTCAATCTTGTATCTTCATAGTCTTGGAGTCCGGCCGATGATGATAGTTCGGCTATCCGGACACCCCTAGTCCGGAACTCCTCGGTAGCCTGAACCAGGCTTCAATGACGATGAGTCCGTGGCGCATGTTGTCTTGACATTGCAAGGCGGGTTCTTGCTCGAATAATTTATAGAAGATTGTGAATACCAGGATAGTGTCCGCTCTGCAAAAATAAATTCCACATACCACCCTAGAGAGAATAATATTACACAAGATCAATTTCTTTGGCGTGATTCGTGGGCGTGATGTCGCACCACTACCAAGCCTTTACTCAAATTGTTTTTATTGTTCCACCTCAGCGCGTTTAGCGAAGAGGTTTCCTTGGCATGTCTTGTCGAAGCAGAGATCGTGTTCCCCTTATTCCGGAATTCCCATCAATACGGACATGGGTAACCCAACCGCGCCATTGATTGTGACGCTTGGGAGATAAGCGAGTTTTACCAGGCCAGTGGGGACACATTTGTCCGCCCATATAAGGGGATAAAGATCCAACCCTTTTACCTACGCCTTCTTCCTCCTTGGCTTATCCATCTCCACAAACTCGAGCTCCAGCGCCCAAGTCCGCACTTCTCACCTCAACCTTCTCCAACTATGTCCGGAGCAGGAGGCAAGTGGATGGCCTCCTCCGTCACGGAGGGGCAGATCCAGAAGCTGCGCAACGCCGGATATTTGTCCAAAGAACATCGGCGCATCGGCTCCCCGACGAGGGAGAGCTCGTCCCCAACCCCAGGCCCCATGAGAGGGTAGTATTTCTTCCCCATTTCCTCCACGGACTGGGCTTCCCGCTTCATCCCTTTGTCCGGGGGCTCATGTTCTACTACGGCCTAGATTTCCATGATCTGGCCCCGAATTTCATTCTCAACATCTCGGCGTTTATCGTCATGTGCGAGGCCTTCCTCTGCATCCAGCCCCACTTCGGCTTGTGGCTCAAGACCTTCAGTGTCAAGCTGAAGGTTGTGAAGGGCAGCCAAGCGGAGTGCGGAGGGGCGGTCATAAGCAAATGTGCTGATGCTTCGTGGCCCGAGGGCTCTTTTCAAGAGGAGCTTGGTTTGTGGCAACGGGAGTGGTTTTATATCACCGCTCCCAGGGGCACCAAATGGGCGGCGCTCCTTGCCTTCTGCTCAGGTCCACCACAACGGCTGGCATCATGGGTCAACAAGGGGCTCGACTGGGGGCCGTCCAAGGACGTTCCCCTGCTGCAGGGCCGCATTCGAGATCTCCAGGAAAGAGGGATCAATCTGGTTGCAGTGGCGCAGGTTATGGTGATCCGGCGCCTTCAGCCCTGCAAACGTCGCCCCCTCCGCTTGTGGGAATTCAATCCGGAGGGACCACGAGCTCTCCAAAATTTTATGGGCACGACGCCCGTGGAGATGTATAAACTGTTCTTCGGATCACAAGAGAAGTGTCCGGACTTGACCGAGGACGCAGGACTAAGCTGCAATCGCCCAGATACTCAAGTAAGTAGTCCTGTAACCGGACAAGCTATTCATCCATTTATTATATATATATGCCCTTTAAAGGAGCCGTTTCTTGAATAGGAGTGGATAGCCAAGGCAAAGTTAATAAGGTGTCCGGCTCCCCTCCCAGAGACCACGCCGGATCCCATGCTGACCAAGATGTTGAAGGTCACGCCCTTTGAAGAAGGCGAAGGGGGAGGCGGAAGCAGCGCCCCCATGAAGGAGGCTATCAAGGAATGAGGGATTAAAAGTCCCGTCTTTCGAGGAGGGAAGAGGACTGCTTCGAAAGATCCAGAGGTCAAGGCCTCAAAGAGGGGAAGGGAATCTTCATCGGAGAGTCCGGCGCTGGGAAGTAATCCAGCCGCACTATTTCCCCAAGGGGATCAGCCCTCCAGCAAGCCGTAAGTAAAAAGAAGGGGTCTTGTAGATAAGGAACATCCCTGTATTTATTTATGAAGATAACCGAAATTGTACCTTGTAGTTCGGACCTCAGCCCTTCTCAGCAGAGCTCGTCTTCGGGGGATCTTCTTCCGGAGATGATGGAGAGCGAAATGCCTCCACTGTCGCATCCTCATGTGAAGCGGACGACCCGGAGGTGTCGCCACGGAGGGTTCCCCAAGTCCGGAGGGGCGGAAGGTCGGCGCCAAGTGGTGTGCGGTCGGAGGAGCTGAAGGATCTGCTCGGGCGAGCGGCTATCTCAGAAGATCACCGTGCTCTAATGGGTACGGTGATTGAAAGAATTGCATCCGCAGAGAGCAGATTGCACGAATCGTCAGAAGCTTACTGACGGGGTTTGAGGTAAGCAAAAAATAACGTACCTTCTGACAGTTATGCATATAAAATGCGCCATGTATAGATAGTAGCCCCTGAGACTTGGTATGTTTTCAAAATTGACAATGTGCCAAGGATCAAATTCTCAGTTATAACATATTGCCGCTCCTGAACAGGTGGCGGGACGTCCGGAGGCCAGCCAGACTGCTCAATATGCCGAACTAAAGCGACAACTTGATGAGGCGGATGCGGACATCGCGCTGGTCAATAAACGGTTTGACGAGTCACAAGGTATGCGGCCTCTATGCGGACACCTTGTAAGGGAGCTTGACGCCCATGTCTTACTGTTTGTATGCTTAATGCAGATGGTGCCGCTGCCGTGGAGGAGCTGCGGGAAGAACTCGCCCGAGCGAAAGAGCAAGCCAAAATTAGTAATGCGGCCGCTGTAAAGGCGGCCGAAGAGCTAGAAGCTGAACGGGCTGCTCACTGCAGAAGCAAAGAGGAGATGGCCGATATGGCCAAAAAGTTAAGGAATACTACCGATCGCTGCGCCGTTCTTGAAAAGGAACGTCAAGCGGAACAAGAGGGCCTAAAGAAGGCCGCCGCCGAACCCAAGAATGCCAAATCGGCTTTGAGAGCTGCCAAGGAGGAGCCGAGTCAGGCCGGGGCAATTGCGGCTGGAAAACCGTTTCTGCCATGGAGGAAATATACTGATTCAAAGTATGCTCGGTTTGATAAATTGTGGAGTTCAGAGGATGCTTATCCCGAACTTGGCGGCGAAGTCTTGTGGGACGGTTGAGCACTTCCGGGGCGGAAGGGGCATGAAGGAAGAGCTATATTGGTCGCAATTCCATAGTCGGAGCGTCCCTTCGCCACGACCGATCAGTTGGCCGAATGGGCCGAGCTGAATCGATTGTTCGGAGTTGCCATGAAGCATGTCTTAACTCACTTGTGGCCGGACGGTCCCCAGCCGAAGAGCTATTTTGGTTTAGTGCAGCAGTTTCTTGGTGCGGTGCCGCGTATCGACGCAATGAAGCGATCGACGTGTATTGAGGGAGCGTGGATGGCTCTTGCCCGTGTCAAGACACACTGGGCAGAGATGAGTGCCACTGACGTTGCATCCCAGGATTCGGACAGAGGCCGAGTACCTACTGAGCACTACTTTGAACAAGTCCTGCCGGGCGCTTGTTTAATAGAGACGCAGTGCTCGAAGGATATTATGTTTAAATGACATGTATGATTTGTGAAAACAATGTTTTAATGTAATATAAGTGCTTTTTATACTTGTGCGTTCAAGTAGTAAACTACTCCTGTCGCGGCCGTTTATGTATATGTGTATATAACACGAAAGATGGCAGTCCTTCGCTTCAGCCCCACGCACATAGTGCGGGGTGTTTGCAAAAAGCGCTTTTTCACACTTAATCCAACGTCTTGGTCCTGTTAAGGAGGTGATAGCATAGCAAACCAGGCAACCGGACTATAATGCTTTATCACTTTCACTTAGCCATAGGAGTTCGAGGGTGGGGCTACTATATAGCCCCTGGGGGCACCACACTCTCCCGAATTCGGGTGCGTATGTGCTCGACCGAAAACCGGTCCTTCGTTAATGCGGAGGAATCCTAAACATTCCTGTGAGTCATCGAGTGGTTGACCAGTCTCTCGCTATATCATGATCGGTTTTCGGCTTTCTCTCGAGGTGCTCGCCCGGCGAACCGGGCACAATCGCGATAGTTCTCCTGGTGCCGCGTTAGCCGTGAAAACGGAATGTAAGGCAGCAAAACACGAGAGCCGGGCAACCCAACATTTGACCAAAGACATGATTCGAGCTGATGCATATAAGGCCTAACTTTCGAGACGCCGAATACTCCCTAAGGTATTCGGTCTTTATGAAAATGGGCAGAATAATGCCCTAAGCCCTCGTGTCGTGCACGCCAAAAAATTCTGCAGTGCGGCCAATGCCAAAGCACCAGCCTCCTCCTCGGTTATATTAAGGAACCGGGGATGTATATCAACAAGAGACAGTGAAAAAAGGTTTACGCAGGGTCTTAATCTGAAAAGAATCCTTGCAACGGGTCCCTCACTGCGTCTGCGCCTGTGTCTCCGTTGTGCCGTATCCTGGACGGGTGTAGCACGTTGTTCATCTGTAAAAGAGAGGAACTTAGTTTTTAAAAGAAAAAGGATCGTGCGAAAAATGTACTTAATATTAAATAAACAAAGTACGGTTCGAAGAAGTGAATAAAATTGAGCTTTATTGTCTCTTGTTATACATGCATACGGCCCCTCATATGGGGGTATGCCGCTAGTAGGCGCCGGACTCGTGTAGCCGTGTCCGGGGTTTGAATGACCAATTCAGGATCTTTGCCTAGCAGAGCCGGATAGCTGTGGGGCTGTCAAGGCAGTCTCCCGTTCTTCCGTGCTCGAGTAACACTTAATACTTCCTTTTAATGAGATGATGCCGTGTGGACCGGGCATTTTAAGTGTTAGAGATGCATAATGCGGTATTGCGTTGAAACGGGCGAAAGCTTCGCGTCCCAATAGTGCTTGATGGCTACTTTTAAATAGGGCGACATGGAAGAGTAACCTTTCGCGACGGAAGTTGTCGGATGAACCAAACACAACTTCTAGCAGTATGGAGCCCGTACAATGGGCATATGGGCCTGGCATTACTCCTTTAAAGGAGGTGTTGCTACGGCGAATTTTGGTCGGGTTTTTCCCCATCCTGCGGATTGTGTCTGATATATCGGGTTGATGTCATCGCCGCCATCCATGAGGACTTGTGTAAATTGGAATCCGTCGATTATAGGATCCAATATCAAGGCAGTCCATCCTGCGTTCCGGATATTTTCGGAATAGTCCTGATGGTCGAAGGTGATTGGTTTTGACAACACGTGAAGTGAGTTTGCTGTTTTAACCTCCTGTGGGAAAGTTTTTTGTTTTCCGGGGTTCTGCTTGTGGTGCTCGTCGTCATCTTTACTTGGTGTGTCGAGCCCCTTGTGTTCGGTGTTCATCACGGACTGTTTGAAGACCCAACAATCCTCGTGGTTATGGTTTGCGAGCTTCTGGAGGTACCATGTATTTGACATGATCTATCAGTAATCTTGTTTAGGTTGGATAGCTCGTCCTTTGTTATCCTTTAGGGCAGTCTTTTGTTGTTCGCCGAGCTTTTGAATCCGGCGTTGACCGCCCGTACTATTTGGGCCATTTTCTTTATTCCGCGCCGATCTTCTCTGCGTCGTGATTTCCCATTTCCATCCCTAATTTCGGATGTACTCGGTCATTGGTGTGCATCTAGCCAGCCACTGTCTTCCCCGCGCAAAAAGCGTGTCATGAGGCTTGTTAGTGCGGCCATTGTTCTTGGCTTTTCTTGGCCGAGGTGTACATGCGAGCCATTCGTCCCGGACGTTGTGTTTAAAAGCTGCTAAGGCTTGGCGTCCAGGACAATCGACTATTTGGTTCTTTTTAGTAAGGAACCTATTCGAATTTCCGGGCTGACTCTCCGGCTGTTGAGTTATGTGACTTAGATCGTCTGCGTCTGGAGGGCGGACATAGGTCCCCTGAAAATTTGCCGAAATGCATCCTCGAGCTCTTCCCAGCTTCCAATGGTATTTTCGGGAGGCTCTTAAGCCAATGCCGAGCTGGCCCTTTGAGTTTAAGGGGTAAGTATTTTATGGCGTGGAGATCATCTCCTCTAGCCATGTGTATGTGGAGGATGTAATCCTCGATCCAGACTCCAGGGTCTGTTGTTCCGTTGTATGCTTCTATGTTTATGGGTTTGAATCCCGCTGGAAATTCATGATCCAGCACCTCATCGGTGAAACATAGGGGGTGTGCGGCGCCCCTATATTTGGGTGTGCCGTGATCTTCAGAATTTTGGCGTATTGCATTGCTTTGACGAGCGTGCTTTCTTGGCCCATAGATGGACCTAACTGGGCCATCCTTTTGATGTGAATCCATAGGCGGATCGCATATTGGCTTGTGTGCGGCACCATTCGCTGCTCTCTTTTTGCCGTGAGGTCGTCCATCCGACCGGGTGGCCTTCTTGCTTTTTAATTGTGGGGGCTCTAAGGCCTCCTCGTCGAATTCGGGCAGTAGCTTTCTTTTCGGGTAGCTCTTTGTTCGGCGACTGTCGCCGTACTTATCTGCGGTGCTGAATACTTTGATCCATCTAATCCTGAGTGCATCTTCCGCTGTTTTGAGCTTCCGCTTCGCTTTTTCAGCTACGCCAGCGATGGCATTTAGCCTTTTCTCGGAGGTCATTTTGCTCCAATGGTTTGTCCGGCGTGAGGTCGTCCGGACTGTTGTCTTCGCCGGGACAGATTGTTTATCCAAGTTGTCTTGTTCGACGATTGCTCGATAGCTTGTTCGTTGTCCACCGGTTCGCCCTGCTCTATGGCTGGGTCTTTGTTGAGGCGGGACTTTGTTCGGTGTTTACGTTGCCGTTTGACCGCCGAGGGATTTATCCTTCGTGGCGTCCCGTTGTTCCTCGTCTTCATTTCCTTTAGGTGTATCCACCATGTATACATCATGGGATGAGGTTGTCCACATCCTATAGGTGCTGGTTCATTGTTGTCTCCTACATCGTCGTCCATACCGTCGATGTCTTGAGTCGAAATCGAGCACGCCGTGTAAGCTTTCGGCTGGCTATGAAGTGGGTGGTGGGTGGGCATTGAGTTTCTTCATCGCCCGCATCCCAACTTTCCTTTTCGTAGTCCGGCCAGGGCTCTCCGGATAAAGAGAGAGACTTTAGTGAATTCAGGATGTCGCCAAAGGGCGAGTGCTGAAAGATGTCCGCGGCTGTGAACTCCATAACGGGCGCCCAATCGGATTCGATTGGCAATGGCGTGGAGGGTTCGGAGTCCGGAGAGGAGTCCGGCACCCTGGAGTCGAGGTCTTCGCAAAGGACAGGGATGGAGTTCGGCTCAATCGCCGTAGAGATTAAAGCCCCCGAGGTGATGTACAACCACTCGTCCTCGATCGGGGAATCCGGCTCCGGATTAAGGGTCGGAGCGGATTCTGGTGCGGCCTGTGGCAATCGCTCGCCGCAGAGCTAGATATGCCCATCGAGACAAGGCGGCGCGGCTATTGGCGGCTCGAATCCGTCGAAGATCAAGTCTCCGCGGATATCGGCCGTATAGTTCAAACTTCCAAATCTGACCTGATGGCCATGGGCGTAGCTTTCGATCTGCTCCAGATGGCCAAGCGAATTGGCCCGCAGTGCAAAGCCGCCGAACACGAAGATCTGTCCGGGGAGAAAAGTCTCACCCTGGACCGCGTTGTTGATGATGGTCGAAGAAGCCATCGAGCCTATCGGTGACGACACAGAGGAACTCTCAATGAAAGCACCAATGTCGGTGTCAAAACCGGCGGATCTCGGTAGGGGTCCCGAATCGTATGTCTAGGCGGATGGTAACAGGAGACAAGGGACACGATGTTTTACCTGTGTTCGGACCCTCTTGATGGAGGTAAAACCCTACGTCCTGTTTGATTAATATTGATGATGTGTGTTACAAGAGTGGATCTACCACGAGATCAAAGAGGCTAAACCCTAGAAGCTAGCCTATGGTATGATTGTTGTTCGTCCTATGGACTAAAGCCATCCGGTTTATATAGACACAGGAGAGGGCTAGGTTTACACAGAGTCGGTTACAATGGTAGGAGATCTACATATCCGTATCGCCAAGCTTGCCTTCCACGCCAAGGAAAGTCCCATCCGGACACGGGACGAAGTCTTCAATCTTGTATCTTCATAGTCTTGGAGTTCGGCCGATGATGATAGTTCGGCTATCCGGACACCCCCTAGTCCGGAACTCCCTCAAACACCCTTTCAATTACTTTCGTTCAGCCTCGTGTTCTTCGATGTGTATATGTTGTAGTTTCTGTTTCTCTTAAGCGTGGTGTTCTTTGATGTGTAATAAGAAGAGTCTTAATCGTCCTAATGCTTTCGTTTTTAACTTGATGTAGAAAGTGGGTGTTCTCACCTTGTAGTCATTTTTATATTTCTTTTCCTTTTGAATTCACTTCTCAGTTACATCTATCTGGCTTCTACTAAATGGATCTAGGTTTCTCTGATTATTGATCTAAAAAAGAAGTAACTTCATGTCAGGATGCAGTTCCTACGAGGAGGGAAGTATGGTCAACCTCGAGACCATGTTACCAAAATGAGGCTGGATTAGACACAAGGTGCCAGTTCCCTAATGATGCTGGATTAGACACAAGGTGAAAATTCCCACATGATGCTGGATTACACACAAGCCAGGTGGAGTCGTCAGCTGTTCGTGTCCTCGTGGCATTAGTAAAGGCTGAAAGAAAGCGTGCAGCATCCCTTGAGAATGTAGCTGAGTTCCTGAAGAAGCGAAAAGAGCAATCAGGTGCTCTCTTCACCCAAGCCAAAGAAGAGATGGAAGAAGCCAGAAATAAGCTAGCAGAGGCAGAGGAGGCTAGGCGTCTCCTGCTATCTAAAACTGTTGTCAATACAAAATTTCCTTCATAATAGCTAGGTTCAAATGTTTATCCAACAAGCATGCACATTGTGATGTCTGTGCATCTACCGATGTGGCACAAAATGTTTTTTGGGTCATGTAATAACAACAATTACTTTCCAAACAATAATGCATTTAAGCATTGGACATGGTATAGTTCACGCCAAGAAGCCCGACATTCCAAGTCCAACTTCCACATCAAACTCATGTTCACAGATATGTGCACATTCATACATAATGTCCACAACCATGATTCACTTCAAAGCCAAAAAATTGTGAGGAGAGTTATAATTAAAGAAAAACCTCTTCTAGTTCACGCTACGGGCGAGCACAACAAGTCAAGACCATGAGTATATTTTAGTCATGTTTTCTATTCTAAAATGCCTGCTGCTCATGGAAGGATGTGTTGCCCGACACGCTGGATTCAATGAATGTAGGCGGGGCAGTCTTAAGCTGGTTGCCTTGGCGAGGAGGCATGCTCGGTAGAACTGCGGTGAGTGCGGCCCTCTTGGTCGGCCAGTTCAATGCCTAACGCTATGAGAGGTCGCGTCCGTGTCGAGCAATCACTCCCTCCAGTCCTTTTTGGTATGGGTATAACAAAATCTCGTTTTCCATTCACATTTTACAAGTAAAATTCGTGGACAAACTTTGACCCAAAGTACGATGGGGACTAGTAAACCAGAATGGAGGTAGTAGTTTTTTTTAATCAAAGAAGGGTTTCCCCTTCCGATTACTAAAAACCAGCATCTAAATCTAAACCATAGTATTTTCCCTAGAACTACCAGGTTCAACATCTCGCAACATAAACCCATACAACCATACGCCAAGGAGGTAGGTAGTACTATGAATTCCATTTTTGCTCCATACCAATCGTTCTAAAAACTACTTACTACTTATAACGTGCCATTGAAAATCGGAACTCTTAACCCCGCTAAAAAACGATATTTTAAACGTGGCTACTCGATCTGTGGCAACTGGCGAGCCACCGCGTTCCAAGTCGTTCACATGTGGTCCCGACCATCAACTCCTACAAAGGTGCTCCACCACGCACTGCACCCTTGAATGCAGCAATCGTATGCGCCTAGGGTTTTAGGGTTTATTTGTTAACGCCGCTTTTACGTAACACTCATGTGTGCGAGACAGCGAGAGGCCCATTGCGTCGGCGCCTCTTCTCTTCAGATATGTACTCAACCGTTTGTCAGGTGTCCAAAAAATTATAATAACTACTAGCAATGTGCCAATGCGTTGCCACAAGATCAAAGTAGATTAATACATATTCACCGATTTGATAGAAATAAAGTCTAGTTTTGAAATACGTATATCACTAAAAATATGTTATGTTTCACTCAAAATATATTCCTTTGGCGGTTTTGATGAGATAAGAGAGGAATGTTGTTGGTTTCAAGATTCGAGAAGTGGTATATGTCTAATTTCTACTCTTACTAGCTAGATGCACGTTCGTTGCACGGAACATCAAGATCTTGTGGTAGAATAGGATGAACGAGGGAAGGCCTTATCTCGCAAATGTGGTGAAGAGTGCGGAGTAAATTGCCATATTTTCCTTTTATCCGTCGAGATATAAATCGGACGACCTACATTTTAGGATGGCAGGCCCACCATCATCACCAACTCTATTTTTTATCCCTACTCTTATAAAAAGCATTGTCGGTGATGATCGTGTGCCTGCCATCCTGCAATATAGGCCGTCTGATCTATATCTGACGGATAGGAAGGAAACTATGGCAATTTTGCAAAAAGATACCCACACCCCTCTCCACATTTGCAAATAAGGCCTTCCCTCGTTCATCCTTTTCCCCCACAAGATAAACTACTCATACAAATGCATCTTGATGTTCATAAACGCATGGGCATCTTGCTAGTTGTTGCAAAAGGCCCATGTGTGTGTGAGAGAGGGAGAGTGGTGGAGGCGGAGTGCATGTGTGACAAAGACACAAGGAGTGTGTGTGCGATAGGTATCAACTTAAAATGAGGCGATAGTGTGTGTGTGCACGATCGAGAGGGCGTGTCTCAAGAAGGGAAGAAAAAGCTACATAGATACAAGGAGCGGGAGAGAGACATGTATGCTATGGTGGAAGCACGAGTGTGCGGGTGTATAAACCTATCTAGAGGCTAGCCACCGATAAATGTTTGTGAGAGAAATACAGTCGAGTGCGAAAGCGAGAGTTTTGTGTGTGTGTGAGAGAGAGACGGTGGTCGGGAAGGGGAGTGGAAGCAGGAGTTGTGTGTGTGTGTGTCCGTGAGAGAGAGAGAGAGAGAGAGACGGTAGTCGGGGTTGTCTCGATCGGTAAACAAATGAATAATGTCGATGCAGGATGGAGACGAAAAGGAGACCGCAACAAATGTTGTGTCTACAGGAGAGAGAGAGAGAGAGAGTAATTTTAGTGGTATGAGTCATATGTTGAGACATATAGGGTGTGTGAGAGAATCCCATAGAGAGAAAGACAAAGTGAAAGACGAGTGGAGATTGTGTGTGGCGGTGAAAAAGAAAGCTTAGGTACCGAGTGATACCAGATAATGAGAGACGTGAGAGATAATGAAAACCATGTAATGTATAATGATAGGGAGAGTGTGACACTTCTCAAGGGAGGCGTTGACAGACCATGTTTGCGAGGATAGGAGAAACATGAAGTGAGCGTATGGGTGAGCTGGAGAAAAGAGAGTGATAGCTACGAAGGAGCATGCATGCGAGAGAGATGGGTGTGAAAGGAGTGAAGAAAAATGGGATTCAAATATTTGAATTCGAGATGATGATACATGTAATCCATACTCGAACCAAAATTGATCTATCAAACATGCATACTCATATGAATTCACGCACATCTATGTTATTTAATATGTAGATATTACTGATCCATACATTTTAGTAGAACATAATTTGGTTAAAAATTTCGAATTCAACCTTAAGATTTCGAGATCGTTGTATTTGTAAATCATATTATACATATAAAGGAGCAGAATTCTTTGTTGTGCTTTTGAAAGTATATATATATATATATATATATATAAATGATGTATATAGAATGTAATTCCAATTGAAAATGTATCCCACCCGAAAAAAATAGTAGAATACAAACGGGATTCGAATTGAGTTGTACGATGGCGTGCCTTTGTGCAAAATTTGAACGAAGCGGGGAAAGTCGCAGTAACCCCGCCCGAAACCAAAATCTGCGAGATGGAAATCACTACTGCCTATCCCTGCCACGCAAAGCCTATCTACTGGATTTCTATAGGTTTTGATAGGGGTAGGTTTGTAATTTCACCCAAACGTGACGTAACCGCCTCTCACCCGGATTCATACACGGTGGGCGCCAAAACACAGTGTGCCCTCGGCCGAAATCGACTCCCTCCCCGATTCATATTCATACACGGTGGGCGCCAAAAACAAACTCTCGTTGACAAATATTCGGTGTATGCGAGATTACCGTCCTATCCCCGACCGATTAATGTTGCTGCGATGTAGTAGAAATTTGAAACGGGGGCTAAGTTTGTAAATTTCCTCGCATTTGAGACAAGCGCGCCCTAAATACATGGTTCCCCCCTTCCTCTCTACCTCCCTTTTCCCTATTCGTACTCCGTGGGCGCCAAAACACCCTCTCCACCCACCCTCCTCCGTCCGCCTCCGTCCGCCACCCCATCCACCGCCGTCCTCCTCCACCATGCCGGAGCTAATACACCGACGCCGCCGTCCATTACAAGAGATCGACCTCTCTCATCCACGCCTTCGGACCGGGATCCTTGCATCCCGTCCTCTTGCTTCATCCCTGCCATCGTCCACCTTGCCGGCGCCGCTCTCGACCATCTCGTCCACCGCCCCGCCGCCGTCTACCCTCCTAGATCTGCTTCCACGCCGCCGACATCCATCGCTACCGCACCGTCAAATTCTCGGCAGATGCGTACACAAGCGCACCAGAGGCGATACTCTTTCAGATTCTGCTCAACTTATTTATCGCAACAAGAAAATAGATCGGCCTTTGCTTTACTCTGATTTCTTGTCTTGGTTGCGGTTGCCTTTGTCTGGTTTGCACCTTCAGATCCGCCATGGCACGCTCAACACTATACTCCCAATGCTTATGGTTTTCCCCTTTATATTCCACACTAGTTAAATCACAGAGACTAAATTTCAAAATTGGGTCGGTCGATTTTTCAGAGCTCATTTGGAGTTCGCGGTGCGATCCAAGGGCTCGGGTTGTTGTGGGGCCTCGCCGAACGAAGAAAACTCGACGGGTGGGGGTGGGGGTGGCGGAGGAACACAGCGGTGGGGGCGGTGGTCCGACCCGGCGGCCCGTCTTGGTGTTATGTATGGGAAGAATTAAGAGACGAGGAAGAAGAAGGGTTAGGAGACGTAGGATCTTCATCCAACCGCCTGAAATGGTCGAGAGACAGCTGGGAGTTGCATTCTTAATGCGCTCTGGTTCATCTTGTGTGGGCACTACGCGACCAACATTTTATTATCCAAAATCTGATTGCTCTTCTTTACCATGAGCCTCTTCCGTTCTTCTTTAATATGTACTCTCTTCGTTCCTAAATACAAGTCTTTGTATAGATTCCACCATGGACTACATATGGAGCAAAATGAGTGAATCTACACTCTAAAATGTATCTGGATACATCTGTATGTGATCCATAGTGGAAATCTCTACCAAGACTTATATTTTGGAATGGAGGGAGTATGCTAGTAATCTGATATGTTCCTTGTAATCGAAGATGAGCAGGGACATTTGCAGTGTAGAGGTCTATACGGTCGGTTGTGATGGACACTTTGAGCCTCTTTGATTCGTAGGATCTTGTAAACATAGGAATATGATTTGTAGTGGCCTGCCCACTTGAATCCTATAAGAATAGCAAGAAAATGCGCGGAGCTATGTCACCTTTGAGAGTTACACCGATATTAACAGTACCGCACCTTCACTTGAAGAGAGCTGGTACCGAAGCCTTTCTAGCCGTACCGACAATACTAGCACATATATTCCAGCAAGTTCCACTTTGCTGATTTTACTCTGATGCTTAAGGTTTTCCCGTGATATCTACACTATGATATGTGTAGCTGCTTTGTGTCGCACTAGCAGCAGTCCACTCTTGAAGCTAAACACTGCAATGACTTACAAAATTGGCACCAAGGTATTGAGTGCCATTCTGGATGCAATGAAACTAATACGCTCCCCACCTGTTGACTCTATTTCAGAATATGATCCTAATGTCTATTCTAACCTCGAGGAGGCAAAGGCAGATGGCCTATCCTGTTCACCCATCAAGGTGCCTGTTCTAATTTGGCAATATTTTATTGATTGCGGGTATCTTGCATATGTTGTCTTGCATTTCTTCTACTTTGTTGCACCACCATCTGCTTAGTTTACTCATCATATATGTCGAGATGCCATGCCCATCCATTATCAATACATATTCCATCTGTCATCATACCATGTTTTTCCACTCAAATGTTGTTCATGTGCATCAGACATTAAAAAGGAAGAGGGTGATTGCCGAACACGAAGGAGCACCAAAGAAAGTCCTTGAAAAACATGGTGGTGCCGGAGAAATCGAACTGACACCCACTTATATTGGCTGTACAACCAATGACACAAAACGTAGGACCGACTCCAACAGACTGTACCCATACTTCACTGGCCACACCACTAGCCCAACCACACAGGACCTGCACTCCAGCAAAAGGTATACCAATTTCATTTGCCATAGAACCAGCTGTTCCAAAGAAAAATCCCACTCCAACAAAAAGTACAGCAAGTCCACCGGACGAAGACCTATCGCAACTGCAGAGACGACCAATTCCTGCAGATTGGAACCCCATTCCATTTATTCCCAGTTTAAAAGACAATACTTTCAATGTTGTTAGGGACTTCGTGCATATATTCCCATCATGGGAAGATTATTGTGAAGACAAACACCATTTTCACATGTTCCTGTCCAACTTACGTGTAAGTGCTATTATTCATGGTTATTATTTTCCTGTTTTACGCTGATTGAACACATCAATGATTTACATTACATTGTTGTAACTAGGCAAGGGTCAATCTGGATAGTCATGACGAGCAAAGCTTGCTTGTGCTTTTCAAGGAAGCATTGCAGCGAAGATCGGTGTTACCCGAGGAAATCACACTTTGGTGGCAAGTCTATAAACGAATTTCGGTGAAGTCTCCTGTGCTAAATTTAGAAGACATTGAATGGAAAAACCTTGTTATGCACTTTGGTCTCGTTCGGGATGAGGTCTTGTCTGTGAAATCACATGACAATTTGAACTTCTACTTTTACGCATGTGCCTTACGGATCTTTTTTGCAGGAAATCTGCTCGAAGAAGAATTCCGGTTTGAAAAGAACGACAGGATATCGCAAATATGCTGCCCGCTGATTTGCTCTTGTTAGTACCTGTTGTCCTATATCACTGTACTTGCATACATACCTCGTTCATTATGTGACAACAGTATTTATGATAGCTTGCTTATCAATTGTTCGCTCCAAATTATCTGATATGTATGAATGGTTACATTAGTGTAGAATATATCCAATGCCAATGTTTTTTTAGCTCTGCATTGTTCTTGTAAGTACATGCTGTCCTTTATCAGTGTACTTAATAGTTGTTCATGTACGATCACTCTGCAGCTTATTTTCCTTTGCCCTCCATTTTCTACACATCGGATCTATATTTACTCTTACCATAAGGTTGGTCTTGAAGAAGTTTAGGCATGCATTGCTCTTGGCTGTACCTTTTGCCTGTATCGCTGCACTTACATTTATAGCTACTTGGTTATGTAGCATCACTCTTCATCTTATCTTAAATATTCTCCATTTTTTCGTATATTATCACATCTATATTTACTCTTAACAAAATGTAGAATAAAGGCAATGCTTTTGAAAAAGATTCTGTGGTAAACTTCTTGAATTCCCCCCCCATCAGCATGGACAAGGCCTTTATAGAGCCCGTCTTCACCAATAATGTAAGTTTGTCCATCTCAAGCCTTCAAACTTTGTTGTATATATTTGGTTAGGCATGACTGCAACAACTGTTTATTTTTGGTTTTTGCATCAAATTGCTTATTTAAAGTTTATTATGTAGTTCATAAACAAAAGTTTGTCCTTACTAAATTTAAGTTTTCAGTTGTACAACCAAGTTCCTTCTTCATACCATGTAAATTAAACTATCTGAGCAAGTGATCTTGTTTTGCCTTCGCATGTATGCTTCGTTTCTTCATCCGTAATCCAAAGTGGTGTGGTGAACCTACCCACTCTGACACAATGTCATATTTTGCAATGTCTTAACTATGAACAATGTCATATCGTTCTACTATTATTTAAACCGTCTCTTTATTTGCCAATCTGAAATGGTATAAATTGACAACACACTAACCATTGATACTTATGAGTTCTTGATCTGTAATCCAGTGTTGTCGTGAAGCTGCCAACTCCTTCACGATGTCATTTCCTGCCATGTCTTGACCTGAACAATACCATATTATGTTAATGCAATTTTAAACTGTGTCACTTTATTCATCAATAAGAAATGTTATGAATTGTCAGCACTGATACTTTTACGTGCAAAACCTGTGATATGTCTGCTTGTTTATATTTCAGAGTGAGGAAGATATAAGTGGTGAACAAGCGCAATCTCATCATCTTACTCAGATGCTTGCGCTGCAGCTCTCCAGCAGGGCTAACCTTTCTTGAACTCTATTGAAGTGCTGTCGGTTTTGTATATTATTTTGTCGGCGTGTCTATTTGCACCGGTGGCAATCTTTGATGCCCAGTGTATGTAATCTGGTGTCTGCTTATGCTTTATTATCATAGTGGCGAACTTTGATGCCCAGTGGATGTAATATGCCGTAATTTCTTTATTGTATAGTCTAGGTTTTTTCTTATTCATGATGCTGCAGTTATTTTACTGTATATATATCCTGTCTTAGCAGTAAACCGGCCAAACCGTAAAATTACGGTACATAATCGGGGCGTCATGCATTCACGATCTAGGTTGGGCCTGAAACGTGCCGAACAGCTCATGGGCCGGCAGCAGCCCGAAATGAACCCCGACCCATGATTGTGCGAATCAAATCACGGGCTTTTAACAGGCCAAAATTGTCTCGGTCCTTGTTTGGCCCAATCAGATATCGGCTGCGAGCAGGCCGGATGCAAATCGGGCAGTAGTTAGGCCAAACTATATGAAGGGCTTTTATCAGCCAAAATTAATATAGGGCCAAAATGTTAAACGGGCCTTAATGTGCCAAAACTAATATCGGGCGAATTACTAAGTGGGCCTTTAGCAAGTGGGCCCAAAAGCATAGTGTCCGGTTGTCGGGCGAATTTGATATGGGCCATAATTGAGCCCAAAGCCTCTTAAAGGGCGGACTGATCCGGCTGTAATTTGGCCCGTAACGTGGTAGGCTTATAACGTCTTGGGATCTCATATGGGCCACTTTTAGGCCCGGAACATGGCAGGCCATTAATGGACCGGATCAGATATGGGCCGGCATTTGGCCCAAAACATGGCAGCTAGTTAATGGGCCGGCCTACTAGGGTCCTCAAAATCTTGTGGGCCTACAGCTGGGCCGGCCCATTAATGACGGCAAAATCTCGTGGGCCTTTAGCTGGGCCGGCCCATTATGATCCGCAAGAATCTTGTGGGCCTTTACTTGGGCGGACCCATTATAGCACACAAAAATCTTGTGGGCCTTTAGCTGGGCCGGCCCATTATGGCCATAAAATCTCGTGGGCCTTTAGTGAGCCGCCCATTATGGTCATAAAATCTTGTGGGCCTTTAGCTGGCCGACCCATTATGGCCCGCAAAATCTTGTGGTCCTTTAGCTGGGCGGCCCATTATGGTCCATAAAATCGTGTGGGCCTTTAGCTGGGCCGCCCATTATGGTCATAAAACTTGTGGGCCTTTAATTGGGCCGCCCAATTAAACTTGTTGGGTCGTGCCACGTGTGGATGTATCATAGGCGCCTACATCCAATGAGTGGATGACATTCGTCCCGGCGGTGAGTCGACACGTGTTTCCTCCAGCCAATGATGATTTTACACGTGGAAAATCACCATTGGTCGGGGCTGTTAACGGTTATCGGATCCAAAACCCGACCCGATAGCTTAACGGAATTCTGTTACGGTGGATGCCACGTGTCGGTCACCCTTGATGAAAGCACTTACGGACGCGCGATTTATCGTCATGGAAGTGGACACTTCCGTGATGATAATTTTCGTAATGTCATGGAACACTTCTACGACAGCACATGTATGACTATCTAGATTCTGTCATAAATTTGTCATGAATGTACATGCATGACAAAAAACGCGACCTACTGTGATAAACACGTATCATCACGGAAGTGTATTCTTTTGTAGTGTAGTTTTGCTATGTCCACTACTTGTTGCAATGATCATGATTGGGGTGATTTTTCTTACAATCTTGAAAATTTATTTAAACCCCGTGATGAATATGAGATTGATAATAATGTATGCAAAAATATTGGAAGTGGGTTTGGAAGAGTGTCAACTTTAGATCCCACATATTTGGAAAATGTTCAATCTTATGAAATTTTTGATTAAAGTGGGTTTGGAGAGGTCATGACTTTAGTTAATGATAATCCCACTATTTTGGAAGAGTGTCAATTTCGCATGCATGTGGATCGTGTTGAGAATATGTTATGTGATAGCTATTTTGTTGAATTTGCCTATGATCCTACATGTAATTTATATGAGAGAGGAAAATATGGTTGTAGAAATTTTCATGTTACTAAATTACCTCTCGTTATGTTGAGATTGCTATTGTTTCTTTCCTCTTCTTTGCATATGCTAGTTTTTGCTTGCCTTGATAATATGTAATTATTATGAGAGAGGAAAATATGGTTGTAGACAAACTACTCTGAAAGATATAAGTGAAGATCAATGAGTAGTCGAATAATTACGTAACTATGTGAAGGCTCTCCAATTTAATAATTTCAGATCTTGGTATTGTATTCAAACAGCAAGCAAAGCTAAAGAAAATAAAATGACGCTCCAAGCAAAACACATATCATGTGGTGAATAAAAATATAGCTCCAAGTAAAGTTACTGATGAACGAAGACGAAAGAGGGGATGCCTTCCGGGGCATCCCCAAGCTTAGTCGCTTGGTTATCCTTGAATATTACCTTGGGGTGCCTTGGGCATCCCCAATCTTAGGCTCTTGCCACTCCTTATTCCGTAGTCCATCGAATCTTTACCCAAAACTTGAAAACTTCAACCACACAAAACTTAACAGAAAACTCGTGAGCTCCGTTAGCGAAAGAAAACAAAACACCACTTCAAGGTACTGTAATGAACTCATTCTTTATTTATATTGGTGTTAAACCTACTGTATTCCAACTTCTCTATGGTTTATAAACTATTTTAGTAGCCGTAGATTCATCAAAATAAGCAAACAACACAATGAAAACAGAATCTGTCAAAAACAGAACAGTCTGTAGTAATCTGTAACTAACGCAAACTTCTGGAACTCCAACAATTCTAAAATAAATTGATGGACCTAAGGAATTTGTCTAGAAATCATCTGCATAAAGAATCAACTAAATAGCACTCTCCAATAAAGTTATAGCTAATCTCGTGAGCGCTAAAGTTTCTGTTTTTTACAGCATGATCATAAAAACTTCACCCAAGTCTTCCCAAACGTTCTACTTGGCACAAACACTAATTAAAACACAAAACCTCATCTAAACAGAAGCTAGATGGATTATTTATTATTAAACAAAAGAAAAAAATAAAGAAACTAAAATAAAATTGGGTTGCCCTCCAACAAGCGCTATCGTTTAACGCCCCTAGCTAGGCATGATGATTTCAATGATGCTCACATAAAAGATAAGAATTGAAACATAAAGAGAGCATCATGAAGAATATGACTAGCACATTTAAGTCTAACCCACTTCCTATGCATAGGGATTTTGTGAGCAAACAACTTATGGGAACAATAATCAACAAGCATAGGAAGATAAAACAAGCACAAGTTCAAAAATTGAAGCACATAGAGAGGAAACTTGACATTATTGCAATTCCTACAAGCATATGTTCCTCCCTCATAATAATTTTCAGTAGCATCATGAATGAATTCAACAATATAACCAGCACCTAAAGCATTCTTTTCATGATCTACTAGCATAGAAAATTTATTACTCTCCACATAAGCAAATTCATTCTCTTTCGGAATAGTGGGAGCAAACTCAACAAAATAACTATCATATGATTGAGAATTAAGATCAAGATGACAAGTTTCATGGTTATCATTAATTCTTTAAATCATACGTGTCATCACAATAATCATCATAGATAGGAGGCATGCTTTCATCATAGTAAATTTGCTCATCAAACCTTGGGGGACAAAAAATATCATCTTCATCAAACATAGCTTCCCCAAGCTTGTGGCTTTGCATATCATTACCATCATGGATATTCAAGGAGTTCATACTAACAACATTGCAATCATCCTCATCATTCAAATATTTAGTGCCAAAAAATTTATAGATTTATTCTGCTAGCATTTAAGCACAATTATCCTTTCCATCATACTCACGAAAGATATTAAAAAGGTGAAGCGTATGAGACAAACTTAATTCCATTTTTTTGTAATTTTCTTTTATAAACTAGACTAGTGCTAAAAAAAGATTCAATTGCAAGATCTAAAGATATACCTTCACTTACCTAGCCTCCCGACAACGGCGCTTGAAAAAGAGCTTGATGTCTACTACACAACCTTCTTCTTGTAGACGTTGTTGGGCCTGCAAGTGCACAGGTTTGTAGGAAAGTAGCAAATTTCCCTCAAGTGGATGGCCTAAGGTTTATCAATCCGCGAGAGGCGTTGGAGGAAGATGGTCTCTCTCAAACAACCCTGCAACCAAATAACAAAAAGTCTCTTGTGTCCCCAACACACCCAATACAATAGTAAATTGTATAGGTGCACTTGTTCGGCGAAGAGATGGTGATAGAAGTGCAAAATAGATAGTAGATATAGGATTTTGTAATCTGAAATAATAAAAACAGCAAGGTAGCAAGCGGTAAAAGTGAGCGTAAACGGTATTGCAATGATAGGAAACAAGGCCTAGGGTTCATACTTTCGCTAGTGCAAGTTCTCTCAACAATAATAACATAGATAGATCATATAACAAGCCCTCAACATGCAATAAAGAGTCACCCCAAAGCCACTAATAGCGGAGAACAAACGTAGAGATTATGGTCGGCATTTAAACCACCGCAAAGCTATTCTTTGGATCGATCTATAAAAGAGTCCGTACTAGAATAACACCTTAAGACACAAATCAACCAAAACCCTAATGTCACCTAGATACTCCATTGTCACCTCAAGTATCCGTGGGCATGATTATACGATATGCATCACACAATCTCAGATTTATCCAACCAACATAAAAGTACTTCGAAGAGTGCCCCAAAGTTTCTATCGGAGAATCAAGAATGTGTGCCAACCCCTATGCATAGGTTCATGGGCGGAACCCGCAAGTTGGTCATCAAAACATACATCAAGTGGCACATTATATCCCATTGTCACCACAGATAATCACGACAAGACATACATCAAGTGTTCTCATAAAGACTCAATCCGATAAGATAACTTCAAAAGGGGAAACTCAATTCATCACAAGAGAGTAGAGGGGGAGAAACATCATAAGATCCAACTACAATAGCAAAGCTCGGGATACATCAAGATCGTATCACCTCAAGAACACGAGAGAGAGAGATCAAATACATAGCTACTGGTACATACCCTCAGCCCCGAGGGTGAACTACTCCTTCCTCGTCATGGATAGCGTCGGGATGATGAAGATGTCTACCGGAGATGGATCCCCCTCCGGCAGGGTACCGGAAAGGGGTCCCGATTGGTCTTTGGTGGTTCTGGAGGCTTGCGGCGGCGGAACTCCCGATCTATCTTCTGTTTTGGAAGTTTTAGGGTACGTAGGTATATATGGGTGAAAGGAGTACGTTGGTGGAGCTACGGGGGCGCCACGAGGCAGCGGGGCGCGCCTAGGGGGGAGGGCGCGCCCCCCACTCTCGTGAGCACCTCCCGTATCTTCTTTACATGGAGTCCAAGTCCATCAGGTGGGTTTCCTTCCAAAATTAACTTCTCCAGTTGATTTCATTCCGTTTTGACTCCGTCTGATATTCCTTTTCCTCGAAATACTTAAATAGGCACAAAACAGCAAATCTGGGCTGGGCCTCCGGTTAATAGGTTAGTCCCAAAAGTAATATAAAAGTGGATAATAAAGCCCAATATTGTCCAAAACAGTAGATAATATAGCATGGAGCAATCAAAAATTATGGATACGTTGGAGACGTATCAAGCATCCCCAAGCTTAATTCCTGCTCGTCCTCGAGTAGGTAAATGAAAAAAGAATTTTTGATGCGGAGTGCTACTTGGCATAATTTCAATGTAAATCTTCTTACTTGTGATATGAATATTCAGATCCGAAATATTCAAGACAAAAGTTCATATTGACATAAAAATAATAATACTTAAAGCATACTAGCAAAGCAATCATGTCTTCTCAAAATAGCATGGCAAAAGAAAGTTCATCCCTACAAAATCATATAGTTAGGCTATGCTTCATTTTCGTCACACAAAGATGTTCCCAACTTCTATACTCCCGATGACAAGCCAAGCAATTGTTTCATACTTAAATAATCTCAAACTTTTTCAACCTTCACGCAATACATGAGCGTGGGCCATGGATATAGCACTATGGGTGGAATAGAATATGATGATGGGGATTGTGTGGAGAAGACAAAAAGGAGGAAGTCTCACATTGACGAGGATAATCAACGGGCTATGGAGATGCCCATCAATTGATGTCAACATGAGGAGTAGGGATTGCCATGCAACGGATGCACTAGAGCTATGAATGCTCAACAAAAGAAAACTAGTGGGTGTGCATCCAACTTGCTTGCTCATGAAGACCTAGGGCATTTTGAGGAAGCCCATCATAGGAATATACAAGCCAAGTTCTATAATGAAAAATTCCCACTAGTATGAAATACAACTTATGAGACTCACTATATGAAAAACATGGTGCTACTTTGAAGCACAATATATGAGACTCGCTATATGAAGAACATGGTGCTACTTTGAAGCACAAGTGTGGAAAAAAGGATAGTAGCATTGCCCCTTTTTATTATTTTATTTTATTTTTTATTTTTTTGGGCCTTCTTTTTTTTTCTTTGGCCTTTCTCTTTTTTTTGGGGTGAACAATGCTCTATTGAATGATGATCATCACACTTCTATTTATTTACAACTCAATGATTACAACTCGATACTAGAACAAGATATGACTCTATATGAATGCCTCCAGCGGTGTACTGGGATGAAATCAAGAGTGACATGTATGAAAAATAATGCATGTTGGCTTTACCACAAATACGATGTCAACTACATGATCATGCAATGGCAATATGACAAAAGTAAGGTATGTCATGATGATGAACGGAACGGTGGAAAGTTGCATGGCAATATATCTCGGAATGGCTATGGAAATGCCATGAATAGGTAGGTATGGTGGCTGTTTTGAGGAATATATAAGGAGGTTTATGTGTGATAGAGCGTATCATATCACGGGGTTTGGATGCATGGGCGAAGTTTGCACCAACTCTCAAGGTGAGAAAGGGCAATGCACGGTGCCGAAGAGGGTAGCAATGGCGGAAAGGTAAAAGTGCGTATAATCCATGGACTCAACATTAGTCAAAAGAACTCATATACTTATTGCAAAAATTTAGAAGTCATCAAAAATCAAGTACTACGCGCATGCTCCTAGGGGATAGATTGGTAGGAAAAGACCATCGCTCGTCCCCGACCGCCACTCATAATGATGCACAAGCCAGGTACACTTCATGTTTCAAATTTGTTACATAACTTTAACCATACGTGCATGCTACGGGATTTGCTAACTTCAACATAAGCATTTCTCAAATTCACAACTACTCAACTAGCATGACTTTGATATTATCACCTCCATATCTCAAAACAGTTATCAAGCATCAAACTTATCTTAGTATTCAACACACTCATAAGAATTCTTACAAATCTTGTATGCTTAGCATATTAGGATTTTAAGAAAATTACCATGATATCTAAGACTCTCAAAATAATATAAGTGAAGCATGAGAGTTCATCTATTTCTTCAAAATAAAACCACCATTGTGCTCTAAAAGATATAAGTGAAGCACTAGAGCAAACAACAAACTACTCCGAAAGATATAAGTGAAGATCAATGAGTAGTCGAATAATTATGTAACTATGTGAAGACTCTCCCATTTAATAATTTCAGATCTTGGTATTGTATTCAAACAGCAAGCAAAGCTAAAGAAAATAAAATGACGCTCCAAGCAAAACACATATCATGTGGTGAATAAAAATATAGCTCCAAGTAAAGTTACCGATGAACGAAGACGAAAGAGGGGATGCCTTCCGGGGCATCCCCAAGCTTATTCGCTTGGTTATCCTTGAATATTACCTTGGGGTGCCTTGGGCATCCCCAAGCTTAGGCTCTTGCCACTCCTTATTCCGTAGTCCATAGAATCTTTACCCAAAACTTGAAAACTTCAACCACACAAAACTTAACAGAAAACTCGTGAGCTCCGTTAGCGAAAGAAAACAAAATACCACTTCAAGGTACTGTAATGAACTCATTCTTTATTTATATTGGTGTTAAACCTACTGTATTACAACTTCTCTATGGTTTATAAACTATTTTACTAGCCGTAGATTCATCAAAATAAGCAAACAACACAATGAAAACAGAATCTGTCAAAAACATAACAGTCTGTAGTAATCTGTAACTAATGCAAACTTCTGGAAATCCAAAAATTCTAAAATAAATTGGTGGACCTGAGGAATTTGTCTATAAATCATCTGCAAAAAGAATCAACTAAATAGCACTCTCCAGTAAAATGTTATAGCTAATCTCGTGAGCGCTAAAGTTTCTGTTTTTTACAGCATGATCATAAAAACTTCACCCAAGTCTTCCCAAAGGTTCTACTTGGCACAAACACTAATTAAAACACAAAACCTCATCTAAACAGAAGCTAGATGGATTATTTATTTCTAAACAAAACCAAAAATCAAGAAACTAAAATAAAATTGGGTTGCCTCCCAACAAGCGATATCGTTCAACGCCCCTAGCTAGGCATGATGATTTCAATGATGCTCACATAAAAGATAAGAATTGAAACATAAAGAGAGCATCATGAAGAATATGACTAGCACATTTAAGTCTAACCCACTTCCTATGCATAGGGATTTTGTGAGCAAACAACTTATGGGAACAATAATCAACAAGCATAGGAAGATAAAACAAGCACAAGTTCAAAATTGAAGCACATAGAGAGGAAACTTGACATTATTGCAATTCCTACAAGCATATGTTCCTCCCTCATAATAATTTTCAGTAGCATCATGAATGAATTCAACAATATAACCAGCACCTAAAGCATTCTTTTCATGATCTACTAGCATAGAAAATTTATTACTCTCCACATAAGCAAATTCATTCTCTTTCGGAATAGTGGGAGCAAACTCAACAAAATAACTATCATATGATTGAGAATTAAGATCAAGATGACAAGTTTCATGGTTATCATTATTCTTTAAAGCATACGTGTCATCACAATAATCATCATAGATAGGAGGCATGCTTTCATCATAGTAAATTTGCTCATCAAAGCTTGGGGGACAAAAATATCATCTTCATCAAACATAGCTTCCCCAAGCTTGTGGCTTTGCATATCATTAGCATCATGGATATTCAAGCAGTTCATACTAACAACATTGCAATCATGCTCATCATTCAAATATTTAGTGCCAACCAATTTAGAGATTTCTTCTTCTAGCATTTGAGCACAATTATCCTTTCCATCATACTCACGGAAGATATTAAAAAGGTGAAGCGTATGAGACAAACTTAATTCCATTTTTTTGTAATTTTCTTTTATAAACTAGACTAGTGCTAAAAAAAGATTCAATTGCAAGATCTAAAGATATACCTTCACTTACCTAGCATCCCCGACAACGGCGCCAGAAAAGAGCTTGATGTCTACTACACAACCTTCTTCTTGTAGACGTTGTTGGGCCTGCAAGTGCACAGGTTTGTAGGAGAGTAGCAAATTTCCCTCAAGTGGATGACCTATGGTTTATCAATCCGCGAGAGGCGTAGGAGGAAGATGGTCTCTCTCAAAAAACCCTGCAACCAAATAACAAAAATTCTCTTGTGTCCCCAACACACCCAATACAATAGTAAATTGTATAGGTGCACTAGTTCGGCGAAGAGATGGTGATACAAGTGCAAAATAGATAGTAGATATAGGTTTTTGTAATCTGAAATAATAAAAACAGCAAGGTAGCAAGCGGTAAAAGTGAGCGTAAACGGTATTGCAATGATAGGAAACAAGGCCTAGGGTTCATACTTTCGCTAGTGCAAGTTCTCTCAACAATAATAACATAGATAGATCATATAACAAGCCCTCAACATGCAACAAAGAGTCACTCCAAAGCCACTAATAGCAGAGAACAAACGGAGAGATTTTGGTCGGGTACGAAACCAGCGCAAAGCTATTATTTCGGATCGATCTATAAAAGAGTTCGTACTAGAATAACACCTTAAGACACAAATCAACCAAAACCCTAATGTCACCTAGATACTCCATTGTCACCTCAAGTATCCGTGGGCATGATTATACGATATGCATCACACAATCTCAGATTTATCCAACCAACATTAAAGTACTTCAAAGAGTGCCCCAAAGTTTCTCCCGTAGAATAAAGAACGTGTGCCAACCCCTATGCATAGGTTCATGGGCGGAACCCGCAAGTTGGTCACCAAAACATACATCAAGTGGCACATGATATCCCATTGTCACCACAGATAATCACGGCAAGCCATACATCAAGTGTTCTCATAAAGACTCAATCCGATAAGATAACTTCAGAAGGGGAAACTCAGTTCATCACAAGAGAGTAGAGGGGGAGAAACATCATAAGATCCAACCACAATAGCAAAGCTCGGGATACATCAAGATCGTATCACCACAAGAACACGAGAGAGAGAGAGAGAGAGAGAGAGAGAGAGAGAGAGAGAGATCAAACACATAGCTACTGGTACATACCCTCAGCCCCGAGGGTGAACTACTCCCTCCTCGTCATGGATAGCGTCGGGATGATGAAGATGGCCACCGGATATGGATCCCCCCTCTGGCAGGGTACCGGAAAGGGGTCCCGATTGGTCATTAGTGGTTCTGGAGGCTTGCGGCGGCGGAACTCCCGATCTATCTTCTGTTTTGGAAGTTTTAGGGTACGTAGGTATATATGGGTGAAAGGAGTACGTCGGTGGAGGTACGGGGGCCCCACGAGGCAGGGGGGCGCGCCCAGGGGGGGAGGGTGCGCCCCCACCCTCGTGAGCACCTCCCGTATCTTCTGACGTGGAGTCCAAGTCCATCAGGTGGGTTTCCTTCCAAAAATAACTTCTCCTGTTGATTTCGTTCCGTTTTGACTCCGTCTGATATTCCTTTTCCTCGAAACACTGAAATAGGCATAAAACAGCAAATCTGGGCTAGGCCTCCGGTTAATAGGTTAGTCCCAAAAGTAATATAAAAGTGGATAATAAAGCCCAATATTGTCCAAAACAATAGATAATATAGCATGGAGCAATAAAAAATTATAGTTACGTTGGAGACGTATCACTTTGCGTGATCATGTAGTTGACATCATATTTGTGGCAAAGCCACTATTCATAATTCTTTCATACATGCCACTCTTGATTCATTGCATATCCTGGTACACTGCCGAAGGCATCACATAGAGTCATATTTTGTTCTAAGTATTGAGTTGTAATTCTTGAGTTGTAAAGTAAATAAAATTGTGATGATCATCATTATTAGAGCATTGTCGCAGGTGAGGAAAGGATGATGGAGACTATGATTCCCCCACAAGTTGGGATGAGACTCCGGACTAAAAAAAGAGGCCATAAAAAAATAGAAAATGCCCAAAAGAAAAAAAGATAAAAAATGAGAGAAAAGAGAGAAGGGACAATGCTACTATCCTTTTTCCACACTCTTGCTTCAAAGTAGCACCATGATCTTCATGATAGAGAGTCTCCTATGATATCACTTTCATATACTAGTGGGAATTTTTTATTATATAACTTGGCTTGTATATTCCAATGATGGGCTTCCTCAAATTGCCCTAGGTCTTCGTGAGCAAGCGAGTTGGATGCACACCCACTTAGTTTCTTTTGAGCTTTCATATACTTATAGCTCTAGTGCATCCGTTGCAGGGCAATCCCTACTCACTCACATTGATATCTATTAATGGGCATCTCCATAGCCCGTTGATACGCCTAGTTGATGTGAGACTATCTTTTCCTTTTTTGTCTTCTCCACAACCACCCTTCTATTCCACATATAGTGCTATATCCATGGCTCACGCTCATGTATTGCGTGAAGATTGAAAAGTTTGAGAACACCAAAAGTATGAAACAATTGCTTGGCTTGTCATCGGGGTTGTGCATGATTCAATACTTCGTGTGGAGAAGATAGAGCATAGCCAGACTATATGATTTTGTAGAGATAACTTTCTTTGGCCATGTTATTTTGAAGACATAATTGCTTAGTTAGTATGCTTGAAGTATTATTATTTTTATGTCAATATTAAACTTTCATCTTGAATCATTCGGATCTGAATATTCATACCACAATTAAGAGAATTACATAAAAAATTAAGCTAAGTAGCATTCCGCATCGAAAATTCTGTTTTTATCATTTACCTACTCAAGGACTAGCAGGAATTAAGATTGGGGATGCTTGATACGTCTCCAACGTATCTATAATTTTTTATTGTTCCATGCTATATTATATTCTGTTTTGGATGTTTATCGGGCTTATTTATACAATTTTATATTATTTTTGGGACTAACCTATTAACCGGAGGCCCAGCCCAAATTGCTGTTTTTTTTCCTATTTCAGTGTTTCGAAGGAAAAGGATATCAAACGGAGTCCAAACGGAATGAAACCTTTGGGAATGTGACTTTTGAAACAAACGCGATCTAGAGGACTTGGAGTCCACGTAAAGCAATCAACGAGGAGAGCACGAGGAAGGGGGCGCGCACTCCACCCTCGTGGGGCCCACGTTGCTCCACCAACATACTTCTTCCTCCTATATATACCTACGTACCCCCAAACGATCATATACGGAGCCAAAACCCTATTTCCACCGCCGCAACCTTCTGTACCCATGAGATCCCATCTTGGGGCCTTTTCCGGTGCTCCGCCGGAGGGGGCATTGATCATGGAGGGCTTCTACATCAACACCATAGCCTCTCCAATGATGTATGAGTAGTTTACCTCAGACCTTCGGCTCCATAGTTATTAGCTAGATGGCTTATTCTCTCTCTTTGGATCTCAATACAAAGTTCTACTCGATTCTCTTGGAGATCTATTCGATGTAATCTTCTTTTGTGGTGTGTTTGTCGAGATCCGATGAATTGTTGGTTTATGATCAAGTTTATCTATGAACAATATTTGAATCTCCTCTGAATTCTTTTATGTATGATTGGTTATCTTTGCAAGTCTCTTCGAATTATCAGTTTGGTTTGGCCTACTAGATTGATCTTTCTTGCAATGGGAGAAGTGCTTAGCTTTGGGTTCAATCTTGCGTGCTCGATCCGATGTAAAGGGAAACGACACATATTGTATTATTGCCATCGAGGATAAAAAGATGGGGTTTATATCATATTTCATGAGTTTATCCCTCTACATCATGTCATCTTACTTAAAGCATTACTCTGTTCTTATGAACTTAATACTCTAGATGCATGTTGGATAGCGGTCGATGTGTGGAGTAATAGTAGTAGATGCAGAATCGTTTTGGTCTACTTGTCGCGGACGTGATGCCTATATACATGATCATACCTAGATATTCTCATGAATATGCTCAATTCTATCAATTGCTGGACAGTAATTCGTTTACCCACCGTAATACTTATGCTCTTGAGAGAAGCCACTAGTGAAACCTATGGCCCCTGGGTCTATTTTCCATCATATTAATTTTCCAACACTTAACTATTTCTATTGACGTTTCTTTTACTTTGCATCTTTATCATAAAAATACCAAAAATATTATCTTGTCATATCTATCAGATCTCACTCTCGTAAGTGACCGTGAAGGGACTGACAACCCCTTTATCGCGTTGGTTGCGAGGTTCTTATTTGTTTGTGTAGGTGCGTGGGACTCGAGCATGGTCTCCTACTGGATTGATACCTTGGTTCTCAAAAACTGAGGGAAATACTTATGCTACTTTACTGCATCACCCTTTCGTCTTCAAGGGGAAACCAACGCAGTGCTCAAGAGGTAGCATCTACCGACGTGCTTCGCACACAGGTGGCTGGCAGGTGTCTGTTTCTCCAACTTTAGTTGAATCGAGTTTGACCACGGCCGGTCCTTGTTGAAGGTTAAAACAACACATTTGACGAAAAATTGTTGTGGTTTTGATGCGTTGGTGTGAACGATTCTTGCTAGAAGCCCGTAGCAGCCACGTAAAACTTGCAACAACAAAGTAGAGGACATCTAACTTATTTTTACAGGGCATGTTGTGATGTGATATGGTCAAGACGTGATGAGATATAAATTGTTGTATAAGATGATCATGTTTTGTAAAAGTTATCGGCAACTGGCAGGAGCCTTATGGTTGTCGTTTATTGTATCAAATGCAATCGCCATGTAATTGCTTTACTTTATCACTAAGCGGTAGTGATAGTCGTAGAAGCAATAGTTGGCGAAACGACAACGATGCTACGATGGAGATCAAGGTGTCAAGCAGGTGATGATGGAGACCATGACGGTGCTTTGGAGATGAAGATCAAAGGCACAAGATGATGATGGCCATATCATGTCACATATTTTGATTGCATGTGATGTTTATCCTTTATGCATCTTATTTTGCTTAGTATGGCGGTAGCATTATAAGATGACCCCTCACTAAATTTCAAGGTATAAGTGTTCTCCCTGAGTATGCACCGTTGCAACAGTTCGTCGTGTCGAGACACCACATGCTGATCGGGTGTGATAAGCTCTTGATACGTCTCCAACGTATCTACTTTTCCAAACACTTTTGCCCTTGTTTTGGACTCTAACTTGAATGATTTGAATTGAACT
Organism: Aegilops bicornis; assembly: GCA_021605145.1. Lineage (NCBI taxonomy): Eukaryota > Viridiplantae > Streptophyta > Magnoliopsida > Poales > Poaceae > Aegilops > Aegilops bicornis. Next base: position 752,407,971 of record CM038670.1, on the reverse strand, counting down.
AACCCGGACTGACGTTGTTTTCAGCAGAACTGCCATGGTGGTATTTTTGTGTAGAAATAAAAGTTCTTGGAATGACCTGAAAATCCACGGAGACATGTTTTGGAATTAATGAAAATATTGGCGAAAGAATCAACATCGAGGGCCTGACCTGTCCACAAGGGTGCAGGGCGCCCCCCTGGGGCATGCCCCCTGCCTCGTGGGCCCCCTGGGACTCCACCGACCTCAACCCCAACTCTATATATTCACATTCGGGGAGAAAAAAATTCAGAGAGAAGGATTCATCGCGTTTTATGATATGGAGCTGCCGCCAAGCCCTAATCTTCCTCAGGAGGGCTGATCTAGAGTCCGTTCGGGGCTCCGGAGAGGGGAATCCGTCGCCATCATCATCATCAACCATCCTCCATCACCAATTTCATGATGCTCACCGCCGTGCGTGATTAATCTCATCGTAGGCTTGCTGGACGTTGATGGGTTGGATGAGATTTACCATGTAATCGAGTTAGTTTTGTTAGGGTTTGATCCCTAGTATCCATTATGTTCTAAGATTGATGTTGCTATGACTTTGCTATGCTTAATGCTTGTCACTAGGGCCCGAGTGCCATGATTTCAGAGCTGAACCTATTATGTTTTCATGAATATATGTGAGTTCTTGATCCTATCTTGCAAGTCAATAGTCACCCACTATGTGTTATGATCCGGCAACCCTGAAGTGACAATAATCGGGACCACTTATGGTGATGACTGTAGTTTGAGGAGCTCATGTATTCACTAAGTGTTAATGCTTTGGTCCAGTACTCTATTAAAAGGAGGCCTTAATACCCCTTAGTTTCTAATAGGACCCCGCTCCCACGGGAGTGTAGGACAAAAGATGTCATGCAAGTTCTTTTCCATAAGCACGTATGACTATATTCGGAATACATGCCTACATTACATTGATGAACAGGAGCTAGTTCTGTGTCACCCTATGTTATAACTATTGCATGAGGAATTGCATTCGACATAATTATCCATCATTGATCCAGTGCTTACGAGCTTTTCACATATTGATCTTTGCTTAGTTACTTTCTGTTGCCACTGTTACGATTGCTACAAAAACTGCTACTGTTACTTTTGCCACCATTACCGTTACTTCCATACTACTTTGCTACTAAATATTTTGCTCTAGATATTAAGTCTTTCAGGTGTGGTTGACTTGACAACTCAACTGCTGTAGCGACCTGACCCAAAATCGGTCAAATCTACGTATGCATACCATCCCAAGATCATCTTTGGTACTCACAAAGACATCGATAAAGTAATCAAAGTTCAATCACACCTGAATATCATTAAACGATTCTCATATAGAGTCTTTAGTACAAGGGAATAAATTCGGCTCAAGGCCAACTCATGAGAAATAAACTACTAATGCTGCGGAGCGTCGAAGATAAGCGAGTCCATCCGACTCCAAAGGGCAATCGCCAAGCGCGGGCGTAGCCTCACTCTGATCGGAATATATCTACGCAACATAATACGTTGCAGCCATGTAGGTCAGCTTTTGGAATAAGCTGGCAAGTCATGAAGAATAACAATAATAAACTTACTAACTCTATATGCATTTTGGCTGTGGAGCTCTAAGTTTCATCATTTTGCGTAAAGCCAATTTTTATCCTACTACAGTGGACTTATTTGCAAATTACTACAAATTTTTGGTAGTTATTGAGATGGTTCCGCCAACCAATATCTCGTTCCCAATTATTAAGTCATAAACCCTCAAATTAATTCATTAGTTTTAGTGTTGAGATATCCGAATACTTCCAAGGTCCAGAGGCTCAAATGTCCGTGAATCGGGGACACGGCTAATCGATTAGGTTATAACCCTCTGCAGAGGTTTGCACACTTTCCCGCAAGAATCATTCCCTCCTTTAAAGTCTTCGCACTTCATGGTGTTTGAAGATCGGACCAGATGAAACAGGGTCTTCCAAAGAGTTCTTACGCCCCGCCGTACCCATCCAATCCTACCGTTCGTCTACTTCTCGTAGTACCGTCCACCAGCGTCACTACTAGGGTCAACCCAGCGAGCCCATAATGGCTCGCGGCTGCCTGAGTAAGCTTCGGTCATGGGGCATCCATCCTTCTCTTCGTGGCTGGGTGAAGCTTTCCGCAGGATGTCATGGCGCTTCTCCATGCATCCCGGCCACCACTGGGTGCTCCAGGTGCCCGTCAACCGTCCTCCACCCGGTAGTGATTTTCGAAGTCCATCTTGATCATTGTAGTTCATGGGGTTGTCATCATCATTGACTCTCACATCTTGCTTATGAATTTCACTCATCCCAAATCCGTCTACGAGCATAGCAAAGTAACTACTACGTCCGGGGTCATGGTAACAAGGGGTTGGTTCATCCTACCACATGATACTACTCAAGTTTAATGACTTCAAGATTTCACTACTGCATGCATGGTGGGGTGGTGACAACTACTAATGCACAAAAACATAGGTATAGAAATAACATGATCAAAACTTGCCTTCCGATGATCCTCGTAAGCTAAAGAGTCGTAGTAGCAAGCTTAGCACTCGGAAACTCTACCGAGACAAACAATAACACAATAAGCACAAAGCAAGAGGATCACACAAGATAACAATAGTAACATAGCACAAGAAAACAATCAAAACCAAATCCAAAAGAAAAACTCAAAGAAACCAATTCAAAGTTTTTTTCCTACTCCAAACAATAACAAAAATAGTTTTTATATAACAAAAATTCCTTAATATAACCTAATCATGGTTTTAGGTTAACTTAACAGAAAAGGATTCACTAAGCAACTAGGAGCAAAAAGAATTAATTAAAAAGCTATTATAAAACTCATTCTAGGCCTAATCCAATTTCTATTAAGAAAAATAATTTAAAACTTTTATTAATTATAAATAAAGTTCATCTACTAGAATGACAGAAACTAACCTAGAATAACTAATCACAAGTTAAAAATAAATTAATTTACTAATTAATTTAATAGGAAAACAGGAACTAGTTAATTAATTAGGATTAATAGGATTCTGCTTAGAACTAATTATTTATAAATCCTAAAATACCAAAGTTAATTTCTAGAGTTTGGCAATGTCAAATTAAAGTGGTGACAAAAAGAATCATGCAAAAATAATTTTTCTAACTAAAGTTATAGTAGATTTACTATTCTGGCTAAAACAATATTAAAGCATTTTTAATTATTTTTAACATGGCTAAATATATAATCTACAGAAACTACACAAAATTTGCAATCCAACAAAAAAAGAATCACTCAAAAATATTAAACAGAATAAAAGATATACATTTTTGAAAACAGAAACTATTCGGCTAAAACAGAAAATCAAAATAAAAGAAAAAGGCCTAATGGGCCTATACTGTGCACTAGGCGTTAAATAGTCTAAACGGGCCCTAGGGTTTAAACTAAACGAACCGGTAAAAAAATAAAACCTAACTAATAAATAAACCGATCGGAACCGGCCGGTTTTCTAACTAAAACCTAACCCTTCGGGGTGTCTAATCCTAGCCCTAGATCTAGGATCGAACTGTGGAGGGGGATGCCGGTGACTTACCGGACTCCGGCGACGGCGGCGGCGGCGGCGAAAGTGCTCCGTGGCGTCCGGACGTCGGCGAGCTCCGGCGACTCGTCGGGAAGACGCGCCTGCACGAGGAAGGGTTCGGTGGTGTTGGGGGGTCGGGGTGCACCGAGGCGTCTCTGGCGGCAACAATGGCGAGGAGGGCTCGGGACTCCACGACGTCGAGCAGGAGGAAGAGTGCGGCGAGCTCTCGGGGAATGGGGTGCGGGGGCTCGGCCTTTATAGCCCTAGGGTCGGGCTCGCTCGGAAGGGCATCGGAGGCGATCGGGGATCCGGATCCTTGGGATCCAGTCGATCTCATGAGGTCATGGCGTGGGCAGGGTGGAAGAAGAGGGCGGGTCCCACGGGTCGATGAGAGAGAGGAGGAACGAGCGGGTGGCCAAGCCTAGGAGATTCGGGCGAGGGGCGAGGCCCCAGGCTGGGCGCTGGTCGGCCTTCGCTGGGCTGGCCGGGCTACTGGCCGGGCCAAAGGGAGGGGTGGCTGGCTTGGGCTGGCTGGGCCAAAGGGGAGGGGCGCGGGCTGGCTGGGCCTGGGTGGTTTAGCTGGCGCCGAGGGGTTTTTCTTTATTTTTTTAAATAAAACAAAAACAAAAATAAAACCATATCTATAAATATTTTATATAGGGTATATATATACCAAAATGATCGGGGAATATTCCTTTCATTTGAACATTTTTCCAAAGGCAAAATCCAAACTTCATAAAAATCTATTTTTTCAAATTCAAATAAATCTCAGATTTGAATCCAAATCTTTTGGCATTGTTTCTTGATATTTTTGGAGTGTCATGTTTGCTCCTCTCATACTTTTGATCAAGTATTTATCAGGCTTAGTTTTTGAAATGATTCCCACATGCCAAAGTTTGAAATTCAAATTCAAAACTCAAATTGCTCTGAAATTTCAAATGGCATTCAAATTCAAACAGGATGCATAGGATGCTTAGCTATAATTGTAAAACATTCCAAATAGGAAATTTGGGATGTTACAAACCTACCCACCTTAAGATGAATCTCGCCCTCGAGATTCGGGTTGGCTAGCAAATAGGTGCGGGTGGTCTCGAAGAAGATCTTCTTCGCGTTCCCAGTGGCTTCTTCCTCGGTGTGGTGACTCCACAAAGACCTTGCAAAATTTGATGACCTTCTGCGGGTGACTACCTTGCGCAGTCTCGAGAATTCGGACGGGTTTCTCCTTGTAAGTCAAATCCTTTGTCAAGCTGTATGGCCTCTAGCACCTTGTGTCTCTCAACGGAACATCGGCCATGTCGGCATGGCACTTCTTGGTGAGAAACATGGAAGACATCATGAACTCCGGACAATCCTTCCGCAATTCCAACTTGTATGCAACTTCTCCACGACGTTCGAGGATTTTGTAGGGGCCAATGAATCGGGTGCTAACTTTCCCTTGACTCCAAACCTCTTGATTCCACGAAGTGAGACACACGATGGTATGCTCGGTCTCCCACTTCGTAAGTCACCTCCTTGCGCTTACTGTCGGCATAACTCTTCTGTCTCGACTGTGCTATCTTGAGCTTGTCTCGAATCAGCTTGACTTTCTCTTCGGAATCCTTGATAAGATCGGAACCGAAAAGTGATCGATCTCCATCACTATCCCACAAAGCAATGGTGTTACGCACCTCCTTCCGTATAGAGCTTGAAAGGGGCCATCTTGATTTGGATTGATAACTGTTGTTGTATGAGAACTTCTGCGTCGGCAAATTATCATCCCAGCTAGACCCATAGTCTAGCACACAAGCTCTCAACATGTCCTCCGTAATCTGGTTGACTCTCTCGGTCCTGTCCATCTGCTGCGGGTGAAAAGCTGTCTTTGAATTCCAGCCTCGTGCCCAAAGTTTCATGCAATTGCTTCCAAAACTTTGAGGTAAACTGCGTTCCTCTATCGACACGATTTTCCTCGGAACTCCATGCAGGACATACGATCCTGGTCATGTATATCTTGGCCAACTTAGCACTGGTATAGGTAGTCTTCACAGGAATGAAGTGAGCTACCTTAGTCAAACGATCAACTACTACCCAGATAGAATCATAACCTGAACGGGTCTGGGTAATCCTGTGATGAAATCCATACCAAGTTTCTCCCATTTCCAATCGGGAATCGGCAAAGGTTGAAGTAACCTGCTGGCTTACGATGTTACGCCTTTACCGTTGGCAAACATCGCATCTTGCCACGTACTTTCGGCAATGTCCTTCTTCATACACATCCACGAAACTTTGCTTCAAATCCAGGTACATCTTGGTGTTGCGGGATGAATCGAAATCTGATGAATCATGAGCCTCTGAAGAATTAGCTTCACGAGCTCGGGATCATTGGGCACATAAATACGATCCTCAAACCATATAGTTCCATGTTCATCCTTTCGGAATCCTTTAGCTTTTCCTTCCTCCATCTTTTGCTTTATCTCATCGATTTCCTTGTCCGACTTACGGGCTTCACGAATCCTTTCGGTCAAGGTGGACTGAACTTCCGTGGTTGCCACAAATCCTCTCGGAACTATCTCCGATCGGAGATCTACGAGGTCATCGACTAACTCTGGGTAATCCTCCTGCTGTAAGAGTATTCACATAACTCTTACGGCTCAAAGCATCTGCTACCACATTGGCCTTACCTGGGTGGTAATGCAATCTCATGTCGTAGTCCTTTATCAACTCTAGCCATCTCCTCCGCTCGAGGTTCAATTCCTTCTGCGTGAAGATATATTTCAAACTCTTGTGATCTCGTATAGACATCACAACGATTTCCAATGAGGAAATGTCTCCAGGTCTTGAGTGCATGCACTCTGACTACTAACTCCAAATCATGCGTGGCATAATTCATCTCATGAGGCCGTAGCTGTCTGGAGGCATAAGCTACAACCTTACCCTCTTGCATCAATACTCCTCCGAGTCCTTGACGAGAAGCGTCACAATAAACCTGGTATTCCTTGTGTATGTCCGCAAAATCAACACTGGGCTGTGACCAACCGCTTTCTTCAATTCTTGAAAACTGGCTTCACATTCCTCGGTCCAAACATACTTGGCTTCTTTCTTCAATAGCTCAGTCATGGGCTTGGCAATCTTCGAGAAGTTCTCAATGAACCTCCGATAATATCCTCGCGAGTCCGAGAAAACTGCGGATCTCCTTGACCGAGGTAGGTGATCGCCAATCGGTGATCGATTCAACCTTGGCGGGATCAACTGCTATTCCTTCCCTGAAATAACATGTCCGAGGAATCCAACTTCCTTCAGCCAAAATTCACATTTGCTGAACTTGGCATAAAATTGATGTTCTCAAGTTTCTCCAGAACTAGACGCAAATGTTCCTTATGCTCTTCCTCGCTCTTGGAGAAAATCAATATATCATCGATGAACACCACGACAAATTTGTCCAAATACTCCATGAACACCTTGTTCATCAAATTCATGAAGTATGCAGGAGCATTAGTCAATCCAAATGACATGACGGTATACTCATATAAACCATACACAGTGGTGAATGCTGTTTTGGGTATATCCTTTTCACGGATTTTAATCGATGATACCACGATCGAAGATCGATCTTAGAGAATACCTTGGCTCCAACAAGCTGATCAAACAAGTCATTGATCATCGGCAGAGGGTACTTGTTCTTGATGGTTACTGCTCAAAGCACGATAATCCACAACCATCCTCAAGCTTCCATCCTTCTTCTCTACCAAAAGAACTGGGGCTCCCCAAGGTGACGAGCTTGGACGAATATATCCTTTCTCCAACAACTCATTTATTTGATCCTTGATCTCCTTCAACTCATTCGGTGGCATCCGATAAGGTCTCTTGGATATTGGGGCTGTGCCGGGCAATAACTCAATCAGAAATTCAATGTCCCTGTCCGGCGGCATTCCTGGTAATTCCTCCGGAAACACATCGGGAAATTCTTGCACCATCGGCACTTCCTCTGAACAACTCCCGTGAGGGAATGCACTGATTCCTCATCCGGTTGTGCCCGGCTACATACTTAATCATCTTACATTCCGGTGGTGAGCTGAATAGACTTGCGGGCACAGTCTATGCTCCCTTCAAACTTTGACAACCAATCCATGCCTAGGATTACATCCAAGGTCTGGGTTTCCAACACTATGAGGTCCACGGGAAATTTGTGGTTCCCGATGTTGAGGGTTGCAGGACAGCCTACACCTGCCATCATTTCTCCTCCTGCGGAACTGACGCGAAGGGGGCTTCTAAGGGTTCTAGTGCGTAACCCGCATTTCTTCCACAACTACCCTTGATATGAATGAATGCGTTGCACCGTAATCAAAGAGAACCAAAACTGAACGTGAATTCAATAAAAACTTACCAACCACGATTGTTCGGTTGATCATAGACGTCCTCCACGCCGATGTGGTTCACCGAGCACGAGGGAACGGATTTGGCTTCTTCACTGAGCCTCCATTGCCATTTCCATTCCTTTGCTTGGCCTCCGGGCAGTCGGTGGCGTAGTGCCCTGTCTTCTGGCACTTGAAGCAGGTGATGTGGCTCAGATCCTTCGGAGCCGGGGCAGAACGGTGCTGATTGCCATTACCATTTCCATTGCCATTGCCATGGCCTGACTTGTTGTCTGGCTGCGGTTGTTCCCATTTCCTCCATGGTTATGGCCTCCATGGTTATGATGGGTGTGCCCTCCGAGTATGGTGCATAGCGGGCTTCTGCTGAGCTCTGAGTTGTGCTTCCCACGGCTGTACTTCCGCTATGCGGCTTTCTATCTCGCTGCTTGCCTTCAAGAATGATGGCCTTGTCTACCAGCTCTGGTAGTTGTTGAAAGTAGCCACAATAAGCTGCATGCTCGGTTCATCATTGAGTCCCTCAAGGAACTTCTCCGCTTGGCGGCATCTGTGGCCACATCATCGAGGGCATAGCGAGCGAGCTTGCTGAATTCATCCACGTCTTTGTGCCACAAGACGATTCCCTGGCGTAAGTTGCGGAACTCACGCTTCTTCGCACTCATGGCTCCGGTGAGACATGAGCAAAGGCGAAAAGGCCTGCTGGAATTGGTCCCAAGTGATGCCACCCATGGGAAAAGTGGCGATGTAGTTCTCCCACCAAGAAGCTGCAGGTCCATCCGGTTGATGCGTGACAAAACGCACCTTCTCAAAGATCGGTGCATCCAACGGTGACTAGCTCCCTTCCGATTTTATGGAGCCAATCATCAGCCACAATTGGCTCGGTGCTACTAGAGAACACCGGCGGATTCAACCTCGTAAACGAGTCAAGTTGTCCACAAAGGGTGGTGGCGGTGGATTGTTGGCGGTGTTGTTCGATTCTGAATAAGGAGTTGCACGGTGCATTACGCTGCTTTGGAGCATTGGGTGAGCTCCGGCGGGAAACCAAAGGTCACGTCTCGGAGGCATCTGGTGTTTTTGGAGTGGGTGAGAAAATTAGAATAGAACAATGGTCTATGAGAAATACACTACCCATATGAATGCACAATCATAACACACCAATCATTTATTCATTCCACTCAAACATGGTTCAAACTCGATTACAAAAGCTCATGACTAATCGAAGGAAAAACATCGGCCTAACTGATCGATTTAAAAGGTAAAAGATAACATGGTGGTCGACTAAAAAGTCCTCATCAGTGGCGCCTCCTCTTGGGGTTTCCTTCAGTGGTACTCCCTTCAAAATCCTGATCGTTGCTCACGAGGGGTCCTTCATCTCCGCTGGGATAAAGGTCCTCTCCCAAGTCCATCTTTTCCTCTATTGCAGCAAGCTTCATCTTCGGTCGTCAACTTTCTCCATGAAGTCCGTGATTTCTTCCTCATGGCCAAGGAAGTCTGCGTGCCTTCTCCTCCGGCCCAGTTCACGGAACAAAAGCCTCCGTGTGTCTTCGAGTTACGGCGAGTCTGAATCTCCTGCTTCACGAGAAAAGACTCCAAGTCCCGGACATAAGAGAGAATGGAATCGCCCTCGACGGCACGGATGATATCTCCATTCCTTGCCCTGCGAGAAACCATGGCGAGGTCCGAGGGATCGAGCTCGGCCTCAGATTCTCTCGGAGATGTCCAAGTGCTCGATAGATCGCCACGTCCCTTCCGATGATCCAGTTGAACTCGGTGAACTCAAAGTCAATAGGCTCCGTGTGTCCTCCAAAGGTTCTCCCTGGGATATGCACCTCAATCCTGTAGCGGGTGTCCGTCGGAAGTGCATTGGTTGGCTTCCCGGTGATCGAGGGCAGAGCTATCTTCAGCTTCTTCACCATCTGGACCAGCTTCCTTCCGAAGGGCATCGTCTCATCGGGCTGGCAAAACTCCGGTAGCAAAACTGGGGTGAACTCGGCGGCCATCTAGAATGTTGCAAAGGGAGAAGAGTCAGAATAGAACAGGGAAGAATTATAGAATGAAAAGGGGTTCAAAGTAAATGGTCTCGCTTATGGCTTTCCGATCCTAGGGGTTACGATCCCACGGTCAGCGTGTGCTCGATACCATCTCTCAGAGCGACCTGACCCAAAATCGGTCAAATCTACGTATGCATACCATCCCAAGATCATCTTTGGTACTCACAAAGACATCGATAAAGTAATCAAAGTTCAATCACACCTGAATATCATTAAACGATTCTCATATAGAGTCTTTATTACAAGGGAATAAATTCGCTCAAGGCCAACTCATGAGAAATAAACTACTAATGCTGCGGAAGCGTCGAAGATAAGCGAGTCCATCCGACTCCAAAGGGCAATCGCCAAGCGCTGAGCGTAGCCTCACTCTGATCGGAATATATCTACGCAACATAATACGTTGCAGCCATGTAGGTCAGCTTTTGGAATAAGTCGGCAAGTCATGAAGAATAACAATAATAAACTTACTAACTCTATATGCATTTTGGCTGTGGAGCTCTAAGTTTCATCATTTTGCGTAAAGCCAATTTTATCCTACTACAAAGTGGACTTATTTGCAAATTACTACAAATTTTTGGTAGTTATTGAGATGGTTCCGCCAACCAATATCTCGCTCCCAATTATTAAGTCATAAACCCTCAAATTAATTCATTAGTTTTAGTGTTGAGATATCCGAATACTTCCAAGGTCCAGAGGCTCAAATGTCCGTGAATCGGGACACGGCTAATCGATTAGGTTATAACCCTCTGCAGAGGTTTGCACACTTTCCCGCAAGAATCATTCCCTCCTTTAAAGTCTTCGCACTTCATGGTGTTTGAAGACGGACGAGATGAAACAGGGTCTTCCAAAGAGTTCTTCCGCCACCGCCGGTACCCATCCAATCCTACCGCTCGTCTACTTCTCGTAGTACCGTCCAGCCAGCGTCACTACTAGGGTCAACCCAGCAGAGCCCATAATGGCTTGCGGCTGCACAGGTAAGCTTCCGGTCATGGGGCATCCATCCTTCTCTTCGTGGCTGGGTGAAGCTTTCCGCAGGATGTCATGGCGCTTCTCCATGCATCCCGCCACCACTGGGTGCTCCAGGTGCCCGCCAACCGTCCTCCACCCAGTAGTGATTTTCCAAGTCCATCTTGATCATTGTAGTTCATGGGGTTGTCATCATCATTGACTCTCACATCTTGCTTATGAATTTCACTCATCCCAAATCCCGTCTACGAGCATAGCAAAGTAACTACTACGTCCCGGGGTCATGGTAACAAGGGGTTTGGTTCATCCTACCACATGATACTACTCAAGTTTAATGACTTCAATATTTCACTACTGCATGCATGGTGGGGTGGTGACAACTACTAATGCACAAAAACATAGGTATAGAAATAACATGATCAAAACTTGCCTTGCCGATGATCCTCGTAAGCTAAAGAGTCAGAGTAGCAAGCTTCGCACTCCGGAAACTCTACCGAGACAAACAATAACACAATAAGCACAAAGCAAGAGGATCACATAAGATAACAATAGTAACATAGCACAACAAAACAATCAAAACCAAATCCAAAAGAAAAACTCAAAGAAACCAATTCAAAGTTTTTTTTTCCTACTCCAAACAATAACAAAAATAGTTTTTATATAACAAAATTCCTTAATATAACCTAATCATGGTTTTAGGTTAACTTAACAGAAAAGGATTCACTAAGCAACTAGGAGCAAAAAGAATTAATTAAAAAGCTATTATAAAACTCATTCTAGGCCTAATCCAATTTCTATTAAGAAAAATAATTTAAAACTTTTATTAATTATAAATAAAAGTTCATCTACTAGAATGACAGAAACTAACCTAGAATAACTAATCACAAGTTAAAAATAAATTAATTTACTAATTAATTTAATAGGAAAACAGGAACTAGTTAATTAATTAGGATTAATAGGATTCTGCTTAGAACTAATTATTTATAAATCCTAAAATACCAAAGTTAATTTCTAGAGTTTGGCAATGTCAAATTAAAGTGGTGACAAAAAGAATCATGCAAAAATAATTTTTCTAACTAAAGTTATAGTAGATTTACTATTCTGGCTAAAACAATATTAAAGCATTTTTAATTATTTTTAACATGGCTAAATATATAATCTACAGAAACTACACAAAATTTGCAATCCAACAAAAAAGAATCACTCAAAATATTAAACAGAATAAAAGATATACATTTTTGAAAACAGAAACTATTCGGCTAAAACAGAAAATCAAAATAAAAGAAAAAGGCCTAATGGGCCTATACTGTGCACTAGGCGTTAAATAGTCTAAACGGGCCCTAGGGTTTAAACTAAACGAACCGGTAAAAAAAATAAAACCTAACTAATAAATAAACCGATCGGAACCGGCCGGTTTTCTAACTAAAACCTAACCCTTCGGGGTGTCTAATCCTAGCCCTAGATCTAGGATCGAACGGTGGAGGGGATGCGGTGACTTACCGACTCGGCGACGGGCGGGCGGCGGCGAAAGTGCTCCGTGGCGTCCGGACGTCGGCGAAGCTCGGCGACTCGTCGGGAAGACGCGCACGGGTCGGGAAGGGTTCGGTGGTGTTGGGGGTCGGGGTGCACCAGGCGTCGTGGCGGCAACAATGGCGGCGGGAGGGCTCGGGACTCGGCTGACGTCGAACAGGGAGGAAGAGGAGTCTGGCGAGCTCTCGGGGAATGGGGTGCGGGGGCTCGGCCTTTATAGCCTGGGTCGGGCTCGCTCCGGAAGGGCATCGGAGGCGATCGGGGATCCGGATCCTTCGGGATCCGGTCGATCTCCCATGAGGTCGCATGGCGTGCAGGGTGGAAGAAGAGGGCGGGTCCCACGGGTCGATGAGAGAGAGAGGAGGAACGAGCGGGTGGTCAAGCCTAGGAGATTCGGGCGAGGGGCGAGGCTTGGCCGGTCACTGGGCTGGCCGGGTTCGCCGGGCTGGGCTTGGGCCGGGCCAAAGGGGAGGTGGCTGGCAGTTGGGCTGGCTGGGCCAAAGGGAGGGGTACAGCGATGGCTGGGCACTGGGTGGTTTAGTCATACTCGAGGGGTTTTTTTTAAAATAAAACAAAAACAAAAATAAAACCATATCTATAAATATTTTATATAGGGTATATAAATACCAAAATGATCAGGAGAATATTCCCTTTCATTTGAACATTTTTCCAAAGGCAAAATCCAAACTTCATAAAAATATATTTTTTTCAAATTCAAATAAATCTCAGATTTGAATCCAAATCTTTTGGCATTGTTTCTTCTGATATTTTTGGAGTGTCATGTTTGCTCCTCTCATACTTTTGATCAAGTATTTATCAGGCTTAGTTTTTGAAATGATTCCCACATGCCAAAGTTTGAAATTCAAATTCAAAACTCAAATTGCTCTGAAACTTCAAATGGCATTCAAATTCAAACATGATGCATAGGATGCTTAGCTATAATTGTAAAACATTCCAAATAGGAAATTTGGGATGTTACAACTGCTAATACTTAAGAATATTCTTTTAAAGGAAATATGCCCTAGAGGCAATAATAAAGTTATTATTTATTTCCATATATCATGATAAATGTTTATTATTCATTCTAGAATTGTATTAACCGGAAACATGATACATGTGTAAATACATAGACAAACAGAGTGTCACTAGTATGCCTCTACTTGACTGGCTCGTTAAGATCAAGTAGATGATAATGATCATGGAACTTAAGATCAAGTTGTTACTGAACCTCGTAGATCAACCAGAGTAAGATCCGCACCAGAGTGGTACGGTAATCCTGTTTTGGATGTCATGCTACTAGATCATGATGAACCTACGAACTATGAAGAAGCGATGGTGAGCCCAGATTCCGCAAAATGGCTTGAAGCCATTAAATCTGAGATGGGATCCATGTATGAGAACAAAGTGTGGACTTTGGTTGACTTGCCTGATGATCGGCAAGCAATTGAGAATAAATGTATCTTCAAGAAGAAGACTAACGCTGACGGTAATATTACTGTCTACAAAGCTCGACTTGTTGCAAAAGGTTTTCGACAAGTTCAAGGAGTTGACTACGATGAGACATTCTCACCCGTAGCGATGCTTAAGTCTGTCCGAATCATGTTAGCGATTGCCACATTTTATGATTATGAAATTTGGCAGATGGATGTCAAAACTGCATTCGTGAATGGATTTCTGGAAGAAGAGTTGTATATGATGCAGCCGGAAGGTTTTGTCGATCCAAAGGGAGCTAACAAAGTGTGCAAGCTCCAGTGATCCATTTATGGACTGGTGCAAGCCTCTCGGAGTTGGAATAAACGCTTTGATAGTGTGATCAAAGCATTTGGTTTTGTACAGACTTTTGGAGAAGCATGTATTTACAAGAAAGTGAGTGGGAGCTCTATAGCATTTCTGATATTATATGTGGATGACATATTACTGAAATGATATAGAATTTCTGGATAGCATAAAGGGATACTTGAATAAGAGTTTTTCGATGAAATACCTTGGTGAACCTGCTTACATATTGGGCATTAAGATCTATAGAGATAGATCAAGACGCTTAATTGAACTTTCACAAAGCACATACCTTGACAAAGTTTTGAAGAAGTTCAAAATGGATCAAGCAAAGAAAGGATTCTTGCCTGTGTTACAAGGTGTGAAGTTGAGTAAGACTCAAAGGCCCGACCAACGCAGAAGATAGAGAGAAGATGAAAGATGTTCCCTATGCTTCAGCCATAGGCTCTATCATGTATGCAATGCTGTGTACCAGACCTGATGTGTGCCTTGCTATAAGTCTAGCAAGGAGGTACCAAAGTAATCCAGGAGTGGATCACTGGACAACGGTCAAGAACATCCTAAAATGCCTGAAAAGGACTAAGGATATGTTTCTCGTTTATGGAGGTGACAAAGAGCTCATCATAAATGGTTACGTTGATGCAAGCTTTGACACTAATTCGGACGATTCTAAATCACAAACCGGATACGTGTTTACATTGAACGGTGGAGCTGTCAGTTGGTGCAGTTCTAAACAAAGCGTCGTGGCGGGATCTACGTGTGAAGTGGAGTACATAGCTGCTTCGGAAGCAGCAAATAAAGGAATCTGGATGAAGGAGTTCATATCCGATCTAGGTGTCATACCTAGTGCAACAGGTCCGATGAAAATCTTTTGAGACAATACTGGTGCAATTGCCTTGGCGAAGGAATCCAGATTTCACAAGAGAACCAAGCACATCAAGAGACGCTTCAATTCCATCCGGGATCTAGTCCAGGTGGGAGACATAGAAATTTGCAAGATACATACGGATCTGAATGTTGCAGATCCATTGACTAAGCCTCTTCCACGAGCAAAACATGATCAGCACCAAGACTCCATGGGTGTTAGAATCATTATTGTGTAATCTAGATTATAGACTCTAGTGCAAGTGGGAGACTCAAGGAAATATGCCCTAGAGGCAATAATAAAGTTATTATTTATTTCCTTATATCATGATAAATGTTTATTATTCATGCTAGAATTGTATTAACCGAAACATGATACATGTGT